>JAOPSE010000024.1:37626367-38343367 GCA_029449295.1 Zea luxurians
TTTCTCGACTGCTCGGTGACAGAACCCCATGGACGGGTAAGAGTGCGCGTAAGCGGCATGGCCGACCGAGCCGAGGGACTCCTATGCCTCCGGGATACGGATACCTCACTCATCACCTTCCGTAAGAAGCAACTCTCGCTCGCACAAACAGTTTTGTTACCGACAAAAAAGTCCAGATACTCGAAACAAGAGGAAAGGAGACGCGGCTTTACAATACGGCGAGGGTGTGTTTCGGCCTCAGCGGCCGCAGAAAACACACGCTACAAGATAATCCGATCCTGCAGGCTCGGATCTTGACGGCTAAAGGGAGCAGCAGCACCCTCGGCGTCGACAACACCTCTGGCGAGGTCCGACCTAGCCTCGGACGGCGACGCGGTCCAAGGGTCTCCGCTCTGAAGGACAACGTCATCACCAAGCCCGGGCCATCGCCGCCAGGGTCTTCTCCATGAATCCGGCCCGAGCAGGCGGCTCGGCCGGTCACCCCGGGGCCTCAGCTAGCTATCCCCCAAGGACATCAGCCCGGCCCGAGGCCTCGGCAGGTCAATTCCGGCGTCGGTCCCGCTAACGGACGACCCGGCCGGGCTCCGGCCGACCTGGTCTTCTTTTCGAGTCAACTCTGCCTCTGTTCGCGCTGGCACCGCTACCCCTGGCCTTGGCTCATCGAAGAGCGGCCGAGGGTTTCCTCTAACTAAGCAAGGGAAGCCTCGGACAACAAGGCTGAACGAGCCGAGGGACTCCTACGCCTCCGGGATACGGATACCTCACTCGTCACCTTTACACGGGGCGACTCACGCTTCGTGCTCGAAAATGGGGAAAAACACGGCTCCGTGCCGAATTTACATACATGTTCAGGCCTCGACAGCCACAATGAACAAAAACACTGACATTCGAAGTGTCATTACAAACGGAACTCCGGTTCCACCTCCGCAGGTACGAACAGCCCCACTCAATGGGGGGGCCTGCGGAGCAACATAAGACCAACGAACGGCTCGTCGTCGCCCGCCCCAGCAGCGGCGACGATGAAGACTTCTGCTCCGGGGGGCCGAACAGCAGCAGCGATGACCTCAGGGCAGATGCTGCTGCCAGGAGGCCCCCGCCCGTGCCCAAACTCGTGAGACAAGGACGGGCAGAAGGCCGTAGAGTTGGAGGTCGGTCCGCGGGTGGCGCCGACAAGCTTGTCAGCGGCGAAACCTCTTCCAGCTGCCGTGGCGGAAGGCGGCACCGGGAGCGGCTCTGAAGCCGCTCGGCTCAGAGAGCCGGGCACGTTGTAGCTGCCAGCGCCACGGACGACTCCCGCCCTTCCCCCGATCACTGAGGGAAGGAGCGGGCCACCGCACACGCAGGGGCCGACCCCAACTCGGCACACTCCCCTCCCCAGCCCTGGTGATGAAAATCCTTGAGGCTGAGGGAGGGGCAGAGGCCGCGGCCCGGTTCGCTCTCCCCCGCCATCGAACTGGAGGTCACCATCTTGGGTGACCGCCGGCGGAGGGGTGCGACCGGGCTGCATGATGAAAATCCTTGAAGCCGAACGACGGCTGAAAGGTACCAACTCCCGCGGAGTTGCGTTCCTCCAACAACGAAGCGGAAAGACGGCGGATATCCCCCATTCGGGGGCTTGGAAGGTGGAAAGACACGATGCATAAGGGAGCGCGAAGACACGGTCGCCTTCCAAGAGGGCCACCCTCCTTTTAAAGGCGACTCTCCCCACTTGCGTCCCCAACCGTCGTGGGCTGAGTCTTCTCCAACACGCTCCAAGGTCCTCCCCCTACGGCGCGGGGGCTGGGTCCCACACGTCATGCAAGCCGGCCCAGAGCAGAAGAAGCCAAACCGTCGCGCATGGTCCGTGCAACTGCCCAGCGGTTACAAGCGGCTCTCCACTTTTGCCCAGACCAGCGGGCGAGAGGGCGGGCAGCCATGCAGGCGGCATGCAACCATGCCAAGTGGGCGCGCTTCTCCGGCTCCCAACACGCCCAGCATGGAGGCCCAGACCCACGCGTCATGCAACCGGCGCGCCGAATGCTTCGCGCCTGCAACTGCACCACCACCTGCGCCACCACCACGCCTCCTCGACTGCGGAACCAATACCGTGACTCGAGGCGACCCAGCGCACGACCCAGCGGCTCCAGCCTGGCGCGACGGTCAATGCGGCCGAAAACGGGCCGGCAGTAATGGCGGTGGTAGGCGGGCAGGAGCAGCAGTCACGTCGTCAGCCAAGCTTACGTCCCATCCGGGGGCAGCGAGAGAACCCTCTCTCACGGCGTGAAGACAACGCGCCCGTGTCCCGTTCCTCGAACGGCTCGCGCACGCGCAACGGCTGCCCTGCGAACCACTCGCCCCGTCGTATTAACTCCGCGGCAGGACAGGCGGCGCCTCTGGCAGGAGAAGCGAGCGACGCTTCGCCTTCGCCATAATGACCGCGTCAAAAAAGGTACGCCGCGTCGTTCGATTTCGTATCCTTTTCCTTTTTTCCTCTTCCTCTCTCTTGCAACAGGGACCGGGAAAGGGGGATACCCCGAAAAGGATCCTTCCCCGTGAAGGAACCAGGCTCCAAGCCTCCCTACTGATCAGAGGTTCGAAGGCTGGCCCCTCGGAAGGGTTCAACAGCCGCCTCAGAGCACGTGGGCTCCACACCCACTACTGGTCAGAGGTTCGAAGGCCGGCCCCTCGGAAGGGTTCAACGGCCGCCTCAGGCTACTCGGGCTCCGCGCCCACTACTGATCAGGGGTTCGAAGGCTGGCCCCCGAAGGGTTCACAGCCGCCTCAGACACAGAGCGAGGGATGACCATGGGTACGTTCGATACATAACCAAGGCTCGGGCTGCGCTCCCGAGGTACCCCAGAACATTTCCGAGACCAGCGGGAACGATCTTGTAACGGAATCCCATCAGAGGGAGGCATCGAGCCCTCGGACCTCGTCGCCAGGGGACCGGGTCCGGCAGATCACCCGCAGGTACTTTTGGGCGCGCCTCTGGGCCTCTAGCCGACCCCTAACGAATGGGGCACGGACGTCCGCTCGGATCACCCGCCTGTAGCTCACCGGAGACGCCATGTTCGGCGCCCACCGAGGGCAACATGGCGCTCTCCCCCCTCCTCCTTGCGGAAAGGCGACGCAGGGGCGTATGTAAAAAGGTCGAGTCTGTCCCTGATCGCCCTCTCGCCCTGTGCAGAGGCTCGGGGGCTGCTCTCGCAAACCCGGCTTCGGCCAAACCGTTGACAGCGTCAACATACCAGCCCGAGAACTTGGGACCCGACCGTACACCCGGGCTACGGCCAGCTCGCATGAGGGAACGACCAGACCAGCTGAAGCATTGCGCAAGGCGTTAAGACCTCGGAGGAGTCAAACCACTCCTCCGAGGCCTCGGGGGCTACACCCGGCGGGTGCGCTCGCGCACACCCACCGGAACAAAACGCAACCGAGAAAGGCTGGTCCCCTTGCAAAAAAGTGCGACGAAAGCCTCCAAGCGAGTGCTAACACTCCCTTCGAGGCTTGGGGGCTACTGTCGGGGACCATAATTAGGGGTACCCTCAAGGCTCCTAATTCTCAGCTGGTAACCCCCATCAGCATAAAGCTGCAAAGGCCTAATGGGTGCGATCAAGTCAGGGATCAGTCCATTCAAGGGACTCGATCACACCTCACCCGAGCCTAGCCTCGGACAAGGGCAGCCGACCCCGGAGGATCTCCGCCTCGCCCGAGGCCCCCCTCCAGCGGCGAACACGTTCCCGGCTCGCCCGAGGCCCTGTCTTCGCCGAGAAGCAACCCCAACCAAATCGCAGGAGCATTTAATGCAAAGGTGGCCTGACACCTTTATCCTGACGCGCGCCCCTCAGCTGACAAAGCCGAAGTGACCGCCGTTACTTCGCCGCTCCACTGACCGGTCTGACAGAAAGACAGCACCGCCTGCGCCGCTCCGACTGCGGTGCCACTTGACAGAGTGAGGCTGACAGGCAGTCAGGCCCAGCCGCACACCATAGGAAACTCCGCTCCGCCCGACCCAGGGCTCGGACTCGGGCAAAGCCCCGGAAGACAGTGAACTCCGCTCCGCCCGACCCAGGGCTCGGACTCGGGCTAAGCCCCAGAAGACGGCGAACTCCGCTCTGCCCGACCCATGGCTCGGACTCGGGCTAAGCCCCGGAAGACGGCGAACTCCGCTCCGCCCGACCCAGGGCTCGGACTCGGGCTAAGCCCCGGAAGACGGCAAACTCCGCTCCGCCCGACCCAGGGCTCGGACTTGGGCTCAGCCCCAGAAGACGACGAACTCCGCTGCGCCCGACCCCAGGACTCAAATTCCGCCCTGGCCTCAGCCAACGGCCTCCGCCTCGCCCGACCTAGGGGCTCGGACTCGGCCTCGGCCACGGAAGACGAACTCGACCTCGACCTCGGAGGAGCCTCCACATCGCCCAACCTAGGGCACGGACCAGCCACGTCAATAGGAGGCGCCATCATTACCCTACTCCAAGCTGACTCAGGCTACGGGGAACAAGACCTGCGTCCCATCTGGCTCGCTCCGCCAGATAGGCGATGATGGCGCCCCGCACGCTCCCTGACGATGGCGGCTCTCGGCCCCCTTACGGAAGCAAGAGGACGTCAGCAAGGACTCGACGGCCCCGACAGCTGTCCGTCCGCCAGGCTCCAGCGCTCCTCCGATGGCCACGACATCACACAAACCGGGCGCCAAAATCTCTCCGGCCGCCACGATGGCGTGTACTTAGGGCGCTAGCTCCCCTCCGCTAGACACGTAGCACTTTGCTACACCCCCATTGTACACCTGGATCCTCTCCTTACACCTATAAAAGGAAGGACCAGGGCCCTCTTAGAGAGGGTTGGCCGCGCGGGGACGAGGACGAGACGGGCGCTCGCGTGAGGCCACTCGCTCCTTCCCCCGTGTGGACGCTTGTAACCCCCTACTGCAAGCGCACCCGACCTGGGCGCGGGACGAACACGAAGGCCGCGGGATTTCCACCTCTCTCACGCCCATCTCCGGCCACCTCACTTCCCCCTTCGCGCTCGGCCTCGCGTTGACCCATCTAGGCTGGGGCACGCAGCGACACTTCACTCGTCGGCTCAGGGACCCCCCGGTCTCGAAACGCCGACAATATGGTAAGAATTATTCTACTTAATTTGAGATATTAAAAACGAACAAAGGCGTGCCACACGTGCGTGCGTGCTGCCGCCGGCCAGGCACGGGCGTGGCGTGGCGATGCGAGGTTGTGTTAATTTTTAGCACTTATTAACCATGGGAGTTTCAACTCCATATTAAACTTTTTAGATGCACATCGTCTTCTTGTTCCTGGCGGAGAGACATCTTCATCTTCTACGGAATGACGAGAGAAGTTGGACAAGGATCTGGATCCTCGAAGCATATGGGAGGGTATAATCGATTCATCTCATTATCGTTTTATGTTTTCCAGATTATATATGTTTTATCTATTCATCTCTAATATTTCGTATGTAGCCGTGAGTATATTTCATCTGCTTTGTCATATCATACCATGACATGTGTGATGCATGTTCATGCTAGTTATATGTCATATCTGTTTGTTTCAGTTATACAATCATGTTGTTTTTGTTGTTGTCTATATGTTTCAGTTGTTATGTTAAGTCGTTTCTTTATTTTCGGTTATTGTTCTATTATGATACATGTATCATGTTTATATGTTTATGATATTTATATGATTCACATGCTTTTTGTTCACATGTTCCATATTGTTATGGATACATTTGACATCACAATTTCTATGATTAATTATATTTTATATGTCATGATCATAATGATAATTTATGGAATTAAAATGATATGAAAATTGCCTATGTTTCTAGCATTATCTACCATATCTTTTGTGGGTCTCGTGTAGACATAATTTCTTGTATATAGGGTATTTGATTCTCCGGACTAAAGTTTAGTTTGAGTATTAGATATTAATTAGGAGGACTAAACATGAGCTAATTATAAAAGTAATTGTATAAGTTGTGGCTAATTCATGAGATAAATCTATTGCCCATCTAAAACATGGTTAGCACATGTTCACTATAGCAAAACATGATATAATCATATATTAATTAGTCTTAATATATCTAGCTCATGAATTAGCCACATTTCATGCAATTAGTTTTGTAATTAGCTAATATTTAGTCCTCCTAATTGGCATCTAAAACCCAAATGAAACTTTAGTCCAAGGATCCAAACATAAGAAATCAATTTCTTCACACCTTCCTGAAAGTTGCCTAGAGGGGGGTGAATAAGCAAGTTAAAACTTTTTCAACAAAAACTAGAAACAAACTAGAAAACCAGTTCAACAGGTGTCAAAACCGGTTCAACTGGTTTGCACAAGCTCAACTAAACGATGAGATATAAAACTGAATTGATCTCGAAGTTCATCCAGTTAACTTTGGAAATGCAATGTTCTAAATGATCCATAAGGTTCAAAGTAGTAGATCTGAGAAGGGCACTTCTCAAAATCCACACACCAAAAAGATATGAACAAATCTTCCACGGAAGGGTGAGAGAATAACGAACACAAACAATGAGCAAGAACACAAGAGACACAAGATTTATCCCGAGGTTCGGTCACACCACAAAAGGTGCCCTACTTCCTCGTTGAGGCGCCCACAAAGAGTCGGGTCTCTTTCAACCCTAATCCTCCCTTCGCCGACCACAAAGGTCAAGCCCACACACTAATCTTTGCTCAAACGAGCAGGTAATACAAACTTTCTTGTGGTCTTCCACAAGATTTGGAGAATCACAATCGACACCTAGTCGTTTAGGAGCTAGAAGCTCCAAGAGTAATGAATCCACAAAGAACTCGATGTAGTACCAATGCTCGAATGAAGAAGAGCAAGAGAGATTTGGAGATGAAGCACAAAAACCGCAGCTCTCAAACTCATTAAAAGATTTCTCTCCAAAGATTTGAAATGGGAGAGGCAAGAGATGTGTGAGAGAGTGGGAGGTGTTCTTCAAGCTAGAAATGGAGTTTGGGTCGTGCTCTTATGTGGGGAGAGAGGTAGGAGAGAGTATATATACGTGGAGCTCAAAACTAGTCGTTGGGCAGATTTTTCTGCCTGAGACCGGTTGAACCGCCCCCTAGGGCGGTTGAACTGCCCCTGGCATGTCAGACAGACTGTCAGACTGTCAGACTGACTAGCAGACTGACCTGCATGCTGACCAGGTTGACCAAACCGGTTGAATCACACCTAACACCTCTGGCGACCTGTTTGCCAGTCTGACTGGCAGACTGTTGGTCAGAGGTTAGAGGGGTCAGAGACCAGTTGAACTGCCCCTCAGGACCAGTTCAACTGGTCTTGACCAGAGAGTTTAGGAGAGAAAACCCTAGCTCAACTGCCCGGAGACAAGTTCAGCTGGTGTATGGTCAAAGAGGTTCACAGTTGAAGTTGAAGTTCAGCTGGAGTTGAGAAAGCTCAATTGTAGTTGAAAAAGCTCAACTACAGTTGAAGAAGTTCAACTCAACTGAAGTTCAGCTCAGCTGAAAAAGCTCAACTCAGCTGAAGAAGCTCAACTCAGCTGAAGTTTAGTTCAGCTGAAAAGCTCAACTGCAGCTGAAGAAGCTCAGTTGCTTTTCAACAAGAACACTATCAGTTTCTCAAACCTAACCACGGTCAATCATAGAACGTTCAAGAGATTTTTGTTTTTCAAAAATAGCTTTTAAATATAGAGACTTGAGCTTTAGCAAACACCAACCTTCTTTTTGGATCTCCCTTGATAGTATGACGATTTCTATACTCAAGTTAAATAAAATATAATTAAATAAACTCCTTGAGTCATTGGTGTCTGATGTGTGATTTCTCCATGGCGTTGCTTCATAAGGATCACAAACATCTTTGTCTCACCTTTTGAAGCAAACACAAATCAAACGATATAACTTGTACCATATCACCATATATGAGTTCAAATCATGGCTTCAAGTCACCTTACTGATGCATCAACATGTTATAACTCTCCATAGCTGATTAGTTCATCAACTTAGTGCAAGTACTCTCTTCTTCACCTTAGCCATAGTACCTCGGTCCACAAGCTGTCGCTTGGCCTTCACCTTCGTTTAGTTCCTCGAAACCCCTTTCCTTGCTATCTTCACCCTATCAAGCCATTCTTGAGTCACGTCATATTGAGCATCCATTAAGAGAATCATTTCTTCAATATTGTGAACCTTGCTTAAATGTCTTCTAGATATAACTGTTAAGATTAATCAAGCTCTAGTTTGATTCTCATAGAAGCATATATGGACCGATAGTAATATGGTCAAGTCAATTCACGATTCCTCATATCTTATTCACTTTGGCTTGACCAATCCTCTTAATCACTTCATCCTCTATTCTGATCATATGTATGTAGTGATTTCTAAGGTCTTGTCCATATATTCAAACCAATACAAAGACCATATTATATCCATTTGCATTGTCTCACTGGTTATTTAACCTTGTGTTGAACCTTTGTTCAATGATCATTATACATTATTCAAGTATGTTCATCATACTAAATTTCCTATTCAACACTTAGCAAACTCGTTAGACCTTTAAATGTGTTGTTATCCAAATCACCAAACTCACAAAAGGGATGAATGCACTTTCACTTCCTTAATACTGATGCCCAACATCATTTTGATTAGTTGATATCCTAATTAATATACATCAGAAGCCCTCTAGTTTCTGAGTCAAGATGACTCCAACAAATTCGATGAATAAGACAATGGGTGTCTTGTAAAATCATGTCTAAAGTAGTGAACTTATGACCCTATGTTAGAAGAATGGTGTCCTTGGATCTCAAAGACAAAAGAACGAACATATCTCCTTCTATGCTAGCATGTCAAACTATGGCGCTGTTTAGGATAGCTCCACCAATTTGAGATATGCGAAAAATAGTTCTACTTCACAAAATGTAAGTCAAACGCTTAAGTCCATAAAATATAGATAAGAACCTAGGTCATATTAATGAATTCTACAGATCTCACGGGGTGCCCAACAATATTGGTTTCATACCTCCTCGTGGAGTCAAATATTAATTAACCACCATGTCACTGATTATAAACCCAACACCCTGATACTTGTTTGTTTTGTTTTATGTCCAAACCCTCCTCTCCCTTGGAATGATTGTTCATCTCTGGAAGCTCCCGTGCCACCACAACCACAAGTAGCCATTGCATCAATTAATGTCTGCTTGTAGAACACCTCTAGTGACCTAGGGTCACCATAATGAGTTGATTCGGTCATCCTTCACCTTCCCATCCATTCCCTCATCGATTTCCTCTTGAAAATGAGCTCCTAGGGTTGCGTGACCATCTTTGGCTTGAAAGGACTAACATGGCCATATCAATGCCTACACATGCTCCCGAGTGGCCGGTGTTAAGTATAGTTGTCTGCCTTCATACCGAAGGACTTCAAAATAATAATATCACTTTCATTCTGCCTCCTTGATTTAGACATAGCAACGAAAGACTTTAGAGTCGTAATACCATTTTGATTTTGCTTCCTGGCTTCAGACATAGCAACGAAGGACTTTGGAAACTTACACTAAAAGGTACAAACACAAAGGAGAATCTCTCTCCTTTTGGGGAAAAGGTGACCTTATATTTTTAGGTAATTACAAGGTTCTGAAGGTTGTCCCATTAAAAACCTTACCCTTCGTATTTTTGGACGAAGTTGGAAAAAGAGTGTGAAGGACCAGTGAGGCGACCAGAGGGGGGGAATGGGAGCCACTAAAAAATTCTCAATCAAGAGCTTGTGGCTTGATTCCCTAACCGAATGCAACCTCTAGGGTCACCAAAAACACTCCACAAAAGAACAGCTCAACCACGGATCGATTGATTGCTCCTGTCAAGTTCTAGAGAAGAATATAAGCTCAAAGGGACAAAAGAACTTGATTTGGGACCCAAATTTTCACAAGAAACTCCTAGGAACACCCTCAAGGACCAATAGAAGTTCTGGGTCAAAGTCCGAAAAAACGGGCGAGGAACAATGCTGCTTGTAGAGCGGTAGTGCCGCTCAACAAAGTTTTGTCAAAACACCCTCAAATTTTGCATGCAACAAGAGTTGAGGGAGAAGAACATATTTGTGAAGTTTGAGCAAAAGGGGATAAGAAACCTTGAGCGGCAGTGCCGGGCAAGGGAGCGACAGTGTCGCATAGGAAAAACTCCTCAAAAACTCCTCAAATTTCACAAACAGTTTGCGCAGGAGGAAAGAAGATGTTTTGTGAAGATTAAATGTGAACAAATCAAAACTTAGAGCGCATATCAGATTTCCCAAGAGTGATGGGATTTTATTGGGGTTTTCTCAAACAAACTCAAATGGAGATCAACTCAGATCACGACCAAGAACTTTACCAACATGGCATATGCAGTGATCCAAAGAGTGCACTCCACCACCAATCAATCCCCAACAACACCCACAACACAAGAACTTGATGGTTCTTCCACAAATCCAAAGAGAATGAGAGGGAAGAAACACAAGAACAAAATAGACTCAAAACTTCAGCAGAGACATAATTGAGTAAACGAGTCAAACTGGCCCTGTGGATGGGTACGACCACCCTTCCTTTGAATAGAATAGTGATGATTACAAACACAGACGCAAGTTCAAAACATCGGTGGATCTCGGCTAATCTAGGGAAAGGAAAAGTAGAGTTTCTAAGCGGAAGCCTAAAACAAATAGCCAAAGAGATAAGCCTAAAGAGATAGTTGTAACAACGACCCTACCACTCTATTTATAGAGGGTTATTACTACTTTCTAAACTACCCCTAGATACATAGAGCCTATCCAGTCCGTCGGGCAAAATGGACCAACTACTTTCTAAACTTCGTGATGATGCCACGTGCCGCCTCTGATTCCCATCGGAACTGCCAACGTTGAGTTACGGCTTTGCTTCTTTCGTGATTCACTTGGAATTCACTTTCTTTCTTTAGGGCATTTTGAGGCCAAACTCAGTCAAAAACATGTTGTCTGTAGTGCTAGGTGGTTTTTCGAGCCTCAACCACCAAACCGTCGTGAGTAGCACATCGTATGTGCATCCCCCACATCTTGGACATGTGTCCCACCAATCCTAGACCACGCCGGCAACATGGCCCACTCTGCCACCTCCTTGTGCTAGTGCATGTCCTAGGTGCCAGCCACTGCAGCTAGTTACCTAGCAACTTTGGTCCCTAGGTCAAGTCCCAATGCTCATCCTTCACCGCTCCTGGTCCATCGGTACGAACCTGTATGACATTCACCTTCGTCGTCGACTACCGTACCTGTGCTCCACACCTGTACACCACAAGCCAAGAGACTTGGTTGCACAACACAATAACTCATGCCTAGGTTAGTTCATGACTCAACCCGAGACACTACCCGTTGACAATCACTCATCATCAACACGAATGTAACACTCCAAAAGCATATTTTGGATAAATTAGGAAAACTCATTTTTCATGACTTAAATAATTGTGTGTTCAAATAAGAGTTATATAAAATATTCTTATTCAGGTTAAGTTACTCCTTTCTTAAACTATATATTTAAGACCTGTTCTCCGAAAGACTTAAGTTAAACTATCTCTCAATATAAAATTTTACATAAGAAGTGATATTCTCTTAAAACAATTATGTGAAGAATAAGGATTTATTTTTATTGTACTTCAAAATTTGGCTATGTATTTAAATTATTCTCTTCAATAATAATGTGGTAAAGTTGTTTCTGTGAATTACTACTTTCATGAAATATATACTTACAAGCGTTTATCCAAATGAATATAATTATAAAAAATATAATAACTCGGCATTGCATGATGGAGTTTGATTATGCATTCTATTTGAATTTTAAACATTATTTGAATTGAAAATAAAACTAGAGAACAAAATAGAAAAATGAATAGGAAAAGAACCGACTGCTAGGCTGCCACCTCGGTCTCGACCCACTCTCCCTTCCTCTTCCATGGCCCAACTCCCCTTCTTTTCGTCGTGGCCCACTTCCCTTTTGTAGTCCACATAGCCCAGGGAACCTGCTCGTGCCACTGAAATTAGAGGCCCACGCCCCATCCATCCACACTGCGCTCGCGTGAGCGGACTCGCGGTATCCCTCTGCCTGTGGGGCCAAGATGTCAATATCTTCCTCATCATAACAGACACGAAGTCTGTTCATCTAGAACCACCAATCTTGGGGCGATATGTTTGGGATATGGTTGGCAAACTTGCCTCTGTTCTAGGTATATGGGTGTTGGGGACTTGTTCTCAAGTACTATGAATCAAGAACAAGGCAACACAAAATGTTAAATGTTAAAGCCCTTCGTCCTTCGAAGCATTATCTCCCTCAGGATATAATGATCTTCAGACGAAGGTTATGAAGGACATACCTTCATCATCATAACACATTTGTATAAAAGACGAAGCATATGAAACATGAGAAACAACATGAATAATTATATGATATCATATTATATATATATATTTCTTATTACATAATCATGAATAAATATGAATAATATTGAATTACATTTATACCTTCGGCTTGACAGAAAGTGATAATACAAGCGTGCCGCGAAAGCAAATGCCAAGTCAGCCTGTCCAGTACATGGGTACTGTTCATCTATTTATAGGCACAGGGCGCAACCTGTGAGATATTACAATCATGCCCTTTACAAAAGATTACAATTATGACATAGACCCTCATGGACAAAACAGTCATCTCATCTTTAAGTCGGTTTCACCCTTTGTCTTGAGACATTTCATAATACCGAAGCTTCATAAGTGGTAGCTTCGGTGTTGCTTTTAGGGGGATCTGCCGAAGGTGTTTCTTCTTACAGGATCTTCGGCGACGAAGCATGCCCCCAACAGTAGCCCCTTCGCGGTGCTAGATCGTTTTTCATAACGAGCTTGATCCGTGAAAAAGTCTCTTAGGCTTCGGGAAGCCGAAGATCCGAAAAACACCTTCCCTGAGCTCGTTGCTGAGAAACGATAAAAATTCTTCAAGTGCGAAACAATCCCACCATGCAGCGGGTTGACGCGTCCTGGCAATTCACCTTCTCAGGTTCTGTGGCCCACCATTCAGTGGGTGCGGGTGACTGTTCGTTCGATGCAGAAGACTTGTCGACTCACCTTCCCACCTGCGGCATTATATAAACAGACAGGTAGGTGTGAAGTTACCACATCATTCATTGCTATTGCACTGTTTTGCTGCCAAAAAATTAAACATAGCCGAAGCTTGTTCATCGTACGCAACCGAAGCATCACTTTTGCTCCTGCTTCGTCACAAGAGGAAGAGTTTCGGGGAAACCAAAAAAGTCACCAACTTCAAAAAATTGTAAGGAATTCATCATCAAATGGCGAGAGTACGCTCCACTGCCAGGGTTGGTCGTGGGGGAGATGAAGCCGAAGCTGCTGAGACCGCTCCCATTTCTGAAGTGATGAAGCGGTCAGGGCTGGTGGTACCGGAAGAAACTTTCGACGAAGGTGTACCTGCTGCTGAAGCTGAGCAGGTTGATGCTAGAGAGGATGAATATGAAGATGAATATGGTGCCACGCCATCTAAACCGAGCCACCTAGAGTCTGGGAAGTCTACTATTACTGAAGGTGATATGCCCAAGATGTTGAAGCTTGGCTATTTTAGTGAAACCAAAAAGAAGCTGATTCGTTTCGGCGGAGAGGAAATTACCCCGAAGCCAGAAAAAGATGAGGTGGTGGTATTTAAAAGCTTTTTAAAGCAGGATTGAGATTTCCTTTACATGATATGATCGCAGATGTTTTGGAGAGATTTGGGATTTATCTTCACCAGCTAACTCCTAACGCCATTGTTAGGCTTAGTATCTACATTTGGGCTCTCCGGAGCCAGGGGCAGAACCGCTTGCCGAAGGTTTTTGCCGGGCACACGAGCTTCATTATCAGACCAAAGCTAGAGAAGATGGGCTGCATGATAACTTCGGCTGCTATAACTTTGCTTATCGCAAAGATGCAAAATATTCGGTTATTAGCTATCGTACCAAGTGGCCAACTGGCTAGAAGACTGAATGGTTTTATGTTAAAGTGGATGAGAAGAAGGAGAAGCTAGTTCAAAGCCCTTTGAGTTTAACCTTCGGAGAAACTAGGCCCCAATGCGACATGAAACCAGATAGTCCATGCCAAATTGCACTGGGCGAATTTCGGGTTATTGCAGAGCATATTGGCACTAGAGATCTGGTGCAAGAGTTCTTAGCCTTTAGAGTATTTCCAACTTTGAAGGAATGGGACATGCCGAAGCTAAAAGAGGAAAAGAAGAAGAAAGAGCTTGTTCGGCTTCCTTATTATTATAAATTCAAGAAGCATTTCAAAGAACCTTGCCAGGAGTGGTTGGACACAATCGAAGTTATGTGCAACGAGATCGTTGGCAATTATTCTAAAAAAAGAAGATCAGTTAATGACTGTGGCCTTCGGCACTCGTCCGAAGCGAAGATTGAACCGGGTGATGGATGCTTTAAATTTTGATTATCTTGACTATGAACGACTGGACAGAGGTGCCGAAGGGCAAAAAAGAAAAAGAGTTGCTAGTGTCCTTGATAGGGAAACTGTTAAGTTGGTGAAAAAGGACAAAGATATTTTGAAGAAAAGAAAATTAAGCCCTGAGCCGAAGATTGCTGCTCCAAAGAAAAGAAAAGCTACAGCTCCGAAACAAAAAACAACTGATATAGAGGAAGAAGCTCCTGCGACACCTTCTGCGGCCGATGTGGAAGAAATTTTAAAGGTAATGACTGAATCCTTGCCTATCAAGCTAAGTCCACTAGGGCCGCATCTGACAAAGCTTTTTCAGAAAGAGAAAGAGTCTTCGGCAGCGGAGAAGCCTGCTGAGCCGAAGAAACGTAGGATTATTCAAGTGGCCGAAGTCATCCAGCAGACACCGCCGCGGGCATCGGCGTCAAAGATACCACCTATTGAGAGCATTGGTGCTGCCGAAGCTGGCGCCACCGAAACTGAAGGTGCCGAAGCTGAAACCGTTGAAAATGTGAATCTAGAAGCCGCACTTGGTGAAATTGATACCATGCTTCTGGAAGCGGCCGCAGAAGAAGCTACCGTAGTCGCTGGGAAAGGAAAGGGTAAAGCCGAAGATACTTCGAAAGAAGAAGAATTCAATTTCCAAGATATACTTGGGCAAGAATTATCAGAAGCTGAAAAAGGAGAACTGAAGGAATATGCTATATCTTGTGGATACAAACCGGGGGCTCTGCTTTTTGGCGGAGTTAACGAAGGGAGGTTAGGGTGTCTTCGGGACTGGACCGGGGCGAAAGTCGTCAGCACTCTATCAAAGAGTGTTGGCCTTCCGAAGATCGAGGCGAACCTTTGTAGGTACCGGCGACAGCATATCACCGGTAGTCTGTTTTATGCTAACTTTAAGGAAAAATTCTTAAACTTTTTTTAAATGTTTTATGATGAAAGTTGTTTTTGGCAGAGTTTACTACTAAGCAAAGTCCTGAGGATGCAACAAGACCTCGAGGACAAGAAAAACAAAGCTATAATTGCAGATCTAGAAAAGAAAATTAAAGATTACGAAGCTATTTTGGAGAAAAAAAGACTTCGTACTCCAAGCTATGGAAGGTTCACTGGTAGAAGCCCAGGCTGAAATTGCTAAATTGAAGAATGAACTTTCCTCAGAAAATAAAAATTTTGAAGCCAGACTCGAAGTTGAAGTTGAGAAGAGTTCAAATTTGCAAAAAACACTGAAGGACCTTCAGGAAAAATGCTTAAACTTCGGCAACCGATGCCTACAGCGGCTGAAGCAGGTGTTCAACTCGGTTGGGGCAAGCACTGAAAAATTTAGTCCTTCGGTTGAAAACCTGACAGAAACTTTGGAACATATTGAGGGTGAAGTTGATGCTCTCGATGAAGTTATAGGTGGACACGCTGATTTCTGCGCTCTGTTAGCTTCTCAAGGCACAGTTGTCGCCTTCATGAAATCTGGCTGTACACACGGAAAAATTGTCAATAGACCCAATTTTAGCTTGTCACCGACGGATTTAATTGATATCCCTAGCCTAGCTCGAAGTATAGAAAACATGTTCATAACTCAAATTTGGATAGAGGGCGGGCGAAAAATGGCTGGCAACGAAGCTCGAAGCCATCTTAAACCGGTAAGAAACTAGTCTGTTACCTTACCTTCGCCTTGAACCTTGCACTTGCCTCATATCGTATTAATATGTATAGGATGACGAGGCTGAGGAACAAAGAGCCGAAGCTTGACCAATGATCTGAAGCTTAGATGATCCGAAGCTTAATGATACGAAAATTGAAGAATTTGCTGAAAAAATTCTATGGAATATCTAGTAATATCGTTGTAAAAAAGTATTGTAATTTTAGGAATCAGATACTCTATGAATTTGTGCATACCTTGTAATATAATTTTACCTCTTTGTTCATGTATTAACTGCTTTGATGTGGACGAGACTTGTATTTTTTGAGCCGAAGGCGAAAAACACCTTCCCTTCTTTTCATACGCAACAAAGCATGAAACTTCTTCTTTTTCTTTTTGCCGAAGCCTTATCTTTATAGGCGAAGCATCTGCCTGTGCATGTTATGATGATGATGATCCTAGTATGTCTAAGTGAATGTTTATGAATGCAAATGTATGATGTAATGTGTCGTGCAAATGAATGCCCAAACACACACGTCCGAAGCCACAACCATAGCCTTCATTCCCTTGGGAATGACCGAAGTCTTTTTGCCGTTTATTTTTCAGCTTCACCGCTTATTTTTCGGTGTATCAGTGCTAACTTTTCGCTATAAGTTCCGCATCCCCTTAGGAACGTCTTTTGAACTTCTTCGCCTTCTATTTTGGTGGTATCGCGTTGACTTTTTGCGCTTCGCCTTATATTTCGACGGTATCAGCGTTGACTTTTTGATGTAAGCTCTGCATTCCCTTGGGAACGACTTTTGAGCAGAAAACTTACGCTGCGCTCCCTTAGAAACGGCTTTTTGTAGCTTCGTCGTGCTCTGCATCCCCTTAGGGATGACTTTTGAGCTTCTCCCTGTTTTTTTCCCTGCACTCGATGGTGCATGCTCAGTTTTTACATTTATATTTTTGGGGGGATTTTGCTCTCGTAGAGCTGAATAAGACAAGGAAATTACATGCTATGGCCCCATTAAAAACCTTTCTCCCCCTTTGGAAAGGAAAAGGGTGCCATAGGAAAAGAAAAAAAATAAGAGATTACATCAGGTTAGACATAATATCGTCGAAGCTCATCCGCATTCCAAGATCTTGAAATGTCATTGCCATCCATGTCCTTCAATCTATAAGAACCGGGTCTTGACGAAGATACTACTAGAAAAGGTCCATCCCACTTCAGCTGTAGCTTGCCTACTGTATCTGGGTTGGCCACTCTCCGAAGTACCAAATGCCCTGGCTTGATGTTCTTTAGCCGAACTTTTCTGTCCCGCCATTTTATTGTTTCGGCTTGGTATTTATTGATATTCTCCACAGCCTGAAGCCTGATCTCTTCTATAGCATCTTTTGCCACGGAAGAATCAGCTTCGTGCTCTGCCGAAGCCACTGTTCTTATTGACCACGCCCTAGCTTCTTCTAGGGTTATTGCTTCGTCACCAAATAACAGTTTGAATGGTGTAAAACCTGTTGACCTTGATATTGTTGTGTTGTGGCTCCACACCACTTTGATCAATTCATCTGGCCATTTTCCTCTGGGCTGATTGAAGATTAACTTCATTATTCCCGTCATTATAATGCCATTAGCTCTTTCAACAAGTCCATTTGACTCCGGATGCCTGACTGATGCAAAATGAATCTTTGTGCCAATCTATTCACAGAATTCCTTGAAGGCTTCGGCATCAAACTGTGTTCCGTTGTCTACAGTAATAGCCTTCAGCACTCCGAAGCGACAAACAATGTTTTGCCAGAAGAATTTCTGGACGGTAACCGAAGTTATTGAGGCCAAAGGCTTCGCCTCAATCCACTTAGAAAAATACTCTACCGCCACCACAACGTATTTTAGATTTCCTTGTGCTGGTGGAAGTGGACCTAGCAAATCAAGGCCCCACCTTTGCAATGGCCAAATGGGCTGTATTAATTGAGTGAGGGACGAAGGTTGTTTCTCGTCTCTCGCACATTTTTGGCAGCCTTCGCATTTTTGAACTAATTCTGCTGCATCTGAAGCTGCTTTCAACCAGTAGAATCCTTGTCGAAAAACTTTTCCCAACAGAGGTCTAGACCCAATGTGAGATCCACATAGACCCGCATGTATCTCCTTCATTAATTCAATACCTTCGGTTCTTGATAAACACTTGAGGAGTGGGGAACAAACCCCGTATTTATACAATTCCCCTTCTATTATCACATATGGTCTTGTCCTTGCCTCCATTCTTTTGTTATAAACTTCATCATCGGAGAGACAGTTGCCTTGGAGGAAGGATATGATTTTAGTTCTCCAGTCCTCACTGTGTACTAGAGAAATGTTAAGTATAGCTCTTTCCATAAGTTTAACCGAAGGTGCCTTTATTGTTTCGAAGAATACCTCCGAAGGTATAGGGAGCCCCTGGGCCGCTGATTTGGCTAACAAATCTGCATGCTCATTTTCACATCTTGGAATATTCTTGACAGAAAAACCTTCGAAAGAAGCTTCCAACCTTCGAACTGCATCCAGATATTTTTCAAGCTTCGCATCTCGTGCCTTGCTGCTTTTGTCCACGTGGCCAGCATAAATTGAGAATCGGTCTTCAGAATAGGCCTTCTTATTCCCATGCCCCTTAGTTTCCGAAGTCCTAACAAAAATGCTTCGCACTCAGCAATATTATTTGTACAACTGAAATTCAATTTGACAGCATAGCATGTTTTAACTTTTGACGGTGCCACTAACACCGCAGCTGCTCCTGCACCAAACGTTCCCCAAGAACCATCGCAGAACACCGTCCAAGCTTCGGTATCCTTGCCTGTCCCTTCTTCGTGAGCCCCTAGCGTCCAGTCAGCGATGAAGTCTGCTAGCGCCTGGGATTGAATTGAAGATCTGTGTACATAATCGATGGTGAATTCATTAAGCTCCGCAGCCCACTTTCCAACCCTTCCAGTGGCTTCTCTGTTCCTTATAATATCCTTCAGAGGCTGTGATGAGGGAACAATTATATGGTAAGCTTGAAAATAGTGCCGAAGCTTTCTGGAGGCCATTAATATAGCATACAACACCTTCTCAAATTCTGTGTAATTTTTCTTTGATAAAGTTAATACTTAGGAAACAAAGTATACTGGGACTTGCTTCTTAATTTGTCCTTCAAGCTTCTCTTGCACTAGTGCCGCACTCACTGCAGAGTGCGAAGCTGCCACATACAATAGCAAAGGAGCCCCTGGCGTAGGTGGGGTTAGTGTTGTTAGATCAATCAGATATTGCTTCAGCTCTTCGAAGGCTTTCTGCTGAGCTAAACCCCACTGAAAGACTTCGGCCGACTTTAGTACTTTAAAGAATGGTAAATTTCTTTCTGCTGATCTAGATATGAATCGATTCAAAGATGCCAATCTTCCTGTCAGCCGCTGAGCCCCCTTCTTTGTGCTTGGCGGTTCCATCAGAAGGATAGCTTTGATCTTGTTTGGGTTAGCTTCGATTCCCTTTGTTGAAACCAGACAACCAAGGAACTTGCCCTTCTTTACTCTGAAGACACATTTTTCTAGGTTTAATTTTAGGCCGGCCTGCCTAAAGTTAGCAAATGTTTCCTGCAGATCAGCGATGTGATTTTCCTGCTTTGTGCTCTTTACTATGATATCATCAACATATGTTAGCACATTTCTACCTATCTGAGAGTGAAGTACTTTGATTGTCATTCTGCTAAAGCTTCCTACAGCATTCTTGAGCCCCTCAGGCATCCGAAGATAACAATATGTACCACTGGGGTTATGAAGCTGGTCTTCGGCTCATCTTCCTTCTTCATCCAGATTTGGTGGTAGCCTGAGTAACAGTCTAATAAACTCATAAGCTCTGATGAAGCTGCTGCATCTACTAGAGAATCTATTCTTGGCAATGGGAACTCATCCTTTGGACAAGCCTTGTTAAGATCTGTAAAATCGATGCACATTCTCCATTTACCATTTGCCTTCTTCACCATAACAGTGTTAGCTAGCCACTCTGGGTATTTGACCTCTCTGATAACACCAGCACTAAGAAGTCTCTTCACTTCGTTTCGAGCACCTTCGGCTTTGTCATCGGACATTTTCCGAAGCCTTTGTTTTCTTGGCCTGAAAGATGGATCCACATTGAGTGAATGCTCAATGACATCTCTATTGACATCGCAAAGATCATTAGCTGACCAAGCAAACACATCCTTGTTGTTGAATAAAAACCTTATCAAGGTTTTCTCCTGCTCTTCGGATAACTGAGAACCCAGCAATACCTTCTGCTCTGCTATATCTTCACACAGAAGCATAGGCTTCGGTTGATCAGCCGAGGCAGCCTTCTCTCTTCTGTACTTGTACTGTTCACAAGCCTCATTTCCATCTATGTTGTGGATTGCTTTTGAATCTGTCCAGTTTCCTTCAGCTTTTCTAGCAGCTTCCTGACTGCCATGAACAGTAATAGGTCCTTGTTCCGAAGGTATCTTCATGCATAGATATGCTGGATGAAGTATTGCTTCGAAAGCGTTGAGTGTCCCACGACCAATGATTGCATTGTAGGGGTATTCCATGTCAACAATATCAAACACAACCTGTTCAGTCCTCATATTGTGGACAAATTCGAAGGTCACTGGCATTGTGATTTTGCCAAGTGCTACAATCTGCCTTCCTCCGAAGCCACAAAGAGGGTGTGTAGCATCATGAATCTTGTCCTCTGGCTCTTGAATCTGTCTGAAGGCCTTAGCAAATATGATGTCGGCTGCGCTGCCTGTATCAACCAAAACATTGTGGACGAGAAATCCCTTGATGACGCAAGATATGACCATAGCATCATTATGAGGATAATCCTTGAGCTGAAGGTCCTCCTGAGAGAAGGTAATTGGGATGTGGGACCATTTTGACTTGATTAAGGGTCCATGCACCCCAACATGCTGCACCCTTCTCTGAGCCTCCTTCTTTTGCTTCTTGTTGGTTGGTTCTGAGCATGAACCGCCTGTTATTGGGAGCACCAGCTTCGTAGCCGAAGCAGCTTCAGCTTGGATGTTGGACGAAGCCATCAGCTCAATAGTGGAAGTGAGTTCACCAGAGGTGGGTGCCAATGTTGGGGACTTGTTCTCAAGTGCTATGAATCAAGAACAAGGCAACACAAAATGTTAAATGTTAAAGCCCTCCGTCCTTCGAAGCATTATCTCCCTTAGGATATAATGAACTTTAGACGAAGGTTATGAAGGACATACCTTCATCATCATAACACATTTGTATAAAAGACGAAGCATATGAAACATGAGAAACAACATGAATAATTATATGATATCATAATATATATATATATATATATTTCTTATTTACATAATCATGAATAAATATGAACAATATTGAATTACATTTATACCTTCGGCTTGACAGAAAGTGATAACACAAGCGTGCCGCGAAAGCAAATGCCAAGTCAGCCTGTCCAGTACATGGGTACTGTTCATCTATTTATAGGCACAGGGCGCAACCTGTGAGATATTACAATCATGCCCTTTACAAAAGATTACAATTATGACATAGACCCTCATGGACAAAACAGTCATCTCATCTTTAAGTCGGTTTCACCCTTCATCTTGAGACATTTCATAATGCCGAAGCTTCATAAGTGGTAGCTTCGGTGTTGCTTTTAGGGGGATCTGCCGAAGGTGTTTCTTCTTATAGGATCTTCGGCGACGAAGCATGCCCCCAACAATGAGCGACCCCCTTACCCTCACCCTCATCCATATTGTGCGGGCACCAAGGATCCATTGTTAGCAAGTGAAGAGACAGAGAGAACCATCGCTAAGGAGATAGAAGAGATGATCGCCGCCATGGAACTTTATCTACGCTATCGTTTAGGGCACGGGAGGGGCCTAGGTGTTATCGCCGGAACACACCTAGCGTGTTCATAGCCTCCTCATGCGAACTTGGTGGCTAGAGGGTCGACGATTTCTCACCAGAGTACCTGGCACACCGGGTAAGGCATGAGGGACCTAAGTCATGACTCGCCCGAGGCCGACAACTCGCTCGAGGCCACGACTCATCCGAGGCCATGACTCGCTCAAGGCCAATCGCCCGACGTAGTTACGACTCACTCGAGGCCAGTGGCCCAACGCAGTCTCGACTTGCCCAAGGCCAATCGTCCGACGTAGTCATGGTTCTCCTGAGGCCAACCTCCGTGGAGACACAATTCTGATTCACTTGAGGCCAACCTCGGCGGGAGATGCATTTCTAATTCGTTAGAGGGCAACCTCGACAAGAGACGCAATTCTGATTTGCCCGAGGCCAACCCTATGGGTTGTAAATCATGTTCTTAAGTCATGATCCTTGATGCACCATATATCTTCTCAACTCGATCAACCTTGACTTTGCAAGTCTTTTTCTTCACTCTTGGCTTTGGGTTCCTCGGCCTCCATGACCCTCTCCCGTGCACTCGGTACCTCGAAGCTCTTCTTGCCTCCATCCTTGGCTTGATCAGTTATCTCCAAGATATGCACACAAAGTCTCACATAAGCAATGTTCTCCTTCACTTGTGATGTCCACAACCATAATCAACTCAGCCTTTGGATCATCACTCTTGAACACTTGTGTTGAACTTTACAAGCTTTACACTAAGCACCTATCCAACACTTAACACACTTGTAAGTCCTTTAATTGGGTTGTCATCCAAAGCACCAAAACCCACAAGAGAGCTTTCAGATATCTATATGCTTAGTGCGACCGTGATCATTAGGATTATCTGCCATGCCGATTGCACTCCCATTATCACATAGGAGGGGGGCATTGCTCAGATTATAGTTGAAGTCCATGAGGTTTTGCCTCATCTAGAGTAATTATGCACAACAATGTCCTGCAGCAACATACTCGACCTTGACGGTGGATAGGACAACAAAATTTTGTTTCTCTAATGACCAATACACCAAGGATCTTCCAAGAAACTGACAAGTCTCGGATGTACTCTTTCTATCAACCTTTCATCCGACATAATAGGCATTAGAATATCCAAGGAGATCAAAGTTTAAACCCTTAGGATACCAAAGCCCAAAGTTAGGAGTATGAACTAAATATCTCAAGATTTTGTTCACGGCCCTAAGATGGCATTCCTTAGGGTCAGCTTGGAATCTTGCACACATGCATACAGAAAGCATAATATCCAGTCTAGAAGCACATAAATAAAGAAAGGATCTTATCATAGATCGGTGTACCTTTTGATTATGTTGAGGTCGATATGCCCATTAGTCCCCAAGGGAGTCTTGATGAGTTTGGCATCCTTCATCCCATATTTTCAAAATGTCTTGAGTGTAATTCATTTGGATGATGAAGGTGCTATCCTAGAGTTGCTTGATTTGGAAGCCCAAGAAGTACTTCAACTCCCCATAATGGACATCTCAAATTTACTAACCATGATCCTACTAAACTCTTCACAAGAGGATTTGTTAGTAAACCAAAATATAATATCATCAACATAAATTTGGCATACAAATAAATCATTGTCAATGGTTTTAGTGAAGAGAGCAGGATCAGCTTTTCCAACTTTGAAGGAAATTGCAATGAGAAAATCTCTCAGACATTCATATCATGCTCTTGGTGCTTGCTTAAGCTTGTAGAGTGCCTTTTTGAGCATAAATACATGAGAGGGATACTTATCATCTTCAAAGCTGGGAGGTTGCTCAACATACACCTCTTCCTTGATTGGCATGTTGAGGAATTCACTTTTCATGTCCATTTGAAATAACATTAAATCATGGTAAGTAGCATAGGCCAATAAAATTCAAATTGACTTAAGCCTAGCTACGGGTGTAAAGGTTTCATCGAAATCCAAACCTTCGACTTGTGAGTACCCCTTGGTCACAAGTCGAGCTTTGTTCCTTGTCACCACTTCGTTCATTATGTTTGTTGCAGAAGACCCACTTGGTTAACATTTTGGTTAGGATGTGGAACTAAGTGTTAGACCTCATTACTTTTGAAGTTGTTGAGCTCCTCTTGCATGGCCATGATCCAATCTGAATCCTTTAATTCATCATCAACCCTAAAAGGTTCAAGAGAAGACATAGAAGAGTAATTTTCACAAAAAATTAGCAATTCGAGAGCGAGTGTCCCACTTTTGGATATCACCAAGGATTATGTCGATAGGGTGGTCTCCTTGAATTGCTTGATAGACTCTTGGGTGAGGTGCCTTGGAAACTTGTATCTATTGATTATCTTCATCCTCTTGATCTTTTTCTTCATCTCCCCCTTGATGTATGCCTCCATCTAAGCTTGCCCATTATCTTGAATTTGTTCCCCATCTTCTTGAGCTTGCTCACCATCCTGAGTTGGAGGAGATGCTTGTGTGGAGGAAGATGGTTGGTCTTGTGCTTCTGTTGGTTCTTGAGGGCACATATCCCTAATGGACATGTTCCTTAGCGCAGTGCACAGAGCCTCTTCATCATCTAATTCATCAAGATCAACTTGCTCTACTTGAGAGTCGTTAGTCTCATCAAACTCAACATCACAAGAAACTTCAACCAATCTGGTGGATTTGTTGAAGATTATATATGCTCTTGTGTTTGAATCATAACCAAGTAAAAAGCCTTCTACTGCTTTAGGAGCAAATTTAGAGTTCTTACCCTTCTTAACAAGAATAAAGCATTTACTCTTAAAGACTCTAAAATATGAAACACTGAGCTTTTTCTGGTATGGAGTTTGTAGGATGTTTTCTTGAGGATTCGGTGGAGATACAACCAGTTGATGGCGTAGCAAGCCGTGTTGGCTGCCTCCGCCCAAAATCGATCTGAAGTCTTGTGTTCCGCAAGCATGGTCCTTGCTATATCAAATAAGAGTTCGATGCTTTCTCTCTACAACAACATTTTGTTGCGGTGTGTAGGGAGAAGATAATTCATGCTTGATTCCCTCCTCATCAAGAAAATATTCAATTTTTGGATTCTTGAACTCCATTCTATTGTCGCTTTTAATCTTCTAGATTCTTAAGACGAACTCATTTTGAGATCTTTTCAAGAATCTCTTCGAAGTTTCTTGGGTTTTGGATTTATCCTGGAAAACGAATTATTGGAGTGAAGGCCAAACACGACCTCGATCAGACTTATCTGGCCACAACTAACCATGTTTTAGCTTAGGGTCAACAGCGAAGGGGGACTTCGACCCACACCAGCGTCGAGGTCCTCGACCATGACCTGGAGTAAGCGGAGTGAAGGGACACACAAGAAGAGGGGGTCGCTGCCTCTCCCCCCACGTGTCCCGAAGGCTCAACTCCTCCCTCGCTAGCGAAGTCTGAGCCTCGACAAAGTCAAGGGTCCGACTCGCAAGCAAAGGTCACGCCAGATTACCATGGTGCCCAGGCCTCACCCTGCCGCAAAGGCCACCTATAAGCCCCTTTGTGGGGTACATCCTAGAGTATGTCTAGGTTACTGTACCTTACTACATTGTAATGACCCTGTTGAGGGGAATATTCTGGGAATGTAGCAGGTAACCGCGGGTATAACGGTATTTGGGACCCACCTACCCACCTGGTTACCTATAAATACCCCCGCTTTTGTACATGGATGGGACACGAATAACAAGACGCTACAGTTCCCTACCTATTGTCTCATTGTGCACCTGAACTCTCCCGTTCCCTGAGTAATTGGGCCCCTCTATCCATGTGTCAGCTGGTCCCAACAAGAACACCCAAATGAAACGAGAATATTCATACACAATAACTAAACCATGCTTACTCCCATCGATGCTTATGAAAACGGCCAGGCCGAATAAGTCTATTTGTAAAAGCTCCAATAGCCTTTTAGTTGTCATGATGTTCTTTGATGGATGATGTGTTCGAATCTACTTCCCTGCTTGGCATGGACTTCAAGTGTCGTCTTTTTCAAAATGCACATTTGTTAGTCCTAAAAAAATGTGTTCCCTTTTAGAAGATTATAAAGATTCTTCATCCCAACATGGGCAAGTCGGCGGTGCCATAGCCAACCTATATTGCTTTTAGCAATTAAGCAAGTGTCATTTAAATAATCTACTAGATAGAGCTTTTCCTTTAACACTCCCTTAAAAGCAACTAAATCATCACTTCTTCTAAAAATGGTAACACCAACATCAATAATTAAACAATTGTAACCCATTTGGCATAATTGAGAGGCAAATAGTAGATTGTAATCAAGTGAATCAACTAGAAACACATTTGAAATGTAATGGTCAAGATAAATAGCATTTTACCTAGACCTTTTTGAAAGTCACCTAGAGGGGGGTGAATAGATGAAACCTTAAATTTACAAACATAAGCATAAACTTCAACCCCTGGTTAGTGTTAGAACGACTATAAATCTAATCGAAGTGAGAGAGAGGTGTTCTTCTTGCTTAGAGTTGCTCAATCGAGCCTGAAAAACTTTCTCAACTCCATGGCCATCTTGGGCACTTGGATCATTTGGAATCATAAAAATGTGTGTGTGTTTTGTAAGTGTCGTCCTAGTGTTATTTCTACTATTAGAATGGCTAAGGAGGAGCTATAATACTGGTCTATGGCCGGCGCTAAAGCTCTCTCCTCTCTTCAGGTCGGTGATTAGGCTTTTAGTGTGTTGGTCGTGGTAGTGTTTGATTGTATCAGGTGACAGTTGTGTATGTCCTCTTTGTAATAGGGTCTTTACCCTTTCCTTTTTCTTCTTAATAAAATGATATACAACTCTCATGCGTATTCGAGAAAAATAGAGTTGCTCAATTGATTGCAGAATTATGTTGGGAGCCAAATCAAATCAATAACAAGCAAGAGAACAAGAGAGAGGGGAGAGGAAGAATCAAATCGCAAAGCCAAGATCAATGTAATGAACATGACAATTTGTTTCATGAGGTTCTGGTTTGAAGAATGTGCATCCCCGTTGAGGAGTCCACTAGGACGAGTCTCTTTCAACCATTTCCCTCTCTCAAATGGTCACAGAGACCGATTAATCTTTTCACTTCATAGGGACATAAGTCCCATAAGGACCTCCACACGAAGAACGGAGTCTCTTCCCACACTTTACAACAAAGAGAATGGGGGAGGGAAAGTGAGAATGAAAGCTCAAATAAAGATCACAAGAACTCGAAACACTCGAATGCACGAGTCGCTAAGTCTCTCAAACTCAAATCAACCAAATGCGGCGCATGAATGGCTTTGAATGATTGGGAGGTGTTGCACTTGATGTGTAGTAGGTAGGAGTAGTTCTTGTGTCTTTAATGAGCTGGTCTGGAGGGTATTTATAGCCACCAACCACTAAAAGAGGCGTTGGAGAAAAGTTAAAAGTTGCACTATTTGCGGGTGCACTGGACCGCCTATACTGCCGGTCCGGTGCACCACCGAACCGTCATCAATGGTCAGAGCAAGGAGCCATTAGGATTGCCAGTCAACCGTTGGGCGCTTTTTAGACGGTTCGGTGCACCACCAAACCGGTCCGATTCGCTAGCTCCCAAAGTCATATTATACACCATCTCTTTGTAGACATTTTGGATAGCCACCGGACTAGTTCAGTGCGCCAGATGGGAAAAGGCCAAGTCTCGACCTTCTGCATGGACGGTCCGGTGCGCTAGCGAGCAGGCCAATTTTTTTCTTCTTTGATCAAATCTTCTACAAATCTTTTTGACTGACCTTGAAGATGTTCCTATGACTCAGACAAACATATGTTTTGACTTTCCAACTAGTCTAAGTCATGGATCTTGGACTTTTTTCCAACTCATATTTCTGTTTTTCTCAAACTAGCTCTAAATGAGTGAATTGTTGAATATGAGCTATTTAACCTCCTTAGGTGTGTCAATTATGTTCCTAGGGGTTTTTAGAACTTATCCAAAGTGTAGAACTAGATATAGTTCATCTATTCTAAGTTTTACCCTTTTCCGGTTGGTTTTGAGCTGTTTCTGTCTTAGATTCTAAACTTCTGAACTTATGAACCTATGGATCAAAAACTGGGTAAACTAGTTAGTCCATAAGGTTGTGAACTTGTGATGGCCATCAAGCACCAAAATCACTTAGGGCCTGTTTGTTTCGTTGGAATTGAATTCCATTTTAATAGTTATAATTTAGACAAAACTAATTAAGTTCATATATTTATATATGTAATATATTTGTATATTATCCTAAATCATATGCGAGAGATAGTTACATACTACATTTATGTTATAGCGAAGCAAGTAGAAGAGTGTGCTATAAGTTGTACATCGAAAAAATAACATGTAAATCTATAGAATCAATTTCCATCTCTCACCCCATGAATTTGAGATAGGCTTATATAATAACTTTGGAAAGTGGTGGAATGTCACATTCTAAAAAAATAGCCTATTCCATTAGTAAGATTCCAATTCCTCAAAATGAAAGGAAATAAACGGGGCCTTAAAGAAAATGGTTGAGGCCATTTCCCTTTCAATCTCCCTTTTTGGTGACTGATGCCAACACAAACCGTATGAAATTTTACCAAGTTTGCAATTCAGACAAGTGTTCATAAGTTACTAAAATGAAAGCAGTTCTAAGTTAATTTGAGTGTTTTTGACATATTTAAAATTTTGGACCACATTTGCACCACTTGCATTGATTTTGCAAACTTTTGATAAAATCTTTTTCGAAGTCATTTACATTTGGTCGAAAGTACAAGAATGGAATTTTCAAAATCATTTCTATGTTTTGAAGAATTCTCCCCTTAATTAAAATGCTTTTCCTTTCGACATAATAAATGGCCCCCTGAATAAATTTTCCCCTTTTTGGCATAAACAATTTTGCTCCTCTTAGCTGTCAAGAGGGTTTTCACAAGCAAAAAGTACCAAGTTGGAAGATTAAAAGTTTTGAAAAATAGGGTGGTGGTGTGGTCCTTTTGCTTTGGCCTAGTAATTTCTCCCCTTTAGCATTGGGCACCAAAAACGAAGAAATCCAGAGGCCTTTACAACAAAGATATGAATTTAAGTACATGAGTTGGGCAAAGAGTGTTTGATACCAAACAAATATGTAGTGGAAGCATTCCCTTTGCCTGCAACTCCATTTCTGAAAGTTCCCTTTGGCCCGGGAACAGGATCTGGATGTCGCCTAGAGGGGGGGTGAATAGGCGAATAAAAATTATTACTTTAAAACTTAAATCTTACTCTACTCAAAGATAGAGTCGCAGTGGAGTGAAGAACCCTTCGAGTAGGTTGCAGTGGAATTGAAGTTCCTGTCTTAAGAATATCCTGCACTTCAAGGAAAGCTAGTACCACAAGTAAGCAGTGAAGTGCAGATATAAAAGCGAGTAAGACAGAGAGTCAGAATACAATACGGAACAGAGCACACAGACGCAAGGATTTATCCCGAGGTTCGGCCAAGCCTGAAATGCTTGCCTAGTCCTTGTTGGAGTTAGCCACACCTGGGCTTGGAGTCTGTTTCAACTCCTTCCTCTGTTTGCTCAGATCTGTTAGTATGACAGATAGAGCCTTCCACTATGTCGAGTTTGTTACAACGAAACCGCGGCTGCTTACAATCTTCTTAGCAACACTTCGGCAGAGTAACTATATGCTCAAAACCTTGCTCTTGCTCTTAGCAGCACTTCTCCTCTCTCTAAAGGCTTATAGCTTTGCCTTCTACACAAACTAGAGAGATATATACGAGAGGGAGAGAGAGAATTGATCCGAGTGATGTCTACACTTGTTGGCTGCACTTGTACATTGATTGAGGCGCCTAGAGGTCCCTTTTATAGGCACAAGAGGCCTAGGAGCCGTTGAGAGCAATCCAGGAAGGCAAATCTTGCCTTCTGTTGGGTGGCGCACCGACAGTCCGGTGCCCGATTTCCTTCCAGAAATGGAGCAGTCGACCGTTGCAGTCCTGGAGCCGTTGGCGCACCGGACACTGTCCGGTGCACACCGGACAGTCCGGTGCCCCCATCTGACTGTTGGCTCGGCCACACGTCACGCGCGGATTGCGTGGCCGACCATTGACCCAGCCGACCATTGGCTCACCGGACAGTCCGGTGCACCACCGGACAGTCCAGTGAATTATAGCTGTACGCCGCCGGCTTCTCCCGAGAGTGGCCTGTTCACCAGAGTTCATCCTGGCGCACCGGACACTGTCCGGTGCACCACCGAACAGTCCGGTGTGCCAGACTGAGCTGAGTCTTGGTTGTACACAGCCAAGCATTTTGCATCTCTTTTCTTTTCTTCTTTTCTCTGTTTCTAACACTTAGACAAATATGTTAGTACACAAAAACCAATGTACTAAGTCTAGAAACATACCTTATCTTTGATTTTTACATCTATAGTATTTGACATGCTTGAGCTTTGATGTTGGACTCATAAATCATCAAGTCAGCTTGACTTGATCTAGATTGACATTTCTTAGCTCCAACATCCTGCAAAGGTCACATAGAACATCTCCAAACATAGGAACAACCCAAACTAAAAGTCAAGGTGCACTTAACTCTTTTTGGGCTGCTTCCAGTTCTGGTTTTGACACTGCTTCTTCTTCTAGTAACCTTGATATCCTTCTTAGAGCTTGGTCTTGAGCCTTATGACTTACACCACATAACTAGATATGTTTCCTCATGGGTTGTAAGTCACGTCCTTATGTAGTGATCCTTGATGTGCCGTAGCTGTTCTCAACTCGATCACCCTTGACTTTGCAAGCCTTCTTCTTCACCCTTGGCTTTGGGTTCCTCAGCCTCTTTGACCTTCTCCTGTGCACTTGGTACCTCGAAGCTCTTCTTGCCTCCGTCCTTGGCTTGATCAGTTGTCTCCAAGCTACACACCCGAGTCTCACTTTATGCAATGTCCATCTTACTTGTGATGTCCATTATGTATCCATAATCCAGTTCTTGGACCATCACATTTGTTCACTTGTGTTGAACCCTGTTAGCTTTACCTTAAGCACCTGTTCAACACTTAGTACACTTGTTAGTCCTTTAATTGAGTTGTCATCCAAACACCAAAACTCACAAGAGAGCTTTCAATCTCCCCCTTTTTGGTGATTGATGGCAACACAATTAAAGCTTACATAAGAGTGAAACTTAAAGCACAAATTTTGAATTCTAAGTTTATAGAATGCTCCCCCTAAATATGTGCTTACTTCAAAAACATAATTTTGGCCTCAGGCGCCAATTTGCACATACTTAGGCAATTCGAACATTTCTACACCTTAGCATTTTTTGGGATGCATTGTGTCAAGAATCAAACCATGATGCTATATCACACAAATGCACATAATCAGAGTTAAACACCATTCAATTTAGTGGATATATCACAGGAATATTAACCTACCACTATTCACCATTAAGATACCAATTTAAACTAAGATACTACTTTAAAACAATCTTAAAGCACCATTAGCCACATGCACCATTATCCACATGACTATCTATTTCAGAATGAACACAATAGATGCCAATTAATTCATAGCAGTGGGAGCACTAGTCCATATGATGCAACACAACACATATAATACTGCAAGAAGCATATGAATAACACACTAGCATATGAATAACACACTAGCAAAGCTCAAACTAACACATCACCCCTTAGGATAAGCTTTCCTCTCAGGTTGAGATAAGCTTTAATGCACAACTTCTCCCCCTTTGACATCAAACACCAAAAACCATACTCAAGCAAGAACATAGGATGATGTCATGGGACAGCAGGGTGTTAAGGAGGAAAAACAACTATCAAAACTCCCCCTTACTTATTGAACATATGCACTATCAACATTTAGGTAAGATACATATATGCAAAAAGATTAATACTTCCTTTTGTACCTTTACCATGTTGTAGTGTACTTCCCATCTTGAAAGTATTTAATCTCTCGAGAGCTTCTCCACACATGTGCCTGATTCTTTATCCTAACTTTTTCTTGTTGCTAAGACACCAAACTTAGAACAAGTTATAGTATTGGGCACAAGAAGAAACTTCTATTCTAATGATTATCAAAAGATGTCAATTGAAGCAAACTATCACGGCTACCAATTGAAAGATACCAATTGCAAGTTCATTTATTATCATAGCTCCATGATATTTAAGGATCTAGTATCACCAAATTTTATAGAGCATGAGCAATTTAAAAATATGCAATTACTCACGACTTAAGATACCAGTTCCTTGACTTTCAGAGGTACCCCAGTCCTGATTGCTCCATTTCTTGCTCATCTTCTCTTTTCCACCTTGAGACTACACAAGATCGCTCAAGATACAATTAGTCTCAAAAGACGCAAGTTATGTGTGCTCCCCCTACACTTGTGCATCAAGTATTTGAATAACTTGCACTTTGCACATTCTAGTTTTCTTAGAACTAGAGGGGATCACAACATATCTTGGTCACGGAATACTCTCAATTTCATCACAAAGAGATAACAATTGAATACCAAATTAAAGGTTGATTTAATACAACAATGCATGCCTCAAGAGGTATAACACTTACACGCAACCTAGACATGCTTCATACTTGACTATCATTGCACCATATATACCAATTGAAAAACAACACTATCATGTTTATAAACCGCAATGTCTAAGCCCACCATAATTAAGAAGGTTCTTTAGGTACACCAGAAGAAACAACATTTTAAAGTAAGGAGCACCTAGGCCAAGATACTACCAATTCAGAGGCAAGACCATAGCTGTGATTACAATCAATGCAACTTCAAGATATTCACTAAAATTGAATAGTTCCATTCTCCATACCTTTGCCTTTTCTTGAATTGTCATGTGAGCACCAGTTGTCACTAATTGAGGGCTCCTTTTGCTCATGCACCTTAGCTCAAAAGGGTGCATTAGAGGCACAACATGGAATTTGTATTCACACAGTACCAGACTAGAGTAATCATAAACTAAACAATATGTCATATTTGCACACAGGTTAATCATTAAAACCATATAGCATAACTTACAACGGAATACAGGTTTATTCCCGAACACAACAAGAGTTAATCATGGTGGATATATCTAATGAAAAACTACCAATTAAATGATTCAAGAGACATAACCTCTAAAGCACACAATCATGATTAAGCAAGCATGGTTACGATCTTGGTGATTATTAATCATTGATTGAAAGGTACTCAACACAGGTAATCAACAAGGCATAACTGCTCCAAGGACAGGTAGCACAACAATCAGACTTAAGAGCAGTACTGATTATCAACAAGTACTTAAGATATAGGGGTACCATCCTATGGAGAGCAGGTTGCAGAATCTCATCAAGGTCCTTCGCTTGATTCACCAATAATGATTAAGGACCTATTCCCTTATTTCACTTGAGATGAACATGGGATTAATGTCTCACAATAATTCAACCTTGGGTCAATGAATAAACACCAACACAATTAACAGCTTAAGCATAGAGTTTGAGATAACCGTCTAAAGCTCTCCCATGGTCTCCAGTCCATCTCAAGGAACCTGCATGGTCTAGTTAGCACAATTTGGTACCCACCTCGATATGGGTCCATGTCGTTCAACTAAAAGTGCCTTTGGCACCCAAATAGTCTTTGTGCTAGTTCTAGGTGATCTAGTTATAGTTCTAGCACGAGTATGTGATTTGGGTCTCCTAAGTAAATGAGATTGAGACAACTTTACTTGTTTAGGAACCTCACCTTTATTACATACCTTGGATAGATGACCCTGCTCGCCACACTTGTAGCAGAAGCGTCGCTCAACCTCACATGACGCTTGTTGTTTGTCATTTTCCTTAGTGGAGGTCATCCTAGAGAGTGTACGTGCTTGGTTCATCAGTAGCGGACAAGAAGTGATCGTATGGTTCTTGTCATTGCATCCGAAGCATCTCCTTATCCCTTCACCCTTGTTGGTGTATGGACACGACGCAATGAGGTGCCCTGACTTGTTGCACTTAAAGCACCTCCTTTTCCCTTTTCTCTTTTTGTTTTTGCATGACATAGAGAAATGGTCAGTGCAAACAACATGATTAATTAAATCTTTACCTTTTTCCAAGCTCATGTTGATTTCTTTAGGAACATTCTTCTTATGGAGCTTAACACTTGCTGCAGTTTTTCCTTTCTCAAGCTTCTTCACCATGCGCCCGTGGATATCTTGAGAGAGTTGAGCAATGCGTCTTCTCCTTAGTTGTCTTTGCTTCTTGTTCCCACACAATTTCTTTTGTGACCCTGCAACTTTTTGCTCATTTAACCACTCGCTTCCTCTTGAGTGACAGGGGTTAGAACATGGTGATAGATTATCCAAATGTGTACTTGTGCAAGAATGAAGTTCACATGAATTTAAGTTCGTAATTACGACCTCATGAGCAACTTCAAGCATGATATGTCTATCCACGAGATTATCATGATAACAAGACAATAAGTCATATTTTTCAGTTAGAGCAAGGTTATCATGACTTAACAATTCTACTTGACTCCTAAGCATAGAATTTTCAGTTTTAAGTTGAGCAGCATTAGATAATACATCATGATTATTTATTTGCTCAATTAAAATAGATTCATACCGTTGGACCAAATCATCATGAGAGCACTTTAGCTCCTCATGTTCTTTGGTCATCTTCTCCAGGCTGTTGTTTGTTTTGATGAGAGTTTCCTCTAGCCTGAGAAGCGTCTCGCCTTGTTCCTTGTTCCTTCTCAACAGCTTAATCAAGAGCGCTTTGTCTTCTTTGTTGACATGGGTGTAGAAACGGCGAATCTCCTTTTCTTCCACATCGTCGGTCTCATTTTTCCTGTCATTACTATTAGTGGAAGCAAAACAGGAAAATGTACCTTGTGATAATGTAGACTCCTCATCCTCTCCCTCATCATCGCTTTTGTCTCCATCATCATTGTTAGCAATAAAACATTTATTACTAGTGGAAGACAAACCTGTTGATGAGGTGGATTCATCGTTTGGTTGCCATCGTTCTTGTTCTTCTCCCTTGGACAAGTTAGTATCACCAGCAATAGAGGGAGCAGAGGAAGTGCATATGGACTTAAAAAATTTCAACTTAAGTTTAGTCCATAGATCATGAGCATCAACAAATAAGTCACTATCACTACTCATGATGGCAAAATAGGCACTTCTAGAAAGAGAATCAACTAAGATGTTGCAAGCATGGTGATTTAGAGATAGACATCTTAGTTCATCATTAGAAGGATTTTTACTAACATTAGAGGGAAAAATACTTCTACTAAAGACCTGTCTCAAATCAGGATCAACACTCATGAAAGCATTATAAATAGAGACAGACCAAGACTTGTAATTAGAACCATCGCCTAAAAGAAGTTCTACATTTACCTCTTGTGACAACATCGTCATCTCCGGATGGCTAAGCCCACACTGGAGAGGCCTAGCTTTGATACCAATTGAAAGTTTCCTTTGGCCCGGGAACAGGATCTGGATGTCGCCTAGAGGGGGGGTGAATAGGCGAATAAAAATTATCACTTTAAAACTTAAATCTTACTCTACTCGAAGACAAAGTCGCAGTGGAGTGAAGAACCCCTCGAGTAGGTTGCAGTGGAATTGAAGTTCGTGTCTTAAGAATATCCTGCACTTCAAGGAAAGCTAGTACCACAAGTAAGCAATGAAGTGCAGATATAAAAGCGAGTAAGACAGAGAGTCAAAATACAATACGGAACAGAGCACACAGACGCAAGGATTTATCCCGAGGTTCGGCCAAGCCTGAAATGCTTGCCTAGTCCTCGTTGGAGTTAGCCACACCTGGGCTTGGAGTCTGTTTCAACTCCTTCCTCCGTTTGCTCAGATCTGTCAGTATGACAGATAGAGCCTTCCACTATGTCGAGTTTGTTACAACGAAACCGTGGCTGCTTACAATCTTCTTAGCAGCACTTCGGCAGAGTAACTATATGCTCAAAACCTTGCTCTTGCTCTTAGCAGCACTTCTCCTCTCTCTAAAGGCTTATAGCTTTGCCTTCCACACAAACTAGAGAGATATACACGAGAGGGAGAGAGAGAATTGATCCGAGTGATGTCTACACTTGTTGGCTGCACTTGAACATTGATTGAGGCGCCTAGAGGTCCCTTTTATAGGCACAAGAGGCCTAGGAGCCGTTGAGAGCAATCCAGGAAGGCAAATTTTGCCTTCTGTCGGGTGGCGCACCGGACAGTCCGGTGCACCACCGGACACTGTCCGGTGCCCGATTTCCTTACAGAAATGGAGCAGTCGACTGTTGCAGTCCTGGAGCCGTTGGCGCACCGGACAGTCCGGTGCCCCCATCTGACCGTTGGCTCGGCCACACGTCACGCGCGGATTGCGTGGCCGACCGTTGGCCCAGCCGACCGTTGGCTCACCGGACAGTCTGGTGCACCACCGGACAGTCCGGTGAATTATAGTCGTACGCCGCCGGCTTCTCCCGAGAGTGGCCTGTTCACTAGAGTTCATCCTGGCGCACCGGACACTGTCCGGTGCACCACCGGACAGTCCGGTGTGCCAGACTGAGCTGAGTCTTGGCTGTACACAGCCAAGCATTTTGCATCTCTTTTCTTTTCTTCTTTTCTCTATTTCTAACACTTAGACAAATATGTTAGTACACAAAAACCAATGTACTAAGTCTAGAAACATACCTTCTCTTTGATTTTTACATCTATAGTATTTGACATGCTTTAGCTTTGATGTTGGACTCATAAATCATCAAGTCAGCTTGACTTGATCTAGATTGACATTTCTTAGCTCCAACATCCTGCAAAGGTCACATAGAACATCTCCAAACATAGGAACAACCCAAACTAAAAGTCAAGGTGCACTTAACTCTTTTTGGGCTGCTTCCAGTTCTGGTTTTGACACTGCTTCTTCTTCTAGTAACCTTGATCTCCTTCTTAGAGCTTGGTCTTGAGCCTTATGACTTACACCACATAACTAGATATGTTTCCTCATGGGTTGTATGTCACGTCCTTATGTAGTGATCCTTGATGTGCCGTAGCTGTTCTCAACTCGATCACCCTTGACTTTGCAAGCCTTCTTCTTCACCCTTGGCTTTGGGTTCCTTAGCCTCTTTGACCTTCTCCCGTGCACTTGGTACCTTGAAGCTCTTCTTGCCTCCGTCCTTGGCTTGATCAGTTGTCTCCAAGCTACGCACCTGAGTCTCACTTTATGCAATGTCCATCTTACTTGTGATGTCCATTATGTATCCATAATCCAGTACTTGGACCATCACATTTGTTCACTTGTGTTGAACCCTGTTAGCTTTACCTTAAGCACCTGTTCAACACTTAGTACACTTGTTAGTCCTTTAATTGAGTTGTCATCCAAACACCAAAACTCACAAGAGAGCTTTCAATTTCCCTTTCAATCTAGGACTAAGTTTAGAAATACACTTGAAAGCACATTAGTCCTAGCCTTGGCACAAGAAGAATATGATATATGTATTTGTACCAAATGAAAGAGACAGACACGGTCAAAGGTAGTAAATGAGCAATGTGTGCAATATTTCAATCAAGGTTTCAAGAATCAAGTACATTTAGTTCACTCCTAAGTTCAAGAAATCTCTTTTCATCCAAGGGCTTGGTGAAGATATCGACTAACTGTTTCAGGGTGCTATTTTAGCATGTTTTGTTGTTTATTCGTGCTATTTTCTTGACTTGCATTCATAGGATCCAAATATGTATAAATGAAATCTTAGTACATATTTTAGTGCCATTGGGTGTGGTATCACTACAATTACTAAAATTATTGCAAGTACAATATAAGGGGGTCATAATCCTCACATTTGGCCTCACTACTAAAAAGAACTAAGGTCCAACTACTTTTAAGTCAAGCAAACACACGAGAAAAGACTAAAAAACATTTGATGTCAATAGTTGGTGCTTGGATGTTGCAGATGTAAATACAACAAATTGAAATTGTTAGTTGTTTCTTAGAAGTTACACATGTAATGACAAAAAAGAAATTGACAGCTGGTGCTTGGACATAACACATTTATCTCTCACAAAGTTGTCATATTCACATGCATGTGTTCACAATAGTGTGAAATGTGGAGTCCACTACACATAATTAACTTCCTATTTTGCTATTTCTAAACTAGTAATTGTTGTGCATGCTAGACGAGGATGAGATTTAGTTAGATCATCTCCACCTCGCAAAACATCCATCTCTATCATCATAGGTGCTCCCTTTGACACCTTAGAAGGAGGTCACTCAAGGTGCTAGGCGTAGTAGCTAGAAGATGGTGTCGCATCATGCCGTGGCTACAAAACAAGACAGAAAGAAGACTTATTGATCTTATCACTACCGGAATCCGAGGCTTTGCCGAGTGTTGGCCTCTTTGCCGAGTGCCTTTTGTCGGGCACTCGGCAAAGAAGGCTTTGCCGAGTGCCGCGCTCGGTAAAGTTAGGCACTCGGCAAACCGTGCTTTGCCGAGGGCTGAACACTCGGCACAGAACGACACTCGGCAAAGACAACTTTGCCGAGTGTTAAACACTCGGCAAAGGGGGCTCTCGGCAAACGGCCGTCGGCAAAGACAACTTTGGCGAGTGTTAAACACATAGTTCTCCTAGGTTTCTACACATAGTGTCCCACAACTTTCTCCAAACATTCTAAAATTTTTATCGCAGCCTGTACATATGATATCATGACACGTGGACAAGTTTCAGGATTTTCTGACTTTTTTTGTGTTTTATACAATTTTTAAACATGTGTATGGCAAGTTCACGGCCATGTTTAGTGAGCATGTTGCTCGAAGTTTCCGGTCCGCTCCTGGAATCGGTCGTAACTTATGCTAAGTAACATGAATATCATTTTTGCATGCACGGTTTTCCAAGTTTCGAGTGACCTACAGTTCAAATCTAAATTTTCCGAAGAAATTCAAATAAACGAACTAAATCTACTAACGATTGAAAACTCTGTTAAAATTGTCCACAAATGATACATGTAGGTCTACATAGTGTAGGAACACACCACAAAAAGTTTGGTTGCCAAAAATAAAAAAAATAAAAAATACTTTGCCGAGTGCTGTCCAGTTAGCACTCGGCAAAGACAACTTTGCCGAGTGCCTGTCCTTGGGCACTCGGCAAAGTCTGTACAACACATCTTTGCCGAGTGCTCTACAGCTAGCACTCGGCAAAGGCGACTTTGCCGAGTGCCCGAGATCCAGCACTCGGCAAAGTTTATTTTTTAATTTTTAAAAAATCTTTGCCGAGTGCTGGATCGCGGGCACTCGGCAAAGAACGTTTTAATAGCGTTACAGCGCCCCCACTCAATGTCTCTCTCACTCTCACTATCTCTCTGCCGCCACCAGCCGTCGCTCGCCGTCCCCCGCCGTCGCGCCGCTCGAGCCGCCCGCCGTGGCGCCCGCCGTCGCGCCGCCACCCACCGTCGAGCCGCCCGCCGTCGCATCCGCGGCTAGCACCACCGTCGTCGCGCCGCCGGCCGCTCGCGCTCGCACCGCCATCGTCGCGCCGCCGGCGGCTCGCGCTCGCCGCCACCCGCCGTCGAGCCGCCCGCCGTCGCGTCCGCGGCTAGCACCGCCGTCGTCGCGCCGCCACCCGCCGTCGCGCCCGCTGGTATATTCCCTTTGTTTTTTGTTTTATTTTATTTTCTGTTTTTATTTCTTTTGTATTTCAATTTATAAATTCGAATTCAATTCAAATTTCACATACTAATGCTTAATTCATGAGAGAAAGGAGAAACAAAACAATTCACTCATATCAACATTTGAAAATATTTATGTTTATTAACTTCTAATTTTAGAGTATGTTTTAACTTCTAGTTTTGAGATCCAAATCTAATTATGACAACTCACAATATAGAGATGTGACTTGCATTCATCGTGTCGTTTGTATATGTGCGTGTCAGCCATCGTGCTGTTAGATCTATTTGCAGGTTTTGGAAACCTCCCCGTACAGGGGAAGTGCTGCCGATTTTTTTGACATGCTTGTTTATTTTTTACAGAGAAGATACTTGTCTTCCTAGCCACTGCGGGTCTGCCTGCACCGCGTCGCGTCGCCACTGCACCGACCCGCCACAGCCCCGCTAGCCTGATTCCACCGTCACCCTAGGTATAACCTTTACATCCGCATCATGGTCGTAGATCATGTAACCCAGTTAGGCGTCTCCCGTTCGAAAGAGATACGGTGTAGATATGCAGATCTTTGCATATCTACAAATGTATCAGTTTCGGATTGTCCACGTTTTTTGGACAGCCCGCGGTTGCGTAGATGGTGTTAGTTTCATGCTCTACTCCGGTCCGAGATAGAGTTTCGGCGTCACCTCCCTGTTGTTCTCCGGACAGTACACTCTCCCTGCCAGGACGTGTATCCGGAGAACAGCGGGGAGGTGCTGCCGAAATTCTATCTCGGATCGGAGTAGAGCATGGAAACTAACTCCATCTACGCAACCGCGGGTGGGATTAGGACCTATCATCACCTATTAGAAGGTAGGAACGTAGTGTACATGCATTACATGTCTATATTAAACTATACTCGGTTATATATGTTAGAGGATGGAGGACCGTGAGTGGATGTACACGGGCCGCGTTCGACGTAATGATGTCACCCCAGAATGGATTAGGAAGACCGATGCTTTCGTGGAACGGGCATATGGCGAAGCTGCTAAAGGAGCTAGCCTAGTCCCTTGTCCGTGAAGCAAATGTGATAACCGGAAAAGAAAACCAAAGAAGGCCATGGTAGAACATATTTGGAAGAATGGATTTACGCCGGACTATACTCGGTGGATCTTCCATGGTGAAGCGCATCGCACGAGAGAGGAGGTGGTGAGACAACGCGTCGAGGATTACGATACTGATGCCGGGGTAGGAGACATGTTGAACGACTATCACGAGGCACAGTTCGCCGAAGGACGTACGGAGGACGAGCCAGAGGCGACCGCAAAGGCATTCTACGACATGTTTGACGCGGCACAGAAACCCCTTCACGGCAAGACAAAGGTTTCTCAACTGGATGCCATTGGGCGTATAATGGCGTTCAAGTCGCAGTATAGCATGAGTCGAGACGCATTCGATGGTTTGTTGACAGTTATTGGCAGCCTGCTTCCGGAGGATCACGTTCTGCCAAAGAGCATGTACGAGGCACAGAAACTCCTTCGTGCACTCAAGATGACGTATGAGCAGATACATGCTTGTCCGAAGGGCTGCGTCCTATTTAGGAAAGAACACACTGAGGCAAAGTACTGTCTGAAGTGTAAATCATCTAGGTTCATGGAGGTAGACGCTGGTGATGGACAAAAGAGGCAGCTCGACATCCCCGTGACAATCCTACGCCACCTTCCGTTCATACCGAGGATCCAACGTCTATACATGACAGAGGAATCCGCGAAACAGATGACATGGCACAAAAAAGGCAAACGATACAATCCTGACAAGATGGTTCACGCATCCGATGGTGAAGCATGGACCCACTTTGATGCCATTCACCATGAGAAAGCCAAAGAGGCTCGTAATGTTCGTGTTGCGCTGGCCACAGATGGGTTCAATCCCTATGGAATGACCGCTGCCCCATACACATGTTGGCCCGTGTTCGTTATCCCCATTAATCTCCCCCCCGGCGTATGCTTTCAAAGATAGAACATATTCGTGTCGTTGATAATTCCTGGACACCCGGGGAATAAAATGGGCGTGTACATGGAGCCTTTGATTGATGAATTGGTCCGTGCTTGGGAGGAAGGGGTATGGACGTACGACCGAGCTACGAAGACAAACTTCAAAATGCATGTTTGGTACCAGTACTCCATGCATGACTTTCCGGCGTATGGGCTATTTTGCGCCTGGTGTGTTCACGGTAAGTTCCCATGCCCAGTTTGCAAGGAAGCTCTTAGGTTCATTTGGTTGAAGAAGGGTGGCAAATATTCGTCATTCGATAAACATCGACAATTTCTCCCTCCTGACCATGCATTCCGACTAGACATCAAGAACTTTACGAAAGGTGTCGTGGTGACAGACCGCCCACCTGCAATGATGACTGGTGCCGAAGTTCGCGAACAGATAGATGGTCTCGTGGCCAACCCAGAAGGTGGTTTTGTGGGATATGGTGAGCAACATATGTGGACACATAAGTCGGGCTTGACTCGGCTCCCCTATTATGATGACCTGCTCCTTCCACACAACATTGACGTGATGCACACTGAAAAGAATGTCGCTGAGGCACTTTGGGCGACAATTATGGAGATTCCTGATAAGTCAAAGGATAACGTAAAGGCAAGAGTGGATCTGGCAGAGTTATGTGATAGACCAAACCAAGAGATGAAGCCGCCTAGTGGTGGTAAGACATGGAGAAGGCCTAAGGCCGATTTCGTCCTGAGCAGGGCCCAGAGGAAGGAAGTACTACAATGGATCAAGATGTTAATGTTCCCTGATGGGTATGCAGCTAACCTTAGTAGGGGGGTGAACTTATCTACTCTGCGAGTCTTAGGGATGAAGAGTCATGACTTCCACATATGGATTGAACGAATTCTTCCGGCGATGGTTCGAGGCTATGTCCCTGAGCATGTCTGGCTAGCGCTTGCAGAGTTGAGCTATTTCTTCCGCCAGCTTTGTGCAAAAGAGTTAGCTCGGACCATGATTGCAGACTTGGAAAGGATGGCACCCGTGTTACTGTGTAAGCTGGAGAAGATCTTTCCACCCGACTTCTTCAATCCGATGCAGCATTTGATTATTCATCTCCCGTATGAGGCACGAATGGGGGGGCCCATGCAGGGACGTTGGTGCTATCCAATCGAGAGATGTCTAAAGAGTATCCGAAAGAAATGTAGAAATAAATGCAAAATCGAGGCTTCCATTGCAGAGGCATACATACTGGAGGAGGTGTCAAACTTCACAACAACTTACTATGGTGACAAACTGCCGAGCGTGCATAATCCACCCCCTCGTTACAATGATGGCGGCAATGAATCGAACCTCAGCATTTTTCGAGGGCAACTCGGAAGCGCGAGTGGTTCGACCACCAAGACCCTGAGACATGAAGAGTGGCGCCATATCATGCTATATGTATTGACCAACCTTGAAGAGGTGACGCCATATATGGAGCAATTTCTTCATGAATTCTGGCGTCGATCAAGGGACCCAACTCCACAGGAATATGATACCCTTCTTAGAAAGGGTGCGGGAAATGGATTGCCTGATTTCATTTCCTGGTTTAAACATAAGGTACGTGCTTAGTTTGTTATTCCAAGTTGCTCTTACGTGCGAATAATATAACAATCTAGCGTGTTTGAACTTGCAGGGCCAAAGAGAGCCGTCTATGAGTGCCGAGTTGAGACAAGTAGCCAATGGCTTTGCCTATAGGGTCAGGAAATTTTCTGGGTATGACGTCAATGGATACCGTTTTCGCACAACAAGCTACGACCAAAGTCGGCCCAATCGAAAAACCACGTGTTCTGGAGTCTTTACGCCCGGGCTTGACGAGGTCGAGTATTATGGAAGAATTGAAGAAATATATGAACTCAATTTTTATGGTTCCAAACCTCTTACTCCAGTGATATTCAAATGTCATTGGTTTGACCCTGAAGTTACGAGACGGACACATTCTAATCTTGGGATAGTCGAAATTCGACAGGATTCCACCTTAACAGGAGACAATGTCTATATTGTGGCCCAACAGGCCACACAAGTGTATTATCTTCCATATGCGTGCCAAACAAAACAACATCTTAAGGGTTGGGATGTTGTGTATAAGGTATCACCGCACGCTAAATTACCTGTTCCAAACGATGAAGATTATAACTTAGACCCGGACACATATGACGGAGAGTTCTTCCAAGAAGATGGGCTCGAAGGGCAATTTGAGATAGACTTAACCGAAGCGATCGGAATGGAAGTAGATATTGAAATGGTTGTTGATGACGAGGATGATGAGGTGTAAAATGAGAATGACTTAGAAATACTTGAAGGCAATGCCAATGACGAAATTGCGCCTTCAGATGATGTTGACTATGAAATGGTTGATAGTGATGATGACACTTATGATCCGGCTAACCCGGACACATATGAAGATTATTTTTAATCGATGTAATGCTATATTTCATTTATTTTGCATATGTTTCTAAATACATATTTTTTTATCTGTGCTTAATTGTTTACTCTTAATTGCAGGTTGTTGGACAAAGATGGTGGGCGGTGGGACGAGGACGAGGAGGGGGAGGGGGAGGGGGAGGAGGAGCACCCGTAGGACGGAGGAGGAGGCGCAGCAGGACGACGCCGTACAGCAGCAGGTGGAGCAGCAAGCCGCTGTCGATGCGGCACAGCAGGACGACGACGATGCGGCGTAGCAGGACGACGACGACGACGACGCCGCTCAGCAGGACGTCTCAGGTTCTGGCTCCTCAAGTTCGAGGAGTATCTACCTGCGAGGTCCCGTGAGCCTACCTAAGCGACCCATACTTCATGACAGACGTCCGCTAATACGACCCGATGGAGAGAGATAGGTAACTTTAGATGTTGTTGCTGCTTTTTCATATTATATGTTCAAATTAATAATAGAAACTAATACTTCATCTTAATCACTTCGACAGGTCTTGGATGGTTTTGGAGACTGCAGGGGGTCACGGCCGCAACCCCAATGGCATCCTCGGCCTTCTATGCCGGGAACACTTCCCTAGACTTGTCGAGTACGCCGGAGTGACGAGCCCAGCATACACCTTCGACCACTACGCCGTCGCCCCCGATGCAGTAGATCGGGACGGCAGACAATTCAACAACAAGGCGGAGCGGGTGAAGCAAGAGCTGTGGGTAAGTCTTCCTCGCACTATATTGTTTAATAAGTCGCATTTGTTGCATATTCTTGAAATAATGTATGGATACATCGTCTTTGTATGTAGGATTTCTTCAGGTGCGATGCTGGATACGAGGCCAGGGCGGATGTGGTGTCTACGACGTGCTGTAAGAAGCTCGTCGTGGACATGCACTACGAGGCGCGCATCCAGGCCATCGTCACTTACCACGGCTCCGTCCTTGGGGAGAAGGTGAACAAGAAGGACGCCCGAACCATGTCATTGACTGTGGACCAGTACTTGCAGGTAAATACAAAACTTTATTATTGGTACTAAATATGCTTATTCTTATCTTCTGATATGCGGTGTACTTATATTTTTTTAGATGATTCCTCATTGGTGCGCCGCGCATCCTGAGTGCTGGGAGAAGATGGTGCAGAGGTGGTGCTCGGCTGAGTGGGACGAGGCGCACAACGCTAGCCGGGAACGGCGTTTGCTGATGCAAGGTCCCTCGCACCATCAAGGCAGCCGTAGCCTGGGCAAATACGCGGAAGCATGGGTACGCGCTCTTTTTTATTTAGGTATATAACTTTCGATTAGACATGATTTCTAACCATATCGTTGGTTTTCTCGCAGTCGGCGGCACATGGTGGCGTGCCTTGCTCCACGTTCTCGGCATATGCCATGGCCCACAAGGGGAAGGCAACGTCCGACGTCACCTACAACCCGGATGACGGGCCCGAGGCGTACACCAACCCCGCCATCCACAGCCGACTCAGTGAGTACACCGCCATGGCCAAGGAGGTCCATGGGCCAGATTACGATCCGAGGACCGAGGACATCGACGGAGATGTCCTCATGAGGGTCGGAGGAGGCAAGAGGCATGGGCGGTACTAGATTGCCGACGGGGCAATCGACTCGTCCTCCACTCCCACTCTCTCTCAGGTGCGAGCAAGGAGCACGAGCGCGAGCCCAGCCATACGACCTCGGCAGGACACCTCACAGCATCGTATCCAGCAACTCCAGGTTATTCCTTATCTATTCATCGTTCATTGATTTTTATATATCTTCTCTTTGCATTATCGTAACATTAGGGCGAAATATTACAGACTCAGCTAGATGATGAGAGGAGGCAACGTGAGGAGCTGGAGAAGAGGATGGCGGAGATGTTCGCGTACATGCAGAGCCTTGGCGCCGCACCGGGTCATGCTCCACCACCTCCGTTGTTCCCTGCAGCTGACCCTACAGAGTTCACTACTCCTGTGAGTATCAAAATTTTAGTACTGCATGATATTTATTCATATGTTCTCACACATACAATCTCTTCTCTGTGCATGGTCAATCGGCGGCGTCGAACAACCCTCATGCTTCGTCCAGCCCTTCGCCGAACCAGTCCAGATGCCCACCTCGTTGATGATCTGTTTTGTGATGATCCAGACTTACCTTTATGAGTGTTGGTGATGTTAGTTAAACTTTATCTTGTGAGATACTTGGTGATGTTAGTGATGACGCAGACTTATATCTGTTTTGTGATGATCCTTACTTATATTTGTGAGACTTTAGTGAGACTTTGTGATATATATGGTGTTGATGATAAATGTGTTCATTCTGTGATGTGATTCATATATAATGTGATGTGAATCATATATATCTTTTGTTTGTTTGGATGGAACAACAAAAGCAAATAAAAAAGGGACATTCTGGTCACTTTGCCGAGTGTAACACTCGGCAAAGGGGCGCTTTGCCGAGTGCTATGACCATGGCACTCGGCAAAGAAGGCAACCTGGGAACCGGTAAAGCCATCTTTGCCGAGTGCTGACAATGGCACTCGGCAAAGAAGGAAACCTGGGAACCGGCAAAGACATCTTTGCCGAGTGCCATTGCCAAGGCACTCGGCAAAGGGACTGGCAAAGGGGCCCACTGGAGGGTTCTTTGCCGAGTACCTGTCCAACAGACACTCGGCAAAGAAGCCTCCTTTGCCGAGTGCCTACTAGAGCTCTCGGCACAGGGACTGGCAGTGGGGCCCACTGGGTCAGTCTTTGCCGAGGGCCTCTCGAGCAAACACTCGGCAACATTGACCTCTTTGCCGAGTGCCACGGACGGCACTCGGCAAAGGATCTGTCACCGTTACTTGGCGCCGTGACGATGACTTTTCTTTGCCGAGTGCCATTTGGCACTCGGCAAAGTCTTTGCCGAGTGCCCGACAAATAGTACTCGGCAAAGAGGCTGTTGCCGATGTACAGTTCACCGAGCGTTCTTTGCCGAGTGTAACACTCGGCAAAGCATTTGCCGAGTGTAAGATTGCCTTTGCCGTGTGTCTGAGACACACGGCAAAGGAGCTGATTCCGGTAGTGTATTTTCCCAAGAATGGTCTATGTTAGACTTCTGGAGATGCAAAAATGGAGCTAAAATATTGTATTATGAAATTTCATTTTGTAAATTTAGAGTTTCTTAGTTCTATTTTTTCTGAATTAGCTATAGTTAAGGAGGGGATGTTTAGATGGAACCACGAATATTGCCATGTGAATACGGAAGTGGAAAAGGTGTCCAACTCTTGTTTGCACCTGGGTGCCGCTTAGCCACCTCTCCAAATTTTGTGCATTCACACTAGATAATGATAAGATTGTGGTGATCAAAAGAATTTTCTCTCGGTCCATAAAAGGTGATTCAGACAACTAATTTTATTGTGGCATTTAAATCTTACCTAATCATAGAAGAGCAAGAACATACTGAACCCAATACTATGGTCCATGTTCTCTTCATTCTTCTCTCACCGGATCATTTGGCTAAGTGTTTGGTCCCTACCCTTCACTCTTTTGATTGTGCATACTTAATACTCTAGAGCAGTAAAAACATCCCACTTCATAGCATGGTCAATACAGTTTGCTTCACAGTGCTATGTTGGCATGTTTATCAGATATTTATTTGTGATAATTTATTGACTTGCATCCGTAGGTTTTAAATACGTAAATAATTTTCTGGCACATATTTTAGTATATAGATACCTCACGAGATGGAGAGGGAATGTATCTCTTCTGATGTTGTTAATTTTAGCGAATAGATACATCATGAGGCGATTCAACTTTTGAAAAAAATAAAATTTTGTTGGCCTACATCTTTGTAGGAAACGGGTGACGCCTAAGAGGGGGTGAATTAGGACTTCTAAAACTTTTACTAAACTAGGCCACAATTAAATCCCTAGAGCAAAACCTATGCAAGTAATCAAACTAGAAAGTGCAAACTAGGTTTTGTCTAAGTGTTGTTATCTCTACCGCAAAGGCTAAGTTTCAATCTACACTAAATAAGTATGAATACAAGATTGAAACTTAAATGCTTAATATAAATGTGGAAACTTAAAGAGCAAAGTAGAGAAGCAAACTCTCGTGGATGACGCCGGTATTTTTACCAAGGTATCCGGAACCATGCAAGGTCCCGACTAATCCTCGTTGGTGCAACTACGCAAAGGGAAGCCCACGCGAGGGCCAAGCACCACGGTCGAGTAACTCCGTAGAGAGTCGCGGGCCTTTATCCACGCGCAAGTGGTGCTCCGCTTCCGGCTCCTCTCGGACGCTCCCCGCTGTCTCCACTATCGAGCTTTCGGCCGAAACGCCATGAGCCTCGTTCCCTTCGGTACATGGTGGCGGCCGTGACACAAACACGGTTGTCACGGTCTCGCAAGACTCTCGCCCCACTCGGTACAATTACAACGACTCACGCAAGAGCCGAGGGGTTGTGTGGTTTTACAAAACTCACTCAACTAACTAGGGTTCACCTAGAGCAAGCGCTAAAGCGGTCTAACTAACCTAAGCACTTCGCAAAGCACCTACGCTAATCACCGAGTGATTCTATTAAGCACTTGGGTGTTTGAGCTCTTGGAAATGTGCACTATATGCCTTGGTATGTTGCTAGGGCTCCCACACCTTCAAATGCCCGGTTGGGTGAAGTATATATAGGCCCCAACTCCAAAATAGCCGTTGGAGAAAAGCTGCAGTTCTCTGCGGCACACCGGACAGTCCGGTGGTGCACCGGACAGCGCACTGTAGCCTGTCCGGTGCGCCTAGCCGTTGCCCTGTCAGAGCAGGTGACCGTTGGCGCCGCAGGCTTTCCACACCGGACAGTCTGGTGCTCACACCGGATAGTCCGGTGATCTTCTCTTCAGGTGCCACCTGGAACTAGCCGTTGGGATGGAGTTCCCTGGTGCACCGGACAGTCCGGCGTGTGGGCACCGGACAGTCCGGTGTGCCACCGGACAGTCCGGTGCGCCTCGCACAGACAGTCCGCAGCAGCACACTTGGACTTTTCTTGAATCTTCTTAATGTCTTCTTTTGAGGTGTTGCTTTCCTCAATTCCTTAGTCCAAGTAAGTCTTGCATCCTGTGAACTATAAACAAAAACACTAGAAAACTTATTATTTCACGGATTGTGTTGTTCATCAAACACCAAAACTCAATTTGCCAAATGGCTCGGGGTCCATTTTCCTTACAATCTCCCCCTTTTTGGTGATTGATGACAACACAACCAAAGCAAGCAAATAATACAAGTATTTGAATGAAAATATACAATCTTCTTGCTAGGATGCATGTTTGACCCCAAAATGTGATATTATGGACTTAAGCCTCCCCTAACTCCATAATTCACTTACTTCCTATTTTTGGACCAAATAACCAAAACCACTTGAAAACCCATTTGTATATTCAAAATTTTAAATTTGTGGTGTTTGGTGTTTGATAGAGTTTTCATTGCTTTGGTCCCTAAACTTCTCCTCCTTTGGCATCAACCACCGAAAAGGAAGACATTAAAAGCATGTAGGAAGTAAATAAAAGCTTGTCCTTAAAAGATTACTCCCCCTAAGTGAGTGTTCTCCTTTAGAAAGAGTTTTCTCCCCCTTTAGAGATGAAGAAAAGCTCCCCCTGACAGAGATCTTAGGAAAAAGCATGTGAAAATTAGAGGTGCAAGACATGATTTGAAAAGACTAACTTCCCTTATGCATAGGTAACAGAATATGAGTTAACCACTTATGCATTTTTAGCAACATGGAAGTATATGATATGAAATATAGTCTAATCAAATATTGGAGAAGACATTTAAATGATACTAGATGTAGTCTCAAAAGATACCGATTGAAATTCAATGGCGAGCTTGAGAGACATGAGAGTTCTTGGAGATTTTGCAGTGGAAGATTGTTGTCTTTCTCCGGGGACCTTATTTTCCTTACAATGAGACTATCACATGAAATTGATTTGAAAAGGTGTTAGTCTCAAAGTAATAGATTATAGAGTAACCTCCCCCTGAAGATGTGCATACAAGTTTTGAATACTTGTAGGAGACATGCACTTTGATTTGATATCAAGAGGGGCAAATTATCTATAATCCGAACTTTGGCACATATTAGTTAAATGATACAACTTGCAGAATTAAAATTTTTAATTGATGCATCATTTATTATGGAGTGACATAGAAGCTATGTGCCATGCTTAAATAAACATTTTAAGCCATGTAGGTTTGCTTAAGTATATGAATTGAAAGCAAGCAATCCTACCATGTGATTTACCTAGTATGCATGCATTGTTAATCTAAAGTAAGTACCAAATGAATTACTAGGCATGAAAGGTAAAACTAGATACAGGAAAATAGATACGCATATCTAAAAATATGGAATACAATAAATCTAGTTGCCTTAGTCATGGGTGGGAATTTTGGGTCCAAAATTTTCACTAACCCACTTGGCAATAAACTTGATCCAGTATGATGTATCCCATGATATACATCCCAATTTTGCCAAGTCTCCAAATTTCCCGATGACCTTCGGTCCACTCACTTCCCTTTCGGGATCCAAACCTTCTTGGTGCTTTTCATGGTTGAAATTATTTCCTTTGGCACCCAGATGCATTTGGCCCCCTTTCCTTTGTTGGCTTGCTTGTTGGCCTTGATTGCTATCACCTTTCCATTCTTTTCTTCTTGATCAAATATGGTGTAGCATCCTTTTTATTCACCTTTTTAATGTAGGTGTTGGAGATTTTGCTTGATGGCTTTTGCTTGAGCTTTTGCCTTTGTTTATCCCCGGTCATCGCCTGGCATTGGAAAGACTTGAGGCCTTCCATGTGGCATAGCCTACAAATCACAGTTTCTCCCTCTACAGGCTTGTTCACTCCCGCAGTGGTGTTATCCTGTGGAGGTCGGATTTGTTTGGCTTTGCCTTTCTTGTCATACAAAGCCTTGCCAAGGCGAGCCACTTCTTGCTTTAATTGTTCATTTTCCTTTGCAACCTCATCCGAACATGTCTCTACAACAATATTCTCAACAATGACTTGGTTGCAGGGGTTAGAATCATCAATTAAATCAAAGCAGGAAGTAGAAGCATCTTTCTTAATTATTTCAGGTATTTCAACTAAAGATGCTGCTGGGGTGCTACCAATGTTTTCTAGCTTAGTAGTTAGCTCATTATTGTGTATGCTAAGAATTTCCATTTTCTCTAGCAGATTTTCAATAGCTTCTTGGGAGCTAGCTAACTTAGCCTTAAGTTTTTATTTTTTTAATAAGGCTATCATCAGTAGCAGTGGATGGAGCACTAGATTCTAATAGCTCAATTTTAGTTGATAGCAAACCTTTATAATCATTTTGGGAGCTAATCAACTTATTTTTCAAAGTTTTAAGTTGAGCTTTTTGCTTAGTGCAAACATCCTGGAAAAATTCTACGGCTTCCGCAAGCTCATCTAGAGAGGGCTTTCCCTCACCTTCATCATCACTACTACTTTCATCACTAGAGGATGGAATGCTTTTGTTACCTCTTGCCATAAGGCATTTGTGTGATGATCGTGATGAGCGTGATGAGGACCGGTGGCTACGCGTCCTTGGAGGTTCATCTTCACTTGAAGAATCATCCCAAGTTCTAACACTTGTTAGCGCCTTGCCTTTGCTCCTCTCCTTTTTGGGTTTGGCCATATTTGGATAGTTGTCCCTGAAGTGGCCCTTCTCCCCACATGCGAAGCATCCTCTCTTCCTTTGCTTTTTCCTGTCAATGTTAAAGAGAAGATCTTCGACCTACAGGGGCACACCCATTAGATTAATCTTGCGGATCATCCTCATTACCTTTTCGACGCGTCGGATTGTTTCTTCGTCCTTGGAGGATGATGTGCATGATTGATTATCTTCATCATCATCACTTTCTTCTTCTTCCTCTTCTTCACTTGAGGAACTTGGAGTGGGAGCCTTCTTTTTGCCCTTCCTTTCATCACATGCAAAAGTATATGGTCTTGAGGAAGTTGGCTCCTCTCCCCGACACATTTTTCGCGACATCTCAAAAGCCACGATTTTCCCAATCACAATGGTCGGGGTCATGTTGCTCAAGTCCTCCATGTTGTGAAGGATGGTGATGATGCTCCCATATCTTTGTTGTGGTAGCAGGGAGATAATCTTCCTCACAATGTCCGCATCACCTAGCTTATTAATGCCAATAGAATTGAGCTCATTGATAATTAGATTCAAATGAGAATACATGTCTCTAACAAGCTCATCATCTTTCATAGCAAAAGAATTATACTCATTCAAGACTAGGCAATGTTTTTGCTCACGGACATTGGATGTGCCATCATGGAGCTCATGCAATTTTAGCCAAATCTCATTAGCAGTTTTCAAGGTAAATACTTGATTAAAAATATCCATGCTAAGAGATTCATACAAGCAATTTTTGGCTCTAGCATTTAAATGAATTTCTTTTTCCTCACTCGTGGTGGGTTTCTCGGGATTCTTGAGGGGTTTCATCCCGTCACGAGTGACTCTCCAAACACCTAGATCAACGGCCTCTAGGTAACAAGCCATTCTAGCACTATAATATGGGAAGTTAGTGCCATCGAAGTGTGGTGGCCTATGGGTATCCATCCCTTCCTCTACAAAGCGTCGGCTCTTTTAGCGGTGAAGCTAAAACGTTTCAAATGAGCCAAACCGGGCTCTGATACCACTTGTAGGAAACGGGTGATGCCTAAGAGGGGGGTGAATTAGGACTTCTAAAACTTTTACTAAAGTAGGCCACAATTAAATCCCTAGAGCAAAACCTATGCAAGTAATCAAACTAGAAAGTGCAAACTAGGTTTTGTCTAAGTGTTGCTATCTCTACCACAAAGGCTAAGTTTCAATCTACACTAAATAAGTATGAATACAAGATTGAAACTTAAATGCTTAATATAAATGCGGAAACTTAAAGAGTAAAGTAGAGAAGCAAACTCTCGTGGATGACGCCGATATTTTTACCGAGGTATCTAGAACCACGCAAGGTCCCGACTAATCCTCGTTGGTGCCCCTACGCAAAGGGAAGCCCACGCGAGGGCCAAACACCACGGTCGAGTAACTCCGTAGAGAGCCATGGGCCTTCTCCACGTGCAAGTGGTGCTCCGCTTCTAACTCCTCTCGGACGCTCCCCGCCGTCTCCACTATCGAGCTTCCGGCCGAAACGCCATGGGCCTCATTCCCTTCGGTACACGGTGGCGGCCGTGACACAAACGCGATTGTCACGGTCTCGCAAGACTCTCGCCCCACTCGGTACAATTACAACGACTCACACAAGAGCCGAGGGGTTGTGCGGTTTTACAAAACTCACTCAACTAACTAGGGTTCACCTAGAGCAAGCGCTAAAGCGGTCTAACTAACCTAAGCACTTCACAAAGCACCTACGCTAATCACCGAGTGATTCTATTAAGCACTTGGGTGTTTGAGCTCTTGGAAATGTGCACTATATGCCTTGGTATGTTGCTAGGGCTCCCACACCTTCAAATGGCCGGTTGGGTGAAGTATATATAGGCCCCAACTCCAAAATAGCCGTTGGAGAAAAGCTACAGTTCTCTGCGGCACACCGAACAGTCTGGTGGTGCACCGGACAGCGCACTATAGCCTGTCCAGTGCGCCTAGCTGTTGCCCTATCAGAGCAGGTGACCGTTGGCGCCGCAAGATTTCCACACCGAACAGTTTGGTGCTCACACCGGACAGTCCGGTGATCTTCTCTCCGGGTGCCACCTGGAACTAGCCATTGGGCTAGAGTTCCCTGGTGCACCGGACAGTCCGTTGTGCCACCGGACAGTCCAGTGCGCCTCGCACAGACAGTCCGCAGCAGCACACTTGGACTTTTCTTGAATCTTCTTAATGTCTTCTTTTGAGGTGTTGCTTTCCTCAATTCCTTAGTCCAAGTAAGTCTTGCATCTTGTGAACTATAAACAAAAACACTAGAAAACTTATTAGTTCACGGATTGTGTTGTTCATCAAACACCAAAACTCAATTTGCCAAATGGCCCGGGGTCCATTTTCCTTACAATCTTCATTTGGAAAGAAATCTTGAGGTAACTTAAACTCCATGCACAAGAACCAATGCTAGACATAGAAAATAGAATATGTATGTCGATTTTAGTGTTGGCTACTCTAACTCCGAGTGAACTCATAATAAGAACTCTTGCAGACTTCTACTTGAACCTTCAAAATTAAATCTGAAAGATTAAGGTACCAAAACAAAATCTGTCAAAGTCTACTAGAGCCCTTGAGTTTTAGGAGACCAAAAAACTTCCTACGTCACTCATTCCTGATGGCTCCAAAGAGAGTCCCTACTCGACCGTTTAGGGCTAGTTCGTTTTGCTCTCAATCTATATGGATTGAGTGGGATTGAGTGGGTTTAAATCCGAAACAAGTCGAAATCTTTCATATTTTTTCAATCTCATCCAATCCGCATGGGATAGGAATAACCGAACAAGGCCTTCTATGGTTTCTCTCACGTGTCACTTTGGATGTGCCCTCGCGCCACTCCTCAACTCACACCCTCGATTTGATGGTTCCTCTAGGTGCTACCCACTGCGCCCTCTCCCGTGTTGCTAGATCCGGCCTCCTCCATCCCATGCAGCAACATGGCTTCTTTGATATCTCACATGGCCTCCTTGATCATGGCTTCTCTCAACATCGGCATGACCTCCCCACCATGGCTTCCCTTGATTCACATGTAGCCTATCGACATTGTTTGGCATTTAAATTTGAAGAGCGAGAACACACCCAATGACACCCTTAGTGTTAGAGTACCCGTTTAGGGTTTGGGGTTTACTCCATGTATTTACCTTCTCACCCCTATGTAATGGGTCAGGTCAAACTAATTCAGTTCATTAATACATCACCCAACCCCTTGTCAGGGTAAGGGTTTCATTCGTCAACTTGGTATCAGAGTGAACGGGGAGGCTCACCGCCTTCGAGGGGAGGCGGTTGAGGAGATGTGTGGCGGTGTGCAGGGCCTCTGCCCGGTAGCTGGCAGGGACAGACACCTGGAAGAGAAGACATCGAATCATGTTGGTGGTGAAGCAAATGATGCGTTCGGCCCGACCGTTCTGGGGAGAGGTGTAGGGGCACGAGAGACGCAACTGGATGCCATGGGTGAGGAAAAAAGAGCGAGAGGCATTGTTGTCGAATTTGCGACCATTATCACACTAGAGGGCATGGACCAGGTGACAGAATTGGGTGGAGACCCAAGCGAATAAGTGGGTGAGGGTGGTGAATGTGTCGTACTTCAACCGAAGTGGAAAAGTCCATAGGAAATGGGAGAAGTCGTTTAGAATGACCAGGTAGTATTGTAACCAGAGAGGTTGAGGATAGGGGAAGTCTAGAGATCACAGTGGAGAAGATCAAAGGCCTGAGCAGCCCGAGACGTAGAAGTGGAAAAAGGAAGACGAGAGTGACGGTCGAGCTGACAAGCATGACAGAGACGCTTAGAGGAGCCCCGGGTATAGGCGATATCTAAGCGGCTAGAAAGCTGGGACATCACGTCAGGTCCAAGGTGCCTGAGACGACGATGCCAAATGATGGAGGTGGTGGCTTCCTAGTTGCACCAGCTTCTCCATGAGCTCCACAACCCTCTCCAGCGCGCCAGCCTCGTTTACTGCGACAACGTCAGCGCGGTCTACCTCTCCACCAATCTTGTGCAGCATCAGCGCACTAAGCATATGGAGATCGACCTGCACTTTGTCCGCGAGCGGGTCGCCACCGGTGACGTTCGGGTTCTCAGCGTCCCGACCACGCTGCAGCTCGCCGACATCTTCAGCAAGGGGCTGCCGTCGAGCGTCTTCGCCGACTTTTGATCTAGTCTCAACGTCTGTACATGATAGAGTTGCGACTACGGGGGTGTTAGAGTACCCGTTTAGGGTTTGGGGTTTGTCCCGTGTATTTACCTTCTCACCTCTGTGTAATGGGTCAGGCCTAACTAACTCAATCTATTAATACATCACTCAATCCTTGTTAGGGTTACGGTTTCATTCTCCAACTTTCAGATCTCGTTCGGCAGATGTGGATCTAAACCAGATCAGTAACCAATCCAGCCCAATATCGAGTGGACACTTTTCTGGTCACTCGTCCGTTTTTAGGCCGGAAACCAATTCAGAAGGTGGATTGTCTGTGTTTGTTCCAAGCTAAAGATTGAAGGATTGACTCAAAATCGTATAGTTTTCTTTTCGGCCAACATTAAAACGAACAGTTATAGCAGGTGGAACCGAATTCTAAACCAGACTCGTTCATTTTCGTCCGGAACGCGGGTTAAAACAAACGAGCCCTAAAACATATGGGGGAGCAGCCTAGGTCTCCTTCCAGATCGTACCTCATCTCAGCTGATTGTTCCTATAGAAATAAGGAAGAAAAAACCAGCTGATGCACCCTAAAATCTAGCTGAAGGCATCTCCTACTGATGGATCCTTACATAACTCCAACACTCCAGCAGCCCACTGTCCAACAGACCCAAAGCGGGGGTTCAGACCATCGCCTTTCCATCCGTTCTCCCCTGTTTTCGTGAAAAAAGGCTGGTCCCCTCTAGCCTCCAGCAACCATTCCTTAAACCCACGGAGGGTCCAGGTCCAGCCGTCCAGGCTCCAGAAAGAGGAGAGGAGAGAGAGAGGAGGACGAGGACGAGGAGTTTGTTTGGACGCTGCTCCAAACTCCGAGAAAGGCAGGCACAGCCAGTGATAACTGTCAACAGTCAGTCTATTTACAGCGTCTGCTGCCTCGCCCCGCGTGAATCAATAATAAATCATTGAATCCATTCTACCGCTGCTCCTCCTCCTTGCTCTGCCGAGAAGCCGGCGATGAGGGGCCGCAAGAGGCAGCAGGTGAGCGCCAGCTCGGCCGCCGCGCTGGTGAAGGGGAGGGAGAGCACCAAGCAGAAGGAGAAAGAAGCTAGGAAGGAGAAGGAGGCGAGGGAGACCGGCAGGGAGCCGGCGGCGAAGGAGAGGCAGATGAGGCGCAAGGCCGGGAAGAAGGAGACGGAGACGGAGACGGGCGGAGAGGGGAAGGAGCCAGCCAAGGAGAAGGAGGTCAGGGAAGAGGGCAAGGAGAAGGAGAAAGCGAAGGCCAACGTCTGCCCGCAGTTCTTCAAGGTCTTCTTCCCCGAGCAGTCCACGGAGCGGCTGGTGCGCATCTTCACGCCCCCCCATCCCCCTGTGTTGGTTTAATTAATCCGCGAATCAATGCGTGGACTACTGTGATATCGCTTCCGGTAGCAGTTTCTTTTCCCCCCAAGAACAAATAGTGTGTCTGGTTGTTAGAAATCTGGATCCTGTTTCTTGCGATTGCAAAGAAAAATGTGAATTTCAATCCCCCCCAACCCCCCAGCTGAGTTACTTTGTGTTTTCCTACTAATGATCTATCCGTTAGCCGACTGCTTGTCATGTGCCGGTGTCTGATTTGGCAAGTCTTTTTTCTTGGGCACACACCAAATGCCACATGGAATCGGACACTTGCGTGTAGCATTTTTCACAACCGTCTCATCTCATGGTTACTGGCTAAGATTTGCATACATTCCATACATCACTGCCTTTATTTTTTTTATCTGAAATCTCATCACGCATGTAGCGCTCGCCTCAGTGTCTGTCAGCATGTTTATCTGTGCATTCCGGAGGCAAAGTAAACTAGCAGCTTCAGAAATACGTTTGTTGATCCCTGCGCAGAGAATCCCACACATGTTCAACCAGCACCTCAAGGAGCAGCAGCCAACCGGAGCAGTTTCCCTGAGAGGCCCAAGCGGCAACAGATGGCAGGCAGCGCTCGCTTCAGAGTCCGAGTCGGAGGCCGCGTGGTGCTTCGACCAGGGCTGGAAGGAGTTCGTCACGGACCACTCCCTCAGGCCAGGCCACTTCCTGGTCTTCACGCGCGACGGGCCCGCCCAGTTCTCCGTGGCGGTGTTCTCGTCGTCAGGCGTCATCGACCCGGCAGCCCTGGACGCGAGGCCTACCGCGAACGGCGGCGCGGCCGTCAAGCTCGAAGAGGGCGAAGGCGTCGGCGTGCGAGGGGACGTGGACGCAGGCGGCGACACCAGCTCCGAGGTGTCGCTTCTGCCCGCGGAAGGGGGCGATGGAGGAGCGACAGGGAGGAGAACAGGAGCGACGAGTGGTGGCGCTGGCGGCGCCTCTGAGACGATGTCGCTTGTTCTTAGAGAAGAGGGCCGTGGAGTGACAGGGAAGAGAGCGAGAGCGACGACGAGTGATCTCCCGGCAGATGCCAGTGCGCCAAAGAAGCACTCTTCCCTCGCGAAGAAAGCTGGTAAAAGGAGGCCTCAAGCTGCCACTTCAAAGGATGTGTCGATGATTGTTCACAGTAAGAGAATGATAAAAGAGCCTTGATTTATTGAAAGAATGAAAAAAATAATCTGTTTTTTTTTTTGGTTTCTCGCTGTTTTGTTGGTTCACTGTTGACATCTTTGCAAAGGTGTAGTTACTGATAGTTAATAGTGGAGTTATTCTATAGCGCGTGTTTCATTGACAACATGAAGTTGAGTGCAGGCATAAGTATGACTAAGCAATGTTGTTGGTTACTTGTACTGCATGGTCAGAACTTAATCAGCAGGCCATAGCACCATCTAATCTAAGCTCTTTGTCGGCTAAGATTTTGCCGACTCCTGTCAATTTTTTTAGCATAAATAAAAATAACTGCTCTATTATGTTAGGAACACGATTGCAGTCCCAGCTGAGCACTCTTGAGAAACCAGCACTACTTTTTCTAGCTTTGATTCATTCAGAAACCGTAACCATTACCGTCCATGTACTTTCTATTCAAGTCAACCTTTTGCATGCATGCCACACAGATCCCACCTTCAGTTTGTTAGACGAATCCAAGACTTTCAACAAGACTCAGATCAGAGACAAGAACGTGCCTAGGAGCGGTAAATGTAAGTTTTCTTCTTCTTCACTGAACAATTCTATTGCAGTGATAAACTGTCATCATTATCGTTAATCTCGATTCAGTTCCTTTGGATTGTATTGTATGACAACTGTGAATAAATTGGTGCTATTTCCAGTCCTTCTGAGGACCACCAAAGCACCAGTTGTAATATCCCAAAGGCGCCGAGTAACCGAAGAAGAGAAGGGCCTTGCCCTCAGAAAGGCAATGGAGTTCAAGTCGAAGCACCCTTTCACCATGCAGATAATGATCGAGTCTTATGTCTACGTGGGATTTTTCATGGTATAACAAACAACGTCGCCTATTTCCCCCACACACACACATACACACACACGCCACTCCACACTTCCATTCCATTGGCCTGCTCAAAGTAACACATCTCCTCCATTGCTTCTCTGGCTGGCTACTGTGTTTCAGAACATCGCCTGCGAGTTCGTCAGGGAGTCGCTCCCCCGCACGAGCAAGAAGATGACGCTCTGGGACCCGCTGGGGAAGCCGTGGGACGTCAGCTACGTCTACTACGGCGACCGCGCCGCCGGCTCCTTCGGTGGCGGCTGGGGTAGGTTCGCTCTGGGGAACAACCTGGAGAAGTCCGACGTCTGCGTCTTCGAGCTCTTCGAGGAGGACAACATGCGGGTGCACATATACAGGGTCGTCCCGGAGATTACCCCGCTCCTGCGCGCCAGCAACAAGGACTAGGCTTGCGGCTTTCCTGTCGATCTGCGGCTAGTAGAGAATAACAAGAAGACCGGTTGGTCATTCGCAATGCTGGAATGGAAAGTGCTTCGGCCTTCGGTGCTCGTTCAAGAGAGAGAGAGAGAGCACGCTAATAATTTCGCCGGAATAAATAACTGACTATGAAGAGAGGAGTCTATTAGCCTGTTAGATTGGCAGCTTTAATCCGTATCGACTTCTACAGTATTTTGTCTCTATAAATTAGAGCTGTAGCCGTCTAAACAGCTGGCTTTAATCCAAAGTGTGTCTATGTTCTGGTTGGAACCCTCGTGACTGGTCACTGGTGTGTTTGCTTAACTGATGTCGCTGTGAACTTGAAGCCGGCGGACTGTCGGAGTGATGATTCGCTACATGAATATTATTGTTCTGCCCCCATTGATTTTTTTTTTCCTTCTTCCTCTTGCGGTTCATACCATAAACTTTACTTTCAGTGCGTGGTAGAAAAACAGGAGAGCTGTCGCGATTTATCTGATCAGTTTCGCTTTTGCCTGGGCTGGTGGAGCGGTAGTTGCGAACATCTGGGTATTGGGGTGAAACAGAAGCCTGGACCAAAAAGAAAACCTGGTTGCTTTATGAATGAAATTGTCTAGCCATCGCTTGGTTGCTTTCTGGCAACTGTTGCTAAACTGTTTCTATCGTGAGGCCATGCTTTTCTCAATCGCTGGTGTTTTCTTGTGTGTCATCTGTGAGATAGCAGCCCAGGCATCCTAGAACCCTAAATAGCACAGGGTCAGCAGCAATGCCAGTCTTTCTGTTTCTATTAGAAATATATCCCTATATTACTACGATTTCTATATATCACATGAATAAATTGTATTTTAAATAGGCCAACAGCAAAAGTTCAAACTTCCGCAGCTCAACTCTTACGTAATGTTACTTTATTTCGTATAAAATGGGAAGGAGAAGGGTGACCGTGCTTTATATAATAGAGATTTGATTTCAGCGTAATAGTTTTTTTCATGTGAAATGAGATTTTTTTTTTGTTGGTTACAACAGCGAACCTGACAGGCACAAAACATGCACAACCAGTTGCTGCTGTCGAGACCAACCTGCTCTCCATGTCGGTTGCTGCATCCATGTCAAATGATCGCATAGCTATGCATGCTCTTGGCCCTCCACTCCACCTCCTTGTTGCTTCACTCTGTTTTCTGTTGGTCGATGGCTCGCTGCAGATGGGCACAAGAACGAGACCACGCGCTGAGGTCTCTCAGTCAGGCTCGGCAGCTCAGCTCCGCTGATGAGGCCTCCCCCTTTAATTCCTTTCTACTCAATTCATCAGCAGCCCCCCCTCCCCCTTTTGCAGTACGTACTGGCGATAAGTACGAGTGTGAGACACGAGCAACAGCTAAGCTGATCGTGTGGCATCTGATGAAGCTGGTTAGCTGGGATGTAATCCAATCATTGCCCAATGATTCAGTCTGCCGGTTAACAACATGAGAATGGCCTTCTGATGTTACCGTTAGTTTATGGCTGTTCTTGGCGACCAAGCGTGTTTACGGTACGTAAAGAAATCAGCAAAGGTACTAGCACCAATTTAGCCAGAGTTGATCTTGGTGTCTCCTCGTAGAAATGTAGAATCATTTTTACAAGCCAGTGCGGCGGATTCTAGCAGTGCTTCCCAAGGACGAGGAAGAAGCTCCCTGTCACTGTCACCCGGAGAACCGACTTCAACAAAAGGGGCAGAGAGGTGTACACTGTACTACTCCTACAGCTGTTCATGATTAGGCGAGCCGGATTAAGATTAATGATGGATGAGGCAGGGCATTTAGACCACTAATGGCCGGAGATATGGTACCCTCTCTACTCTGGCTGTGTTCGCTGCGGCTTAAAGCCGTACTGTTACGGCTGTTTGTACTGCTGCAGCTGCAATCAGTAGAGACAAAATACTGTAGAAGCCGCAGCCGCAGCCGGATTAAAGCCGCTTTAAGCCGCAGCGAACACAACCTGATCGCGGCTTCCTGTTGGTTGCGATGTGTCAGCGACACTGTTCGTTGATCATGGTGTGGTTAGGCGAGCCGGATTAAGATTAGTGATGGATGAGGTAGCGCATTTAGATCACTAATAATAATAATAATAATAATGCTGAGAGAGAGAGAGAGAGAGAGAGATGGTACTCTGATCGCGGCCTCTTGTCGGCTGCGATTTTTTTTCAGCGCACTGTTCTGTTCATGAGGCTGGGGGGACTTGGATTGGCATCCCATCTTGCGCCACGGAGATGTTGGTGGTGCAACCACCAGAAAAGCTTTGGCCTCATTCTGCAGTTAATGGCCCCCTTCATTTCGGTAGGTTCTTGATGGCAAAGGCACATACCGTTGCCAATGCCAGCTGATTGGCATTGCACTCAAGGAATCGTACGGACAGAGCCATTTCGCCACGGCTTAGTGCCTTAGTTGAGCTCAGGATGGTATCCAGTATGTGGCATCCAATTCCTGGCAGTAACTGGAGTTGACAGTATACATATCAAGTTCCAACAGTTCAAACTGACAAACGTTTCAGACTTCTTCCATGCAGAATTTGGTTCTGCATGCTCTCTGGTTGATGAACAATGCTGCTGCACTTGGATCATCAAAAGAACAAGAAACAATGTATCGGTTTCAGACACAGGTAGTTAGGATAGTGTTATCGATAGCAAGAAAAAAACGCAACTTTGAGGAGGGAAAACGTGCTGGTGACAGAGAAACATCAAGTGAAAATAAAACTTGTATAGAGCATTGTACGCTCACACACACACACAGAGACTACTCTGTTTTGTGTCACTCGTCTCATCCGCCACTGATTTCTTGGAACGATCAGATCAGATGAGATCAGATGGGCGCAGTCCTCGGGTTCCTGGGCTTGTTGACGAGGAACAGCTTCTTGAGGAGCCTGAGCATCAGCATGAGGCTCCACTTCCGGCGCCGGACCACCCTGCCGTCCTGTGGGTGGTGGGGATGCTTGCCCTTGCAGTGCTTCTCCAGATCGACGACGACCATCTTGTCGTCGTCGTCGTCGAGGTCGAGCCAGCTCATCGCCAACCCTCCCTTGTTGATCACAGGGCTCAGCGGGCACAGCGGCGGCACGCTGGCGAGCTCCTCGTTGAAGTCCTCCCACAGCATGTCCATCTTCTCATCCTCCTCCTCCTCCTCCTCCTCCCCAGCAACGGTGGCGAGGAACCACCGCGAGGGGGAGCCACCGAGGCCGAGCTGGTGCGGGGGGAACGCTGATGGAACGAGCTGGCCTCCTGCGTGAAGAGTGGGGAAAGTGAAGTCATCATCCATGCCTGATGCGAGCCTGCAAATGTTTCAGGTGTAGGAGCATGTGTGTGTGTGTGGTGTTGATGTATGTCTGTCTCTACTACCGCTACTCCTTTAGCCCCTTAGTATCTCTCTATATATGTGTGTAATTCTACATATGTGGAACACTTGGTCTGTACTGCTGCCATGGATGGTGCAACATCCTCATCTACCTACCTGGAATTGGCTTGTCCGTTGAATTGAAGACGTAGCTTCAGTCATGGAGTTCCAACTTTGAGGACATGGATGACAGAGCAATCACTGTTCTTGGATTAATGCACACTGTTGATCAGCGAAATGACAGGCACTCATGCCGCAAATGATTCACTTGTTCTGCAGGATTTATATGTGCACCCACAAGTTCAGGGGCATGCAGGAGGCTCTTGGGTCTGGCCAACCTAACAGAAGCTGTGAATAAAGGATGCTGCTGGTTGGACCAAACTGCCAGTACATTTTGAGGAAAAGGGTGACTGGTGTCCAATATGGCTGGGGATGGGGTGATTGGAAAGCAAAGGGTGGCTGCCTGGAATCCATGAACATGTAGATCAGCAGTGTTTGAGTGGTTCTGGTCTTTTGGAGGGAGAGCAACAGCCCACATGGAATTGCATTCTGATGGCTTTCTGCTGAAGATGTGGTGTTGCTTGGGAGTTGGGAACAAGGGATCTGATCTGCCTGCTGCTCCCTGTCTGGTGTCTGTGTTCCCAAAGAGAATGTGTGCTTGGACTATATTTTTTTACTAGATTTATAGAAAATATTGTGAATATTTATATGTCTGATTTCTGAATAAGTTTATCATAAAAATACATTTCATAATTCATCTCAAGATAGTTATTAAGCATTAAATACTCTATTTTATATATTTAATCAAATGTTGAGATCCATTTACTCTTTGAAAAACTAGAATCTTCGTTGCGCATAGAGAGTCATTGTATACTCACTCCGTCCTAATTTATATAATTTGTTTGACTTTCTGAACCAAATTTACTTGGCTCATCTTATTTATTTCTTTTGCAAAAAAAAACAAAAAAAAATTAAAAGCACACTTAATTAAAATATGGTAAACGATATCACAGTAAATAATAATAATAATAATAATAATAATAATAATAATAATAATAATAATAAATTTTAATAAGACGGGCCGGTCAAATTTACAGTAAAAAAGTTAAATGAATTATAAATTGGAACAGAAGGAGTATTCAATTTTGTTGGAGAAAGACACTATAGACTAACAAGTGTATCATGTCCATTAGTAGAAAAGAGCTCACAGCTTACGATGGGGTTTAATTTTTACAGACGGTTTCAGTTATCAAGCGCCGGTGCTATTTTTATTGGTGTTTTTTTAAGAAGTCACCACTAGAAATCATTTTTATCCTTAATTTTTTGAGTTTTCCAAATGTCCTCTTATGAAAAAAACACAAACATAAAAGTTGTAGATCTCTAAAAGTAATGAAACTTTGTAGTTGACAAATTTTTATTTAAAATCATTTTGGCTCTAAAAAATTGTATCTAAATTTGTCAAATTTAAATGCAAATTTTGCAAACGAACTCGGATGGAAAAGTACCAAAATTAAAGTTCTAGAACTTCAAAAGTTATGAAACTTTGTAGTTGAAAACTTTTCGTTTGAATTAATTTACAGCCTCAAATGGTCAATTTATACTCGAATTATTCTAATATGTGGGCAACAAAACCGCAATATAGAATTGAAGTAAGTTATAGGCGGAGTGGTAGAGAGGGCTACGCATGAGCGTGATGGGTGGTGGGTTCGTTTCCCAGCGACCGTGTAGCCACGAAAAATGTTGCGACGAGTGAGCGAGGCTTAGGTTGGGTTGAGGCCTCCCCTAACTTAAAATATATTTTTGATATTTTTAAAATATATTTTTGTTTTCTAGAAAAGATTTTCGCTAGCGGTTTTATTACCTCGCTCGTCAGCGGAAATCAATTTTCGCTAGCGGTTCTCAATTAACCGCTTGTACAAATATTTTTTTCTACTGATCCTCGTACTAGCGGTTCTGAAAAACTTCATTACAAATGGGTTCACAGCAGTCTATATAGGGTTTCTTAGTATTAGTGGCCCCCGATACTCATAAGTAAAGATATTGTATGATAACTTTTTATAGGGTTATTTTGATCATTTACGAATAGCATTGGGATCCTCAAGTCCTAGAACAATTGTCATTGTGAAACGAAAAGAACGTGTCCTACACTCCTACTCCTACTGCCTACGTCCTGCCAAACAATTGCACATCACGCTCGCAAGGCAGTGACGGCACGGATCGTTGACAACTAGGCTAAGCCCCCCTTGGAACGCAGGATTAGTAAAATGCAAGAGTAGAAAAAACATAGGAAAAAAGTTACATGACAATCACAATTCTATAGAAATTAAACATATTGAAAATTACTAAATAGAGTGTTTGGAAGTAACATAGGAAGAACACATGAATTAAAGGAAAGAGATAGACACAAATGAAAGTTTCCAAGAGGTTGGACCTCTTGTTAGAAATTCTCTAAAATCTCACTACAATGAGCAATTCTATAGGAATTATATAGGATTTGTAGTAACTCAATCATTTGTTCCAAAGAGCTACATAGAAAAATTTCCTATATGATTTCAATCCTCTAAAATTCCTCTACATTTCCTTTGTTCGAGAGACGGCCTAAATGTTTCGTTGTAGTTTGAGCCTTTGAGGCTTGTCTGCTAGAAGTCGACCCGTACACCCGAATTTTTTGTATTTTGGTATTTTTTAAAAAAATTTCATGATTAGACCACCGGACGACTTAATTCTTTTTTTGACCCTTTGCTCGACGCCAGGGCCTATGGCGTCGAGGTAAGACGTCTCAGCGTCATAGGCTCTAGCGTCGAGGTATGTGCCTTGCTGGCGGCGAGGGCTGACGCGAAGGCCGACGTGGCACCTAGCTCGACGCCATATATCTTGGCGCCGAGCTAGTAAGTCCTATAAATCGACCGTTTTCTGACCGAGAGCTACGCCCAGCCATTTGAATCCCTCATTTCAATCTACTTCCATACCACCGAGAGGTGCTCCAATCTTCGTATTCGAGTTGGAAAACTTTGAATTGGTCCTTATATATTGAAGACCAAGGTATGGTGTCTCACTGATTCGTTTGTTACGTATATTGCGTTGTATGGTTTCGATTGATTAGTTTTGATTGGTGTGCATATTGCTATTAGTATGATTCCTAGGATATATGGTTCATATGATGACTAGTTTGTTAGATAGTTTGTGAAAGACATGTATTTATAAGTTAAAATCATTTCTGCTATTTCTATATAGTTGTGTTAATATATAATCGTTTTCTTAGATGAAAGACAAGTATCGGGAGTTGTTGTGGCAGAAGTGAGGTCGTCCTCGGGAGTTATATCAGGATGCATCTAGTAAGGATGCTCATGTTCCTCCTGATCTTCTTGTGCCTAATTATGATTGTGGTAGACCGGCTTGGGTATGTCAATCCAAATATCCAGACACGGCTGCTCGCTGCTTCTATACTTGTCGCAGTTTTAACGTATGTAGCTTATGACTTGTGTGTTATTGGTGTTTACTAGATGTGTACTAATGCTTCGTTCCATTCCTGTAGGATCACTTGGGGTGTTTTTTCCGGTGGATCGACGGTCTTGATAAATTTGACCCTCGATATCTCCTTTTCGCTAATTGGTTGTGCGAAAGGAATACACATGAGTGTTTCAAGCATTAGGTGCCTCCTCCCCCGAACCCGCCATTGATGATGGGTGAGAAGAACTTAGCCATAGAAAGACAACTGGAGTCTCTGCCTCAGTGTGATTGCGGAGATCGTGCTGTGATATGTGAGGACACTGCGAAGTACTTCGTGTGTCCCAACAGTAATTATGTGAGTGCATAACAAATATCCAAAATTTTGTTATTTTTTGCACAAATTTACTAATTTATTCTCCTACAGTCATACGGTGGGTGTAAGTGTATTTTCAGAGAGTGGTTGTATGGTCCTAAGTCCCATTGGCCTAAGCCAGAGGCAAAGGAGAAGCAAAAGAATGAGTAGGCGGAAGAGTTGAAGTCTGATCCTGTACTCTGCAAATATGGTATTGAAGCTAAGAAAGGACTAGTTCCTTCCAAGCTTGGTGTGGGCTATTTTGTGGACAGATGGTAGATTACGATGAGGTTGGTATTTGTTTTTGATTGCATGAGCTGTAATGTTGCATCCGTACTTACTTATTGTTTTTTGTGTAGGATACAAGAAAATGCAGTTGGGAGAGATATGTCGAGAAAGAAGAAGTGATACATACAATAAAGTCGAAGAGACTCATGGGACAGAAGATGTGTTGTGGATCTCAGCTCGTTGATTCCTACATTAAAGATCGCAGACATGAGATGTGTAGGTTCGCCGAATCAATGGGTTATCACAGCCCGATGCGTGTTGACCGGAGGAGATTGAAGGCGGCAAACGAGAAGAGAGCACAGGAGGCAATGGAAATGGAGGCGGCTAGAGCCGAGAAACAAATGTTGGGGAATCTTGCTGGTCGTCTGAGTGCAAGTAAGTGCGAAAAGGACGTGTTGGTTTTGCTTGTACATTGTATTTATCTTGTCTTTTCTAACTTATTTGTCCCATTATATTTGAAGAGAATGGATGCACTGGGAAATATATCGCAGACGAGGCTCGTGCAAGATACGTTCAGCAAAAAATAGCAATGATGAAGCTGATGGAGGAGAAGGATGACTCATCAAGGTTGAGTGAGCTCATCGTGCTTGCTAAGGCTGGATTAAATGGGGAGAGGAGGACGACACATCAAGGTTGAGTGAGCTCATCACGCTTGCTGAGGTAGGATTACATGTATAAGAGGAGGACGACGAGTTTATGTCTTAGGCCGTCGAAGAAGCAGAGGCTGCTTATTACAAGCAGAAGTGTGACAAAGCGAAGGCTAAGGAGAGCTATTCTCCTAGGATGCAGATGAAGCAGAAGCCACTTATTACAAGATAAAGACAGAAGATGGTGATGCAGGACAATCAAGCAAGTGGAACACGTTGCCGTTGAGGATTACATGACGGACGACTCTGATGATGATTGACTTATAGATAATGTTTCAGATTGATTCCGCTAGCCGTGTGTTATGTAGTACTTTTATATTCAAAATGTTTAATAACCATAATGTTTCAGATGCATAATGTTTCTACTCCATTGTCATGTTTTTTCCAATTCAGAAAAAATCGCAAGAGTTTCCCTTGTTTTATTAACAACCACTTTTGCAATAATCACATATAATAATATATCGCCACATTCCACCACATAACACATCACAAAAGCACAGAATATCACAAAGTCCACAGAGTTTACATCACAATAAGTACATAGTCCATATCGTCCACGTCATAAATAGTCCAATACTAACAAATAGTCCATAACACAGTTCACATATTTCACATCACAGTCCACACATAGCCAGACTCACTTCCTCCTAGTCTTACCCTTGCCCTTGTCCAGTGGTGGAGGACGAACCAAAATTAAGGTATCGTTAAAGTAATAATGAAAAAAAATAACACAGTCTAAAGCAGTTCATAACTATAAAATAAGTGATGAACAAGAGTCATGGCAATCATAATATATTTACATCCAAATGTTATATAGCGAATAAAATCTGGAAAAAGAGAAAATGAACTAATAATGATAAATTGAAATAAAAACCGTGAAACAAGTAAAACCTTCAGTTGAGTCTAATTCTAACCGGTGAAAAGTTGTTGTACACATCTACACTTGCACTTACACGGTTGGTGAGTAGCTGTTGTGGAAGAATGAGCTAAACACATTGTTCGGTTGCGCATCGCATTTTAGTTCTCAGCGTGTGAAACTAGCTAGGTGCTCCCAGATGGATGTTTCAGTTTTCAGGGTGGCTATAATGGCAGACCGACAATGTACGATCTTGGCAGCCTAAATATGATAAATCAGTGCTAGAATTTCATCATAAAATTCATCTGGTTCCGGTTTTGCACTTGCAGTAGCAACAATAAAAAATTCAAGCAAGCAAGGCCACCAACATGGTCCCCTAAGCAAAATATTCTGAGAATCAATCGGGTTGGGTGTTCTAGAATGAACTAATAATCTCTCGGATGAACTAACAATACTAATTAATACTAATGATCTTTGGAGGTCATAGAGCTTTCAGTTGCTTCTTGCTGCTTTGCTCTGGGTAGCTAGCAGGATTGGCGGAGGAGAGTACTAGGCCCGGGCGGGGAGCCAGGGCGTACCTCGGTGCGGCAGCGGCCGCCGCTCGGCGTCTGGGCAGACGTTGGAACGTGGCGCCGAGGAGGACCTGGCGGTGCTGGGCTGCTTGGGTGGCGAGGAGTAGAATATGCGGAGCTCGGCGTCAGAGGTCCTAAGTGAGGAGGAGCTCGGCGGTCCTAAGTGACGTCGATGACTCGGGGGAGGCCGGAGGCGGACGGGGCAACGCTGCGACGGAGCTGGCGGAGGCATTCTTGCGAGAGGAGTCTCGGCGGCTGCTTTCTTGCTTGGGAGTGGGCCGAATGGTTGGAGTAGGAAGCTTTAGGGTTAGAACTCGATTTTTTCCTTGTGGTTAATTTCTTAGGCTAGGCCAAGGTATTGCCTAAGCAATACAAAAGCCATACTGGGCCCTCCGCCCCTGCCCTTAGCCCCAAGAGCCTCGGTGTCTAGAGTGTAGGGGTCATGTGGGCACCGTCTACATGGGGTGAGCTGTGATGGCTGAACCGTGGGAGCGTCCTGCAGCTTGGACGGTCCAATGACGTTGTGACGTGTGGCCACGACGTTCTCGTCCCCCGAAGAATTGTTATTGGACGGTCAATACGTGACGGTCCAATGACGTTAAATGGCAAAAACACTGACTGGTTAGTTCCAACAAACCGAAGAATTGTTATATTTAAAAGGCAAAAACAAAGAATATTGGTATATTATTAGGCTTCCAACTCAGCTAGATGGTAAAACAATATTCTCTAATGAAACAATACTAAGAAAAAACCAAAAGTTGAAGCAAAATTAGAGGAGAAACCAGCATAGCCATAGAAATTGCATAGGAATCCCCTGCCTTGGCCCAGCCAATGGCGGACGAGGTGCCCCGCTGTTGTCGTGGCGGCGAGACGAAGAGGGCTCACCAGGGCCAGACTTGTGGCAAAGGCTGCCACCACAGCGCTAGAGCATAGCCAATGGCGCAACACGAACATGAAGCCTTGGGCAGTGGCAGCAACGAACGCATACACCAAGACACACAACAACAAATGCAAAGCTGCAAAGATCTAAACATTGTAAAAATTGCAAAGGCGCATGCCATGATCTTACTCTTGTAGTCATTAAGGGTGTTGTAGGCGAAGAGCTAGAGCAAGTCCAATGACGATGCGTACTGTGTGCCAGTGAGCTACACCGACAAACAAACAAAGTCGCGTTAGATCGAGCCGCACACCACCTAATCACCTAATCGACATGAAAACAAATAAACCCACGTTAGATCAAACGGTCAAGGCGGGGGCGAGTGCTGGGGCACGCGGCTGTCTCGGGTGGCTTCTGTCGCGAGGACCATCCTGATCCACGCCATGGAGTGAGAAAGACAACAGGTGCTGGAGGGAGGAAGCGAGGACAACGGTGGGGGAGGGGGCGACATCTTGGGCGCGGGCGAGGGTGCGGGCGTAGGCGCGGACCAAAGGTGAGCCTTCCATCGACGACGCGGGCGCGAGATCTTGGGACAAAGAGATGCAGACCGGAGGCTTCGTCTTCCATCTACGTTCAGCCCATAAATGGCAGCATGTGGGGCAAGGACTCATGGGCCGAATCCGAGGATGGTCCTGGAATGGCGGCCGTGGCGTGAGGGGGTGGAGGCATGGTGAAGCCTGGTGTGGACGCCCACGTTACCTTTTTATAGAGTAGTAGAGATTTAAAAATACATAAATGTGGAATATGAAATTATAATTCAATATTATGAGTAATCTAAATTATGAAATATCATAAATTCTTCATCAAAAGCTAAGAAACGACCATACTATCCATAGAAACACTCAATATCCATTGTTATTTTATAGATTAATTAATTTGGCACAGCTCGCGAGCCGGCTTGACCTAATATCTATTGTTATTTCATAGATTAATTTATTTGGCATAGCTCGTGAGCCGGCTTGGCCCAATATCCATTGTTATTTTATAGATTAATTAATTTGGCATAGCTTGCGAGCCGGCTCGGCTCGTGAGCCAAGCCGCTCCGAGCTCGAGCTGGCTCGCGAGCCTCGAGCTTTTTTTCTTACGCTACGTCATACTGCCAAAACTGCACAAGAAAAATATTCTGCCAATTTACTTAGGCTATATTCAGTAGCTTACTCATCTGCCTCTTGTATTTGGATCTCTACCCTATAAACACTACATTTTTATGGTGAAAACATTTTTTTGCACGCTATATGCACGTCTGGCAGTCGTACCCTTAAAACTGGAGTTGGAACAATAGATTGGCTCAAAGAAGCTAGTGGTGGTCGGGATCCAATCGCTAGTGGGCAAGCTTAGCCTTTTTTGCCTTTAGTTCCTGTTGGAATGGACATGGTGTTGATGATTAGCGTGCTTAAGATTCCTTGGTCTACTGTGCAATAAGACGTCATCTCATGATGTGGACCAAATATAAGGATGCACTCAAGAGACCAAAATCAAAGCAATATATCAGGGCCTACCCTGCTCTTGGATACGTATTATTACTACTTTTATGGTAGTATGTCTAACAGAAAAGGATAGTATTTCATAAAGTTATGCACAGATTGTTCGTTGTCTCTAATTTTTAAGGTCTAAAGTAGGAGAAACACATTTCCTTTTTGAAAACAAAGAAAGTTTTATCTAAATTCATCTTTGCCAATCTATTGGCAATTTCTATTGAAGTATTTGAAATAATACACTAGTGCATCATCATTAATCTCTACTAACTATTAAGCGCTTACTGTAGACTGCCCCCGGCCCCGCCTCCGCCCACCCGACCTCCAGAAACCTCACCGCCGCAAACCGCCCGCCCTACAGCCCGTCTGCAACGCCGCGAACCGCTCGCCGCATGCAGCATGTCCAGCACGACCTGTGGAACGTCGTAGCCGCCCCCTAGCAAACCACGCCGCAATCCGTTCGCTGCGTCCCCGAGCAATCCCGAGCCCCCGCCGCAATCCGTCTGTCGCACCGCGACCACCGCATACTCCGCCGCAAGCCACGAGCTCAATCCCCCACGCGTGGCCCCGAGCTCAATCCGTCGTCGCAAGCACGAGCAAGCCGTTGATTGTCTCTGGCGGAGAGGTTTGGTACGCGCTCAATCCTACTCCCCCCGCCTCCCCTACCTGCCCTTGCCAATCCACCCGCGCATGCCACGACCTCTCCCTCCACGAAAGCCGCGACCACGCCAACCACCACCGCGAAGCTGCCAACATGAGCCCCGTGCATGCCGCAAACAACCGCGCCTGCTATCTCTAATCACGCTGCGGCCTCCCCCTGCACGCATCACAGCAAACATAACACATCCGTTCTGTGCATGCTGCGAACAACCACGCTCGCACCCCTCCAATCCAGCCGCGAACAACCTTATCGTCCACGGATTCTGTCGCTGGTTCCATCGTCGGAGCAAAGTCTCCACCTCCAACCAGTCATTCCTCACTCGCGGCGGGGAAGCAAACGACGACTGTGCGGGTAATACATTTCTCTCCTACTACATGGTAATTTTCTTATGTGATGTCGCCTGCTGAAGCAAACAACAGAACCCATCTTTTAAAGGTAAGTTAGTGTGGGTGAAATGTAGGAACCTATATCTTTTAAATCAGCTCCTGAGGGCAATGAATGCAGTACTTGATATGGTCTCAATTGCCTTTTAACGGATACAAGCATATATACATTGTAGCTTCATTGATTCACATGGTCTCGCTTGATTTATAATGCAAAATTATTGGTCGAAACCAAAAAATCTAGGATGTCTGTCTTGTCCCCATTCTTGAGTAAAATGGCAGTTGACATCAAAGTTCATCAACGTAGACAAACTAAATCTAGCAACGTTATCCAATCAGACAACAAGAATATAAAGGAAGAAGGGGGTATTTACCTGCAATATAAATTACATGGCTGTTTCCATCCAACTGGAGCCATTGCAGTTTAACAATCAGAAATCGACACCATTTATCCAACTAATTAATAATAAAGCAAAAAAGACCTTGCCATTTACGAAGAACTAATACAAATTGAGCTCTGATGCTTGTTCCTTCCTTGTAAAATAGAGAACAGACTATTGATACTGATAGCAGCGACACACATCTTAATTTGAACAAAACAAACTCCCAACTACCTAGTTCACAAAACAAGAAATTTACAATGTCAAAGAATGGTACAATATTATTGTTGGATGCTCAGTCATATTTTAGTCCTAACACACTGAATCCTGCATAATGCTTGTGTAACGATAACTGGTACCAAGATTAATGTTGGTTACTGTTCACGATTCGAAAATGCTGAAAACTGAAGCTTGGAAATCGCAACCTGAAAGAAATCTGAGATCTGAAAATGAAGTAACCTAAGGTATACATATCAAAGGCTAGGTACTATGAGCACAAACTGAACATTGTATTGCAAATTGGTAAACATTATGAGCGAGCTTCAGTTGCAAAGGCGCAAGTTTCAGTTCTAAAGGCGCCATAATGAGCGAGTTGACATACTTTCAGACCAACAAGTTATATGGAAAAATCAGTAAATCTGATTCGAACTATTTGGATCTAGGACATGTACGGATGGATAACAATAAGAACTATCGAAATTATTTAAATAAATGTATTTTTATCTATTATTTTTTTTGGCAATGATGTTATCTAAAAAAGCAAGCCTTAATTTACTTTCTTTGTGCACTACTACCATAATAGATACCATTTAAGCAAAACTGTAGCTATTATTTGACATTAGGAAGCAAACATTAGTTGTTCCCATGGCACTGTTATTGTTTGAAAAAAGTGTAAGCCGATAAAAAAATCAGTAAGAACAAGAAGCACCAGGTCACTAAGATCCAAACTTGTGTGTATTTCTGAAAGGGAAATATGCCCTTGGGCAATTTCTATAATGTTTTGGTGATTAAGTGCCCAACATATTTAATTAAGTCCACATGTGCCAAGTAAAGTGAGAAGTGCAAATCAAAGATAAAGGTACGTTTCTAGACTTTGTACATTGTTTTGAGTACTAACATATTTTGTCTAAGTGCTAGAAACAGGGAGAAAAGAATTGGAAAAAGACTTGGCTCTATGCAGCTAACTCTAGCTCGGCTTGGCACACCGGACTGTCCAGTGGTGCACCGGACAGTGTCCGGTGTGCCAGGCTGGTCCGCATGAAAAGGCTGCTCTCGGGACTCGACGGTGGCGTACGGCTATAATTCACCGAACTGTCCGATGGTGCACCGGACTGTCTGGTGAGCCAACGGTCGCATGTGCCAACGGTCGGCCATGCAATCTTCGCGTGACACGTGGTCACGCCAACGGTCGGTTGGGCACACCGGACTGTCCGGTGTGCACCGGACAGTGTCCGGTGCGCCAACCGACACCGAGGACCAACGGTCGGATGCGCCAGAAAAGGAAGGAGATCGCGCACCGGACAGCTATAGGGACTGTCCGGTGGTGCACCGGGCTGTCCGGTGCACCACTCGATAGAAGGCAAGTTTGGCCTTCCAAGTTGGCCTCCAATGGCTCCTAGCTACCTTGGGGCTATAAAAGGGACCCCTAGGCGCATGGAGGAGTCACCCAAGCATTTCACTAAGTATTCTAAGGCATCCAAACTCCGCTCCCACGCATTTGCTTCGTTGTGTTAGAGATTTGAGCTCTATTCGAGTCGAGGACTCCCTGTGTTGTCATTTGAACTCTAGTCTTCACTTGTGTGCGTGGGTGTGCTGCGTATTTGGGTCTTGTGTGTGCTGCTTTTCCCAACCTTACTCCATGCTTTCATTGTGATCTTTGTTGTAAGGGCGAGAGACTCCAAGTTATGAAGATTCCTCGCAAACGGGAAAATACTCTAAGGAAAATACCGTGGTATTCAAGTTGATCATCGAATCACTTGAAAGGGGTTGAGTGCAACCCTCGTCCGTTGGGACGCCACAACGTGGAAGTAGGCAAGTGTTACTTGGCCGAACCACGGGATAAAATCGCGTGTCTCTTGTGATTGCTCTCTCTGTGATTATTTGTGTTTGCAAGAGCTCGCCTCATTGACTTGATTAACTTGCACTAATATCTATTTAATCAAGCTTGTTGGAATTTAGTGTTGAATTTTACAGGATCACCTATTCACCCCCCTCCTCTAGGTGCTCTCAATTGGTATCAGAGCCGTACTCTTCACATAAGGGACTAATCGCCCGAAGAGATGGATCCTAAGGGAAAGGGGATGGTGGTCAACGACAAGGAGAAGGAGTCCATCTTCAATGAGCCAAGAGATGACAAGCCCACTGATTCTGGCTCGAGTCATAAGAAGAAGGACGGGAAGAATAAAAGGCGCATCAAGAAGATCGTCTACTACGACAGCGATGCATGTTCTTCTTCACCAAGAGACGACGACGATGACGATTCTTCGTCAAAGAAAAAGACGGTTAATTAAAATTACTCTTTTGACTATTCTCACATGTCGTACAATTCGAATGCACATTTACTTTCTATTCCACTAGGAAAACCTCCACACTTTGATGGAGAGGACTACTCATTTTGGAGTCATAAAATGCGTAGTCATCTATTTTCTCTCCATCCTAGCATTTGGGGAATAGTGGAAAATGGGATGCATTTTGATAGCACTGATAACCCTGTATTCATTAATGAACAAATTCATAAGAATGCCCAAGCTACTACTGTCTTGCTAGCTTCGCTTTGCAGGGATGAATACAATAAAGTAAGTGGCTTGGACAACGCCAAGCAAATTTGGGACACCCTCAAGATCTCTCATGAGGGAAACGATGCTACAATGATCACCAAAATGGAGTTGGTGGAAGGCGAGTTGGGAAGATTTGCCATGATCAGGGGAGAAGAGCCAACACAAACCTACAACAGGCTCAAGACCTTGGTCAACAAGATTAGAAGCTATGGAAGCACAAGATGGATGGACCACGACGTCGTCTGACTCATGCTCAGGTCCTTTACCGTTATTGACCCCCATCTTGTGAATCTTATCCGTGAAAATCCCAGGTACACAAAGATGACGCACGAGGAGATACTCGGAAAATTCGTGAGCGGGCGCATGATGGTAAAGGAGGCACAATATGTGGATGACGCCTTGAACAGTCCACTACCCGTCTACGAGCTGTAGCCCATTGCGCTCAAGGCAACAAGCAGCAAGGAGGCGCTACCAAGCAAAGTAGCGCAAGTAGAGGCTGCCAGGCTCAACGAGAATGAAATGGCACTTATCATCAAGTGCTTCAAGATCGCACTCAAAGGACGCAAAGAATATCCCTCCAAGAGTAAAATAAGGGGGAAGCGCTCCTGCTTCAAATGCGGTAAGACTGGTCACTTTATTGCAAATTGTCCTGATAATGATAGTGACCAGGGACAAGAAAAGAGCCGGAAGAAGGAGAAAAAGAAGAGCTACAGGAAGGCAAAGGGCGAGGCGCACCTTGGAAAGGAATGGGACTCGAACTGCTCTTCTTCCGACTCCGACGACGAAGGACTCGCTGCCTCGGCCTTCAACAAGTCTTCTCTCTTCCCCAACGAACGCCATAAATGTCTTATGGCCAAGGAAAAGAAGGTACATGTTCGAGATACCCCTAAGTACACTACTTCTAGCGATGATGATTCTTCCGATTATGAAGTAGATTACTCTAGCTTATTTAAAGGTTTAGATAGAGCTAAAATAGAGAAAATTAATGAATTAATTGATGCTCTAAATGAAAAAGATAGATTGCTAGAAAAGCAAGAAGATATTTTGTATGAAGAGCATGACAAATTTATTAGTGTTCAAAAATCTCTTGCTTTAGAAACTAAGAGGAATGAAATGCTATCTTCTGAGTTATCTGCTTGCAATGAAACTATATCTAGTTTAAAGAGTTTAAATGATGAATTAACTGCTAAGCTAGAGGAAGTTAGTAAAATAAATTCATTTGTAGAGCATGTTAGTGTTTGTAATAGATGTAAGGACCTTGATTTTGATGCATGTAATGAACATCTTATTTCTATTACTAAGTTGAATGATGAAGTGGCAAGTCTTAATGCTCAACTTAAGATTTGCAAAAATGATTTTGATAAATTAAAGTTTGCTAGGGATGCCTACACTATTGGTAGACACCCCTCAATTAAGGATGGGCTTGGTTTTCGAAAGGAAACCAAGAACTTAACAAGCCAAAAGGCTCCCATTCTCACCAAGGAGAAAGGGAAGGCCCCTATGGCTAGTCATACTCAAAGGAATCATGCTTTCATTTATAATAGGAAAATTGCTAGTCATTCCAATTATAATAGGGGTTATGATCGTGATGCTTTTGATTCACATGCCATGTTTGCCTCTAGTTCTACTTTTGATGGTAGAAGTAGGTGAAAGTCGCCTAGAGGGGGGGTGAATAGGCGGAATCTGAAATTTATAAACTTTAAGCACAACTACAAGCCAGGGTTAGCGTTAGAAATATAATCGAGTCCGAAAGAGAGGGCAAAAACAAATCAACCAAAGAAATAGAGTGGATGACACAGTGATTTGTTTTACCGAGGTTCGGTTCTTGCAAACCTACTCCCCGTTGAGGTGGTCACAAAGACCGGGTCTCTTTCAACCCTTTCCCTCTCTCAAACGGTCACCTAGACCGAGTGAGCTTCTCTTCTCAATCAATCGGGACACCAAGTCCCCACAAGGACCACCACACAATTGGTGTCTCTTGCCTTGATTACAATTGAGTTGGGAACAAAAAAGAAAGAAGAAGAAAAGCGATCTAAGCGCAAAAAACTCAAATGAACACAAATGTCACTCTCTCTAGTCACTATTTGATTGGAATGAACTTTGTACTTGGGAGAGGATTTGATCTCTTGTTTGTGTCTTGGAGTGAAGTCTAGAGCTCTTGTATTGAATGCAAATGGCTGAAACTTGGATGCCTTGAAGTGTTGGTGGTTGGGGGTATTTATAGCCCCAACCACCAAAGTGGCCGTTGGGAGGGGTTGCTGTCGTATGGCGCACCGGACAGTCCGGTGCACCACCGGACACTGCTCGGTGTGCCAGCCACGTCACCCAACCGTTAGGGTTCGACCGTTGGAGCTCTGACAAGTGGGGCCACCGGACAGTCCGGTGGTGCACCGGACAGGTCCTGTTCACTGTCCGGTGCGCCTTCTGGCGCCTGCTCTGACTTCTGCGCGCGCAGGCGCGCACTGTTTGCTTTCACTGTTCATTTGCAGACGACCATTGGCGCGAAGTAGCCGTTGCTCCACTGGCACACCGAACAGTCCGGTGTTACACCGGACAGTCCGGTGAATTATAGCGGAGCGGCTTCCCCAAATTCCCGAAGCTGGCAAGTTCAGAGTCGATCTCCCTGGTGCGCCAGACAGTCCAGTGCGCCAGACCAGGGCTGCCTTCGGTATACTTTGCTCCTTTGTTTTGAACCCTTTCTTTTGACTTTGTATTGGTTTGTGTTGAACCTTTGGCACCTGTAGAACTCATAATCTATAGCAAACTAGTTAGTCCAATTGTTTGTGTTGGGCAATTCAACCACCAAAATTCATAAAGGAAAATGTTTGACCCTATTTCCCTTTCAATCTCCCCCTTTTTGGTGATTGATGCCAACAAAAACCAAAGCAAATATAGAAGTGCAGAATTGAACTAGTTTGCATAAAGAAGTGCAAAGGTTGCTTGGAGTTAAACCAATATAATTATTTCAATAGATATGCATGGATTGTTTTCTTCTTATTTAAAATTTTGGACCACATTTGCACCACGAGTTTTGTTTTTGCAAGTTCTTTTGGAAATTATTTTCAAAATCCTTTTGCAAATAGTCAAAGGTATAAGAGTAAGATTGAAAGAAGCATTTTCAAGATTTGAAATTTTCTCCCCCTGTTTCAAATGCTTTTCCTTTGACTTAAACAAAAACTCCCCCTTAACGAAATTCTCCTCTTAGTGTTCAAGAGGGTTTTATAAGTTTTGAAGATACTATATTCTCCCCCTTTTTGAATACAATAAGATACCAATTTTAAAAACTTCATTTTTAAAATTCGGTGGTGGTGCGGTCCTTTTGCTTTGGGCTCATACTTTCTCCCCCTTTGGCATGAATCGCCAAAAACGGATACTTGTGAGTGAAATACAAGCCCTTTTTATTTTCTCCCCAATGGCAAACAATTAGATATGAGTGAAGATTATACCAAAGTGGAGAGCGATGCGGAATACCAGCAAATACCAGTGGAGTTGAGTGGAAGCGTCGTCTTTGCCGAAAACTCCATTTCCCTTTCAATTCTATGACTAAACATAAGATTACACTTGAAAACACATTAGTCATAGACATAACAGAGATATGATCAAAGGTATATAAATGAGCTATGTGTGCAAAGAATCAATCAAAATTCCTGGAATCAAGAATATTAGCTCATTCCTAAGTTTGGTAAAGGTTTTCTCATCTAAAGGCTTGGTAAAGATATTGGCCAATTGATCTTTGGTGTTAATATAGGCTATCTCGATATCCCCCTTTTGTTGGTGATCTCTCAAAAAGTGGCACCGAATGGCTATATGTTTAGTGCGGCTGTGTTCAACGGGATTATCCGCCATGCGGATTGCACTCTCATTATCACATAGGAGAGGGACTTTGCTAAATTTGTAGCCATAGTCCCTAAGGGTTTTCCTCATCCAAAGCAATTGCACGCAACAATGACCTGCGGTAATGTACTCGGCTTTGGCGGTAGAAAGAGTTACTGAGTTTTGTTTCTTTGAAGCCCAAGACACCAGGGATCTTCCCAGAAACTGACAAGTCCCTGATGTGCTCTTCCTATCAATCTTACACCCTGCCCAATCAGCATTGGAATATCCTAGTAAATCAAAAGAGGATCCCTTGGGGTACCATAGACCAAACTTAGGTGTATGAACTAAATATCTCAAGATTCGCTTCACGGCACTAAGGTGAACTTCCTTAGGATCGGCTTGGAACCTTGCACACATGCATACAGAAAGCATAATATCCGGTCGAGATGCACATAAATAGAGTAAAGATCCTATCATCGACCGGTATACCTTTTGATCTACGGATTTACCTCCCGTGTCGAGGTCGAGATGCCCATTGGTTCCCATGGGTGTCTTGATGGGCTTGGCATCCTTCATTCCAAACTTGGTGAGTATGTCTTGAATGTACTTTGTTTGGCTGATGAAGGTGCCTTCTTGGAGTTGCTTGACTTGAAATCCTAAGAAATACTTCAACTCCCCCATCATAGACATCTCGAATTTTTGAATCATGATCCTACTAAACTCTTCACAAATAGATTTGTTAGTAGACCCAAATATGATATCATCAACATAAATTTGGCATACAAACAAATCATTTTCAATTGTTTTAGTAAAGAGAGTAGGATCGGCCTTGCCGACTTTGAAGCCATTAGTGATAAGAAAATCTCTTAGGCATTCATACCATGCCCTTGGGGCTTGCTTGAGCCCATAAAGCGCCTTAGAGAGTTTGTAGACATGGTTAGTGTTGGAACTTGCTCTCGTCAGCAAGGGGATCCAACACGAGTGAATGGTGATGGCAACAGGGCACTCGCGCGTGATGGCAAAAGCTCTGTTAATCTGGCCTCTCACGGGCACTGTGCGGGGGTATTTATAGGTATCCGAGTGCACGGCGCCTTGCGTTAAGGACGCATGTGCCCTTAGGTACCTAGTTTATCCCCAGAATATTCCCATAAAGCGGGGTTACAAGCTGTAATTACAAGTATGCCTTTACAAATTAGGCCCGTAACACAAACGCGGCCACGCAGGGCCCGTTACAATGGGCCAGATCTCATGTGGGCCTCAGAGCTGAACGAGGCCGCGCCGCGGGGAGGCGTCGCCGCAGGCCTTCGTCTGGTGCCGAATCGAGCGAAGGGTCTTCACATTGTCTCTGGTGCCGATGAAGCGAAGGGTGTCCCTGCCCGCTTTGTCTGTCAGGGCAGGGGCTGAGCGGTGGAGACTTCGGGCGAAGGGTGGCGTTTCTGCCTTTGCTCCAACATTTGCCCTCCGAGGGACCAGTTCGACAAAGTCACCTGGTGCCGAAGACGTCGCTAGATGGCGGAGACGCTGCCCTCGCTCGAAGTGGTTCCGCGGGGGTTTTTGATGTGACCGTTGATGGACATCGTACTGTTGGATTGCGGGTTTTCCGAAGCGTCGCGCCCTGTGTGATTGCGGGTTTCCCAAGGAGCCGCGCCCTGCCTATAAAAGGGGGCGGGGGTCGGCGCTGTTTGCACCTTGCCTTCCGCGCTCCGTGAAAACCCTAGCCGCCCGCCGTCTTTCTGCTCCTCTTCTTCTACTGCTCCCTTTGCTCGTCGGAGATCTGGCTCGAGTGAAGCAGACCGCCCGCCGCCGCCGACGGTACGTAGCAATGCCATCCTCTTCTTTTTCCGCCGACGCCACGCCGCCGGCCGCCGCCTCGTCTGAGGAGACGTTGAGTAGCATGATGGTGGAGGAGCTGCGTGCCGGCGACTCTGTTGATTTTGGTGTGTCACGGATGACGTCGGCCCGCGTTGAAGAAATGCAGCGTTTGGGCTACTTTGGCGGCGGAGTCGCTCGTGCTCCGGGGACGGAGGAAGTCCCCGAGCCGGAGGGTGAGTTGGTTGTTTTCGAGGCGTTCTTCGTCGCCGGTCTCCGCTTGCCTGCGCACCGGTTTGTTGGCGAAGTCCTGCGTAGATTCAACGTTCAAATACATCAGCTGACACCGAACGCCGTGGTGGCGCTGGCGAAGTATGTCTGGGCGACGACTTCGTACGGCGGGCAGCCGTCGGTTGAAGTTTTTGCGAAGAATTATTGCTTGCATTGGCAGAAGAGGGTGGTTGAGGACGGAGTTGCCCAGTTCGGGTCGTGCACATTCACGCCGAAGACCGGCAAGACCACAATGCCAGTAGTGGAGTTGGTTCCGTGCGCCCGCAACAAGTGGGGCAATTGGAATGAATTTTGGTTTTACGTTGCTGAGGCTACTGTCGAAGGCCATGAAGGACTTCCCGTGTCTGAGATGTGCTCTCACTATTACTCTGCGTATCCGCCTTTTGAAGTGGCAGAAGAGGATGCAGACGAAGGGGCCCTTCGGTGCGCCGCCGGCCAGAGCAGTGGTCGTGATTTAGTTGAAGAATTCGTGGCGTACGGGGTCTGGCCCTTGGCGCACGGCTGGGCGCTGGGCGAAGTGTGCCCTCGTCAGATGCCTTTTCACGGAGGAAGGGTGGTGCGAAGTCCTGCCTTTGCAGTGAATTTGCGAAACCGTGACCCGGCTGCCTTTGTGCGTGATGCGGAGGACTTGGCGGTGCGGCTCGTGGGGCGGTACGTGGCGAGGACGGAAGGCCAGCGCAGCTTTGATATTCGCGGGTCAAATGAACGTTTGAACAGGGTCTTCGAATTAAATCAGTTGCCGTACGACGGCTACCCTGGTCAAGACGAAGCGGACCGCCGTGGGAAGAAACCGGCGGTGGGGACTGGAGGCGACCCTGCGCTGGCGGCCGCCCCCTCCTCAAAAAAGAGAAAATTAGGTACTGCGATGGGAGGAATTGGGGTGTCTGATAGTTTTGCTAGAGAGTTAATGAGGACGTGTGCGGCCCCGGGGGAGAGGATGTCTTCGCCCGAGCTCCGGGAGTCTTCGGCTCGGATGCTGAGGGTTACCGGGGGCTGCTGGCCTAGAAATGTTCCTGTCCCCTGCGCGGCTGAGGAAGACTGTTTTACGTCTCGTATGGTTCGTCAGTGGAGAGTTTTTCCTTACGGGCGAAATATCGGTGCTGTTGTGTGGGCAGTGATGGACAAGGGTCGCCAAGGGGCGGCGCAAAAACGCCAGGCGACCGTCAGGATTCACGAAGCCCGGCCGAAAAGGCAGCGGGGAGCGGCGAAGGCTGCGGCCTCCAGCGGAGGCAAGCCGCCGCTGGCGGCGAAGGCGGGCGCCTCTGCACCTAGCAAGGCGCCGGAGACAACGGCGGGCGCCGGGGTCTCCAAACTGACGAAGGTGGCGCCGCCGGCCAGCGGAGTGGCGGAGGCTGCGAAGGCGGCCAGAACGTTGCCGCCGCCGGGCAAACGCGTTGCCGACTTCGGCACCGATATCAGTGTGGACGATTATCTTGGGGGTAAGTCACCCGGCCGCCTTTTTTTTTACACTCGTTGATGCGTTGCAGGGTCGGACGAGGGCCGGCTTGCTATGGTTGTGCCTGCCGCGGCAATTGCGACGGCTGCGCTGTCGTCGAAGGCGAGGGACGGGACCCTTGGCGCCGGAGGCGAGGTGCCGGCCCTCGCGTTGGTCAGGGACGAGGCTGGCGCGGCGACCCGCCGGCTGAAAGGAGTGACGGAGGCGCTGAGTCAGGCGACGGAGGCACTGAGTCAGGTCCGCCGAGCTATTATTTATATATATATATATATATATATATATATATATTTTACGGCCATGGCCTTACGTGTGCTCTGCAGGTGGCTGACTTCACCAGCCGTACTGCGTCGGGGGCACTTACGGCAGCTTTGTCTGCCGAAGTTGAGAGACTTCGGACGCAACATGCTGACGCTGTCCGTGAGAAGTCGGCCTCCGACAGCAAGTGTCGTAAACTGGCGGACAAGGTGGCCGCCCTGGAGAAGGAAAAGGCTGACCTCCGGCGCCAGCTGGCGGGGGAGAGGAGGGAGGCCAACGAGGCCATCGCTAAGGAGCAGGCCGCGCAGGCAGAGGCAGGCTGGCACGGGCGGAAGCCAATCTTGCCAAGGATCTCGCCGAAGACCTGCGGGGGCGGCTCACCGCTCTGGAGAGCCGCGCGAAGGGGGCCGAAGCCGCGGTGCGAACGGAGGCTGAACGGACGCGCACACAGCTTATGGCCACATATCGCGAGCTGGGTGCGCGGACCGGTGACTTCGTGGTGCCGGAGCGAGAGGCCGGGCTTCGCTGTTTGGAATGGGTGCAAGAGGAGCTGCAGGAGCTCCCCACTGTCCTGGGGGGATTAATGTCGTTCGCCTCCCTGGTCACCTGCGAGGGGGCGATGAACGCACTCTCTCGCGAAGGGTGCCGGCACTATGAGGCCTTCGACCAGGCAGATGAAGATTTTGGGCGAGATATCTATAAGGTCGAAGACCCCGTGGTGAAGGAGTCCGCCGGTGCCCTCTATGACCGGATGTGGGGTCTGTATGGTGGTGATGTGGTCAGGGAGCGGGCCGAGGCTGCGAGAGCTCAGGTAACGTTGTCGTTTGCTCGGCGTTTGCTGGATGTGGTCTGTGCGTGCGTTTGCTGATTTTTTGTATGTTTTGTTTTAGGCGGAGCGAGGCGAACGGGTGGACGACTTCGGAGCACTGAACAGTGCCCTGCCAGACCCGGAGCCGACCCCGGATACCGCGGAAGACGCACCAGGCGCCCCCACACCTGCTGCGACAGTTGAAGGCAGAAACGCCACCCTTCGCCCGAAGTCTCCACCGCTCAGCCCCTGCCCTGACAGACAAAGCGGGCAGGGACACCCTTCGCTTCATCGGCACCAGAGACAATGCGAAGACCCTTCGCTCGATTCGGCACCAGACGAAGGCCTGCGGCGACGCCTCCCCGCGGCGCGGCCTCGTTCAGCTCTGAGGCCCACATGAGATCTGGCCCATTGTAACGGGCCCTGCGTGGCCGCGTTTGTGTTACGGGCCTAATTTGTAAAGGCATACTTGTAATTACAGCTTGTAACCCCGCTTTATGGGAATATTCTGGGGATAAACTAGGTACCTAAGGGCACATGCGTCCTTAACGCAAGGCGCCGTGCACTCGGATACCTATAAATACCCCCGCACAGTGCCCGTGAGAGGCCAGATTAACAGAGCTTTTGCCATCACGTGCGAGTGCCCTGTTGCCATCACCATTCACTCGTGTTGGATCCCCTTGCTGACGAGAGCAAGTTCCAACAGTTAGGATACTCACTATCTTCAAAGCCGGGAGGTTGCTCAACATAGACCTCTTCTTTGATTGGTCCATTGAGGAAGGCACTCTTTACGTCCATTTGATATAACTTAAAGCCATGGTAAGTAGCATAGGCAAGTAATATATGAATTGACTCAAGCCTAGCTACGGGTGCATAGGTTTCACCAAAATCCAAACCTTCAACTTGTGAATATCCCTTGGCCACAAGTTGTGCTTTGTTCCTAGTCACCACACCATGCTCATCTTGTTTGTTGCGGAAGACCCACTTAGTTCCTACAACATTTTGGTTAGGACGTGGAACAAAATGCCATACCTCATTCCTTGTGAAGTTGTTGAGCTCCTCTTGCATCGCCAACACCCATTCCGAATCTTGAAGTGCTTCCTCTAACCTGTGTGGCTCAATAGAGGAAACAAAAGAGTAATGTTCACAAAAATGAGCAACATGAGATCGAGTGGTTACCCCCTTATGAATATCTCCTAGGATGGTGTTCACGGGGTGATCTCGTTGGATTGCTTGGTAGACTCTTAGGTGTGGCGGTCTTTGATCTTGTTCATCTTCCTTGTCTTGATCATGGGCATCTCCCCCTTGATCATTATCCTTCTCTTGAGGTGGCTCATCTTCTTGATCTTCATTTTCATCATCTTGAGCTTGATCCTCATCTTGGGTTGGTGGAGATGCTTGTGTGGAGGAAGATGGTTGATCTTGTGCTTGTGGAGGCTCTTCGGATTCCTTAGGACACACATCCCCAATGGATATGTTCTTTAGCGCGACGCACGGAGCCTCTTCATCATCTAGTTCATCAAGATCAACTTGCTCTACTTGAGAGCCGTTAGTCTCATCAAACACAATGTCACATGAGACTTCAACTAGTCCAGTGGACTTGTTAAAGACTCTATATGCCCTTGTGTTTGAATCATAGCCAAGTAAAAAGCCTTCTACAGCCTTAGGAGCAAATTTAGATTTTCTACCTCTTTTAACAAGAATGAAACTTTTGCTACCAAAGACTCTAAAATAAGAAACATTGGGCTTTTTACCGGTGAGGAGTTCGTATGATGTCTTCTTAAGGATTCGGTGTAGATATAACTGGTTGATGGCATAGCAAGCAGTGTTGACCGCCTCGGCCCAAAACCGATCCGAAGTCTTGTACTTATCAAGCATGGTCCTTGCCATGTCCAATAGAGTTCTATTCTTCCTCTCCACTACACCATTTTGTTGTGGCGTGTAGGGAGAAGAGAACTCATGCTTGATGCCCTCCTCCTCAAGAAAGCCTTCAATTTGTGAGTTCTTGAACTCCGTTCCGTTGTCGCTTCTTATCTTCTTGATCCTCAAGGCGAACTCATTTTGAGCCCATCTCAAGAATCCTTTCAAAGTCTCTTGGGTTTGAGATTTTTCCTGCAAAAAGAATACCCAAGTGAAGCGAGAATAATCATCCACAATAACTAGATAGTACTTACTCCCGCCGATGCTTATGTAAGCTATCAGGCCGAATAAATCCATGTGGAGTAGCTCCAGTGGCCTGTCGGTCATCATGATTTTATTGTGTGGATGATGAACACCAACTTGCTTCCCTGCTTGGCATGCGCTACAAATCCTGTCTTTCTCAAAATGAACATTTGTTAGTCCCAAAATGTGTTCTCCCTTTAGAAACTTATGAAGATTCTTCATCCCAACGTGGGCTAGTCGGCGATGCCAGAGCCAACCCATGTTAGTCTTAACAATTAAGCAAGTGTCGAGTTCAGCTCTATTGAAATCAAATAAGTATAGCTGACCCTCTAACACTCCCTTAAATGCTACTGAATCATCACTTCTTCTAAAGACAGTAACACCTACATCCGTAAAAAGACAATTGTAGCCCATTTTGCATAATTGAGAAACAGAAAGGAAGTTATAATCTAATGAATATACAAGAAAAACATTGGAAATAGAGTGGTCAGGTGATATAGCAATTTACCCAATCCTTTGACCAAACCTTGATTTCCATCCCCGAATGTGATAGCTCTTTGGGGATCTTGGTTTTTCTCGTAGGAGGAGAACATCTTTTTCTCCCCAGTCATATGGTTTGTGCACCCGCTATCGATGATCCAACTTGAGCCCCCAGATGCATAAACCTACAAAACAAATTTAGGCCTTGTTCTTAGGTACCCAAACGGTCTTGGGTCCTTTTACGTTAGAAACTAGCACCTTTGGTACCCAAACACAAGTCTTGGAGCCCTTGTGTTTGCCCCCAACATATTTGGCAACTACTTTGCCTGATTTGTTAGTGTTGGGGGCCTTCGTCCTCCGAAGGTCCTCAAAAACATGATTTGACAATGTTTTCCAAGTGGATTATGTGAACAGGTATTTTCGGACTCAGAATTATGAATACGAAGCACGGCCAGGACGAAGCCTGAACCAGACGAAGCACGAGCGCAGCCGAAGCTGTGTGCGGGGAAGCTTCGTCACGATAGCAGAAAGGGGAACCGACTTAAAGATGAAAAGACTACGTGGGCCTCGACAGATTTCCATAAGTCATTAACAAATGTAGTGGACATGGATGTAATTTTACGTGGGCTGCGTCCCGCGTCTATAAATAGATGAACAGTACTCCCGTACTGTTCACGCTGACTGGGCATTCGCTTTTGCGTCACGCTTGTATTTTCTACCTTCTCTCAGGACTGAAGGTACATTTGTAATCTGTAATCATTTCTGTTTTTCTATGTTAATAAAATAGAAATGATTCTATGATGATGTCTAAATTATATTTCATGCTTTATATGAGTCCTTCGTCATTGCTTGTTATATTCACGAAGGTATGTCTCTTATGACCTTCGTCCGAAGCTCATTATTCCCGAAGGGGCATAATGTTTCAGAGGACGAAGGACTTTAACACTTAACACTTTTTATGTTGCCTTGTTCTTAACTCTTAGCATTTGAGAACAAGTCCCCAACATTGGCGCCCACCTCCGGTGAACTCACTTCCACTTCGAGCTTTTTTGAACACCTTCGGAAGCTATAGACCTTCGCTATGGCGCCGAAGAAAGCTTCAGCGACTGGGGCTTCAGCACTGCAACCGCTGGACCACAACCAGGAGACCGTCTCTCTTCGGGAGGCCCGAAGCCAGAAGAGAAAGGCTGTCAGCCCGACGCTTCAGGAGGAAGAGCTAGACCAAGAAATCAGGGATATGGAGATCCTACATCAACAAGTGCAAAGGAAGAAGGAGAAGATGGCCCGGCTAGCTGAGTTGCAACGGCAGATAGACGAAGCCTCTGAGGAAGTTCGCCACCTCACCCATGATGAGCAAAACAGAAGGCCTCAGCAGAAAGATCTTCATCAGGAGGGCTTCGTCAACGAAGATGACTGGTATGACAATTTCCATCAGGGAAATTTTGTTTTCGATGATGCTTCTCCTTTGTCTGCTGAGCTGCAGGCTACACCTTGGCCTTCATCCTATAAGCCACCTCAGCTTCCCATGTTCGACGGCCACTCAGACCCGAAGCAGTTCCTGATGAGCTACGAAGCAACAGTGTCTTCGTATGGGGGCAATGCTGCAGTCATGGCGAAGTCTTTCGTCATGGCCGTCAGGAATGTTGCTCAGACCTGGTATTCCTCCCTTCGACCAGGGACAATCACCTCATGGCAGAAGCTGAAGGATATGTTGTTAACCAGCTTTCAAGGATTTCAGACGAAGCCGGTCACTGCACAAGCTTTGTTTCAGTGCACTCAGGATCATGAAGAATACCTTCAGGCATATGTCAGAAGGTTCCTGCGTTTGAGGGCACAGGCACCAACGGTGCCCAATGAAATTGTTATCGAAGCTATGATCAAGGGGCTTCGTCCTGGGCCTGCAGCCCAATACTTTGCTAGGAAGCCTCCTCAGACTCTAGAGAAGCTACTCCAGAAGATGGACGAGTACATTCGTGCAGATAACGACTTTCGCCAAAGAAGGGAGGAGGCCTTCAGATTTTCTGAGATGACCAGGGGCTTCGGGGGACGTTTTTATCCGAGGCATGTCAGGTCCATCCACAACACTCAAAATGATGATAAGGGGAGTCAGCAGAACAGGCCGCAGTGCTCCTCACAGGCTTCGGGGCAGCAGCAGACTTTCTTTCGGCCACCAGCTCCAAGAGGCAGAGGCGCCAGGGGCTTCGGCGGGAGATTTGGAGATCAACCAAGAAGGACATTTTGCTTATTCTGCGGTGAGAACAAGGGCCATACCACCAGGATGTGCCATGTTACCATCCAGAAACAAAAGGAGCTGGCAGAAGCTGCAGCGCAACAGGGACAGCCGAAGCAGGTCATGCATACTGCTTCGTACCATCAGCCTTACATCCCGGAGTATGTGGGCAACCATCCTGCAGCTTCCGTAGCTTCGGCAAGTCAACCTCAAGTTTCATGGCAACAGCCCCCGCCTCCACCTCCGCTGCAACAAGGCCAGCAGCCAGAAGGGAGTCAATATGCTCCACATCAAAGAGACTTCAGAGAACAATCCGAAGCTCGCACAGTCAACAGCACTGTGCCAGAATCGAAGCACATTTATTGACACATATCCTACCTTTGATAACAGTCTTTTCTATTCAGTTTTATTCTCTGTAGCAAAAAAAAAATTGATAGTTTCCATGTAATAATTTCGCTGTTTTCCACGAGGAAATTCAGTTGTTGAAGTTTTTGTATTAACAAGGAGGACCTTCGAAGTATTAAAAATCCTTCGGAATAACAGAAAGTCGTTCTAAGGAACGCAGAGTAAGTTCACGGAGTCACAAAAAGCCGTTCCAAAGGGAGCGCAGTGTAAGTTTTCTGCTCAGAAGACGTTCCTAAGGGAATGCAGAGCTTATACCGTCTAAGTAAAAGACGAAGAAGCTCCAAAGACGTTCCTAAGGGAATGCAGAGCTTATACCGTCTAAGTAAAAGACGAAGAAGCTCCAAAGACGTTCCTAAGGGAATGCAGAGCTTATACCGTCTAAGTAAAAGACGAAGAAGCTCCAAAGACGTTCCTAAGGGAATGCAGAGCTTGCGAATGTATTTTGTGTGTATCTTCGGAACAGACGTCATTTGCATAACATAACATCATCACATCATTTCGCATAGCATAAGCATCATACATCATGTTGCATGCGGCAAAAGAAGGGTACACAGTATTAACCTTCGGAAGAATGATTTGAGAAAGTGCAAATTGTGCACAGTCACGAGGGAATGCAATGATAATCTTCGGAAAATAGCTTCGGAGGCTGTTTTTACGAAGCATGGACAAGCTTCATCAGAGCAGTATCGAAATCGTATAGCTTCGGAGAATGTTATCATGAAGCATGAACATGTCTCATCAGAATAATTTTAACGGAGAATGTCTTCTTCACGAAGCATGAAAAGAAGGGAAGGTGTTTTTTCGCCGAAGGCTCAAAAAGGTATGTAGGTAGAGTTTCATGCATCGTAAAGAATTGAATAATGAAAAGAAACTTGTATATTACATCCAAATGTACAAAACATTACATAGATCACAATTTAAATGTTTTTTCTAAATAGCATCTAGTCTTCTTTTAGTACTGCTTCGGCGGCTTCATTTAGAAGTTGATCAACAACTTTGTCCATAATAGCTTCGGCCATTTCTTTAATTTCATCGTCCACTTTTGTGTGGGAGTCGGCAGTCGACCCAGCAACTTCTGAGGGAAGAGAACATTTCTTCATTACTATTACAAACTGTGAGCAAAGTTTGAAACAAAAATTACAACACAATAAGAACGACTAATTAATACCTAATTGCCTTTCGGGCTCCGTACTTTTTTCGGCAGCTTCTGCCACTTTCCTAGCATCGTGGATGCCTCTTTCGCTCCTTTGGATAATTTCTTGTGCCATCCCTCGGCCGCCGTCGTTCCAGATATCAGTAAAAAATTTGCCACCAACCACGCTTGCTTCGGCCGAGGGGTCCTTGATGTCTTCGCAAGATAAGGTAGCTTCGGACTGAGCTAGAAATTTTACATGCTCGCAACCTTTTTTCTCTAAGACAGAAGCAATTCCTCTGGCGTCCGAAAAAGCGCAGATATCACCGCGACTGCTCAGGATCTCCTCGAAGGCCTCTGCTTCGTGACTAATCCATTCCAATGGACCTTCGGGATTGCCTCGAGAGAAATTCTCTTCGCTGGAAAAGGCGCCCACGCTGGCGAAGCTGGTTTTAATTTTATTCACGCACTCTATAGATTTAACATAACATTTTCCCTGAGATGCACGAAGCTCTTTAACTCTTAACTCCAATTTGTTGACCATATGATCACTAAGTTCTCGTTTTGTTTCCTCAAGCACGCGCTCCTCTCTAGCTCTAGCCAGCTGTTTCTGAAGATCTTTAATTTCACGCTTTTGGGCTTCGGCCTGGGTTTTTGAAGCAGCTTCGTCATTCTTTACTTTGTCTACCAGTGTAAGAAGAATTTTATCCTTTTCCAGAGCTTCGTTCCTCAGCTTTATAACTTCTGACCGCAGATTGTTGAATGCAATTTCGTAACTCTCATCTTCGGCACTCTTTTGTGCTCTCAATGCGTTGCTCAGGATTAAACCCTATAAAAAAAAAGAGAGTCTATATAAGAATATAGGAATGAATTACGTATTAAAAAAGTTTTTTCAAATGCTTAATAACCAAACCTTTAGGCTATTGTATGCAAGACTGTCTGCGAGATCCTCTTTCGTCATGGCGCTTAATCCGGCTTCGAGCTTCGGGAAGCCTATACTTTTAGCCATCTCTCGGCAGACAGATAGCTCTTTGTTGTCAGGCAGGCAGTATAAGAAGTCATCTTCATTCGTCCCATTGAATATTACTGCCCCCTTCGGATATTTTAGCTCCTTCGCATAATGGTTAGCTTCATGAGTTTCTTCTTCAGATAGTTTTTTCCCCGAAGCATGTCGTATGATGTAGTCGCACATGCTGGCAGGCGCTTCGGGGATGGCAGTGTCAGTTTCTTCAACTAAAACTGGATCTGGTATTTTTATTGCTTCGGCTTCCAAAGTTTGCTCCTTGAAGGGCTCTGAAGGCCCAGCTTCAGCTTCAGCCTGTCGCGTTGAAGCTTCAGTAGAAGCTTCAGCAATTTCAACACTCTTTTTCGGAGTTGTGCTTGAAGACTTAATTGTCTCCAAGACATCTAGTACGTTTACCATTCTTTTCCTTTTTGGGGTCACCGTTGGCCCCTTTTGGTTTTTTGCTGTTTCGACATTTGCTGCAGGACTCAAAACTTCTGATGATTTTTCCTTAGTCGGTTTTTTCGCTTCTTTCATTTTTTCTGTGGATGGCGCTTCGGCCATCTCTGCAATTTCCGGCAGCACGGTTGGCTGTTCAGCTTCGGCGGCCGAAGAAGTTTCTCCGGTGAACTCAGGCACCGAAGCTGGTTCAATATGGCGTGGCCGGTGTGCGAGGACCTTTATCCTCTTTCCTTTCGGTTCTGGCTCGCTAGGAGCAGTTGCAGCTTCCTCTTTTGCAGAGGTTGTGTTTTTCCTTTTTTGCCCTCGAATGGGATAACGATAATCAGGGTAGAAGAACCCAACTGCATCAAACACCCGGTTGAGTCTCTTCTTTTTTCGGCCTCCGAAGGCTGCTGATAACGCAGTGTTCTCAGCCTTCGAATATGCCCCAAGCAGTTCGTCACTTAATGTTTCAATGCTTTTCAACCAGTCGTCATCAGGTTCAATAAATTTATCTGCATATTTGAATGTGTACTTCAGTCTGACCAGTCCGCCTTCGTCGGACTCTTTGATAGTATCCTTCGGCATTTCCCATTTTTCTGCAAGTGGCCATACCCTGAAGGCAATGTGCTCTTGGACTAAGTCCCTTGTCCCAATAAAGGAGCAAACTACACCGAAGGCTCTTTGGCATTCTTCGGCTGCCTCATCCATTTCAACCTTCGGCCTTCGAAGTCCGAAGCGTTGCCAGATTGGGTGCATAATGATACTTTTGACATTATCTTGCGCTGTTAGGTCATTTTTCACATAAAACCATTCAGTCATCCAGGCTCCGGGCCACCTCTTCCGAAAGGTCGGCACAGGGCAGCTTGACCCGGAGCGGGCGCCGAAGCTGTAGCACCCAAAATTGTTGTGATATTGCTCTTTTCCCCAGGGTTTCGTCTCGTACAATAACTCGTGAATGTTGCAGAAGCTTTTAGCGACTGGTTCCAAACCTTGGCTTCTCACAGCCCAGACAAAAATCCCCATTCTTATGATAGCTTCGGGAGTAAGTTGATGAAGGTAGACTTGAAATGTTTTCAGTACCTCGACAACAAAGTTGCTCAGGGGGAATCGAAGCCCAGCCTTGAGAAAGCTTCGGAAAATCACAACTTCATCTTCTTCGGGGGTGGGAGAAGTCTTTTCTCCAGCGTCAGCCCTCACAATAGATAAATCTCGAAAGTACCGCCCCCTCATATTATCAATATGGCTCTGCTTGATAGTGGTTTTCCCGAAAACCGTGTGGCTTGGCCGCCATGGACGGTCTTCGGCCTCTTCACCACCACTCTCCACATCATAGCTGTCGCTGTCACCAGTATCTTCGGACAAACCTTCGAGAATCTCCTTGGTGATTTTCTCTGTATTCGTCTCTGCCATCGCTATCAGGAACCCCAGATTCTTCTCCTCCTCAAGACTCAGCTTCGTCTCAGCAGGGATCTTCTTGCCTTCAGGCATCTTCGGAAACGCTAAAAAATTGTTCCCGAGGCTGAAGCTTCAAAATCAAAAAGATCAGCAAATCTTAGTGCAAGAGCTAAAAATTTTAGTGGGCCGAAGCAGATGGCAAGTGTGCGTACCAAATGAGTTTGCGGTGCGATATTATTTATACGCACAGGGCGTTGACAATTGAAAGGTCCCGCTTGTCAGTGAAGGTTGCTATTCTAGCAAAGGGAAGGTGTTTTTTCGGACCTTCGGCTCAAGGCCTTCGTCCATATCGCAATCTGAATTTATTATTAACAAATTAATATTGCGAGGGGCTACTGTTGGGGGCCTTCGTCCTCCGAAGGTCCTCAAAAACATGATTTGACAATGTTTTCCAAGTGGATTATGTGAACAGGTATTTTCGGACTCAGAATTATGAATACGAAGCACGGCCAGGACGAAGCCTGAACCAGACGAAGCACGAGCGCAGCCGAAGCTGTGTGTGGGGAAGCTTCGTCACGATAGCAGAAAGGGGAACCGACTTAAAGATGAAAAGACTACGTGGGCCTCGACAGATTTCCATAAGTCATTAACAAATGTAGTGGACATGGATGTAATTTTACGTGGGCTGCGTCCCGCGTCTATAAATAGATGAACAGTACTCCCGTACTGTTCACGCTGACTGGGCATTCGCTTTTGCGTCACGCTTGTATTTTCTACCTTCTCTCAGGACTGAAGGTACATTTGTAATCTGTAATCATTTCTGTTTTTCTATGTTAATAAAATAGAAATGATTCTATGATGATGTCTAAATTATATTTCATGCTTTATATGAGTCCTTCGTCATTGCTTGTTATATTCACGAAGGTATGTCTCTTATGACCTTCGTCCGAAGCTCATTATTCCCGAAGGGGCATAATGTTTCAGAGGACGAAGGACTTTAACACTTAACACTTTTTATGTTGCCTTGTTCTTAACTCTTAGCATTTGAGAACAAGTCCCCAACAGTTAGTTAGCACATATGAAGCATCAAAGGTCTTAAATGAAATGTTATGTTCATTTGATGCAATAGGAGTTTTCTTCTTAGGCATTTTAACATGTGTAGAACGCCTAGAGCTAGAAGCCTCATTCTTATAAATAAAAGCATGGTGAGAATGAGTCTTCTTTGCATGAATTCTCCTAATCTTATCCTTAGGATAACCAGCAGGATACAAAATATAACCCTCATTATCCTGAGGCATGGGAGCTTTGCCCTTAACAAAATTAGACAATCTTTTAGGAGGGGCATTAAGCTTGACATTATCTCCCTGTTGGAAGCCAATGCCATCCTTAATGCCAGGGCGTCTCCCACTATAAAGCATGCTACGAGCAAATTTAAATTTCTCATTTTCTAGTTCATGCTCGGCAATTTTAGCATCTAATTTTGCTATATGATCATTTTGTTGTTTAATCATAGCAAGGTGATCATGGATAGCATCTACATTAACATCTCTACATCTAGTGCAAATAGAAACATGCTCAACGGTAGATGTAGAGGGTTTGCTACCATTTAATTCAACAATCTTAGCATGTAAAATGGCATTCTCATCTCTAAGATTGGAAATAGAAACATTGCAAACATCTAAGTCTTTAGCCTTAGCAATTAATTTTTCATTCTCATTCCTAAGGTTAGCAAGAGAGGCATTCAATTTATCAATTTTAGCAATTAAACTAGCATTATCATTTCTAAGATTGACAATTGAATCATCACAAATATTTGACTTCTCAATCTTAGCAATCAAATTAGCATTCTCAATTCTAAGGTTGGAGATAGTGTCATGGCAACTACTTAGCTCACTAGTCAATTTTTCACATTTCTCTACTTCCTGAGAATAAGCATTTTTTACCTTAACATGCTTATTATTTTCCTTAATTAGGAAGTCCTCTTGGCTATCCAAGAGTTCATCCTTTTCATGAATGGCACTAATCAATTCATTCAATTTCTCTTTTTGTTGCATGTTAAGATTGGCAAAAAGAGTAAGCAGGTTGTCCTCATCATCACTAGAATTATCCTCATCACTAGAGGTTGCATACTTAATGGAGGATCTTGATTTTACCTTCTTCTTGCCATCCTTTGCCATGAGACACTTGTGGCTAACATTGGGGAAGAGAAGTCCCTTGTTGACGGCGATGTTGGCGGCGTCCTCGTCGTCGGAGGAGTCGGTGGAGCTCTCGTCGGAGTCTCACTCCCGGCAAACATGGGCATCGCCGCCCTTCTTCTTGTAATACCTCTTCTTCTCCTTCTTCTTCCCCCTCTTGTCGTTATCCATGTCACTATCACTAGACAAAGGGCATTTAGCGATAAAATGACCGGGCTTACCACATTTGTAGCATACTTTCTTGGAGCGGGGCTTGTACTCTTTCCCCCTCCTTTGCTTGAGGATTTGGCGGAAGCTCTTGATGATGAGCGTCATCTCCTCATTGTCGAGCTTGGAGGCGTCGATAGGGACCCTACTTGGTGTAGAGTCTTATTTCTTCTCCTCCGTTGCCTTGAATGCAACGGGTTGTGCTTCGGGCACGGAGGAGGAGGTGTCTTGCTCGATGATCATCTTGGAGCCTTTGATCATCAATTCAAAGCTCACAAATTTTCCTATTACTTCCTCGAGAGACATTAGTTTATATCTTGGATCACCACGAATTAATTGAACTTGAGTAGGGTTAAGAAGAACAAGTGATGTAAGAATAACCTTGACCATTTCATGGTCATCCCATTTGGTGCTCCCGAGGTTGCGCACTTGGTTAACCAAGGTCTTTAGCCGGTTGTACATGGCTTACGGATCTTCTCCTTGGTTGAGCATAAAACGACCGAGCTCCCCCTCGATCGTTTCCCTCTTGGTGATCTTGGTCTCCTCATCTCCTTCGTGCGCGGTCTTGAGCACGTCCCAAATTTCCTTGGCGCTCTTCAACCCTTGCACCTTGTTATACTCCTCTCGACTTAGAGAGGCGAGGAGTATAGTGGTGGCTTGTGAGTTGAAGTGCCGGATTTGGGCAACCTCGTCCGAATCATAATCTTCATCCCCCAGCAATGGTACTTGTACTCTAATCTCAACAACATCCCAAATGCTAGTGTGGAGTGAGGTTAGATGGTGCCTCATTTTATCACTCCACATATTATAATCTTCACCATCAAACATAGGTGGTTTGCCTAAAGGGACAGAAAGTAAAGGAGTATGTTTTGAAATGCGAGGGTAGCGTATGGGGATCTTACTAAACTTCTTGCGCTCATGGCGCTTAGAAGATACAGACGGCACGTCGGAGCCGGAGGTGGATGGCGACGAAGAATTGGTCTCGTAGTAGACCACCTTCTTCATCTTCTTTTTCTTGTCGCCACTCTGATGTGACTTGTGAGGAGGTGAGTCCTCCTTCTTCTTGTTGCGGGACTCTCCCGATGGAGCCTTCTCGTGGCTTGTGACGGGCTTCTCGCCGGTCACCATCTCCTTCTTGGCGTGTTCTCCCGACATCACTTTGAGCGGTTAGGCTCTAATGAAGCACCGGGCTTTGATACCAATTGAAAGTCGCCTAGAGGGGGGTGAATAGGCAGAATCTGAAATTTATAAACTTTAAGCACAACTACAAGCCGGGGTTAGCGTTAGAAATATAATCGAGTCCGAAAGAGAGGGCAAAAACAAATCAACCAAAGAAATAGAGCGGATGACACGGTGATTTGTTTTACCGAGGTTCGGTTCTTGCAAACCTACTCCCTGTTGAGGTGGTCATAAAGACCGGGTCTCTTTCAACCCTTTCCCTCTCTCAAACGGTCACCTAGACCGAGTGAGCTTCTCTTCTCAATCAATCGGGACACCATGTCCCCACAAGGACCACCACACAATTGGTGTCTCTTGCCTTGATTACAACTGAGTTGGGAACAAGAAAGAAAGAAGAAGAAAAGCGATCCAAGCGCAAGAACTCAAATGAACACAAATGTCACTCTCTCTAGTCACTATTTGATTGGAATGAACTTTGGACTTGGGAGAGGATTTGATCTCTTGTTTGTGTTTTGGAGTGAAGTCTAGAGCTCTTGTATTGAATGCAAATGGCTGAAACTTGGATGCCTTGAAGTGTTGGTGGTTGGGGGGTATTTATAGCCCCAACACCAAAGTGGCTGTTGGGAGGGGCTACTGTCGTATGGCGCACCGGACAGTCCGGTGCGCCACCGGACACTGCCCGGTGCGCCAGCCACGTCACCCAACTGTTAGGGTTTGACCGTTGGAGCTCTGACAAGTGGGGCCACCGGACAGTCCGGTGGTGCACCGGACAGGTCCTGTTCACTGTCTGGTGCGCCTTCTAGTGCCTGCTCTGACTTCTGCGCGCGCAGGCGCGCACTGTTTGCTTTCACTGTTCATTTGCAGACGACCGTTGGCGCGAAGTATCCGTTGCTCCGCTGGCACACCAGACAGTCCGGTGTTACACCGGACAGTCTGGTGAATTATAGCGGAGCGGCTTCCCCAAATTCCTGAAGCTAGCAAGTTCAGTGTCGATCTCCCTGGTGCACCGGACACTGTCCGGTGGCACACCGGACAGTCCGGTGCGCCAGACCAGGGCTGCCTTCGGTATACTTTGCTCCTTTGTTTTGAACCCTTTTTTTTGAATTTGTATTGGTTTGTGTTGAACCTTTGGCACCTGTAGAACTCATAATCTAGAGCAAACTAGTTAGTCCAATTGTTTGTGTTGGGCAATTCAACCACCAAAATTCATATAGGAAAAGGTTTGACCCTATTTCCCTTTCAGTAGGCCTAGGAGAAACCACGTTGTGCATCATGTGCCTAGAAAAATGTGTAAGATACCTACTACTATTTTCCATGCTTGCAACACTACTTTTGTACTTTCATGTAAGAATGAAAAAGTGGTTGCTAGGAAGTTGGGAGCCAAATGCAAGGGAGACAAGACTTGTATTCCAAAAACTATTGTGACTAACCTTGTAGGACCCAACAAGAGTTGGGTACCTAAAACCCAAGCTTAAATTGCCTTGCAGGTTTATGCATCCGGGGGATCTAGCTGGATAATCGACAGCGGATGCACAAACCACATGACGGGGGAGAAGAAGATGTTTACCTCCTACATCAAGAATGAGGATTCCCAAGATACGATTATTTTTGGAGATGGGAATCAAGGCAAGGTCAAAGGTTTGGAAAAATAGCCATCACAAGCGAGCACTCTATTTCAAATGTATTTTTAGTAGAGTCATTAGGATACAACCTCCTGTCTATAAGTCAATTGTGTCACATGGGTTACAATTGTCTTTTTACAAACATTGATGTATCTGTCTTTAGAAGGAGTGATGGTTCATTAGCTTTTAAGGGTGTATTAGACGGCAAACTCTACTTAGTTGATTTTTCGAAAGAGGAGGCCGATCTAGATGCATTCTTAATAGCTAAGACTAGTATGGACTGGCTGTGGCACCACCGTCTAGCACATGCTGGGATGAAGAACCTTCATAAACTTCTAAAGGGAGAACATGTGTTAGGACTAACCAATGTGTGTTTCGAGAAAGATAGACCTTGTGCAGCTTGTCAGGTAGGGAAACAGGTGGGAAGCACTCATCACAGCAAGAATGTGATGACAACATCAAGACCACTGGAGCTTCTTCACATGGACCTCTTCAGACCCGTTGCCTACCTTAGCATCGGGGGAAGTAAGTATGGTCTCGTAATTGTTGATGATTTTTCCCGCTTCACTTGGGTGTTCTTTTTGCAGGATAAGTTAGAAACCCAAGGGACCCTAAAGCGCTTTCTAAGGAGAGCTCAAAATGAATTTGAGCTCAAGGTGAAAAAGATAAGAAGCGACAACGGGTCCGAGTTCAAGAATCTGCAAGTGGAGGAGTATCTTGAGGAAGAAGGCGTCAAGCACGAGTTCTCCGCTCCCTACACACCACAGCAAAACGGTGTGGTAGAGAGGAAGAACAGGACGCTTATCGACATGGCGAGAACGATGCTTGGAGAATTCAAGACGCCCGAGCGGTTTTGGTCGGAAGCTGTGAACACAGCTTGCCACGCTATAAACCGGCTATACCTACATCGCCTTCTCAAGAAGACATCGTATGAACTCCTTACCGGTAACAAACCCAACGTTTCTTACTTTTGAGTTTTTGGGAGCAAATGCTACATTCTTGTGAAGAAAGGTAGATATTCTAAGTTTGCTCCCAAGGCAGTAGAAGGGTTTTTACTAGGGTATGACTCAAATACAAAGGCGTATAGAGTCTTCAACAAATCATCAGGTTTGGTTGGAGTCTCTAGCGACGTTGTATTTGATGAGACTAATGGCTCTCCAAGAGAGCAAGTTGATCTTGATGACATAGATGAAGATGATGTTCCGACGGCCGCAATGCGCACGATGGCAATAGGTGATGTGCGACCACAGGAACAACAAGAGCAAGATTAGCCATCTTCCTCCACAATGGTGCATCCTCCAACTCAAGACGGTGAACAGGCACCTCAAGAAGAGGCGCAGGATCAAGGGGGAGCACAGGAAGAACAAGTGATAGAGGAAGAGGCACCACGGGCACCTCCAACCCAAATCCGAGCAACGATCCAATGACATCACCCCGTTGACCAGATTCTGGGTGACATAAGAAAGGGAGTAACTACTCGCTCAAGATTAGCTAACTTTTGTGAGCATTACTCGTTTGTCTCTTCTATTGAGCCTTTCAGGGTAGAAGAGGCCTTGCAGGATCCGGATTGGGTGTTGGCCATGCAGGAAGAGCTCAACAACTTCAAGAGAAATGAAGTTTGGAGCCTGGTGCCACGTCCAAAGCAAAATGTTGTGGGAACCAAGTGGGTGTTCCGCAACAAGCAAGATGAGCACGGGGTGGTGACACGAAACAAGGCTCGACTTGTGGCAAAAGGGTATGCTCAAGTCGCAGGTTTGGATTTTGAGGAGACTTTTGCTCCTGTGGCTAGGCTAGAGTCTATTCAAATTCTATTAGCCTATGTCGCTCACCATTCTTTCAGGTTGTTTCAAATGGACGTGAAGAGCGCTTTCCTTAACGGGCCAATCAAGGAGGAGGTATACGTGGAACAACCCCCTGGCTTTGAGGATGACAGGTACCTCGACCATGTGTTCATGCTCTCTAAGGCGCTCTATGGCCTTAAGCAAGCCCCAAGAGCATGGTATGAATGCCTTAGAGATTTTTTAATTGCTAATGCTTTCAAGGTTGGGTAAGCCGATCCCACTCTTTTCATTAAGACTTGTTATGGTGATCTTTTTGTGTGCCAAATTTATGTCGATGACATAATATTTGGTTCTACTAATCAAAAGTCTTGTGAGGAGTTTAGCAGGGTGATGACACAAAAGTTTGAGATGTCGATGATGGGCGAGTTGACCTACTTCCTTGGGTTCCAAGTGAAGCAACTCAAGGACAACACCTTCCTCTCCCAAACGAAGTACACACAAGATCTTCTCAAGAGGTTTGGGATGAAGGACGCCAAGCCCGCGAAGACACCGATGGGAACCGACGGGCATGTCGACCTAAACAAAGGAGGTAAGTCCGTTGATCAAAAGGCATACCGGTCTATGATAGGATCATTACTTTATTTATGTGCTAGTAGACCGGACATTATGCTAAGTGTATGCATGTGTGCTAGATATCAATCCGACCCTAGGGAATGTCACCTTATGGCCGTTAAGCGAATTCTTAGATATTTAGTTGCTACACCTTTGACTTAATTGGATACGCAGACTCCGATTATGCCGGGTGCAAGGTAGATAGGAAGAGTACATCAGGGACGTGCCAATTTCTAGGAAGGTCCCTAGTGTCTTGGAGTTCCAAGAAACAAACATCCATTGCCCTATCCACTGCTGAGGCCGAGTATGTTGCCGCAGGACAGTGTTGCGCACAACTACTTTGGATGAGGCAAACCCTCCAGGACTTTGGCTACAATCTGAGCAAAGTCCCACTCCTATGTGGCAATGAGAGTGCAATCCGCATGGCGGATAATCCTGTTGAACACAGCCGCACTAAGCACATAAACATCCGACATCACTTCCTGAGGGATCACCAGCAAAAGGGAGATATTGAGATTTTTCATATTAGCGCCGAGAACCAGCTAGCCGATATCTTCACCAAGCCATTGGATGAGAAAACATTTTGCAGGTTGCGTAGTGAGCTAAATGTCTTAGATTCACGTAACTTGGATTGATCTATAGCATACATGTGTTCTATGCCTTTGATCATGTTACTTTACGCATTTACATTATTCGTTGTATATTTGTGGTGCTCAAGTTGTACAAGACCTCCCCGGACCTCACAAATCCATAGGCAAATGGTGCACTTATTTAGGGGGAGATATGCTACAACTTGACCCTTTGAGACTAACCTTTGTGTTTGAGTATTCTTGATGTAGTCTCAAAGGTGCATTGAAAGGGAAAATGGACTTGGACATTGCAAAGACTTCCACTGCACTCCGGTATTGGTGTACTTAATTCCAAGTTCATTCCTATGCTCTATTTGCCTTTTTGCTCTTAATTGACATTTTTGGTGAGGCAATGGGGTTAAAGGGCCAAGAATGATCCTGTTTTGGCGCTTAATGCCAAAGGGGGAGAAATTAAGGCCAAAGCAAATGGATTAGCTATCACTTGTGAATTTTGAAAACAATAGAGTTAGAACTTTTGATTTATCCAAAATACTATTATTGCAAAATTTAGTCTCTTGTGGGGGAGAATTTTTTATCATGGGAAAAAGGGGGAGTTTTGGGCACTTGATCAATTGCACTCTTGGATTATCTCTCTGTGTGCCCAAACAAGTGAGTTTGACTTAGAGATAGGAAAATAAATTTGATTTGCAAAAACAAACCAAGTGGTGGCAAAAAATGATCCAAATATGCCAAATTATAGTCAAAAACAATTTGGTCCTCATTTACGTTGATGTTGCACTTATTTTTGGTTGCTTTTTGATGTGTTGGCATAAATCACCAAAAAGGGGGAGATTGAAAGGGAAATATGCCCTTGGGCAATTTCCATAATGTTTTGGTGATTAAGTGCCCAACATGTTTAATTAAGTCCACATGTGCCAAGTAAAGTGAGAAGTGCAAATCAAAGATAAAGGTACGTTTCTAGACTTTGTACATTGTTTTGAGTACTAACATATTTTGTCTAAGTGCTAGAAACAGGGAGAAAAGAATTGGAAAAAGACTTGGCTCTGTGCAGCTAACTCTAGCTCGGCTTGGCATATCGGACTGTCCGGTGGTGCACCGGACAGTGTCCGGTGCGCCAGGCTGGTCCGCATGAAAAGGCTGCTCTCGAGACTCGACGGCGGCGTACAGCTATAATTCACCAGACCGTCCGGTGGTGCACCGGACTGTCCGGTGAGTCATCCACGGCGAACTCGTTGCCCTCGGGAAAAGCAAAGGGGCGACGTGGCTATAATTCACCGGACTGCCCGGTGGTTCACCGGATTGTCTGGTTAGCCAACGGTCGCCTGCGCCAACAGTCGGCCGTGCAATCTTTGCATGACACGTGGTCGCGCCAACAGTCGGTTGGGCACACCGGACTGTCCGGTGTGCACTGGACAGTGTCCGGTGCGCCAACCGACACCGAGGACCAATGGTCGGATGCGCCAGAAAAGGAAGGAGATCGCGCACCGGACAGCTACAGGGACTGTCCGGTGGTGCACCGGACTGTCCGGCGCACCACCCGACAGAAGGCAAGTTTGGCCTTCCAAGTTGGCCTCCAACGGCTCCTCGCTGCCTTAGGGCTATAAAAGGGACCCCTAGGCGTATGGAGGAGTCACCCAAGCATTTCACTAAGTATTCTAAGGCATCCAGACTCCGCTCCTGCGCATTTGCTTCGTTGTGTTAGAGATTTGAGCTCTATTCAAGTCGAGGACTCCCTGTGTTGTCATTTGAGCTCTAGTCTTCACTTGTGTGCGTGCGTGTGCTGCGTATTTGAGTCTTGTGTGTGCTGCTTTTCCCAACCTTACTCCGTGCTTTCATTGTGATCTTTGTTGTAAGGGCGAGAGACTCCAAGTTGTGGAGATTCCTCGCAAGCGGGAAAATACTCTAAGGAAAAAACCGTGGTATTCAAGTTGATCATCGGATCACTTGAAAGGGGTTGAGTGCAACCCTCGTCAATTGGGATGCCACAACGTGGAAGTAGGCAAGTGTTACTTGGCCGAACCACAGGATAAAATCGCGTGTCTCTTGTGATTGCTCGCTCTATGATTATTTGTGTTTGCAAGAGCTCGCCTCATTGACTTGATTAACTTGTGCTAATATCTCTTTAATCAAGCTTATTAGAATTTAGTGTTGAATTTTACAGGATCACCTATTCACCCCCCCCCTCTAGGTGCTCTCAATTTCGGGTATTTATTAGAGTCGAGTGATCAAACCCAGCTAATGGATCTAATGCCTGGGTCACAGTAATGGGGGATGGTTTTGATTCTTCTATTTTAGAGACTTGTGTGCTTTGATCATTCACATTATGAGCAGTCTTATCTTCCCTTATGCGACTTGTGTCACCTTCCTTTTCTGTTGTGTTAGATTGTAGATTCTGGTCTGATGTAGCATCTGTTGATTGCTCCCTAAAATACGGTATCGTTTGGACATTCATGTATCTTTTAATCCATGTGTCATGAAATAGTTTAGCCTGTATCGAACACCAAACTATTTCAACACATCTGGAGTGAGAGGAATATATGATCATAGCCATCCAAACAAGCCACGCATGTGTGCATCTCCATAGCAGAAACAAAGGGAAAGGAAGGCTTCAGAAATCTCCTGACAACAGTAATGAGTTAGAAGCACGTAGAACGACAAAAATAGTTTCTGAAAGGGAAATGTGCCCTTGGGCCATTTCTAAGTATTTTGGTGATTTAGTGTCCAACACAAGTGCCTAATTGTAAAAAGGTGGACAAAGTACAAATCAAGGATAAAGGTATGTTTCTCAGACTTAGTACATTGTTTTATGGACTAATGTATTGTGTCTAAGTGCTGGAAACAGAAAAATCGAGTTGGAGAAGAAATGACTCGAGCAGCCAAAGTCTGCTCAGTCTGGGTGCACCGGACTGTCCGGTGGTGCACCGGACAGTGTCCGGTGCGCTAGGCTGGCTCGAGGGAAAAGGCTGCTCTCGGGACTGCGACAGCGATGTATGGCTATAATTCACCGGACTGTCCGGTGGTGCACCGGACTGTCCGGTGGTGCACCGGACTGTCCGGTGGGCCGTTCACAGGCGAACTCGTCGCTCTCGGGAATTCATCGTCGACGTACGGCTATAATTCACCGAACTATCCGGTGTGCACCGGACTGTCCGGTGAGCCAACGGTCGGCAGGGCCAACGGTCGGCCGCGCGATCTGCGCGGGACACGTGGCCGAGCCAACTGCTAGAAGGGGGCACCGGTCTGTCCGGTGTGCACCGGACATGTCCGGTGCGCCAACGGCTCTCAGTCTGCCAACGGTCGACTGTGCCATTTATGGAAGGAAATCGGGCACCGGACAGTGTCCGGTGTGCACCGGACTGTCCAGTGCGCCAGTCGATAGAAGGCAAGATCAGCCTTCCTAGATTGCTCTCAACGGCTCCTAGCTGCCTTGGGGCTATAAAAGGGACCCCTAGGCGCATGGAGGAGCATACCAAGCATTCCTACAACATTCCTAAGCACCAAGACATCGATTCCGCGCCTTTGATTCTTTGCGATAGCAATTAGAGCTCTAGTTGAGTGGTGAACTCATTGAGTTGTGTTGTGAGCTCTCATTGCGACTTGTGTGCGTGTGTTGCTGTGATTTCTTGTCTTGAGTGCGTTGCTAATCCCTCCCTTGCTCTGTGCTTCTTTGTGAACTTCAAGTGTAAGGGCGAGAGGCTCCAATTTGTGGAGATTCCTCGCAAACGGGATTGAGTAAAGTAAACAAAACACCGTGGTATTCAAGTGGGTCTTTGGACCGCTTGAGAGGGGTTGATTGCAACCCTCGTCCGTTGGGACGCCACAACATGGAGTAGGCAAGCGTTGGTCTTGGCCGAACCACGGGATAACCACCGTGCCATCTCTGTGATTGATCTTGTTGGTTATTGTGTTTTGTTGAAGATTCCTCTATAGCCACTTGGCATTTACTGTGCTAACGCTTAACCAAGTTTTTGTGGCTTAAGTTCTCAAGTTTTACAGGATCACCTATTCACCCCCCCCCCTCTAGGTGCTCTCAATTGGTATCAAAGTCGTTCTCTTCACAAAGGGACTAACCGCCCGAAGAGATGGATCCTAAGGGGAAGGGAATCGTGATCAACGACAAAGAGAAGGAATCCTTCGTCAACGAGCCGAAGGACGACAAGCCTACCGACTCCGGCTCAGGCCATAGACGGAAAGAAGGGAAGAAGAAGAAGACGAGGCGCATCAAGGAGATCGTCTACTATGATGACAGCGATGAGTCTACTTCTTCCCAAAAGGACGACGACCACAACGACTACGAGAGAAGGAAACCGGTTAATTCGAACTTTTCTTTTGACTACTCTCGTATTCCGCAAAGTTCAAATTCACATTTACTCTCCATTCCACTCGGCAAGCCTCCACACTTTGATGGAGAGGACTACGGATTTTGGAGCCACAAAATGCGTAGTCACCTATTCTCTCTCCATCCTAGTATATGGGAGATTGTAGAGAGTGGAATGCACTTTGATAGTACGGATAGTCTTGTGTTCATTAATGAGCAAATACATAAGAATGCACAAGCTACTACTGTTCTTCTAGCTTCTTTGTGCAGGGATGAATACCACAAAGTGAGCGGCTTGGATAACGCCAAGCAAATATGGGACACCCTCAAGATTTCTCATGAGGGGAACGACGTCACCTTGCTCACCAAGATGGAGTTGGTGGAGGGAGAGCTTTGACGGTTCGCGGTGATAAGGGGCGAGGAGCCAACCCAAACATACAACCGGCTCAAGACCCTTATCAACAAAATAAGGAGCTACGGAAGCACGCGATGGACGGACCACGACGTCGTCCGACTGATGCTAAGGTCCTTTACCGTTCTTGATCCTCATTTGGTGAATAATATTCGTGAGAATCCCAGGTACACCAAAATGTCGCTTGAAGAAGTCCTTGGAAAATTCGTAAGCGGGCGAATGATGATCAAGGAGGCGAGGTACGTGGACGACGCTCTAAACGGTCCAATCAATGAGCCTCAACCCGTTGCTCTCAAAGCAACAAGGAGCAAGGAGGCGTTACCCAGCAAGGTAGCACAAATTGAGGCGGTCGGACTCAATGATGAAGAGATGGCCCTCATCATCAAGAGATTCAAAACGGCGCTTAAGAGTCGCAAGGGACAGCCAAGCAAGACCAAAGCCAAGGGGAAGCGCTCATGCTTCAAACGGTAAGATTGGTCATTTTATTGCTAACTGTCCCGACAATGATAGTGATCAGGATCAAGGGAACAAGAGGGAGAAGAAGAAAAACTATAAGAAGGCAAAGGGCGAGGCACATCTTGGCAAGGAGTGGGATTTGGATTGCTCCTCGTCCGACTCCGACAATGAAGGACTCGCCGCCACCGCCTTCAACAAGTCATCCCTCTTCCCCAACGAGCGTCACACATGCCTTATGGCAAGGGAGAAGAAGGTATGTACTCGAGACTCTACTTATGCTTCTTCAAGTGAGGACGAATCTAGTGATGAGGATGAAATAGATTATTCATGTCTATTTAAAGGCCTAGATAGAACCAAGGTAGATAAAATTAATGAATTAATTGATGCCTTGAATGATAAGAATAGGCTTCTAGAAAAACAAGAAGATTTGTTGTATGAAGAACATGACAAATTTGTAGAAGCACAAAAATCTCATGCTTTAGAAGTTAAAAGAAATGAAATGCTTTCTTGTGAATTATCTTCTTGCCATGAGACAATTTCTAGCTTAAGGAGCATTAATGATGATTTGAATGCTAAGTTAGAAATAGCTAGGAAATCAACAACTTGTGTAGAAAATGTTGTTATTTGCAATAGATGTAAAGATTTTGATATTGATGCTTGTAGTGAACACATAGCTTCGATTGCAAAGTTAAATGATGAACTGGCTAGTCTTAATGTCCAACTTAAGGCTAGCAAAAGTGATTTCGATAAACTAAAATTTGCTAGGGATGCCTACACGATTGGTAGACACCCCTCAATTAAGGATGGGCTTGGCTTCAAGAGGGAAGCCAAGAACTTAACAAGCCATAAGGCTCCCATCTCCGCCAAGGAGAAAGGGAAGGCCCCTATGGCATGTAGTACTAAAAAGAACCATGCTTTTATGTACAATGATAGAAGACAATCTCATAGGAGTTGTAATGTTTTTGATTCACATGCCTATGATTCTTATGCTATGTTTGCCCCCAGTTCTTCCTATATGCATGGTAGAGATATGCCTAGGAAAAATATTCATCATGAGCCTAGGAAAAATATTCATCATGTTCCTAGAAAAGTTATGAATGGTCCCTCTACAATTTATCATGCTTTAAATGCTTCCTTTGCTATTTGTAGAAAGGATAGGAAGATAGTTGCTAGGAAATTAGGGGCAAAATGCAAGGGTGATAAAACCTGCATTTGGGTCCCTAAGGAAATTGTGACTAACCTTGTAGGACCCAACAAGAGTTGGGTACCTAAGACCCAAGCCTAAATTTGCCTTGCAGGTTTATGCATCTGGGGGTTCAAGCTGGATTATCGACAGCGGATGCACAAAGCATATGACAGGGGAGAAGAAGATGTTCACCTCCTACGTCAAGAATAAGGATTCCCAAGATTCAATCATATTCGGTGATGGGAACCGAGGCAAAGTGAAAGGTTTAGGCAAGATTGCAATATCTAATGAGCACTCTATCTCTAATGTGTTTTTAGTTGAGTCTCTTGGTTATAATTTACTATCTGTTAGTCAATTATGTAATATGGGATATAATTGTCTATTTACAAATGTAGATGTGTCTGTCTTTAGAAGATGTGATGGTTCACTAGCTTTTAAGGGTGTACTAGACGGCAAACTTTATTTGGTTGATTTTGCAAAAGAGGAGGCCGGTCTAGATGCATGCTTAATTGCTAAGACTAGCATGGGCTAGCTGTGGCATCGCCGCTTAGCACATGTGGGGATAAAGAACCTTCACAAGCTTCTAAAGGGAGAACACGTGATAGGTTTGACTAACGTGCAATTCGAAAAAGATAGACCTTGTGCAGCTTGTCAAGCAGGGAAACAGGTGGGAGGCTCTCATCACACAAAAAATGTGATGACAACATCAAGACCCTTGGAGATGCTGCATATGGACCTCTTCGGACCCGTCGCCTATCTGAGCATAAGAGGAAGTAAGTATGGTCTAGTTATTGTTGATGACTTTTCCCGCTTCACTTGGGTGTTCTTTTTGCAGGATAAGTCTGAAACCCAAGGGACCCTCAAGTGCTTCCTCCGGAGAGCTCAAAATGAGTTTGAGCTCAAGGTGAAGAAGATAAGGAGCGACAACGGGTCCGAATTCAAGAATCTTCAAGTGGAGGAGTTCCTTGAGGAGGAGGGGATCAAGCACGAGTTCTCCGCTCCCTACACACCTCAGCAAAATGGTGTGGTAGAGAGGAAGAACAGGACGCTCATTGATATGACGAGGACTATGCTTGGAGAGTTCAAGACCCCCGAGTGCTTTTGGTCGGAAGCCGTGAACACGGCTTCCGACCAAAAGCAGGGTCTACCTTCACCGCCTCCTCAAGAAGACTTCATATGAGCTGCTAACCGGTAACAAACCCAATGTATAGTACTTTCGTGTATTTGGGAGTAAATGCTACATTCTAGTGAAGAAGGGTAGGAATTCCAAATTTGCTCCCAAAGCTGTAGAAGGGTTTCTATTAGGTTATGATTCAAATACAAAGGCGTATAGGGTCTTCAACAAATCATCGGGTTTGGTTGAAGTCTCTAGCGACGTTGTATTTGATGAGACTAATGGCTCTCCAAGAGAGCAAGTTGTTGATCTTGATGATGTAGATGAAGAAGACGTTCCAACGGCCGCAATACGCACCATGGCGATTGGAGATGTACGGCCTCAGGAACATTTGGAGCAAGATCAACCGTCTTCCTCAACTATGGTGCATCCCCCAACCCAAGATGACGAACAGGTACCTCAAGTGGAGGCGCATGATCAAGGGGGAGCACAGGATGTTCAAGTTGAAGAGGAAGAAGCACCTCAGGCACCTCCAACCCAAGTTCGAGCGACGATTCAAAGGGATCATCCCGTCGACTAGATATTGGGTGATATTAGCAAGGGAGTAACTACTCGTTCAAGATTAGTTAATTTTTGTGAGCATTACTCTTTTGTCTCTTCTATTGAGCCTTTCAGGGTAGAAGAGGCCTTGCTAGATCCGGACTGGGTGTTGGCCATGCAGGAGGAACTCAACAATTTCAAGCGCAATGAAGTTTGGACACTGGTGCCTCGCCCCAAGCAAAATGTTGTGGGAACCAAGTGGGTGTTCCGCAACAAACAGGACGAGCACGGGGTGGTGACAAGGAACAAGGCTCGGCTTATGGCAAAAGGTTATGCCCAAGTCGCAGGTTTCGACTTTGAGGAGACATTCGCTCCTGTGGCTAGGCTAGAATCAATTCGTATCTTGCTAGCATATGCCGCTCACCATTCTTTCAGGTTGTACCAAATGGATGTGAAGAGCGCTTTCCTCAACGGGCCGATCAAAGAGGAGGTGTACGTGGAGCAACCCCCTGGCTTCGAGGATGAACGGTACCCCGACCACGTGTGTAAGCTCTCTAAGGCGCTCTATGGACTTAAGCAAGCCCCAAGAGCATGGTATGAATGCCTTAGAGACTTTTTAATTGCTAATGCTTTCAAGGTTGGGAAAGCCGATCCAACTCTTTTTACTAAGACTTGCGATGGTGATCTTTTTGTGTGCCAAATTTATGTCGATGACATAATATTTGGTTCTACTAATCAAAAGTCTTGTGAAGAGTTTAGCAGGGTGATGACGCAAAAATTCGAGATGTCGATGATGGGCGAGTTGAACTACTTCCTTGGGTTCCAAGTGAAGCAACTCAAGTGTAACACCCTAGGTGTTACTCAGGGTGTCCACCCCCAGGGTTACCCCTGTTTACCCATTATCACATGAAGATTGAATTGGGCAAAATATATCAAACTTGGAATTCTAGGTCCTAAGCAAGTGTAACCCACCTTGGATGTCCTGCCCTAGCTTATCATGCACATCTAAGTGGGGATCTCCCAAAACCCTAAAGCAAAACCCCCATAGGCAATGAGAACCCTAATTGAAGCCATGATCAAAAGATCATGTAAACCTATTGATCATGGTTTGGGCCAAATATAAAAGTTGTAATATACTTAATAACCTACAATTAATAGTAAGGAAGTACCCCCAAAAAGTTTTCAGAAAGGCCCTAAAAAGATCACCAAAGGTTGAACACAAGGGAGAAATTCAGGATTTGCCTAAGTCAAAAACCAACCCTTGAGCAAAGATCCCACATGTTCACCTTGATCCCCTTTTCAAAACCCTTCGACCCAATTGACAAAATGGCGCCAAATTAACCCTAGAATGCCCTGGAAAAGTTTGAACCCAAGCCAAAACCGTTTGACACGAGTTGGCACTGGTTTTGTCTCGGGTTGAACAGTGCAGACAGACAAGACTTGGCGCCACCATATCTCCTTGTCACACCCGGATTTTAGGGGCACTAAGACCCGGGCGCGAACATAAACACCAGGTATGCTGGGACTAAGTCTCACACATATGATGTATAGTGGTACAGGATCGAATGTCACATCTTTATATATAACAGGAGTTCTATACAAAATAAATAATTACATTATAAGGAGACAACGGTCCAGCAACCCAAAGTTGACTGGGAGACGACGGCCTAGATCTCTCACGAACACTTCACAGCATCCTCCGAGCGCATCATCCTGTGGTACCTGTTCTTGACCTGTGGGGTGGTGTGAGACAGCAAGAGTGAGCTCACATACGTTCATCGCTCAACAAGTTGTGGGGAATAATGTGCATGAACTCGCCAAAGGTGGGAGCTCACGTGAAGTGTAAGGCTTACCAAAGAGGATGGTTAGAGCTGAGCATTGCTTTTAATGTTGGTCAAAATTTTATTAGCAATTACTAAGTATAAGTAAATACCAACCCAATTAAATAGTAGAACAAAAGTAACAACATCACCTGTGATGCAATGCATATGACAAATTGAATTTAGTTCCATAATTTAATCATGTGAGTGTCCGAGCTGCTCATGACCGTGAGCACGGCTAGTATACCAGTTTTACACTCTGCAGAGGTTGCGCATCTTTACCCACAAGTCGTGTTACCCATCTGCCAAGAGACGGCCAATCCCATACACCTCTACCGAGGAGGCGAGGCAGGGTAACACTACGAGGCCTTTACAAAGTTCCACTAGCTTCAGAAAACCCGCTACAGTTTATAGGAAGTTCCAATGCAGGAATCCCTTGCAGGACCGCCATCGCGGCAAAATCCTCCCGAGGGCCTCCTTAACAGGAATCCCTTGCAGGACTGCCATCGCAGCAAAATCCTCCCAAGGGCCTCCCTACACTGACCACTCCCCTACTGCCCTTGCCCCTTTCGGGTAAGGTAGTCTTCCACTAGCTTTCCTAATTAATCGGCCAAGGGCGTCCCATTAAACCCTTGTGGTAGCACTGTTTTCCCGGGTGGTTCTCCATGTTCCAATTAATATAATGATCTTAACATGAACAGTAAATAACAGCTGACAATAAAAGTATGAATAATATGTATCTCAATGCCCAAATCCACATATAGCACTAGCAAGTACTACCCAGAAAGTTTAGTGGTAAACAAGGCATAAAGATAGACAAACTAGGGTAACCTATTAGGTCCCATCAAAATTAACCTATGCAGATCATTATGATTAATTAGAACATGAGTGGGTAAAAAGAAGTGATCAAGGGCACAACTTGCCTGGGACTTGAGATTCCAGGTACCAGGATGATCTTCAGGTGACACGTATCCTCACTGCTAAACGTAGCAATACAAACAAGCAGTGCATAGGCAAAATTAACATCACACCAAACATGTAAACAAAATACATAATAATATTCTACACATCAAAATCAGATTCTAGGAACAGGAATCATTAATTTTGGAGTTATAGATTTTAAGTTATGAATTTCCAAAGATCCTATGTGTTTAGTACAAGATTAATTAAGATAAAAATTTTAATGTGACTTTTATGTAAAAACAGTGGCACTATTTGATAGATAATAATATTACAAAATTATAGGAACTTGAATGGTCCAATTTGGAGTTCATATGCATTTTCTATGATTTATACAAATTCTATGAATTGTTTTTATATTAAAAACTCATTTTCTAATTCATTTTCTTGATTTTATAACTCTCTGGACTGGGCCTCAATTAAACAGGAACGTAGGGGCTTAAGCGCAATAAAGCCCAAGACTCAGTCTTCCCCCGCACAGGACGGCGGGTTCAATATTATAAAACCGAGGGGCTCTTTAGAAACTCTGGCACGGTGAAGGGGTATCGACCATTCACAGCCGTCCGATCTGATATGGACGACACAGATTAAATCGATCAACTTCCTGAACCGGTATGCACCGAGCACCGCTGATCCCCAGATCTGCGGCCCAGATTTTATGAAACCCAATTAACCCACAACCGCTAGATTCGAAATCTACGGCCCCCGCTGCCCGGTACCCAGCCCCCAATCCACACCGTTGATTAACCCCATCAACGGCCACGACGCTCCCTTCTTCACAGAGCCAGACCTGACGGCGGCGCCACACCCTTTGCACGGCGGCGCGCCGACGAGGAAGTCCCCTGGCTTCCACAGTGCCCAGGTCCGCCCTGTTCGCGCGATGGCACCAACTTGGTTCCCGGCGCGCCCAGGAGGATGCCCGCCGAGGCCAAGGAAGAAGCGCAGGAGTAGGTTGGTGGCGGCCATGGCTCCTGCGTACTGCAAAGCTTCAAATCCCCTCCGCCCGACTGGCCACCCAACAAGAAACCACGGTGGGAGTAAGGAGGGTCCGGTTCATACATGCATAGCAAAGATGCAGCAGGTGGATCAAGGATGGCGAATCGAAGTGCGTCGTGGGTCGGTGAGGGAACGCAGCGGTTCACATCGCAGAGCGGTTCCACGGCAGTTGGAGCGCGTAGAGGAGGTCGGTGGTGATCTGCGCGATGAGGAGATCCATCGCGCCCCCGAGGCAGAGGGGCACTGACGCGGAGTCGAGAAGGGTCGTGCGTCGAGTACCGATGGAAAGGGCCTGGGCGACGGCGAAGGTATGGATTGCCCACGGCGGCGCCCGATGGATTGAGTCCACGAGCCACAGATTTTATGGGGGCAGAAAGGGCGAGGCCGAGTTGACCGGCGCGATCGACGTTCTGATGGGCGGAGTTTGTTACCGTGGATGGTGGGGGAAAGATGCGGTCCTGGGGTTCGCGCAGATCTCGGCAAACCGGTGTAGTCGGTTGCGCCCAACCTGCCGCCAGGAGCGAAATCCCGATTGGGATGGGGAAGAAGGACGGACCCGACAAGCGGGGACCACCCGCCAGCGAGACGTTTTCCCCAGCCCAAGCCCGCGCACAAGAAAGTGGAGACCGACCAATGGGTCCCAGCTGACAGCGATAGTGGAGGATATGCTGGTGACGTCACCCCTGACATCACAACATCATCAGCTAGCTGAAAAACCATAAACTATCGCGGCTACGACTATGTGGCTGCCAGGCGGGCCCCCCCTGCGCGCGTGTTGCGTTCACCTGGGCCGCGCGGAGGTGAAAATGTAGTGGGCCGAATTGGTGTTCCGCGGCCCAAGTTGCCCTTTCTATTCTTTTCTTTTTTTTCTTTCTCTAAGTTAAATTTGAACTTCAAATTTTTGAATTCAAACATGTACCCAAATTATTCTCTTATTACTTTTGTGAAGTTTAAAAATACCAATTTATAAATATAATTATATTATTCATATTTTTACATCATTTCTCTTCTTCTCATTTTCAAAAACCCTAATTTGGAGGTTAGGATTAAATCTTCAAGTTTGGATTTTATATTTTTTTACACTATTTTTATATTGTCACCAAAATGCACACAAAATGAACACCCAGCATGATGCACATATTGTTTTTGGCGTCATTAATTAATTAATGGCCTTTTGATGTGATTATTCACATGTGATAATAAATAAATGTAAAAACATGTATGTAATCTAACTATGTTTCCATTTTACATTTTTTGGGGTATTACAAATCCTACCCCCCTTAACAGAAATCTCGTCCTCGAGATTTGTAAGGAAAGGGTATACTCATATTGTCTCAACATATATGCACAAACAAAAATCTCAGCATGATGCTTAATTTATTAGCAACACATGGGTCAATTAGACCTTATTCTTCCTCTTATCATAGTATCATACCAAATTCTAACTAAAGTATCACTTAGATCCTACAAATAGTAGTAGATGTATATGTTCGTTTATGTAGCTTGGTGGTGGTGGTAGTCGGAGATTGGGAGAGCATAGGTATCTAGCTACTATTTATGTGGGATATAAACTGAACATGTTGAGGTAAGAAAGATTATGGCAAGGAAAAGACTTTATCCAAAATGTTTAAGTCTTGATTCATCTCGAGATTCGCTTTGACTTGTTATATCCTTCCTTGTCGACGTTGATCTTTTCTTCTCCGGTCTTGGTCTCATTGATTCGAGGTGAGTGTACATTATCGGAGTTGGGGAAGTATGATTAAGTTAGATATGGATGAGGTAAACTACATGATATAGGTCAAAAGTTTGTTTGATGTTAGGTGGGGATAAACAGATTATGCAATCCATCATGACTCTATTGGCTAGGTTGGATCTTATGCCCATGGTTGAGTTGGTCTAATGTGCGAAGTTAAGTTAATACCTGGCCAGTAGGGTCTAATTTTTTTTCTACCAGTATCACTAATCCGTTTAACTAGATCACATTAGATTAGATCAGGCTCTAGAGTAGATTGGATAGGACTAGATTAGACTAGTTAAGATCTAACTAATTTGCATTAGATCATGGTTGTTAAACTAGGGCAGATAAGTATGCTTATTAGGATAGGATGGATTCATAAGGATAAGATAGAATCTTTTGCGGTCAGTTATATCTATTAGGATGAGATAAAATCTTTTCAAGATAAGATGAGTCTATTAAGATAAGAGAGTATCTTTTAAGATAAGATGGACCAATTAAGATAAGAGAGGGTCTTTTAAGATATGAGGGATCTATATAAAATAGATAGACTTTAATGGAGGATAAACCAGGTTGTTAATTATCTTATGAATTTTATTTATTTATTTTTATACCTATATGTATATGCAGATGTAATTGATCCACAACCCATCACACTCAATCAAAGATCCAAATCAGGAAAATATCATAAGAACAAGCATTCAAGCATATAAATAAAAAAATAGTTTTGTTTTTGATCCTAAGATTAGGTCTCCTATTCCTAAAGGTTACTTTAGGCACAGGATTTCAAAGTGTGAAATCCACATTTGTCTTTAGAAGGAAAAAGGTAAGAATAATCAGAGTAAAGCGGAAATAGATGAGAAAAGATTACGAGAAGTTTAGAAAGATCAGAGTAGCAAAGGTAAGAAAGGGTTGTCCAGTTCTATCTAGGTTTCGTCCTACAGTCAACATTCCTCTGATACCACTTCTGTCACACCCGGATTTTAGGGGCACTAAGACCCGGGCGCGAACATAAACACCAGGTATGCTGGGACCAAGTCTCACACATATGATGTATAGTGGAACAGGATCGAATGTCACATCTTTATATATAACAGGAGTTCTATACAAAATAAATAATTACATTATAAGGAGACAACGGTCCAGCAACCCAAAGTTGACTGGGAGACGACGGCCTAGATCTCTCACGAACACTTCACAGCATCCTCCGAGCGCATCATCCTGTGGTACCTGTTCTTGACCTGTGGGGTGGTGTGAGACAGCAAGAGTGAGCTCACATACGTTCATCGCTCAACAAGTTGTGGGGAATAATGTGCATGAACTCGCCAAAGGTGGGAGCTCACGTGAAGTGTAAGGCTTACCAAAGAGGATGGTTAGAGCTGAGCATTGCTTTTAATGTTGGTCAAAATTTTATTAGCAATTACTAAGTATAAGTAAATACCAACCCAATTAAATAGTAGAACAAAAGTAACAACATCACCTGTGATGCAATGCATATGACAAATTGAATTTAGTTCCATAATTTAATCATGTGAGTGTCCGAGCTGCTCATGACCGTGAGCACGGCTAGTATACCAGTTTTACACTCTGCAGAGGTTGCGCATCTTTACCCACAAGTCGTGTTACCCATCTGCCAAGAGACGGCCAATCCCATACACCTCTACCGAGGAGGCGAGGCAGGGTAACACTACGAGGCCTTTACAAAGTTCCACTAGCTTCAGAAAACCCGCTACAGTTTATAGGAAGTTCCAATGCAGGAATCCCTTACAGGACCGCCATCGCGGCAAAATCCTCCCGAGGGCCTCCTTAACAGGAATCCCTTGCAGGACTGCCATCGCAGCAAAATCCTCCCGAGGGCCTCCCTACACTGACCACTCCCCTACTGCCCTTGCCCCTTTCGGGTAAGGTAGTCTTCCACTAGCTTTCCTAATTAATTGGCCAAGGGCGTCCCATTAAACCCTTGTGGTAGCACTGTTTTCCCAGGTGGTTCTCCATGTTCCAATTAATATAATGATCTTAACATGAACAGTAAATAACAGCTGACAATAAAAGTATGAATAATATGTATCTCAATGCCCAAATCCACATATAGCACTAGCAAGTACTACCCAGAAAGTTTAGTGGTAAACAAGGCATAAAGATAGACAAACTAGGGTAACCTATTAGGTCCCATCAAAATTAACCTATGCAGATCATTATGATTAATTAGAACATGAGTGGGTAAAAAGAAGTGATCAAGGGCACAACTTGCCTGGGACTTGAGATTCCAGGTACCAGGATGATCTTCAGGTGACACGTATCCTCACTGCTAAACGTAGCAATACAAACAAGCAGTGCATAGGCAAAATTAACATCACACCAAACATGTAAACAAAATACATAATAATATTCTACACATCAAAATCAGATTCTAGGAACAGGAATCATTAATTTTGGAGTTATAGATTTTAAGTTATGAATTTCCAAAGATCCTATGTGTTTAGTACAAGATTAATTAAGATAAAAATTTTAATGTGACTTTTATGTAAAAACAGTGGCACTATTTGATAGATAATAATATTAAAAAATTATAGGAACTTGAATGGTCCAATTTGGAGTTCATATGCATTTTCTATGATTTATACAAATTCTATGAATTGTTTTTATATTAAAAACTCATTTTCTAATTCATTTTCTTGATTTTATAACTCTCTGGACTGGGCCTCAATTAAACAGGAACGCAGGGGCTTAAGCGCAATAAATCCCAAGACTCAGTCTTCCCCCGCACAGGACGGCGGGTTCAATATTATAAAACCGAGGGGCTCTTTAGAAACTCTGGCACGGTGAAGGGGTATCGACCATTCACAGTCGTCCGATCTGATATGGACGACACAGATTAAATCGATCAACTTCCTAAACCAGTATGCACTGAGCACTGCTGATCCCCAGATCTGTGGCCCAGATTTTATGAAACCCAATTAACCCACAACCGCTAGATTCAAAATCTACGGCCCCCACTGCCCGGTACCCAGCCCCCAATCCACACCGTTGATTAACCCCATCAACGGCCACGACGCTCCCTTCTTCACAGAGCCAGACCTGACGGCGGCGCCACACCCTTTGCACGGCGGCGCGCCGACGAGGAAGTCCCCTGTCTTCCACAGTGCCCAGGTCCGCCCTGTTCGCGCGATGGCACCAACTTGGTTCCCGGCGCGCCCAGGAGGATGCCCGCCGAGGCCAAGGAAGAAGCGCAGGAGTAGGTTGGTGGCGGCCATGGCTCCTGCGTACTGCAAAGCTTCAAATCCCCTCCGCCCGACTGGCCACCCAACAAGAAACCAAGGTGGGAGTAAGGAGGGTCCGGTTCATACATGCATAGCAAAGATGCAGCAGGTGGATCAAGGATGGCGAATCGAAGTGCGTCGTGGGTCGGTGAGGGAACGCAGCGGTTCACATCGCAGAGCGGTTCCACGGCAGCTGGAGCGCGTAGAGGAGGTCGGTGGTGATCTGCGCGATGAGGAGATCCATCGCGCCCCCGAGGCAGAGGGGCACTGACGCAGAGTCGAGAAGGGTCGTGCGTCGAGTACCGATGGAAAGGGCCTGGGCGACGGCGAAGGTATGGATTGCCCACGGCGGCGCCCGATGGATTGAGTCCACGAGCCACGGATTTTATGGGGGCAGAAAGGGCGAGGCCGAGTTGACCGGCGCGATCGACGTTTTGATGGGCGGAGTTTGTTACCGTGGATGGTGGGGGAAAGATGCGGTCCTGGGGTTCGCGCAGATCTCGGCAAACCGGTGTAGTCGGTTGCGCCCAACCTGCCGCCAGGAGCGAAATCCCGATTGGGATGGGGAAGAAGGACGGACCCGACAAGCGGGGACCACCCGCCAGCGAGACGTTTTCCCCAGCCCAAGCCCGCGCACAAGAAAGTGGAGACCGACCAATGGGTCCCAGCTGACAGCGATAGTGGAGGATACGCTGGTGATGTCACCCCTGACATCACAACATCATCAGCTAGCTGAAAAACCATAAACTATCGCGGCTACGACTATGTGGCTGCCAGGCGGGCCCCCCCCTGCGCGCGTGTTGCGTTCACCTGGGCCGCGGAGGTGAAAATGTAGTGGGCCGAATTGGTGTTCCGCGGCCCAAGTTGCCCTTTCTATTCTTTTCTTTTTTTTCTCTAAGTTAAATTTGAACTTCAAATTTTTGAATTCAAACATGTACCCAAATTATTCTCTTATTACTTTTGTGAAGTTTAAAAATACCAATTTATAAATATAATTATATTATTCATATTTTTACATCATTTCTCTTCTTCTCATTTTCAAAAACCCTAATTTGGAGGTTAGGATTAAATCTTCAAGTTTGGATTTTATATTTTTTTACACTATTTTTATATTGTCACCAAAATGCACACAAAATGAACACCCAGCATGATGCACATATTGTTTTTGGCGTCATTAATTAATTAATGGCCTTTTGATGTGATTATTCACATGTGATAATAAATAAATGTAAAAACATGTATGTAATCTAACTATGTTTCCATTTTACATTTTTTTGGGTATTACACTCCTCAACCAGACCACATCTACTCTTGGAACTCACATGAACTAGGTAGCTCTAGGTGCAGGGAAGAGATCTCCCACAGGCGGTAGGGCAAGATTCGTACGCCTGGCCGCTCAGCAGAGCGAAGAACACGGGCAGAAGCAACGCGCCACGTGTTCGACGCGCTCTGAGCTCGCCAGAGCACGTCCGCGCGCGCCCCCGCGTGCCCCGCGTCGCGCCAAACGGTCAAGCTGGCGCCCTGGCCGCGCCCGCGCCTATAAAACCCTCCCAAGCTTCGCTCGTACTCTTCCGCACCTGCCCGACCCTCGCCGGAGTTGAGTTCACCGCCGTTGGCCAGTGCGCAGCTTGTCCGCGGCCACCCGATCCCCCTGCCACCGTAGACCGGCCAGCCCAGCCATTCCCAACCCCGTCCAGCCCTCGGAGAAGACTGTGCACGTCTCCGTGAAGCTCCCCAAGCAAGGAATCGGGCTCTGCTTCACCGGAGACGCCGGAACAAGGTCACCGGACTTCACCCGACCGCCGGCAACCGTGGACCGAGGTACACGGTGAGTCTCTCTTCGATTCCTTGCACGGTTAGACTCCTTAGACCTCCATGAAGCTCCCTATGCCCTTGGATTGAACTATACCGCCGTGGATAGGCCGGAGCACACGCCACCGACGAGCTCGCCGCCTGCGCGCGTGGACCGGGCGATTCCGGCCATCCCCGACGACGAGCCGTACCTCGACGTGATCGCCAGAACCTCCCCAAGCAAACCCTGCCCTTCGCCGGACCTCCCTCGCCGCCGGTAAGCCGCGCCACCCTTTTCTTTCCCGCGGCTACTGTTTCAGTTGGGGGAAGGACTGCGGGTGAGAGGGAGAGAAAGTCAGGGGGTTAAGTGAAATGTCAGAGACCCAAGTGAACAGTGGCGCGAGGGTAGATCTGCGAGGTTTGATTTGTTTTAAACCCAGGGACCCCGGTGTAAACCGTTTTTCCAGGAAACTCATTTTAAAATCTATTTTAAAATTGAACAGAAACTTTAAAAACCCATAACTTCTGTTTGGTTTATCCAAATTTGGTCAAACCAATTTTACCAGACTCTAAATAATGTAACCTATGTAAGAAAAATATAAAACCCCATAGGTACTATAGAAAACTATAAGGTTCTGATTTAATTATAGTTTTGACCAAGAGTTCAATAATAGCAAGAAAAATGGTTGTACTATTTAACCAGGGTTAGAAAAATTTGGAGAAGTTTATATCTCCCTACTGACCTGTTTAAAAATGATAAACCCCTCTGTCCACTCCATTAAGTTAGCTTTTACCCCTTCTTTTGCTTTATGCTTAAAGTTAAGAAAAATAGAAAATGAGATTTAAATAGTAAACCAGAGGGCATCCCTATTTTTGTTAGGGTGCTTAATCAATCTAGTTCACTAGAAAAATCTATTATACCCTGGTTTAGTATAAGATAAATAGGATACCTTTTATTTTAAGAAAACAAGGGAAACTTAGAAAAACCCTACAAAAATAACCACATGGTGAAAACACCCCAACCCTTGGGATAACTAATGTTTTGATAATAAGAACCTAAGAAAAATCTGAAATCTGTTGTTTGATATTTTTCAAATGACAAGTTAGTTCTAAACACCCTTTTTGCACCAAACTTTAGAAATCCACCATTAAATAACCATCATGTGGCTCTCTGTCATTTTTGGTACAAGAGCTTATTATCACTGTTAGAGGCCAACAAAAATAACCCTTAGGTCAGGACCCACTTTAATAAAAGACTTGTAGTTCAAAGTGGCTCATTTGCACCACTTTTGTTATTTTTGTATACAGCATAGCCTTTTTATTTTTGAATCCCATATTCTTAAGATAGGCCATATTGACCAAGGGCAAGCCACTGTAATTTTTGTAGAATTGTTAAAAATAGTTAATTCACCTTGGTAGTTCAAACCCCCCTAGAATTCATAAATAAACATTAAAGAGAGGAAAAATGAACAATGGAAATTAGTATCCTCCTAAGACCCTTGTAAATTGTTCCCTGAAATGTACAAATGCCATACCAATTCTCCTTGTTTACCCCAAATAAAAACTTAAATATAAAAATGATAAATATAAACCCCTAGAAGACCCACACAGCCAGGGAACCCTAAGTTAATTCTTGACTTAGTTTCTGTAACTTAATGTTCTTAATTCTTGCATAATCATGACATACATGTTCATTGCATTTCGATAGACTGTAATCTTGCTGACGGAGAGTACATCCTCGTGCCGGAGCAAGGAGCTGCCCAGGAGGTTGCCCCAGATCCAGCACCAGAGCCTGCACCAGAGGACCTGCCTGCCACTGCTTTGGAAGGCAAGCCTCGGTTTTATGCATAACCTGTTCTATATGATATTTTACTACACTTAATGTTTGTAGGCTTGTATTGTGCACTTAAGTGTAGGAGTTGATTTAAACCCTAGTTGCATGATCTCAGGAACCCTATTGAGATGAATACTAGTATGCTAGGTCGAGTAGCTGCTTTATTAATTAGGATCTCGGTAGAAGTCGAGTGATTTTTCTAGCACTCGCGCGAGGTCAGGAATTGGCTGTATCCACTTTCTTATCATATTGATGGTGGTTGGTGAGCAACAATCCATGGGGATTGGTTGTTCACGGGATAAAAATTTGAATAAGGATTACGGTGTGGTACCGTGAGTCAAGCGTTTGAACGTACTAAGCACATGCCGAGAAATATGGTAAATCGGTAAGCCTAGTACCTGAGTGAACCTGCCCGCAGACATATCCCCTCACGCGACCTGAGATGTAGTCTCCCATTCCGGTTATGGTGGGTACAAGTGCGGTCACTGCACGACGGCCAGTCGGGGTCAGTGAGGTATTGTACGCCAAGGCGGTGAGCCCTGATCTGTTGCCAGGGAATCGATGGGGACGGTTGATATGTGTGGGGACGGAGTGCCCCTACATGTCGTGTGTTTAGGTTTACCTTGCAAGGTTTAAAAACTCGATTCGAATCGTCTGCTTCTCGCAGCTATGAGACTGCTTGATCCATGCTGCTACATTGAGTAACAAGTGGAACTGTGTTGAGATGATACAAGATATTGATTGCTAAAAATGCTTGCTACTATGTATGAGTAGATAGTACACTTTTAGCCTTAAGAGAGTCACACTTAATTTTGACAAAGTTAAAATCTTGATTTAGAAACTCAGCTAGTGCTTTTGGCAACCAAACCCCATAGCCAAACAGCTGCATGTCTAGAGGTAGAGGAGTATAGACTCCTCACACCGGGTAAGTCTAGCTGAGTATTAGTATACTCAGCCTTGCTTGTGGCATAATTTTTACAGGTTCTCTGGAGGACATGGTTGCTGGAGTGACTTGGCCGTCCACCTTACCACCGGGTTGGACCATCGAGTGGGACCCCGCCTCGGCTGAGGAGGAGCATGAGGAGTGATGGGACAGGCTTCCCCATCTCTCTGTTTAATTATCGTTAGTTTTATTCCGCTGCACTTCGAACAATGGTGACTACCTTTGGCAAAACTCCGACGATGATGATGTAATAATTTAACACTCTTCCATGCATGGTTTTATGCTTTATTGTATTTGCTCTGTGACTCACCATCGAGTGAGACTGTGGTACTTGATCCTGTCAGTGGCCGTGTCGGACTAGATCCGAGGGATTGACGGGTTATTCCCATTTAAGTGTGGTCTAGCCTCTAAGGCAGGGCTTAGGCACTTAAGTTGGAATAATTCGGGCAGTTCCGCCACATCAAGGATGGCACTTTCATCTCCCAAACGAAGTACACGCAAGACTTGCTAAAGCGGTTTGGGATGAAGGATGCCAAGCCCGCAAAGACGCCGATGGGAACTGACGGACACATCGACCTCAACAAAGGAGGTAAGTCCGTTGATCAAAAAGCATACCGGTCCATGATAGGTTCTTTGCTTTATTTATGTGCTAGTAGACCGGATATTATGCTTAGCGTATGCATGTGTGCTAGATTTCAATCCGATCCTAAGGAGTGTCACTTAGTGGCTGTGAAGCGAATTCTTCGATATTTAGTCGATACGCCTTACTTCGGGATCTGGTATCCAAAGGGGTCTAACTTTGACTTGATTGGGTACTCAGATTCCGACTATGCTGGATGTAAGGTCGATAGGAAGAGTACATCGGGGACGTGCCAATTCTTAGGAAGGTCCCTGGTGTCATGGAATTCTAAGAAACAAACTTCTGTTGCCCTATCCACCGCTGAGGCCGAGTATGTTGCCGCAGGACAGTGTTGCGCGCAACTACTTTGGATGAGGCAAACCCTCAGGGACTTTGGCTACAATCTGAGCAAAGTCCCACTCCTATGTGACAATGAGAGTGCTATCCGAATAGCAGAAAATCCTGTTGAGCACAGCCGCACAAAGCACATTGACATCCGGCATCACTTTTTGAGAGACCACCAGCAAAAGGGGGATATCGAAGTGTTTCATGTTAGCACCGAGAACCAGCTAGCCGATATCTTTACCAAGCCTCTAGATGAGAAGACCTTTTGCAGGCTGCGTAGTGAGCTCAATATCTTAGATTCGCGGAACTTGGATTGAATTGTAGCATACATGTGTTTATGCCTTTGATCATGTTCATTCTGCATTTTGTTGCTTATTGTGGTGCTCAAGTTGTACAAACACTCCCTGGACCTCACAAGTCCTTTTTGCAAGTGATGCACATATTTAGGGGGAGTTGTGCTACAACTTGACCCTTTGAGACTAACCATGTACTTGAGTTTGGTTGTTTTAGTCTTCAAGGAGGATTGAAAGGGAAAAGGTGGACTTGGACCATGCAAGACTTCCACTGCACTCCGATGAAAAGAGTAACTTTTCCAAGTTCATCTTTATACTCTTATTGCCCATTTGCTCTTATTTGAAGATTTTGGTGAGGCAATGGGGTTTAAGGGCCAAGATTGATCCCGTTTTGGTGCTTGATGCCAAAGGGGGAGAAAATAAAGGCCAAAGCAATAGATGGATCAGCTACCACTTGAGAAATTTTGAAAATAGTAGATTAGAGCTTTTGGTTTGTCAAAACTCTTTTATTGTCTCTTATGTCAAAAGTTGGCCTCTTGTGGGGAGAAGTGTTGATTATGGGAAAAAGGGGGAGTTTTTGAAATCCTTGATCAAATTTCTTTGGAAAACCTCTCTTTATGTCTCTACAAGTGGTTTTGACTTAGAGATAGGAATTTGAGTTTGATTTGCAAAAACAAACCAAGTGGTGGCATAGAGTGATCCATATATGTCAAATTTGAATCAAAATAATTTGAGTTCTTATTTGAAGTGATTTTGTACTTGTTCTACTTGCTTTATGTTGTGTTGGCATAAATCACCAAAAAGGGGGAGATTGAAAGGGAAATGTGCCCTTGGGCCATTTCTAAGTATTTTGGTGATTTAGTGTCCAACACAAGTGCCTAATTGTAAAAAGGTGGACAAAGTACAAATCAAGGATAAAGGTATGTTTCTCAGACTTAGTACATTGTTTTATGGACTAATGTATTGTGTCTAAGTGCTGGAAACAGAAAAAATCAAGTTGGAGAAGAGATGGCTCGAGCAGCCAAAGTCTGCTCAGTCTGGGTGCACCGGACTGTCCGGTGGTGCACCGGACTGTCCGGTGGTGCACCGGACTGTGTCCGGTGCGCCAGGCTGGCTCGAGGGAAAAGGCTGCTCTCGGGACTTCGACGGCGGTGTACGGCTATAATTCACCGGACTGTCCGGTGGTGCACCGGACTGTCCGGTGGGCCGTTCACAGGCGCACTCGTCGCTCTCGGGAATTCATCGTCGACGTACGGCTATAATTCACCGGACTGTCCGGTGTGCACCGGACTGTCCGGTGAGCCAACGGTCGGCAGGGCCAACGGTCAGCCGCACGATCTGCGTGGGACACGTGGCCGAGCCAACGGCTAGAAGGGGGCACCGGTCTGTCCGGTGTGCACCGGACATGTCCGGTGCGCCAACGGCTCTCAGTCTGCCAACGGTCGACTGTGCCATTTATGGAAGGAAATCGGGCACCGGACAGTGTCCGGTGTGCACCGGACTGTCCGGTGCGCCAGTCGACAGAAGGCAAGATCAACCTTCCTAGATTGCTCTCAACGGCTCCTAGCTGCCTTGGGGCTATAAAAGGGACCCCTAGGCGCATGGAGGAGCATACCAAGCATTCCTACAACATTCCTAAGCACCAAGACATCGATTCCGCGCCTTTGATTCTTTGCGATAGCAATTAGAGCTCTAGTTGAGTGGTGAACTCATTGAGTTGTGTTGTGAGCTCTCATTGCGACTTGTGTGCGTGTGTTGCTGTGATTTCTTGTCTTGAGTGCATTGCTAATCCCTCCCTTGCTCCGTGCTTCTTTGTGAACTTCAAGTGTAAGGGCGAGAGGCTCCAATTTGTGGAGATTCCTCGCAAACGGGATTGAGTAAAGTAAACAAAACACCATGGTATTCAAGTGGGTCTTTGGACCGCTTGAGAGGGGTTGATTGCAACCCTCGTCCGTTGGGACGCCACAACGTGGAGTAGGCAAGCGTTGGTCTTGGCCGAACCACGGGATAACCACCGTGCCATCTCTGTGATTGATCTTGTTGGTTATTGTGTTTTGTTGAAGATTCCTCTATAGCCACTTGGCATTTACTGTGCTAACGCTTAACCAAGTTTTTGTGGCTTAAGTTCTCAAGTTTTACAGGATCACCTATTCACCCCCCCCTCTAGGTGCTCTCAGTTTCTACCTCTAGCGATGATGCCGATCACCTGACAATAGTAATGAGTGTAACTGCTAGCCTCTTCAGTAATGAGAATAAAGAAATTCCTTGTATATGACAGATGGTGGTTCGTGTGCCTACTCCGTGGCAATCAGAAACGGAAGTCCCCTGAAAGGAGTAAAGACACTTTGATCAATTTCAAGCACCAGAGGTCGTCAACCAGTAAAACAAAATCCACTTAAGTCCTGACCAATGTTTCAGAAACATAAAAGCTTGAGTATCAATTAACATAATACCAATGCACCACAGTAGTAAAATTTTCCACTGCATTCAAGTCCAAACCATTGACTAGATGAAAAACAGAACATTGATTTTCACTTTTATATACAAGATTGGCAAGGTTAGCATCTAAGGATAGAAGTCCATGAGAATAGAAATGTAGGCCATCTGTATCCTTCTAAAAACAACTTTAAAAGTATAGAATGTGAAAAATAAAGACCTCCAAGGATTTTTCTTTGATTCCTTTTATGGTCTAGTTTCTCCTTTGAGCTCACCATTGCATAGATGCACCATAACAGCAGTAGTATTTTCCTTGTTCCTTGGAGATCCATTTCTGATAACTCCAACAAGTACAGACACTGTAGAAGTAGCGCCAATAGCTGCCTTCCCCTCTGGATTGCTGATGGCATGAGAGGATTGCCAATATTGCAAGGGCCTCATCTACCATCCTCTTTCAGTCTCCATGAGCAGTTCTAGTAGTATAGGTACCAATCCAGCTCTAACAGCCTTTCCCTTGCTGCCCTGGTAAATACTACACAAGTTAAACAATGTTGTTGCTGCATCTTTTTTACCCCGTTGACTTCCATTACTCAATAGCTGCACAAGTGCAAGAATTGCCCCTGAACACCCAATAGTCACCATGTTGATCTTCAAGGTTTTGGGATGACAGTTTCTGAAGAAGCTCAAGAACATTGTTGTGCTCAGCAGCACTACACGACAATGGTGCATCCCTAAGTGGAGCAGGGCGTTTTGGAGGTTCGATACCATTTGCCTCGCACCATTGAGTTATGAGGCTAAGTAAGACATAATTTCAATGTCAAGGATTTATTGGAAAGCTTTTGCTTTGTCTTCGGATAGGTATCATGGCCAGCCTCCGGCCACATCTCCATGTACCCTCGCTCGTAAGTCTGCAGAGGCATATGCAAGGAATTATAGTGAGCTGAAATGCACAAGCTCTGTATATTGAATGGAAACATTTTAACAGGATTTGGGACGAAAGTAAGACCTGTCGAGTGGCAACAATAACTAGGTTTTCATTAAATTCAGTGATATTGGGCAACTGAAATCATCAGGAATATAGGACACGTTGAGTTGCCTTTTGGGGAACTTTTTCCGCCCATCTTAGGGTCTTCTGCCTGCACAAAATCCTTATTCTTTTTTAGGAGCGTTGACATCTTTTCAACAATGCCACCAGGATCACCGCCACTAGCCATCTCATGCAAGGTCAGAGATTCATGATTGAGGTCATATATTGTGACAAGCTGCAACTTCTTAGATAACCTTCAAAGAATATCTGCGTCAACACTCGCACTGCTGCTTGAATTATAGAGAGACATCATGTCATTAAAAAGATCATGGTCACATGAATCCGATCGTTCCTTAGCTCTTTTGAACTGAGTATGCACCAAGTCAACCTACATAACATTGAAGAGATTATGGTACACAAAACAATAAAAACATCAAAACAGTAGTAATATAAAAAACAATAATGAAAATAGAAATTTGGAATTTAGTAGTCCACCTGCTCTCTTACTTCATCAGATATATTGGTTCAGCTTTTTTCTGACCAGCTTTTCTGAGAATCTGAGTGTTGGAAGAATCTGGCTCTAAAGATACCAGCTAAGGCTTGTTCAAGTCTTACAGTGACGTCCTGGAAAGTCGCAAGCTTGTTCAGTTGAGGGGCAGCCACAATTGCTGCTTCGGATTACTGCACCTACAATTTATAGAGACAAAATCACGTCCGCAACTAAATTAAAGCCTTAGCTAGAGAATAATGTTACATAAATCTCAGATTCTCAGAAAAGCTCAGCTCAGCTATCAATTGTGCAAAAGGTTTCATCAGCTCAGCTAATGGTGGTGGTGCTGCATCAAGTATTTCATGAGAAAGTTTTGCAAGGGCATCAGGTAGTGGCTCTGGGATAGACTTGATTGCTTCACCAATAGCTAATTTTATATGGGCTAGACTATCTTCCTGAACAGGCTTCAAACCTTTAATAGCTGACATTATCTGGGATATTGGATCCTGAGCAGTGGATTTCACTCGTGCAGAAGTATCTTTTTTTAGTTGGTTGATTTTTCTTCAGTTGAACAGTAATCCTGAGAGGGTTTAATTTCTGACTGAGAGCTGCATCACACAAGTCATCATCATCATCTAGCATGACAATATCACCATCCTCATCGATGTAAGTCAGAACAAAGTCAACGTCAGGACCAAAATTAAAGGCAGTATCAATCCTCGCCCGTAGGACAGATAAATTCATGTCAAAATGATTCCTATTGACACAACCATAAAACCTTTTAAGTGTATCACCATATTTGACATGAAATATCAAAGAAGAAAAATATGATAAGTATACATATGACTGGGAAGTAGTGTGGAACACTATTCGATCTTATTATTTTGAAAATCCTGTGCATGCAAAGAACTTTGATTCACCTAGACACCATAACTGCCATTATAGTTTACTGCAAGCTCTACTGAAAAATTGATTACTGCTCTTTTCACTAAGTTCAATCTCTAAACTTATAATCTGATAAGTTTTAATATATACTTTTGTCATGCTGCATTACAGGATGACATGGGTGCGAAGTTTCAACCATTTTAAGATAGAAATATATGTTAAAGACCTGCAAAACATATTAAGGGTAAATCTAGATATGACTCAAAAATGTTTTGACATGGTTGTTCGATTGTTGGCCATTAAAGAGTCACATATGTCGAAAGATGAAATGATAAAGGATAAAAAACATTATATGGACATGCGCTTCTGGATAAGTTTTCAATAATGTAGTAATATATTGTATCTATACATATAATCCTCATGTGGACATGTATATATATTTATCCAGAGAATGGTTGGTTTTGGTAAACTTCCAAAGTACCATCAGGATCCTACAGCAGAAGAGTTATCCAAAACACTCGACTGTTGGCCTTCATTGAACTATTATATCACTGGTTGTAAATATGTAAGTATGTGTTCATTTCGAATGTATTTATAAAAGGCACTTCGTTGCAATCCTGATGACTGATATTCTGTAGGTTCTTATGCCATGGAAATTCAAAGGATGCTACGCACTTTTCCTAATTGATCATGGTAAAAAGCACGTAACTTTTATAGACTTTACACCCACTCAAGATTGGTGTAAACACATGCCATACAAGAGGTTTGCGGAAGCAATTATCATGGCCTCAAAGGAATATATGATTGCCTACAACAAGAAACGTTCTGGATGGGCAGAGGATATTTTTAAATGGGAACATACAATTCGGTCTAGTGTTCCAATTGACTTAAAAGGGTATTTTTCTCAATACCACGTTCTCAACAGTTTAAATTTTTTCTATGATAACCATCGTATATAATATAGTTGGCCAAACATTATTCTATAGGGTTAATACCAGCTACTTCGTTCTACAAGCTATGGTCATGTGGGGAGTGCTAGACGAATGGAATTTGATAGGGTGAGTGGAGTACGTTTGTTTCATGTTCAAACATACATTTCAGTTACATAATATAAATTTGACGTTTTGTTCTCTTATGTCTTTGTGTGTAGGATGCAAAGATTCTTCGAAAGAACTTTGTAATTGATCTGTTAAGTTATGAGGACAATTCATGCCGCTATGCCATCCCTACAAACATACAACAAAGACTTATCAATATCGCTAAAAAGGATTAGATTAATGTACGGTTGTCGACATATTTGCCTATTATTAAAAATTCTATATTGACTCTTTAAAATAGTTTGTGCGATATTGATAATGTTTGTCACACGGATTCTATATATTATAGTGAATAGATGGTGAGAGACTATGCACGAGGCATGCAAATTAGCAAGACTCATACAAGCGCGGAACAGTGTGTTGATGGGGCACAAGGGTAACACATGCTCAGGTCTTAACATGTTTGGCTTCCGAGCAAACTTTCTCCAGACCTCCAAGAAAATATAAGATCCGATCAGATATGTGTCGATGCTCATCCTAGCGTACTCCCGTTGCAACGCATGGGCACACACCTAGTATATATATAACACGATTTGCCGAGTCCAAACCTAATTCCTTCGCCAATATAACAAACAGTTCCCCACATGCTCCATTAAAATGGACACTTGGAAGACTAAAGTCTACTTAAAAATCTTCACTAGACAAAAATATGTGTGGAAACAAATTCTCGAAACTCTTTCAATATACATGTATAGTGAACAGAAGTTTAATTTTAAAGGTAGCTAGCCACACATTTTCGCATGTCATTTGACCACCTCTATGGATGAAGAAACGAAATGAGATAAGATACCTTGGTAGTTTGAAGTGAACTGCCATCTAAATTTTTTGCTCCCTTCTCCAACTTGTAATTCCCTATCTCTTGTGAGATCCAATGTCCTTTTCCCCATCCCCGGCGAGCTTGGGCCCATATTCTCCATCTCTTGCAATGTTTTGCTTTAGCGACGTTAGAGTTAGGATTCTAGGATGATTTGGGGGCATGGATTCAATGGAGGATAGATGGATACTCAAAGGAGGTGGCGATAGGCGGATGGAGAGGTGAGTCGGTAGTGATACCGTTGTTGATATATGGATTGTTATGTAGGGTTGAGGTGGGGGGGATCAACTATCCAATGATGATTTATGGATTTGCTAGTGGTGACAAATCTAGCGGTTGGAGTTACTAGAGACCGACGTGGGATAGTAGGATGGAACGAGGGCAATGTCGTAGCAGGTTAGGGTTTAAATTATAAGAGCGTTGTAGAGGTGAAGGACAAAGGGAAAAGAAAGTGGAGAAAAAGATTTCATTCAATAATTTATATGTGAGCGCAAAATAGATTAAAATAGTTAAACTAGAAATGGATCCTTGTTAGAGTTTAGATGTAAGGTGTGAAAGGGAAAAAACATTGTTGGGTAAAATAGGATGAGTCTAAAATAGAGTTGTAAGGCTTTTATCCCCCATGCATCCTAGTTTCATCTAACCTTGGATGGGGATAGAAAATTGTCAGGGACCGTAATTAGGGATACCCCCAAGACTCCTAATCTCAGCTGGTAACCCCCATCAGCACAAAGCTGCAAAGGCCTGATGGGCGCAATTCCGGTCAAGGCTCCGTCCACTCAAGAGACACGATCTCACCTCGCCCGAGCCGAGCCTCGGGCAGGAACAGTAGACCAAGGCAGATTGACGCCTCGCCCGAGGGCCTCCTCAAGCAACGGGAGCACCTTCGACTCGCCCGAGGCCTAGCTCGGGCAGGCTTCACGGAGAAGCAACCTTGGCCAGATCGCCACGCCAACCGACCGTATCGCAGGAGCATTCAATGCAAGGATCGCCTGACACCTTATCCTGACGCACGCCCTCCAGTCGACAAGGCTGAAGTGACCGCAGTCATTTCACCCCTCCACTGACTGACCTGACAGGAAAACAGCGCCGCCTACGCTGCTCCGACTGTTGTGCCACCTGCCAGGGTAAGGCTGACAGCAGCCAAGTCCAGCCTCGGGCGCCACAGAAAGCTCCGCCCCATCCGACCCCAGGGCTCGGACTCAACCCCGACCTCGGACAACGGTCTCTGCCTCGCCCGACCCTCGGGCTCGGACTCAACCTCGACTCTAGAAGACGGTCTCTGCCTCGCCCGACCCCCGGGCTCGGACTCAACCCCGACCTCGGACGACGGTCTCCGCCTCACCCGACCCCTGGGCTCGGACTCAACCCCGACCTCGGACGACGGTCTCCGCCTCGCCCGACCCCCGGGCTCGGACTCAACCTCGACCTCGGAGGAGCCACCGCCTCGCCCGACGTTGGGCTCGGACCGACCACGCCGCAGGGGGGTACATCATTACCCTACCCCTAGCTAGCTCAGGCTACGGGGAACAAGACCGGCGTCCCATCTGGCTTGCCCCGGTAAAACAAGTAATGATGGCACCCCACGTGCTCCATGACGATGGCGGTTCTCAGCCCCCTACGGAAGCAAGGATACGTCAGCAAGGATCCGACAGTCCCGACAGCTGTACTTCTACAGGGCTCAAGCACTACTCCGACGGCCACGACGCCACATGAATAGGGCTCCAACACCTCTCCGACAGCCACGTCGGCATGTACATGGGGCTCTGGCTCCCCTCTGCTAGACACGTTAGCACACTGCTACACCCCCCCGTTGTACACCTGGACCCTCTCCTTACGTCTATAAAAGGAAGGTCCAGGGCCCTCGTACAAAAAGGGTGGCCGCGCGGGAGAACGGGCTGACGCGCAGTCTCACGCCCTCTCTCTCTCTCTTTCTCCCTCGTGAATGTGGCAGAACCGCCCGAATTATTCCAGCTTAAATGCCTAAGTCACGCCTCAGGGGCCGTAACACACTTAAATCGGAATAACCCGTCAGTCCCTCAGATCTAGTCTGATAGAGCCACTTAACCAGGATCAAATTCCACAATCTCACTCGAAGGTGAGTCACAGAAGAAATAAAATAAAACAGGAATCCTCAAGTTAAGTACTGAGTTATTACATAAATCGGAGTTTTCGAGTAGCAAATAAGAGTTCACAAAATAAAGTGCAGCGGATAATCGATGTCGTCGGTATCGAGGAATTGGGCAAGGCCTAGCCCACTACTCCTCGTGCTCCTCTCCTGTCGGAGCAACATCCTACTCGACCGTCCAACCCGGTGGCAGGGTGGTAGGCCAAGTCACACCATCAACCATTTCCTGAATGGTACCTGCAAAAATTGTGCCACAAGCAAGGCTGAGTATACTAATACTCAGCTAGACTTAACCGGTGTGGGGAGTCTACTCCTCTACCTCTAGACTATGCAGCTGTTTGGCTGAGGGGTTTGGTTTGCCAAAAGCACTAGCTGTTTCTAAAATCAATTTTTAGCTTTTCAGATTCTATCATCATTTGCTTAGCTAGATTTGCTCCTTCTAAGCATACATGGTGACAAGCATTTAGTTCAATCAACAAGTTATCTCATGTAACCTCATTTCACTTCTTACTCGATGCAGTACAAGGGGTCAAGCAGTCTCATTAGCTGCGAGAAGCAGACGAATCAAATCGAGTTTTAACCTTGCAAGGTAAACCTAAACACACGGCATGTCAGGGTACTCCGACCCCATACATGACAACCGTCCCCATCGATTCCCCATTCGCGTCCAGGCCTCACCGCCTTGGCATACAATGCTCCACTGACCCCGGCTGCCGCCGTGCAGTGACCGCACTTGTACCCACCATAGCTAGCATGGGAGACCCAGTCTCAGGTCGCATGAGGGATAAAGTCCGCGCCCGGCTTCACTCAGGTACTAGGTTTACCGGTTACCATTTTTCCCGGCATGTGCTTAGTACGTTCAAAAGCTTGACTCAGGTATCCACACATTAATCCTTAATTCCTTTTCCCGTCTCATGGACAAGGCATCCTCCCTGGATCCAAGTCCATAGACCAACATATATCCCGTTATCAAGATGAATACAATCAATTCCTGACCTCGCGCGAGTGCTAGAAAAATCACTCGACTTCTACCGAGATCCTGATTAGCAAGCAGCTACTCGACCTAGCATACTAGTATTCATCTCAAAAAGGAATCCTAAGTTCATGCAACTAGAGGTTTCAAGCAACTCCTACACTTAAGTGCACATTACAATCCTACAAGCATTAAGTGTAGTAAAATAGCATAATTAACAGGTTATGCATAAAACCGGGGCTTGCCTTCAATTGCTGGGGCTGCGGGGAGATCCTCACTAGCAGCCTCTGAAGCCTGCTCCTGGTCCTCCTCTTGGACAGGTCCTTGCTCGGGGATAAGCACGTACTCTCCGTCGGCAAGATTACAATCTAATGAATGCAATGCGTAAGATACATGCATGATATGATATGTACTTTTAGAAATTACAACTTTTGACGGTGGATGATCTACTTGAGTTAAACAAGGTTAACTTTACCTATGTAAGACCCTTGGGTGGTATACTTGGTAGAATTGGGTCAACTTTATCTATGGTAAGTGGTAGGTTTATTTTTTTGGGGTTCCACTGAATTCTTTTTAAATCTTAGGGAGAATTGATAAGTATTCAAGATAGGCTTATTGGGGTGAGGTTTATTTCTTCTTTCCTTTCCTTTTATTCTCTTAAAAGTTTTGGAGTGGGTTTGAACTACAAGTTGCTTTTATAAAATTCTAAAAATTCTGCAAAAATTACAGTGGCTTGGTATTGGTGTATGTTTCTCTGCCTCAAAAATTGGGGATCAGAAAGTGAATGATTTTCTCTGGACACAATTATCAAATTTTAGGGCAGAAGGGGTGCTTTGAACTACAACTATTATTTAACAGTGGGTAATTCTCTAAAACTTATTTTTGCTGGCTTTTAGGTGTCTAAACATGATTTGGTACAAACTTCTAGTCATTAATACCTTTTAGTTATTTTACTATGGTTTTCTCAAGTTTCTAGCCACATTGGGTGCTTTCTACTACCACTATATTTGAAAAATATCAACAACAGAGTTCTTATTTTTCTTAGTTATTATTTTGTGCAAGAGCAATTATTCTGAAGTTTGGCATCTTTTTGCTTAAGGGAAGGGGTGGTATGTATTATTTGAATTAAGTGGCCTTTCTCATAAATCCTTAGCAATAGGTAGGAGTTTGCTTCTTTTTCAGGGGTTTGCATTTTTCTCTGGTGGTTTATCTCATTATGGCCTTAGCTAATTTTTGGTTGCCCATTATCACATTATTAGGGGTTGTTCATGATTTATTTGGAAAATGCCTCATTAGCATTTTATATTTATTTTCCTTACTTAAAAAGTTGGGCTGAGGTGTTCTTTATTTTTGTAGTGGGGCTCTGGTGGTTGCAAGTCCACTGGATTTTTATTATCTATTTTGGGTATAGTTTTGTAATTCTAATAATTGTTGTTTAGTTCAAATAAGGCTAAATAAAGCATTCTAATTTAAAACTGATCTGGACTAATGGTCTCCCTATTTTTCCTAGGTTCTCTGTTACATAAGCAAACTAGGAAAAATAATTTTAATCACTGTTCATTAATTTCTAATGCCTTTCTGATTTTTTTTAAGTTTTGGGCAAAATAGCTTTAAATGAATATCTATATCATATTTTTCAATACTGGGGTTCCTACTATTTTTAAACAGTGTCTAGATGAGGTTTGAATCCCCACAAATTTTCTTAAGTTTAGTACAGAAGAAAAACTAATTTTCCTTAATTAAACTAGGTTTGGTAGATTTCTGTTTTTTAATTTTGAACTCAAAAATTCAGAATAGAAAGCATAGGGTTTATCATTTTTAAATGATAGATCATAATATTTAGGATTTAGCAAAATTAGTTTGACAACTTTTTATTAAGAATTCATCAAGTTATGGGTTTTCTAAGTTCTCTGGTCATTTTAAAAGATTAACAGAATTGATTTAATGGAAAACCACTTTGCACTGCGGTCCCTGGCGGGTATTTTAAGTTTTCTTCGCGGATCAGTCCCTGGGCTACTATTCACATGGGTCACTGACGTTACAGAAAACCCCTCGGGTTCTTCAAATCCTAACCCGAGGTCCTTCTCCTATCTTACACAGTAACCACGGCGGAAGAAAGGGCGGAGGGGCTTACCGGCGGCGAGATTGCTCCGGTGAAGTGGTCGAGGACGTAGGGGAGGTCTCGGGGATCACAGCGATGTGCGGGTCGCCGTCGGGGATGGCCGGAGTTGGCCGGTCCACGTGCGTAGGCGGGGATGCTCGTCGGCGGCGAGGAGTCCGGCCTGCTCACGGCGAGATAGTTCAATTGGATGGGCCAGAGAGGTTCACGGGATGCCAGAGAAGATATGGGTGCAAGGAATTGGGCGGAGACTCACCGGTTAGCTCTGTCCACGCACGGCGGCGAAAGACCGAAGTCCGGTGAGGTCGATCTCGGGCCTCCGGTGAAGTCCGGCCTGGTCCGAGGGCTTGGAAAGCTTCACGGGCCACTGGCGGAGCTAGCCGAAGCACTGGCTCGACTTGGGGGTGGCTGGAGTGGGCTGGCCACGGTGGCCGAAGCTCTGGTGGCAATGGCGGGCGGAAATGATCTCGCTGGAGCTAAGGAGAGGTGGCTGGCCGGTGAAGGTGAGCGCGGGGTAAAGTGAGGCGCGCCCGGGGAGGCTTTATAGGCGCGGGCGAGCGCGGCCGAGGGCGGGGCTCTGACATGCGCTCGGGGCGTGCGCGGCGAACGCCAGTGCGCGCTCTGGCGCCTGGCACAGCGTCGAGCACGAGGCAGCGCAGAGAGAGGTCAAGTTCAAACACGGATTGGGCCCAAATCTTTGAGATTAAGGCCACGATCCCATTGAGAGATCTCTTCCTCTCAGGTCCCTTTGTCGTTTGTGTGTGGAGGCTAGCAAGTTTCGCTGACTGGATTAGGAGATAGAGAGGGGAGAAATCTTGTTTGTCTCACTGCCACACACAGGGAGAAAATCTCTGGTTTGACGTGTCCGAGGCACGCGTCCCAATGCCATCTCCTAGCACAAGACAGAGGGGTTAATTAGGCACATTTTTGTTAATGGGGCCATTAGGATTCGAGTTAGGGATCAAGGTGAACATCCCTGATCTTTGGCTCAAGGTCTGAATTTCCGAATTCTGAAATTCAGAATTCCCATTAAGTCCCCACATGAGAAGCTTGATTTGGGGTTTTATTTGAGTTATTTTGGCTAAGCTTTCTCAACCTTTCTTGTTTCTTATTAAATATACTTCAATTTTTATAATTGGCTCAAGTCACAATTTTAAATTTTTCATGCCCTTTTTCCTTATTTTCTTGAATTTTGCTCATGGGGCTCACTTAGGGTTTATATTAGGGTTACAACATTAATACCTTTTTGAAAGACCCATTTGTTGTGATCATGATACTTTTAAGTATATGCTTGGTGAATTCTTTGTTCTTAAGTTAATTTGATGCTCATGCACACTTTGGTTCACATAATATGATGGGTCTTGGTTTGGCATTTTAAGAGTAACCCTAGGTGACACTGGGGTGTCACAGTGAATGCTTGTAACCCCCTACTGCAAGCGCATCCGCCCTGGGCGCAGGACAACATGAGGCCGTGGTTCCCCTTACTGTTTCCCCCCTTGTGTCTCCATCTCGCGCCGACCCATCTGGGCTGGGACACGCAGCGACAATTTACTCGTCGGTCCAAGGACCCCCCAGGGTCGAAACGCCGACAGTTGGCGTGCCAGGTAGGGGCCTGCTGCGTGTTGACAAACAGCTTCCCGTCAAGCTCCAAATGGGTAGCCTCCAGCAACCTCTCCAACCCTGATGACTCTCCATTTCGGGAGTCTCGAGTTCATGTCCCTCGACGGCAGCTACGACATGGTACTCCTTCCTCCGCCGCGCGACAACGACAATGGCGGCCGTCAGCCCGCCCGCCGGTGGCGGAATCGACGACGTCTTTCCCGCGTGATGGAAGAACAGTATCCGGGTCTGTCCCATCACCTTCCCCATCGATGGAGGAGGAGGCGAGGCAACCATGGCCAAGCAGGAGGCGGCGCCTCGTCGGCTGTCGAGCGAGTCGACGGTGCCGGCGCCCCAGCGGGGGACACGTCGGACGTTGACCTCGCGTCTGAGACGAAGACGAGAGTCGTTTCCCCGCAACACACCAACCCCAAGCAGACGGACGATGCCAGCACGCTCGCGAAGGACTTACTGGGCATTAGCCTCGTACCTGAGATAACGGTGTAGACCGTCCCCGACGCGACTTCATCACCATCCGTCGATCAAGAGGTACCGTCCGTTTCCCATCCTGTGCCTTTTAGGTTCAGCTTCGACCCACCAAGCAACCCCGCTTCGGTGGACGCTTTCGTAAAGGCATATCCAAACCTTCCGGGGTACCATATGTGGTCAACCTGGGACAGATTGACGGCCGTCTCGACCTACGGGCCCCCGGGTTCCGAGGAAGACGACGAGCCCGACTCTGGTTGGGATTTCTCCGAGCTCGATAACACTAGTGCCATGCGGGACTTCATGACCGCATGCGACTACTTCCTCTCCGATTGCTCCGATGGTAGCCACAGCCTTGGCGACGAGGACTGTGGCCCAAGTCGCGAATATTTCCACGTCGATCTAGGGGGTCTCGACGAAGGCAACCACCTTGGTATGCCAGAGAACGGTGATCCCCCTAGGCCTGCACCTCGCGTTGACATCCTTCGGGAGCTAGCTGTGGTCCCAGTCCCTACGGGGGGGTCAGGACGCACAGCTCGAGCAAATCCGCGAGATGCAGGCCAGGCTCGACGAGGAAGCAGGACAACTTTTGCAGCTCCGGCAGAACATCGGGCAGGAGTGGGCAGGCCGAGCACCAGCCGGAGAAGCGCGTCATCTGGCTCAGGACGTCCAACACCGCATCACCGACGATGCCAGGGCAAGGCTGCCCCCGACTTCCAGTGGGGTCGGCCAGAACCTGGCTGCAGCAGCAATACTACTCCGAGCGATGCCGGAACCATCCACCACCGAGGGGCGGCGTATCCAGGGAGAGCTCAAGAATCTCCTGGAGGATGCCGCGGTCCGACGGGCCGAAAGCTCTGCCTCCTGAAGGCAGGGATACCCCCCGGAGCATCGCGCCGCGACTTCCCGATTCATGCGGGAAGCCTCGGTCCACACCGGGCGCACACGAGACACAGCGCTTGCGGCCCCGGGTCGCCTCGGCATCGAGCACCACCGCCGCGACCGTCGAGCCCACCTCGATGAGAAGGTGCGCTGAGGCTACCACCCCAGGCGTGGGGGACGCTACGACAGCGGGGAGGATCGGAGCCCCTCGCCCGAACCACCCGGTCCGCAAGCTTTCAGCCGGGCCATACGACGGGCGTCGTTCCCGACCCGGTTCCAAATCCCAACTACCATCACCAAGTACTCGGGGGAGACAAGGCCAGAACTGTGGCTCGCGGACTACCGGCTGGCCTGCCAGCTGGGTGGAACGGACGATGACAACCTCATCATCCACAACTCCCCCTGTTCCTCTCCGACGCCGCCCGAGCCTGGCTGGAGCATCTGCCTCCTGCGTAGATCTCCAACTGGGACAACCTGGTCAAAGCCTTTGCCGGCAACTTCCAGGGCACATACGTGCGCCCTGGGAACTCCTAGGATCTCCGAAGCTGCCGCCAGCAGCCGGGAGAATCCCTGCAGGACTACATCCGGCGATTTTCGAAGCAGCGCACCGAGCTGCCCAACATCACTGACTCAGATGTCATTGGCGCGTTCCTCGCCGGCACCACTTGCCGTGACCTGGTGAGCAAGCTGGGTCGCAAGACTCCCACCAGGGCGAGCGAGCTGATGGACATCGCCACCAAGTTCGCCTCTGGTCAGGAGGCGGTCGAAGCCATCTTCCGGAAGGACAAGCAGCCTCAGGGGCGCCAGCTGGAAGATGTCCCCGAGGTGTCCGCTCAGCGCGGCACGAAGAAGAAGGGCAAGAAGAAGTCGCAAGCGAAACGCGACGCCGCCGACGCGGACCTTGTCGCCGCCGCCGAGCACAAGAACCCTCGGAAGCCTCCCGGAGGCGCCAACTTGTTCGACAAGATGCTCAAGGAGTCGTGCCCCTATCATCAGGGTCCCGTCAAGCACACCCTTGAGGAGTGCGTCATGCTTCGGCGCTACTTCCACAAGGCCGGGCCCCCGGCGGAAGGTGGCAGGGCCCCCGACAACGACAAGAAGGAGGGTCACAAGGCAGAGGAGTTCCCCGAGGTCCACGACTGCTTCATGATCTACGGTGGGCAAGTGGCGAACGCCTCGGCGCGGCACCGCAAGCAAGAGCGCCGGGAGGTCTGTTCGGTGAAGGTGGCGGCGCCAGTCTACCTAGACTGGTCCGACAAGCCCATCACCTTCGACCAAGACGACCACCCCGACCGCGTGCCGAGCCCGAGGAAGTACCTGCTCGTTGTTGATCCTGTCATCGGCAACATCAGGCTTACCAAGGTCCTCATGGACGGAGGCAGCAGCCTCAACATCATCTACGCCGACACCCTCAAGCTCCTGCAGATCGATCTGTCCTCGATCTGGGCCGATGCGGCGCCCTTTCACAGGATCATTCCCGGGAAGCGTGTCTAGCCCCTTGGACAACTTGATCTGCCAGTCTGCTTTGGGACTCCCTCCAACTTTCGAAAGGAAACCCTCACATTCGAGGTGGTCGGGTTCCGAGGAACCTACCACGCAGTGCTGGGGAGACCATGCTATGCCAAGTTCATGGCCGTCCCCAACTACACCTACCTCAAGATCAAGATGCCGGGCCCCAACGGGGTCAGCACCGTCGGCCCCACGTACCGACACGCGTACGAATGTGACATGGAGTGCGTGGAGTACGCCGAGGCCCTCACCAAAACCGAGGCCCTCATCACCGACCTGGAAAACCTCTCCAAGGAGGCGCCAGATGCGAAGCGCCACGCCGGCAACTTCGAGCCAGCTGAGGCGGTTAAGTCTGTTCCTCTCGACCCCAGCAACGACACCTCCAAGCATATCCGGATCGGCTCCGAGCTCGACCCCAAATAGGAAGCAGTGCTCGTCGACTTTCTCCGCGCAAACGCTGAGGTTTTTGCGTGGAGTCCCTCGGACATGCCTGGCATACCGAGGGATGTCGCCGAGCACTCACTGGATATCCGAGCTGGAGCCCGACCCGTGAAGCAGCCTCTGCGCCGATTCAACGAAGAAAAGCGCAGAGCCATAGGCGAGGAGATCCACAAGCTGATGGCTGCAGGGTTCATCAAAGAGGTATTCCATCCCGAATGGCTAGCCAACCCTGTGCTTGTGAAAAAGAAAAGAGGGAAATGGCGGATGTGTGTAGACTACACTGGTCTAAACAAAGCATGTCCGAAAGTTCCCTACCCCCTGCCTCACATCGATCAAATCATGGATTCCACTGCTGGGTGCGAAACCCTGTCGTTCCTCGATGCCTACTCAGGGTATCACCAGATCTGGATGAAAGAGTCCGACCAGCTCGCGACTTCTTTCATCACACCTTTTGGCATGTACTGCTACATTACTATGCCATTCGGTTTGAGGAATGCGGGTGCGACATACCAAAGGTGCATGAACCACGTGTTCGGGGAGCACATTGGTCGAACGGTCGAGGCTTACGTCGATGACATCATAGTCAAGACGAGGACAGCCTTCGACCTCCTCTCCGACCTTGAAACGACATTCAAGTGTCTCAAGGCGAAAGGCGTAAAACTCAATCCCGAGAAGTGTGTCTTCGGAGTCCCCCGAGGCATGGTCCTGGGGTTCATCGTCTCCAAGCGGGGCATCGAGGCCAACCCGGAGAAAATCGCGGCCATCACCAACATGGGGCCCATCAAGGACTTGAAAGGAGTACAAAGGGTCATGGGATGCCTTGCGGCTCTGAGCCGCTTCATCTCGCGCCTCGGTGAAAGAGGCCTACCCCTGTACCGCCTCTTGAGGAAGACCGAGCGCTTCACTTGGACCCCCGAGGCCGAGGAAGCCCTCAGGAACCTAAAGGCGCTCCTTACAAGCGCGCCCATCTTGGTGCCCCCCGCTGCCGGAGAAGCCCTCTTGATCTACATCGCCGCTACCACTCAGGTGGTCAGCGCCGCGATCGTGGTCGAGAGACGAGAAGAAGGGCACGCATTGCCCGTCCAGAGGCCGGCCTACTTCATCAGTGAGGTACTGTCCGAAACCAAAATCTGCTACCCTCAAATTCAGAAGCTACTGTACGTGGTAATTCTGACGCGGCGAAAGTTGCGACACTACTTCGAGTCTCATATGGTGACTGTGGTGTCATCCTTCCCCCTGGGGGAGATCATCCAGTGCCGAGAGGCCTCGGGTAGGGTTGCAAAGTGGGCAGTGTAGATCATGGGCGAGACAATCTCGTTCGCCCCTCAGAAGGCCATCAAGTCCCAAGTCTTGGCGGACTTTGTGGCTGAATGGGTCGACACCCAGCTTCCAGCAGCTCCAATCCAACCGAAACTCTGGACCATGTATTTCGATGGGTCGCTGATGAAAACAGGAGTGGGCGCGGGCCTGCTCTTCATCTCACCCCTCGGGAAGCACCTCCGCTATGTGCTGCACCTCCATTTCCCAGCGTCCAACAACGTGGCCGAGTACGAGGCTCTGGTTAACGGGTTGCGCATCGCCATCGAGCTAGGGGTCCGACGCCTCGACGCTCGTGGCGACTTGCAGCTTGTCATCGACCAAGTCATGAAGAACTCCCATTGCCGCGACCCGAAGATGGAAGCCTACTGCGACGAGGTTCGGCGCCTGGAGGACAAGTTCTATGGGCTCGAGCTCAACCATGTCGCTCGACGATACAACGAGACTGCAGACGAGCTGGCTAAGATAGCCTTAGGGTGGACAACGGTTCCTCCGGACGTCTTCTCCCGAGACCTACATCAACCCTCTGTCAAGACCGACGACACGCCCGAGCCCGAGAAGGCCTCGGCTCAGCCCGAGGCGCCCTCAGCTCAGCCCGAGGCAGCCTCGGCCCCGCCCGAGGCACCCTCGGCCCCCGAGGGTGAGGCACTGCGCGTCGAGGAAGAGCGGAATGGGGTCATGCCTAATCGAAACTGGCAGACCTCATACCTGCAATATCTCCATCGAGGAGAGCTACCCCTCGACAGAGCCGAAGCTCGGCGACTGGCGCGGCGCGCCAAGTCGTTCGTCTTGCTGGGTGACGGAAAGGAGCTCTACCACCGCAGCCCCTCAGGCATCCTCCAGCGATGCATATCCATTGTCGAAGGACAAGAGCTATTGCAAGAAATACACTTGGGGGCTTGTGGTCACCATGCAGCGCCTCGATCCCTCGTTGGAAACGCCTTCCGACAAGGTTTCTACTGGCCAACCGCAGTGGCCGACGCCACTAGGATTGTTCGTGAATGATTACGGGGATGCTACACTAGCGCAAAACAAAATTTTCAACCCCATAATACCAAGAACTACTGCAGTTATAGGTCATGGAATTACCACTAGACGCGCAGAGCAGCGGAAGACGTCTCGATGTAGACGAATGCGTCGAGCAGTGTCGTGCAGTCGCCGGCGTCCTTCACGTCCTCGCACGGTTCGTCCAAGTGCTCCAGATGCAGCACCTCCGAGGTATCCACACGTACAGGGAGGAAGCGCCGCGTACCGAACTGCTAGGTTCGCGACGGCGGCTTGGCGAGGGCGAGAGGCGAGCAGCGGCTGCTGGTTTGCAGGTGGCGAATTAGGTTATCTCTTAACCGCGCCCCCGCCCCTCATTATATAGGCGTTATGGTGGGCTTCTGACGCCGAGGCCCATCATTAACCCTAAAGCCCAGTCTAATTTCGGATCTAATCCGAATTAGGCTTCCTTCCCCTTAAGTGTGTGACCCTATAGGTTCACGTACAAATAGACATAGCCCGAGTACTCTTACTTGGCCCAATAATTGACAGCGGCCTCTAGCAAGACATGTCAACTCCTACGTGTACGTAAAGATCATATCAGACGAACCATTGCGACATTACGTACATGTTGTTCCCTTTGTCTCACGATATTTGGTCTGGCTCTAAGCTGACCTCTCTTTCTCGATACTGTGAATTGGAATCCTTTCAATGGTTAACTCTTAACCCTAGCACGGCCATGCATTTCTTGATCCAATCACTCGAGGGGCCCAGAGATATCTCTCTCACAAAGAGAAGGACAAATTCCATCTTGACTGGCTATGCCTCATAGCATGCTTCCTGACAAACCCAAAACTACCTTTATAACTACCCAGTTACGGGATAGCGTTTGATAGTCCCTAAGTAAGTCAATTCACATCTTGAGAACATGCGACAATCTCAGGTCTAAGGATACAGTATTCATGTTGCAAGAAGAGAACTATATTACAATATCTCACGTTGGGTCGGTCCAGCCTCATGTCATACATGCGCCCACATTATTAATTTAACATCTCCATGTTCATGACTTGTGAAATGTAGTCATCAACTAATACATGTGCTAGTCATCGACTCTGACTAGGGACATCATTTAGAATAACCATATAAGTAAAGAATCTCACAAACAATTCACATAATTGTTAATCAATACAAGGTGCCTTCCATGGATATTCAATTAAGCAATATATATATCATGGATACAAAGAAATATGCTCATCTCTATGATTATCTCTAGGGCATATTTCTAACAGTTCGCACCTGCCAAGGGTGTCAATTCTACGCAAGGCAGACCCACCTGCCCGCTCAGGCTCTGCAAACAATACCCATCACCTGGTTGTTTGCTGTGTGGGGTCTGGACCTCGTCGGTCCCTTGCAGAAGGCACCCGAGGGCTTCACGCACCTGCTGGTCGCCATCGACAAATTTTCCAAGTGGATTGAGGTCCGACCCCTAAACAACATCAGGTCTGAACAGGCGGTGGCGTTCTTCACCAACATCATCCATCGCTTTGGGGTCCCGAACTCCATCATCACCGACAACGGCACCTAGTTCACCGGCAGGAAGTTCCTGGACTTCTGCGAGGACCACCACATCCGGGTGGACTGGGCCGCCGTAGCTCACCCCATGATGAACGGGCAGGTAGAGCGTGCCAACGACATGATTATACAGGGACTCAAGCCGAGGATCTACAACGACCTCAACAAGTTCGGCAGGCGGTGGATGAAGGAACTCCCCTTGGTGGTCTGGAGTCTGAGGACGACGCCAAGCCGAGCCACGGGCTTCACGCCATTTTTTCTAGTCTATGGGACCGAGGCTATCTTGCCCACAGACTTAGAATATGGCTCCCCGAGGACGACGCCCAAAGCAACCAGACAAACCGAGAAGACTCACTGGACCAGCTGGAAGAGGCTCGGGACATGGCCTTACTACACTCGGCGCGGTATCAGCAGTCCCTGCGACGCTACCACGCCCGAGGGGTTCGGTCCCGAGACCTCCAGGTGGGCGACTTGGTGCTTCGGCTACGACAAGACGCCCGAGGGCGCCATAAGCTCACGCCTCCCTGGGAAGGGTCGTTCATCATCGCCAAGATTCTGAAGCCCGGGACATACAAGCTGGCCAACAGTCAAGGCGAGGTCTACAGCAACGCTTGGAACATCCGACAGCTACGTCGCTTTTACCCTTAAGATGTTTTCAAGTCGTTTATATACCTCGTTCACTTACGCAAATAAAGTCTAACCATCAAGGAAGGGTCAACCTTGCCTTGGCAAAGCCCGACCCTCCCTCGGGGGCTAGAAGGGGGAACCCCCTCTGCGTCAAAATTTTTCTCGGAAAAAGTCTTTCTGCCAGAACATCTTTCGTGCTTTTCGACTACTTCGATAGTGGAATCCTAAAAACGACGGAGTACACGTAAGCGGCAAGGCCGACTGAGCCGAGGGACTCCTACGCCTCTGGGATACGGATACCTCACTCATCGCCTTCTGCGATAAGTAACTCACGCTCGGATAAGCGATTCCGCTGTCCGAACAAGTCTTAGCGCTCGAAAAATTTTTGACCGAAACGATTTTTCGTGCCATCTCGACTATATCGATAACAGAATCCTACGGACGAGTAAGAGTACACATAAGCGGCAAGGCCGACCGAGCCGAGGGACTCCTACGCCTCCGGGATACGGATACCTCACTCATCACCTTCTGCGATAAGTAACTCTCGCTCAGATAAACGATTCTGTTACCGACAAACAAGTCCTGATACTCGAAACAAGGGGAAAAGAAACGCAACTTTACAACACGACGACGACATGTTTGGGCCTCGGCGGCCGCAAAAAACATACGCACACTACAGACAAACTATTCCTACAGGTTCAGACGTCGGTAGGGGGAGCAGCAGCACCCTCGGCATCGACTCCACCTTCGGCGGAATCCGACCCGGCCTCGGACATCAACATGGTCAGAGGATCTCCACCTCGAAGGAAGATGTCAGCACCGCACCTGGGCCATCGCCGCCAGGGCCTCCTCCAGGAACCCGGCCCAAGCAGACGACTGGACCGGCCGCTCCGTAGCCTCAACCAGCTGTCCCCCGAGGACACCAGCCCGGCTCATGGCCTCGGCAGCCCGACTCCAGGGTTGGTCCCACCAGTGGACGACCTGGCCAGGTCCCAGCCGCCACTGCAACGCCTCCTCGGCCTGGGAAGTCCCCTACTCCTGGGCCGACGAAGTTTCTTCTCCAGCCAACTCCGCCTCTGTCCATGCTGACACCGCTGCCTCTGGCTTCGGTTCATCGCAGAGCAGCCAAGGGTTCCTTCACTAAGCAAGAGAAGCCTTGAGCGGCAAGGCCGACCGAGCCGAGGGACTCCTATGCCTCCGGGATACGGATACCTCACTTGTCACCTTCCGCACAGGGCAACTCACACTTGGTTAAGCGGTCCAGCTAGCCAACAGCCGAGTCCTAGTGCTCGAAATGGGGAAGAAACACGACTTTACGCCCAAATACGCAGATGTACAGGCCCGGACAGCCGCAATGAACATACGCCAGCACTCAACGTGCCAATACAAATGGGACTTCGGTTCCGTTCCCGCGGGTATGAACAGCCTCCATACCAGGAGGCCCGCGGGACAACGAACTCCAAGCGGCTCACCGTCGCCCACTCCTGCAGTAGCGACAACGACCTCCGCTCCGGGCGGCCAACCAGCAGCAGCAATGACTTCAGGGCAGATGCTGCTGTGACAAGGCCCTCGCCCACGTCGGAGGCCAAAGAGCCGGAGGCCCGGAGCACAGATGGCGCCGACGATCTCGTCGGCGACAAGGACTTCTCCAGCTGCCACCACCTCAGCACCGACGGCGGCGTCCACCTGTCCACCAACACCGCACCAACGGGCGCCGGCCGCCCCAAAGTGCACCGGCAGGTCCTCACTCTCGTCCTTGCCACGAAAACGAGAATGGGACTGTCCCAGAACACGAGTATCGCTCTCGCGGCGTACGACGTGTTGTGAGACCCCCCGATGCGGCTGGCCACCGTCACCCGGACAGAGGACGGAATGCTGCACCCTGGCTGTGGGCAGCAGCAGTTCGCCTTCCCCGGCATGGCTGGAGGACGCCTCCTCCGCAGAGCTGGAGGATGGTTTCCATCCCCAGAAGCTGGAGGAAGAAGTGGGACGCCAGCCCACGCCAAGGCAAGCCCCGGCTCGCCTTGCCCCCTCCCCAGCAAGGATGACGAAGATCCTTGAAGGTGAGGGCGGGGTGGAGGCCGCAGCCCGGCTTGCTTCCCTCCACCAAACTACCCATCGGTGAGGGAAGGCAGCCGGGCTGCACGACGAAAATCCTTGAAGCCGAGCGATGGCTGAAAGGTACCAACCTCCACGAGGTTGCGCTCCTTCCATAACGAGACGAAGACAACGCGGGCGCTCCCCATCCAGGGGCTCGGAAGGCGGAAGGACGCGACGCATGAGGAAAGTGCGAAGGCATGGCTACCACCCAGGAGGTCGATCCCTTTTTAAAGACGACTCTCCCCACTTGCGTCCTCAGCCGTCGCGGACTGAGTCTTCACCAACACGCTCTAAGGTCCTCCCCCTACGACACGGGGGCTGGGCCCCACACGACATGCAAGCTGGCCCAGGACAGAAGAAGCCAAACCACCGCGCGCGGAGCGTGTAACCGCCCAGCGGTTACAAGCATTCCTCTGTCTTCGCCCAAACCAGCGGGTGAAAGGGCGGACCGCCATGCAGACGGCATACAACTGCACCAAGGGGCGCACCCTTTCGACTTTGACGTGTCCAGCATGGAGGCCCAGGCCCACACGTCATGTAACCGGCGCGCCGATTACTACGTGCGAGAAACTGCACCGCCACTTGCGCCAGTGCCGCGCATCCTCGACCGCGGAATCGGTGCCGCGACTCGAGGCAACCCCGCGCACGGCCCAGCAGTGCCAACCAGGCACACCGGTCACGGGTCAGTCAGCCGCGGGAGAAGGCGCGACGGTCGATATGGCCAGAAGTGGGCCGACAGTAATGGCGGCAGCAGGCGAGCGGAAGCGGCGGTCAAATCGTCTGAAGGCTCACGTCCTCTCCTGGAACAGCGAGAGAGCCCTCTCCCACGGCGTGAAGACGACCCGCCCGTGTTCTGTTCCTCGAACGGCTCGCGCATGCACAACGACTGCCCCGCGAACCACTTGTCCCGTCGCATTAACTCTGCGGTAGGGCAGGCGACACCTTTGGCAGGCGAAGCGGGCGACGCTTCACCTTCGCCATAATGACCATGTCAAAAAAGGTACGCCACGTCGTTCAATTTCGTATCCTTTTTCGCTTCCCTTTCTCTCTCTTGCTATAGGGACCGGGAAAGGGGACACTCCGAAAGGGATCCTTCTCCGCGAAGGAAGCGGGCCCCGAGCCCTCCTATTGATCAGAGGTTCGAAGGCTGGCCCCCCGGAAGGGTTTGACAGCCGCCTCAGAGCACTCGGGCTCCGCGCCCACTACTGGTCAGAGGTTCGAAGGCTGGCCCCTCGGAATGGTTCAACAGCCGCCTCAGGCCACTCGGGCTCCGCGCCCACTACTGATCAGGGGTTCGCAGGCTGGCCTCTCGAAGGGTTCGACAGCCGCCCCAGAACACGCAGAGTGAGGGATGACTCTGGGTACGTTCGATACATAATCAAGGCTCGGGCTACGCTCCCGAGGTACCCTAGGACATTTCCGAGACCAGCAGGAGCGATTCTGTAACGGAATCCCATTAGAGGGAGGCATCGAGCCCTCAGACCCTATCAAACGGGACCGGGTCCAGCAAATCACCTGCAGGTACTTTTGGAGCGCGCCTCTGGGCCACTAGCCGACCCTTATTGAACGGGGCACGGGCATCCACTCGGATCACCCGTTAGCAACTCACCGGAGACACCATGTTCGGCGCCCTCCGAGGGCAACATGGCGCTTCCCCCCTCCTCCTTGCGGAAAGGCGATGAAGGGGCGTATGAAAAAAGTCGAGTCAGTCCTTGACCGTCCTCTCACCCTATGCAGAGGCTCGGGGGCTGCTCTCGCAAAACCCGGCTTCGGCCAACCCGTTGACAGCGTCAACATACCAGCCCGAGAACTCGGAACCTGACTATGCACCCGGGCAACGACCAGTTCGCATGAGGGAACAACCAGACCGGCCGAGGCATCACGAACGGCATTAAGACCTCGAAGGAGTCAAACCACTCCTCCGAGGCCTCGGGGGCTACATCCAGCGGGTGCGCTCGCGCGCACCCACCGGAACGAAATGCAACCGAGAAAGGCCGGTCCCCTTGCAAAAAAGTGCGACAGAGCCTCCAAGCGAGTACCCACACTCCCTTTGAGGCTCGGGGGCTACTGTCGGGGACCGTAATTAGGGGTACCCCCAAGACTCCTAATCTCAGCTGGTAACCCCCATCAGCACAAAGCTGCAAAGGCCTGATGAGCGCAATTCCGGTCAAGGCTCCGTCCACTCAAGGGACACGATCTCGCCTCACCCGAGCCGAGCCTTGGGCAGGAACGGTAGACCAAGGCAGATTCAGGCCTCGCCCGAGGGCCTCCTCAAGCAATGGGCGCACCTTCGACTCGCCCAAGGCCCAGCTCGGGCAGGCTTCACGGAGAAGCAACCTTGGCCAGATCGCCACGCCAACCGACCGTATCGCAGGAGCATTCAATGCAAGGATTGCCTGACACCTTATCTTGACGCACGCCCTCCAGTCGACAAGGCCGAAGTGACCGCAGTCATTTCGCCCCTCCACTGACTGACCTGACAGGAAAACAGCATCGTCTGCGCTGCTCCGACTACTGTGCCACCTGCCAGGGTGAGGCTGACAGCAGCCAAGTCCAGCCTCGGGCGCCATAGGAAGCTCCACCCCGTCCGACCCCAGGGACGACGGTCTCCGCCTCGCCTGACCCCCGGGCTCGGACTCAACCCCGACCTCGGACGATGGTCTCCGCCTCGCCTGACCCCCGGGCTCGGACTCAACCTCGACTCCGGAAGACGGTCTCCGCCTCGCCCGACCCCCAGGCTCGGACTCAACCCCGACCTCGGACAACGGTCTCCGCCTCACCTGACCCCCGGGCTCGGACTCAACCCCGACCTCGGACGACGGTCTCCGCCTCGCCCGACCCCCAGGCTCGGACTTAGCCTCGACCTCGGAGGAGCCACCGCCTCGCCCGACCTTGGGCTCAGACCGACCACACCGCAGGGGGGTACATCATTACCCTACCCCTAGCTAGCTCAGGCTACGGGGAACAAGACCGGCCTCCCATCTGGCTTGCCCCGGTAAAACAAGTAATGATGGCACCCCGCGTGCTCCATGACGACGGCGGTTCTCAGCCCCCTACGGAAGCAAGGATAAGTCAGCAAGGATCTGACAGCCCCGATAGCTGTACTTCTACAGGGCTCAAGCGCTCCTCCGACGGCCACGACGCCACATGAACAGGGCTCCAACACCTCTCCGACAGCCACGTCGGCATGTACATGGGGCTCTGGCTCCCCTCTGCTAGACACGTTAGCACACTGCTACACCCCCCATTGTACACCTGGACCCTCTCCTTACATCTATAAAAGGAAGGTCCAGGGCCCTCGTACAAAAAGGGTGGCCGCGCGGGAGAACGGGCTGACGCGCAGTCTCACGCCCTCTCTCTCTCTCCCTCGCGAACGCTTGTAACCCCTACTGCAAGCGCATCCGCCCTGGGCGCAGGACAACACGAGGCCGCGGTTCCCCTTACTGTTTTTCCCCCCTTATGTCTTCATCTCGCGCCGGCCCATCTGGGCTGGGACACGCAGCGACAATTTACTCGTCGGTCCAGGGACCCCCCGGGGTCGAAACACCGACAAAAATATTTAAAATAACTAAAATGGATCCTTGTTGGAGTTTAGATGTATGGTGTGAAAGGGAAACAAAAATCTTGCCGGATAAAATACGATTAGTCTAAAATAGAGCTAATTATAAGGCTTTCATCCCCAATCGTGGTTTCATTTGACCTTCTATAGAGATAGAATTTTTAAAAAAAAACTAAAATTTCCTTTTTTTAGAATAAGGAGGCTGCAGTTCCATACTTGAGTCTTGAGGTACTTTTTAGAGCTTGTTTGTGTAAGCCAACGTATATGCAATTCATGCTCTCCAAGCTTATATATATATAATCTGCCTGGACCATTTTGTTTCAATATTTACTAGGTATATGCCCGTGCGTTGCTACGGAATCAATATGATAAAATCCTTCATCCAATGCACATGAGACAGGATTGGGATATACCAAAAATTGTAATGTTAATACCTTAAAACCACTAATTCAGATGCCCTTTAAGCTGCAAGTGATTGGGTGAAGGGCATATGCCCGTGCGTTGCAACGGGGACACTTATACACGGATATGTCATTGTTTAGTGATGCTATCAAAAAACAACTCAACAATCATAACAAGTGAGTTGATCTAGGTAATGAGTGACAAAAATCAGCCATGCACCAAATATTAAAGGATCTAACTATGTAGTAATGAAGATAAGATGCTGGGATTAAACCATCATAGTTGAGATAGAAAGCACCAACCTCACTGTTATTTGGTGCATGGCTGATTTTGCTCTAAACAAGCATGGCCTCTCTTGTCACTCCTAATCATGTTAATGGCAGCAGAGATTAAGCAGTCCAGGAACACCGTCAGTTTGATGTATATATATAAACCATACAGACAATAGACAAACTGATTCGCACGGTTTCATGCTAAAAAAATCCTCGATAATCTATACAGATGTTTCATTTCGCCTGTGGTTTTTCTGGTACACATTCAGAATCGCAACTCACCGGTCACCGCTGTTACAGCATCCACCCAACACATCTATGCACGCTATCATCCTAATAACTACTTAAGCAATTACACAATAGGCTCACAGTTGCAACCCCAGGTTGAGGCGTGACGGATCAAAGGCGACCCGACCCCCCCCCGGCACACACACAACATTATCAATCAGCCGTATGTGTCTGCATCTGATTCACCACCAGTTGAGCCACATGTGGAAACATCATTGGTCCTGAAAAAAGACAGACACACAAAGGTCATGAACTTTGAACTAAAATGGTCATGAAAAATGGAACATTAACCGTACAAGTGTAGTTAAGAGTCTGGTTTGGCACCTGGAACATCATTGAAACCATTCGCAGTTTGTTGCATGCCTGGGTGTCCGTGAAGGTTATTGGGGCTGCCCTTCATCTCAAGGGTACGTTCAGCTCGGTTTATTGAAATTTGTGGTAGTGATCCACATTGCTGGCTTGCTAATGCTTCGGAACTCATCCTCTGCGTTGTGCTGGTAGAAGCATATGGCGTAGCATCTGGCTGAGATCCCGCCAAATGGCTTCCGTCGTTGCCAGCACAGGCCTCGGTGGCAGGAGGGCTGCTCATAGATGGCTGCTCACCTGAAGCTGCTGTACGGTCTTGCGGTGTCGTTGTTTCACGGCTCCAGGCCTACAATATCTTGTTTCCCATTTGGCGACAGAAAACTTTCCAAGCATCTGTTGATACCACGTCCTCTATGTAACCCCCACGACCGGTGAGGTCTGAAAGAAATACCCTTGGAGGAGTCATGGATCCAGAGGTGGTCAACATGGATGTCTAAGATTCCGCCAGACATCTCACTCCCAAATGCAAGAGCGGCTCTGAAAGATGATAGAAGTGGTAAGCCTCCCAAAGGCAATGCTATACCTATCCCATCTGTTTTTCAGCGAGATAACTTCATGGCTGACAATTATGGTGTTGTCCTTGATACATAAGTTTGAATATGAATCTGGAGCAAGAACGGATAATTAGTGGGATGAGTAAAAACTTCTCGACATCGCTGTCTAGTGCATTTTAAGAGTTACAAAGTAAGAGTGGTTCAGATTATTTGTTAAGCATATGGGGCAACAGTTAGGGCATATTATTCAGGTTTTTATGCTACCAAGTACAACAAGAAATGGAAAAGGAGAATCAGTTTTCTTCAGAGATCAAGATGTTTTTTGCTGCATTCAGAACTAAATCACTAAATAATACTAGCCTACCATCAAGAATGAATTCAAATATCTATGTTGTAAGAAAATAAATCATAAAAAGGTCCATTGAGCCTAGAAAAAAATCATACCTAGAACTATGCCATCAGTGAGTGGAGCGTCCAGCAAGGTCTCAATCGTCACATTGTGGACCTTTCATTACTGGAGAATACAAAGACACTATGCTTTAGTACAGATGTAGCTAATATTCACCAAACCACACCTTATGCATAGAGCTAAGTTAATTGTGTTGCACCTGCAGTACACCAGATGTATACTCTAGGCTGGTGAATTTAAGAACGTCAAGTTTGAGATCACAATATCTTCAGAATACAAGAACTCCAGAAGGTTGGGTCGGCTATGGTTCAGCTCATGGGAGCGCAACCAATGCCACCATACCAAGCTATGGTCATCAATAACTCCATTGTTCCCTGGAATAAGTGGCAAGAGCCATCAAATTTTGACTGAAGAACCCCAGCAGAACTGGAAAACCCATATGCAAGATAGAAGAAATCACTTGCCGGTTACGACAACATCGGTTAAGTTGTACCCGCTCATCAAGCTTTGATGTCTAGGACCAAGAAGGTCTAGCCCTTGGCCATAAGATGTCAAAGGTTCGACGATCGACCATTGTGACAAGTCTTACATTGTGCAAGAAAACAAAGAAAATATACTTATGTTAGTGCCTTTAATAATTAAAAATTCAGAAAATATACTTATGTTGCAACGGAACCATATAATAACATGATAACAATATATATTATAGATATGTGCCCGTGCGTTGCGACGGAAGTAAAAGATTTATATGAAACATTGATACGGAATGACAAACATCACTATAATATGCAAAATACGTGTGTAAAACATTATCAATATCACACAAATTATTTCTAAAAAGTTAATTTAGAATTTTTAATTACAGACAAATATGTCGACAACTGTTCACTAATCAGCTAATCCTTTTTAGCGATATCGATGAGTCTCTGTTGTATGTTTGCAGGGATGGCATATCGACACGAATTGTCCTCATAACTTAACAGATCAATCACAAAGTTCCTTCGAAGAGTCTTTGCATCCTACAGACAAAGACATAACAGAACAAAACATATTATCTTGTAGAACGAGATAGCTGGAATGTATGTTTTGAACATAAAACGAACGTACTACACTCACCCTAATAAATTTCAGTCGTCTGTCATTCCCCCACATGGCCATAGCTTGTAGAACGAGGTAGCTGGTATTAAACCTATAGAATAATGTTTAGGCAACTATGTTTTATTTAAACTGCTGAGAAGGTGGTACGAATAAAATACCCACTTAAGTCAATTGGAACACCAGTCTGAATTGTATGTTCCCACTTAAAGATATCCTCCGCCCATCCAGAACATTTCTTGCTGTAAGCAATCTTATATTTTTTGAGGCCATGATAATAGCTTCCGCGAACCTCTTGTATGGCATGTGTTTACACCAATCTTGAGTCAGTGTAAAGTCGATAAAAGTCACATGCTTTTTAACATGATCTATTATGAAAAGGGCGTGACATCCATTGAATTTCCATGGCATAAGAACCTGCAAAATATCAGTCATTATGATCCTACAACAGAAGTGTCCTTTATAAATACGTTCGAAATGAACACATACTTACATATCTACAACCCGTGATATAATAATTCATTGATGGCTAACAATCGAGTGTTTTGGCTAACTCTTCTGTTGTAGGATCCTGATGGTACTTTGGAAGTTTACCAAAACCAACCATTCTCTGGACAGTATATATACATGTACACATGAGGATTAGATGTAGATACTATATATTAATACATTAATGATTGGAAACAAACTTACCCAAAAACACATGTCCATATAATGCTTTCTATTATTTATTATTTCTTCTTTCGGCCTACGTGACTCTTTATTGGCAAGCAGCCGAACAACCATGTCAAAACATCTTAGAATCAGATCTTGATTTATCGTTAAAATGTTTCGCAGGTCTTTGACAGATATTTCTATCTTAAAAGGATTGAAACTTCACACACCATGTTCACCTGTAATGTAGCATGACGAAAGTCTATATCAAGAATCCAAGTAGTTGATATACATAAAATAAATAAATCAATGAGCACTTACTCTAGTGTCGTATCATCTTCTATTGCCATGATATAATCACATAAAACATCTATTGAATCGGCTTTGGTCACTGGCATGTCCTTTGTGGAAAGACCAACCATTAAAAAGTCATTGGTGCACCCATCGGTAGAGACTTTTACAGGAGCTCTTTTATCACAATCATCAACAAACCACCTTTGCAAGTCTGCTTGAGTAATAGGGCCTTCCTCATCTTCATACACTACTTCGCTATCATCAAGCACGTGGAGTAGTTTCCTCTTATTAGAATCTGTTGGGTTTTCTAATATCTCAACATTAGATGGGCTTCCAGAGTCAATTTCTTTTTCATTTTTGTATAACAGACACCCCCTTCTCTTATTCAGGTCTGAAGATAGTAATATAGCAGCCATTTTTTTCCTAAAGTGTGACATGTCATCCTACAAATAAGAAACAATTATGTAGCATTATATATGTAACACTGACTGTAGATGTGCATATATGTCATAGTAGTAATAATATACCTAGGTAAAACTGTCAGACAGTTCATCCCCTGTCCAGTATTCGATATAGTTTAAAAGAAAGAGACCACATGAAGAGCTACAATATACATTAATATCAACATAAATATTAGTATGAATGAAGAAATTGGTAAAGAAGATTTTAGGGCGTACCTATCTGTCTGCTTTGCATATCCCATGTCTATTTCTCTGAGCGGCCAAGAAGCAACTTGGAGGTCTGGCCACCTGTGGTCTTTTAACTCCTTACGTTGAGATATCATATCAATTTGTCTTTGCAGTCCTTTAATCTTTATATATTGTAAAACAAAATTAGAGATTGGGATAAGTTAATATTGAATTCATAATTGTTTAGTTTGTGCATACTCACAGAGTCAGTGAGGTCTTTGCGGTCTTGTGAAGTACCAAGTGAATCGAGCACTTGTATCTCCATATTTCTTGCATGGATAACAGCAAGATACCAGTGCGTCTCTCGGATGTTTATCGGAATAAACACCTACAAAACAGTTATAAATACTTGCATAAGAATAAATTACATATAAACACTAATTGTTCAGATTGCAAACTCATATGTACCATGTCATGGTCTAGGTAAAGTAACACCCTTCATTCAGCGCTACATATTTGTGTCATGTCTTTAATTGGGTATAGCTCCTCTGTTTTAATTTCAACTTCACCATCTCGCTTCAGGAAATTGAACTGGAAAGCATTTTCTATGTGAACGCGACCTCCAGATCGGCACTTTAGATGCGTTTGAGCTTTTATCAAATTTATGTAACAATCTATAACCTGCAAGTGTGTAAGTTGTGGTTAAAAATACTAGGATGAGTAAAAAAACTTATACATAACAACGTCGCCAAATATAAAAACTAAGCATGGATTACCTCGTCACCTAAATATGCGTTCGGCTGAAATAAACACTCCATCCACTTCCTTTCAACAAAGGCATCATCAATAAGCACGACTTCTACCCTTGGTTCACAAGGGATTTCATTAATAAAATCGATGAGGGCAAGATCACCTTGCGTGCAAATATAGTCTAGGGGCAACCAGTCATGAGCTAAAACTAAAATTAGTTATTACAAAAAATACAAATTGATCCATACAGAACTATGAAAATTATAATACCTTCTCGAACTATTGCGGTTGCCACCGATTTTTTGGCTTGTTATGAGACAAGCCTACAAATAGAGATTCCATTCTCGCGGGACAAAAACCTACATTCATAAGGTATAATATAGGTCAGTGCCAGTGCTTTGCCATGCATAACAAATTGTTAGATGCATAAAAATTAATATTGCTAATTTCACAAATGATACAAAACTCAACAATACTTTAAGATGGTATGCATGCAGTAAGAAGGTTGATGACTATCAAAAATTGTGCGGCTCTAATAAAAACAATTTTAGCATGCAAACATGACTTGATAATACACCAGACCAATCAAACAGAAGACAAACATCATCCTATTAGTTTGTTAGCTGAACATGCAACTCTTACCATGGGTCTAGTTTGTTAGGACCTCCTTGTAGACGATGTTCTTGGTATATGTCCCACAATCTACGATGGGGTTTTTCTTTACACCCTTCCTTGACTTTTTCCTCCAATCGACGGCTGGGATGACAAGAACCTTTATGTTCGATCGGGCTATCGCTCTAGATAGAGCAACATATAGTTGGCCATGAGAGAACACTGGTTCAAGCAAGTATACACCAACATTGGGAATAGTCTGACCCTGTGCTTTGTTAACCATCATTGCAAAGCTAAGCCGTACAGGAAACTGTTTTCTTTTGAACTGGAAAGGGAACATCTCTTCATTGGAGGGACACAGCGGTATACGCGGTAGGAAAATCCGTTTTCCAACGTGTTGACCTAGTACAATCTCTGCGTCAATGCTATTTCTTTGGAAGCCACGAACGACCAGCCTGGTGCCATTGCAAAGTCCATTTGCAGGGTCTATATTCCGGAGCAATATAACATGACATCCAATCTTGAGCTTCAAAACATGAGGTGGCAGCCCATTAGGCGTCAATGTGTTTAGAAACTCAGGTGGGTAGTAGTTATGGGGATCATCCATGGCGCTATCGAAACTATGGTACACCATATGCTCCCCTTGAAAACGATCAATCATCTTAACATTTATCATATCCACCCAGTCGTTCCGTGTTGACAGTATCGCCCTTGAAGTGATGTAGGTGGAATCTGACATATTTTCGTTGAGATTTGGGAAAGCGAAGTCTATTAGGTTGTCAAGATCGCTGTCACTCCCACTGTAAGGCACACACACATCGTCAGGAAGACGAATGTCGCCGTCACTATTTGTGTCCTCAGTTCCACCGCCTACGCGTAGCAAAAACTCCACAAACCAAGGGTCGTTTTTTGCTCTCATGTTGCTAACAAGCTTTAAGTGGGACATGGACTCCCATAGGTAAGACATCCGTAGCGAAGACGCGGCCACTTGAGCCCTTGACCCTTTACGACCTATCTGAAATCTCCACCAAAGACAATGGTTTTACCACCAAATGGCAGTGCAGGTCGACCCATTATATCGCACATGCTATTGTCCAGTGCCTCCACAGCTTGTCTCTTAGTCATAGAAGCCTCGTCCCAGATAATGAGAGATGCTTTCTATAGCAACTCTGCTGTTCCACTCTGCTTCGTGAAGCTACATACAGCGCCATCATCAATAGTGAGTGGTATCTTGAAGCGTGAATGGGCGGTTCTTCCTCCAGGCATTATGGAAGCCGCAACGCTAGATGTAGCTGTTGCCACTGCAATCTTGCCCTGGTTGTGTAGCGTCGCGAGCAGCACTCTGTATAGATAAGTCTTCCTGGTGTCACCAGGTCCATCCACAAAGAACAATCCGCCCTGATCGGTGTCAACAGCAGACATAATATTATCATAGGCAGCCCTCTGTTCCTCGTTAAGAGAGTCTTTAAGAGCCACATCTCCCGCTGTCGGTTCGATACTTTCCTCCTCGTAAACCTCCCTAGCAGTACCAATAGCATCGTTATACGCGTCGATGATAGGAAGTAGAGGGAATGTCTTTATGTCCTTTCCCATTGACTGCAGCATGTTCCTAATGTCAATCAATACCATCTGCTCAACATGAGTTTTGTTCTGACTCTTGTGTTGATAGTCCTCGGACATAGAATCTTTGTGTTTCTGCCAGAGTACAGCCACATCGCTTGGCTCACAGTACACCAGTATTGTGGCAAAAAGTCGTCGCAGCGACGATGGCATCTGGAAAAGAGCACGTTCAGTGAGACACTCATCCAGTGTGTTGTCCGACTCAAGCAGTCCCCTTCTCTCTGCTGCCTCACGAAAAGTTGGTAGGGTAACACCATCAACTGTCCTTAGATCCACATAGGAGGTGGCACCAGTCATGTGGTTTAGGAGAACATGAAGATAGTAGCACTCCCCCTCGGCCGGATGAGCAGAGACTATTCTACCAACTTGTCCACTTGTATCTCATTTCCTCCATTGCCATACTTTGCCCTTACCACTCTGCCAAGTGTACCACTAAGGGAAATCACGATATAGGATGCAACGAGCCTCATCATGTAGCCTATTCGCTTCAAAATATGATGTGAGCATCGACCTATCAACACCTAGACGGTTGATGACTCGCTCGACCATTTGCCGCTCGTGAAACGCCACCATGTGCATGTTTGGAAGATGGAGTTGCAGCTGCATCACAGGTGGAGATATCTGACTAAGCTCAAAGCCATATATCCTCCACAAGGCTTCCGGAGGAGTCACCCACCTTGCATCTCTATACTGCTTGATCTCATCAACATCATCATCTGCCTTGCTCGCATCTCTCATAACAACAGACGCACGATCATGGCCTTTGTATATGTACTTGAACAAGTATTTAACAGCCTTGATGCTCCCACATGCCTCGACATTGATGTGACAGTTGAAGAGATGAAGGAGGTATGGGTTATAAGGGACAACCCATCTATTGTCCAGTTCGCACCCTCGGACCTTTTCTTTACGGTCATCGTCACGACGTCTGTAAATAGGGTACGAATCCTTCCCTTGCAAGGTTGTGTCACTGAAAGGCCGAGGGTAATGATTCTTACACGATTTACGACCCTTAGTGCATGGGTAGTTAGGGTTTAGCGACCCACACGGGCCATGCATCATATGCTTGATAACCATCTTTCGTAGTTCAGGGTACTTGTTGCTTGGGATCTCGGCTGAGATCAAAAGGTCATACTACTCAGGACATGTGAGCTTGTACTTCCTCTGCATTATGAGTAGAAAATGGGCATGCGGCAAACCTCGCTTCTGAAATTGCACGACATAGACGTAGGCTCGGACCTTACCAAGAATATCCTGTTTAGTCAGCCTATGCTTTAACTCTTGTAGCTTCACATGAAAGACACGCACTACAAGATCTGAACGATCTTGCGGTGTTTGCCCAGGGAGAAGCTCCCTCCTTATCTCATCCCAGTTAGGGTTACATGTCATGGTAAGAAATATGTCTGGTTTACCAAACTTCCGCACCAGAGCCATAGCATCCATATACCGACGTCTCATGTCACGAGGACCGCCAATAAATGACGTCGACAGCACAGTTCGCTTGCCAACCTTCTCTGCTCTAATATCTCCATCTAGCATGCTATCCACCAAGCCCTGGTATAGGTCTGCCCTTAACCGATCCTGATTCCTGCGTATGTAATCTAAACGAGAACTCTCAATCTTTATGTACGTGTTGACCGCGAACTGCTGGAAAAGCCGCTTTCCATGAAGTATTGGATTGAATACACCGGGGCGAATCTGGAATTTGTAGCAGTAGTAGTCACGTACAGACACACATAAATGGCTAGGAGATTCTGCATACGCAAGGATTATAAAGTGAGTGATGCTGAAAAGATAGTTAATAATGCGCAAATATATCAAATTATAAAGAAACAACTAACCTGCATCTTCATCATTTGCATTACTTGCCCTATGTGTCGCACGGTATGCATCAACTTCGTCCATGGATACTCCAACCTTTGGGATATTTGCATGCCATCCAAGTTCGCCTCTAGGGAAGAACAATGGATATGATAGTGCATCATAGCATCCATGGTATGAGCGGATGCAGTGGCTTGAACTGTCCTTCCCATGGAGCATAACACTCTTGCTGAACTGGCCTTGCCCTTTGCTCCCTTCGATCTAGACAACGGCCACCCCGGAAGTGAGAGGTGTGTTATATGTCTTCTGGTTCAACGTCTGGTCTAGGTTTAACACGATACGATAGTCATCAAGGTTATCAACGTGGCCCATGGTCCTAAGGTGCTCGGACTACGGGTTTCCATGTAGTATGTTGACTATCTGTCGAATAACCTCTTTGTCTTTCTGTTGATGCTCTTCGCGACACTTACGGTACCGATGCTCGAGAGTGGGATCATCATAATAAAAGTAAAGCTCATGGTGTTTATGCTCTGCCCCACCCTCACTACCAAATGACTTGATATTGTGGTACATCATGCCCTGTGCTCGGAACGTGTATATACCAGAATCCCTTACATTAGTTGTCATACTATCGAGGAAACAGTATAGGGAAGTGAAAGAAAAATGGCCATTAAAAAACTTAATGTTATCACGAAAGTGCCTAGCATCAGAGTCTGCACTATCCCACAACCTCTTGAGTTGGGGAGGGTCTCAAGTGGGGCTAGCTCAACCTTCCCACCACGACAACAAAAACCAAGTGTCTCATACTCAAACTTCTTCGCGGTGCAATAACCGCAGTTGGGAACAGTCTTTAGCATATGTGTTTCTTCAGGGATGTTGCTATACACCTTGTCGTACGGGTCAGGAACATCAGTGGCACTCGATTCATCTTGACTACCATCGATCTCTATATCCTCATCGGTATCCTCATCTGATATTTTTTTGGAAACAATGAGTAAGACATATGTATTTATATAAGCATTGGTATCATATCATAAAAAGATTGAAATTAGTACATTGCCCAGTGAATAGGTATTCCTCGTTCTCATCAGCATCATCTTCAAATACGACACCGTCATCGTCATCAACTAGAGGGTGAAAATACAAGCCACATAAAATACCTGGGCATTCAGGATAAAAGGAATATGTAACCCGAATAAAGATTCTTAACAATTACCATTGGAAATGACCCTTGGCTTCGACTGGGTATGATCCACCTCACTTCCTTGTTCGGTCATACTTGCACTCTCATTTGCTGCCACGATATCCTTAGTCGCAGTAGCCATGTTCCTTGAAATGGATGCTTCAAATTGCCGGTTTCGACAGGCTAAGATAGCTTGTCTTTCACCACGTGGCACATGTTGTTTACGTCTTAGTGGTCTAGTAGACATACGCAGTGAATCGGCATCCTCAGTCTGTGTTGAAGCTGGTAGGAACGGGTTACTGGCAATATCAGGGATAACCCAGTCGCAGGGGGTAACTGCGGATCCATCAGGTTCAATTGCATCTGTTGTAGGGTGTACAACCTCAGGGGTATATGTTGGGGACTCCATGGCGATGGACTCCTGACTCAATGTGTCAGCCAATAGTGCTCTACGTTTTCTTATGTACTCTATCTTTGACCCTTTCCGCTTTGGTGTATTATTATACAACCTAAGGCGTTCACGCCTAAGCTCCCTCTCGGCTGGAGTTAAGTTTTTGTACCGCTCTCTAAAGTAGGCGGCCCTTCCCAAATTATGGTTAGGCGTGCTACTAACAGTTTCATGCACACTGCCTAGAATAAGGCATGTATATGTTAAACCGCCTGAAATCAGCTGTTTTGCAAAATTAGTTGAGTGAACAGTCATGTACCTGATGTCAGAAGGTCTCTCGTTGTGAAAACATCGTCTGACTTGAATGTCTCATTCATATGCAACCAATCGCTATCATCATCTTGATTCACATTTGGAACTGCCAAATCAACAGTTGCAAAATGATTTTCATGGCTACAAATCTGTATTTATAAAACGACGGGTGAAAAAAAATGTGATAGGTATACCCGCAATACCTTGTGTTGCAAAGTTTGTGAAATCAATTGTGCTACAGCCATCTGAAAGACTAACTGTGAAACACAATGAAAACCAAAATAAGATTAATAGACATTCACTAATCCACAAGAGGATCTATTAAAATAATTAGGAATTTAACTTTTTCATCACCTCTAGATGCCTCTGTCTGTATAGGAGGTCCTTTATTTCGTTGGCTTACTTCACGACGTTTTCTACTTTTCTCGTTTTTTTGTTCAACGGTCATCGTGGCATATCTTTCCCTTTCCCTTTGCCTCTTACGTTCCTTAGCATCGACATTTGGACCAAGCCTTTTCGATCCATTTTCATCAGCTACAATATAACCTTGTGTATTAGTGTTACCCTAAATACTACGTTTCAAACGTTAATCGGCACTCGTGTAATAACCTTTACCTATAGTAATGGTGTTTGAGATGTTTGTCAATGGTGTGCGTCCATCATTATGTTCCATATGATCTGTTTTTGTTGGTTCACCATTCTCCATAAAGAAACCCTATCATGGACAGTGGAATGGCTTAGTTAAGTTTTCACACAGTACTTGAGTAAGGGCTGATTTGGTGATCAGGGATCCTGAGGGGATCCATGGAGAGGAATTCCGCTTGCTATTCAAATAGCAAGGAGATTCCTCACACATGGATTTGAATAGCAAGGGGATTCCTTCCCCATTCGATATCATTTGTATTTGTTTATAACATTTGAGGTTTCACATTTAGAAAACATATACTTAATTCTTATGAGATATGAACACTTTAGGAGTCTTGAAGTCTATTTGCTTCACATGGAAAATCAACAAGGTATGTATCAGGTTTTGGATATATAGTGCATTGACTAACTTGGGAAGTTGGGTATTTTTTTTTGTTACACAGGCTGTTAAGCTAATATGAATTGCACACGTGCATACTAAGGACCTATGTCTACCTGACCACATTTTGCATACATGTCAAGAAGTGAATTAATTTGAGATATATCAAGATTGTGGATATTTTCTCTAATATAAAGGTGTACCATCTTCCCTACTATCAAGTCACCAATTCGCCCACAAGCAGAGAGGACAGGCACTAAGGTAGCCTCATCTGGAGCAGGACCCTGGGATTGCATTTGTTTATAAAGATCCAAAGCTTCACGGTATTGGTCAAGTTGAACGTAGCAAGAGATCATGGCATTCCATGAGACTGTGTTCCTCTCTGGTTGTGATGGAACTCACTGACCAACATGGAGCTACTCTCTAGTCATTGCTTGTGGGTTGTTCTCTAGGTATCAGCATGTTGCAGAAGTAACCGTTAATTGTCTACAGGCAGATGAGAGGACAGGAGCTCTAGAGGCTGAGCGTCCAACAACTGCAGGAGCTCGAGAAGACCCTCGAATCTGGCCTCGGCTCTATACTCAAAACCAAGGTAGGTATGCCCTGCTGATATACTCAAGAGTTGGTGACAGCATAACCATCTCTTTTCTTGGAAAAAAACAAATTGCAGAGCCAAAAAATCCTTGACGAGATCAGTAGTCTGGAAAGAAAGGCAAGCATCACTCCCTTTTTCAAACTGCTCTAGTTAGTTTATCTCAAAAACAAACAAGTTGTTGATGAAATATGCAGCTGGACTCTTTCGCATTACGTTGTTCAACCAAAAATCCTGTTTCCTGCCTTCTGAATTCTGACAGCGTCCGTCCTCACCTGTGTTGTTAAACAGAGAATACAGCTGATCGAGGAGAACTCAAGGCTGAAGGAGCAAGTAAGTCCCTGCTCTCTCTCCCCCCCCCCCTTCTGAATGAATGAAGGTTTCCATTCCACTCTCCATTTGTTTTGACCGATGTCTCGGAGGTTTAAGCCAACGGCGACCTGAAGCTGTAGGTGACACAGATGTCGAGGATGGAGATGCAGCTTGGCGCCGATCTAGAGTTCGTGTACGAGGAAGGGCAGTCGTCTGAATCCGTGACGAACACATCCTATCCGCGCCCATCGACCAACAACGACGACTGCTCTGACACATCACTCAGGCTCGGGTGAGTTGGGGGAAATTCCATGTAAAACATGTTGGTGGCTCGTGAGTAATGAACCTGCATGCTATTTACTAGAGGCTACCACTCTTCAGCTCCAAGTGACGGAGATTTGGCATGTCCGGTAGCGGAGCGGTGCCGATCGCTTGCCCTTCTCCACTCTAGATCGGTCTGGATTGGGGGAGAGCAGCACTGCTGGATCGGGAAGACCCAAGTGACCAATGCGTCGCATCAGAATAAGGCATTTTAAGTGTTGTATGGTGTGTGTATTTTGGCTCTGAGAGTGAGACCCGCTTTTGTTATAATACATACATACAGGCAGCATGGCAATACGTGCTGCCGCTGGGATGCTACCTGCAGTCCGTGACCTGTGTCTGTCGTCTCTGTTTCTAGTACTCGTATAAACAGCTATGTTCCTCTCAACCGGAGACCCACTGACCAACATATGACAATGCACAAGGCGACCAAACTCAAGGTTGTTTGTGTTGCGATTTTATTCTGGGCAGTGCAGTGGAACAACATATCAAGGGGTGACTATGACAGTTGAACAATAAACGAATTGTAATAGTGCATTTGATCTGGTTGTGATTTGTTCCTTCACCCAATCCAAATATTCTGCCTGATTCTGCAAAACATAGGCACATTTATCCACTCACTTAGATCCAGTTGCATACAAGATTATTCTCATAGCACTCCTGCCGAAGGGGTCTTCCTGTACCACTATTTTTCTTTGGATTGTTTTTGTTTGGTGTCCTCATCTAGCACTTAGCTTCCAGCATGTTAGTACCATCTTCCTTGGTGATCTCCTCATGTCCACCATATTTGGCATCAAGGAGCCAAGGACAGAGCCCTCCAGTGCGAGCCAGCTAATGACACTGGCCTGCTTCCAAGTGTCAGTCTAGCTGGGCAGTGACATTGATGAAAGTTACTGGGTGATCTGGATCTGGACGCTGCTAAGCAAGGGGATTGTAGCCTTGAAGGCCAGGCTGGCATACAATGGTGTCCATGGATTCTTACTGCTAGTGAGTAAGCAGACCAGCTATGTGCGAATCTAACGGTGCAGTGGCAGCAGGAGCAAGGGTGGAAAGTGATGCTATTTTTTCAACCCAGAGAAAAAATGGTGACACAGGAGCAAAACTCTTTGATGAAGTGCTGTGAGAATAGTTTTTCTTTGCATTGAAGTTCAATATAAGCTATGTATATTTATCTTATTATGCAGTCAAAAGCTATATAATTTGTTGTAACAGCCAGAGGCGAACCTGGCTGTTAGCGGTGTTGAACAACACGGCGCACTGATGCTGTCCATGTGCGATGTGGTGCATGATTCAGTCCAGCAGGTTCATCTGACCGATAAAATTGTGCTAGTGACAGTTCCTAATGATGTTTGGGTACTTGATACAGGTGCCAGCAATCATATGACAGGAACTCGAACAATGCTAACACAACTCAATACAAGAGTTCGAAGAACGGTGAAATTCGGTGTTGGATCTCATGTGAGGATTCAAGGTATGGGATCAGTAATTATGCAAGATCGAAATGAAGGTCACAAGGTACTGACAGATGTCTATTACATTCCTGAATTGAAGAGTAATATTGTGAGTTTAGGGCAATTAGAAGAAAAAGGTTTTACATTTAAGGGAGAAAATGGGAAACTCTGTGTTTATGATCTGGAACAAAACATACTGATTGCTGCTCCTAGAACTTCAAATAGACTGTATATTGTAAAGTTTGGTCTATCCACACCGGTATGTTTGTTGGCAAAGTCTGAAGAAAAGGCCTAGCAGTGGCATGCCAGGATGGGGCATTTGAACTTCAGAGCTTTAAAAAGTCTAGGTGACAAAAACATGGTGGTTGGAATACCAAATGTGAAGCAAGTTGAGCAAGTCTGTGATGGTTGTGTCCTAGGAAAACAACACAGGAAACCATTTCCCAAAGTGTCAGGTTTCAGGGCAGTTAAAAATCTTGAGCTAGTTCATGCAGATCTTTGTGGTCAGATTGCTCCCAAGAGCATAGGGGGTGTATCTTATTTTCTGCTAGTGGTAGATGATCACAGTAGATACATGTGGGTAGAGATGCTAAAATCCAAAGATCAAGCGTTAGAATGTTTCAAGAGAATTAAACAAAGGGTTGTGGTTGAGTCTAGAAATAAACTGAAAGCTTTAAGAACAGATAGGGGTGGTGAGTTTACCTCAAATCTGTTCTCCATTTTCTGTAGTGAAGGTGGGATCAAACACTATACTACAACTCCATATTCCCCACAATAGAATGGAGTAGTAGAGAGAAGAAATCAGACAGTGGTTCAAATGGCTACATGTTTGCTCAAAACAATGCAAGTCCCATCTGTCTTCTCGGGAGAAGTTGTCAGGACAGCAGTTTATTTACTGAATAGGTCAATCACAAAAGCTCTAATCTCTAAGACTCCTTTCGAATCCTGGCATGGAAAGAAACCTAGTGTCAGTCATTTGAGAATTTTTGGTTGTGTTGCCCATGTGAAGTTGGTTGGTCCAGGTTTAAATAAACTGGCTGACAGATCTAGCAAAATGGTTTTCATAGTTTATGAGTGAGGCTCAAAGGTTACAGACTATTTGATCCTATGACTAACAGGTTAGTTGTTAGCCGAGATGTAATTTTTGAAGAGAGTAAACCATGGGACTGGGAAAATTTCATAGACAACTTAGGCTTTTAGTTGACTGAAACTTTTATAGTTGATCATCAATTGCCTATTCAAGCTACAACAACAGTAGAAGACAGTGAAGGTTTAGTACCGGTGAATCAAGACTCAGAGGGAGAACTCTCAGCTACGCATAACAGTGAAGCAGGACCCTCTCATGCTCCAAATTCACCTCAAAGTCAAGGGTCAAGTACAGCTACAGGTTGGGTATCTCCTCCTGAGCAGAGTCCTCAGTTTTCAGTAGGGGTACCACAGAGATACAAAACAATTGCAGATTTGTATGACTCAACAAATGAAGTACTTCATTTTGAATATAGTGGGGTGTGCATGTTAGCAGCCGATGAGCCAATGGAGGAAGAAATGGAGTCCATTCATCAAAATGGAACCTGGGTGGCTGCTCATATGCCAAAGGGTCAAAAGGCAATAGGACTAAAGTGGGTATTCAAGGTAAAGAAAGATCCATCAGGGAAAATTGTGAAACATAAGGCTATCTGTCGATTAACCTCTTTGTCAAAAGGCAATAGGACTGAAGTGGGTATTCACCTCAAAGTTAGACTGGTCCACCTCAAAGAAAACGACTCTAATGAGTTCGCACAAAATATTTATTAATCATTTGCACGGTCAAAAATTTCACAAAATATCTCTTATTAAACCCATGTCATAGGTATTACAAACGAAATTCATAGACATACAAGTTTGCCTCATGTTGCTTTTGGTTGATCAATAACAGTACGACACGTATTCTATCATTATAGAATCTCTCTACGCCTAAACATAGTCCCAATTATTGCTCTTTGCGAATTTGTAGAATCTATCTACGCCTTTGTTCTTCAAGAAATGTAACAGCAAACTGACGGTTGTTCCGCGCCACCAAAGCTTTTTGAATTGCTGCAATGAATGCCACAATTAATCACATCTACACGTAGTTCATGATATAATGAGAACAATCACGATTTAAATGTAACTAATTTTTTAGAATATACTTACGTCCAAAATGATGGGTGTTGTGATGGAACGGATTGAAGTGTATTGCGGTATGATCCGAAGATTCGAGGCACTCTAGAATTACACATTTAAATCTCCGTTACGAATTATTATAAAGCAAAACTTAGTGACAGATGTTTTTGAGAGGCGTAAAGACAAGTTATACCTTGTCTTCTGAACCGTCTAAACATAGTCCCAATTATTATGCCATAATCCTCCTTAGCCAACGCCCAGCGGAGTGCATTTTTGTTTAGTAGGTCACCCCAAACTTTAATGATATGTAAATATCCCCTATGACATCGATTTTGGTAAGAATAGGTTAGTAATATTTAGATTTGAATATATAACTCGACAATTAACGGAATATACCTAGCATCCATTATAACAATCTTTCTGAAAGGGCCCCACATTGTGCGATGAATTGTATCCAAGTGGACTACAATAGCCATTATGTCTACAAAAATAACAGTTTATAAATGGATTAATACTGAATTTTGTGTAAACGATATTTTAATAATATTAAGAGATCGATATATTCTTACTGACTAAAGTCATGTTTGGCAACTCGGCAATATCAGCTAGGTTCAAGAGTATTTGTTTTGGGAATGGCGCCATTTGAATTGGAACAGTGTATGGCTCCACGATAGTTTGTTGGTCAAGACACAATTCCATGGGACCATTTAGATGACGAAAATTAAATTCACCCGGATGAAGACTGAACTTTACATTATGCATCTTGTAAACATGCTTTTCATGGAGCAAATTGTCGAAATGTTTGACTGTCTCGTACTGTCATACATATATGTTATGGCCTCGATCTTGGCTCCCTAATAGTATTTCAGTAGGAGAAAAGGCGATGGTATGAAGAGCGTGTAACTTTGAAAATGAATCTTAGAGAATTGTTGGCTTACATTGATGTCAGATAAAACAAAATGTTGTCTGTCACGAAAACGTGGTTCAATCGGGAATTTAACTTCTACCCGAGCGACAATATTGTATTTCCGCGGTAGCCCATAAAAATCTTCATCACGGTAGTCGTCGAACAACCTGAAGCTATATTAAACATACGACTAAATAATGGTCATAACTTTGATAGACAAATTTTGTGTAAATATATTTATATATAATAACTTACATAGGCATCCGTTTTCTTTGGTCCGTTGCGGCTCTTTCACGGTTCAATACGACCGGTTCCATCAAAACCTTGTAGCCTTTAACATAATTTAAAATTTAAATTTAAATGGAACACATGTCATACTTTCGCGGTTCAATATTCTTGTGTTGTCTAATGGTTCATGAAAATATATGATGCCTCGACAGGTGAGAATCAAAACTTAATTCAAACAAAAAGTTCTCTGAATATTGTGAGTATTGTGGTCTTGGAAAATTTTGTGCTTTCAATAAGGCCCTCTAATATAGTTTAAATGATTATGTATGTAGTGTGTATTGTGTAATAAGCAATCCTTTCGGTTTATATTTTACTCGAACGTATGTACGGGGCAGTTCGTATATATGATTCGGTACAAGTATGTTATTTAAAAGGAGGGAGAGCAAGGATATATAGCCTTGAGACCCCATACAGATAGCTGCACAAATATGTGTGCACAAAAAAACATGAATTATTGTTCTGATTTATAGTAGTAGAGATTAGCATCAATCGATATATACCGGAAGAATGCATATAAACTTTATACCCCAATACAAACCACCAATACACACAAGCATACACGGCATTAACAACATTGTTTGTTAGGAAAATTCAACTGAAACATGATCGCAAAAATGAAACCAAAGTGGTATGGCAATTTACTAACATATCACAGGCTATTAAAGAACATTTGCAGCAACAAATTTGCTTGAAAGCTTACCTTGGCCTGAGAAGCTGCGGAAGTCGTCGATGCGTTGCAGCGAACCCCTGACGGTGTCCTGACGTCCGGTCCGGGTAAACCAAACGCCTTATCCCTTCCTTCTTCCACACCCTCGCTAGCTGAAACAACAAACTACTACAATGAAACCACCATACATAATTTCAGTAAACACTCTATGATCAATGCAGCCGAAATAACAAACTAATATATTTGTTAAGAATGAGTTATTGGATAGCATAAATACCAAATTATTTTGCTAAATAAAACATATAGGATAACTCTAAAGTCAAATCAAGACTAAGCCGATACAGGAACAATGCCTCAAATATAGGAACAAATAACTTAAGAGCTCCCTTAAAAAAACAGCAAGGACTACAGCCATTGCAGCAAAACAAGATCTGAGATAAAAAAAATCAGCAATTGCAAGGTGGAAGCAGATAATTATACACAGTACAACGCAAGATCACATGGCAGTTGTTAAATGATATTGGTAGAACACATGTAAATTGTATCAGTAGGAATAAGGCATAACACAAGAAAAGTATACAGGAAAATATGAGTAGTTGTTCATCACAAGTTACCTTCGAATTTGCCGTTGAAGGTATAGTTCTCCAAGATCACGTGGGACTTCTTTATGCCAGAACCTATATATAATAAAAAAATCAGCAATTGTTAATAAGGGTTGTAGCTATATGAGTTGGGTAGCGAACAAATAATAGCAGTGGCACTCGAGGTGACAGACCTGGCATGTTCAATTATTATTTAGTTTGTTTGATTGAATAGCATAGGAAAATGTATAATTCCTTGCTACGTACAAGCCAGTTTTCTGTTCAATTATCCTTTTACATGTTTTACTGGTTCTCTTTGTAGAATCACTGGTGTACTGTGTCAATTGTTGCATATTGAGCAGTAAGCCTATAACCAATAGTTGCTCAATAACTGAATCAAATTATAGCATCATAGCCAATTGATTTGTCCTGTGGAACAGTTGTGGTGAATACCAAATGTTAGCATCATAACCATCGATTTGGCTATTTGTTTGTCTATTTTCTGTGTAAATTTAGTTGCAACCATCAAATGAAAAAAAAACACCATTTTCATTTATCACGTGTCATGTTATCTTCTGTTGCATGTCATGAACTCTGTATTGCTAAAATTACATGCTATTGCAATTTCAGGTTAAGAAACACATTAAGCACCAGATGAATTCAAATGTCTAAGATTACCACAGGAAACCATGTAAGATTGGGTATAAGAATTTGGAAGATGGGACCAAAGTTAGGTTTGCTAGAGGGATGAATTCATCTAGTGAAAACCAAATTCCACATCACGTATTCTATTCTTGTTGTTATCAGGATTACTACAAGTAAAAAACCAAAACTTGGATGAACACGTTTGCAACCAAAAGCGATGAACAACAACTCATATTTTACTCGTAGCAAGATGTACTCGTAAAGCTAGCATTTATAAACCAAAAATGATGCCAGCAACAACAACAACAACAACAACAAAGCCTTTTTGTCCCAAGCACGTTGGGGTAGGCTAGAGATGAAACCCCGTATGAAAACCTCAGAGCTCAACCCCAAAGAAAAAAAGGGAAACAAAGGCAAAGGAGAACCGAAAAACGACGAAACAGGGAAACACATAAAAGAGATAAAACCCACAAGAACCAGCAAGATCTAAATGGGCACAAGAAAAGGTCAAACGATTAAAGAGGAAAAGCGAAACTATAAATCAAGGTTCTGGCACGTGAATTGCACACTTCCACCCCTTCCTATCCATGGCGAGCTCTTTATCAATATCCCACTCCTTCAGGTCCCTCTTCACAGCCTCTGTCCACGTCAAGGTTGGTCGACCTCTACCTCTCTTCACATTCTCGGGACGCCTAATTATTCCGATATGCACTGGTGCCTCCTCAGATCTTTGTTGGATATGTCCAAACCATCTCAAACGATGTTACATAAGCTTCTCCTCAATTGGCGCCACTCCTACCCTCTCTCGTATATCATCATTCCGGACTCGGTCTCTCCTTGTGTGGCCACATATCCAGCACAACATACGCATCTCTGCCACGCATAGTTGTTGGACATGTCGTCTTTTAGTGGGCCAACATTCTGCTCCATACAACATAGCCGGCCGGATTGCTGTCCTGTAGAATTTGCCTTTTAGTTTGTGTGGCACCCGGGGGTCGCATAAGACACCCGCCGCTTGCCGCCACTTCAACCATCCAGCTTTAATTCTATGACTGACATCCTCATCGATGTCTCCATCCTTCTGAAGCATTGATCCTAAGTAACGAAAAGTGTCTTTTTTGGGTACCACTTGCCCATCAAGACTAACATCGCCATCTTCATACCCCATGGCACTGAAATCACACTTCATATACTCCGTTTTAGACCTACTAAGCCTAAAACCTTTTGCTTCCAACGTCTGCCTCCACAATTCCAACTTTTGCGAAACACCACTCCTACTCTCCTCAATAAGTACCACATCATCGGCAAAAAGCATACACCACGGTATATCTCCTTGTATGTCCCTTGTGACCTCATCTATCACCAAAGCGAAAAGATAAGGGCTCAAAGCCGACCCTTGATGTAGTCCTATGTTAATTGGAAAGTCATCGGTGTCCCCATCACTTGTTCGGACACTTGTCACAACATTAGTGTACATATCTTTAATAAGATTAATGTACTTTGTTGCAACTTTGTGTTTTTCCAAGGCCCACCACATTACACTCCTAGGTACTTTGTCATAAGCCTTCTCCAAGTCTATAAAGACCATATGCAGGTCTTTCTTTTGTTCTCTGAATCTCTCCATAAGTTGTCTTAGTAGGAAATAAAAAATTTGGATGGATAGTGAACATGCTCTCATAGTTCAAGTGTATTTCTAAAATCTTAGGAACCGGTAGAACACAAGAAAAGACACTGACCTTCAGCAAATAACACTGACCTTCAGCAAATAGCAAAATCATTTGAATTTTAAAGTTGTACAGACTAATAAAATGAACAGGTACATACTGCATTACAGCAACAGCAATATTCTACATTCTACAGCAATAATTCCTAAATATGCTCATACATAATAGATAGCAACATCCTACTCGATCAAATGAATTAATCTACAAGTGATTTGTATACTAAACCAGCATGCAATCATCATGACTTGTTAGATCTTAATACTAACTGAAGGAGGTCTCCAGCAAACCATAGTAATAATAATGTACTAACTGAAGGAGGTCTCCAGCAAAACAAGCAGCATACCTTAAACAAGGCAGCTGGTAGAACACAAGCGATGAGCAAATAAAAAACTATGAACTAATATTAAGAACTGGTAGAACACAAGAAAAGACACTGACCTTCAGCACCGTGTCCTTAGCGACCCATGGCTTCACTGGCGTATGGCGGATGGATCGATTAGGGGGTTGAAAGGGAAATGTGCCCTTGGGCCATTTCTAAGTATTTTGGTGATTTAGTGCCCAACACATGTGCTTAATTGTGAATTTATGTACATGGATGAACAAGGTACAAATCAAGGATAAAGGTATGTTTCTAAGCCTTAGTACATTGGTTTTGTGTACTAATATATTTGTCTAAGTGTTAGAAACAGAAAGAAGAAGAAGAGAGAAGAGGAGAAAAGACTTAGCTGTGTGCTGCCAAGACCCAGGTCGGTGTGGAGCACCGGACTGTCCGGTGTGCACCGGACAGTGTCCGGTGCGCCAGACTGACTCGGCGCGAACAGGCCGCTCTCGGGAATTCGCCGACGGCGTACGGCTAAAATTCACCGGACTGTCCGGTGTGCACCGGACTGTCCGGTGAGCCAACGGTCGGCCGGGGCCAACGGTCGGCCGCGCAATCCGCGCGGGACACGTGGCCGAGCCAACGGTCGGAAGACGGCACCAGACTGTCCGGTGTGCACCGGACATGTCCGGTGCGCCAACGGCTCCCAGATCTACAACGGTCGGCAACGGTCGGAAGCGCCAGTTATGGAAACAAATCGGGCACCGGACAGTGTCCGGTGTGCACCGGACTGTCCGGTGCCCCCGACGACAGAAGGCAAGGATGGCCTTCCGGATTTGCTCTCAACAGCTCCTAGCTGCCTTGGGGCTATAAAAGGAGCCCCTAGGCGCATGGAGGAGACACACAAGCAACCTTTGAGCATTCTTGATCATCCACACTCAGTCTTTGCGCATTCGTTTGTCATTCTAAGTGTTTCGAGCTCTGTTCTAGTGAGAACTTTGTGATACTCTTGTGAGCTCGATTCTTGGCCGTGTGTGTGTGCGTTTCGCTGTGGATTTGTGTGTGTTGCTTCCCTCCCTTACTCTGTGCTTCTTTGTGATCATATACTTGTAAGGGCAAGAGACTCCAATTTGTGGAGATTCCTTGCAAACGGGATAGTGAAAGGAAAAACAAAACACTGTGGTATTCAAGTGGGTCTTTGGACCGCTTGAGAGGGGTTGATTGCAACCCTCGTCCGTTGGGACGCCACAACGTGGAGTAGGCAAGCGTTGGTCTTGGCCGAACCACGGGATAAACCACTGTGTCACCTCTGTGCTTGATCTCTTGTGGTATTGTGTTTTGTTGAGACTTCTCTTTAGCCACTTGGCAACTATTGTGCTAACACTTAACAACTTTTTGTGGCTTAAGTTTTAAGTTTTCACAGGATCACCTATTCACCCCCCCCCTCTAGGTGCTCTCAATTGGTATCAGAGCCGTTCTCTTCACAAAGGGACTAACCGCCCGAAGAGATGGATCCTAAGGGGAAGGGTATCGTGATCAACGACAAAGAGAAGGAAGCCTTCGTCAACGAGCCGAAGGACGACAAGCCTACCGACTCCGGCTCGGGTCATAGACGGAAGGAAGGGAAGAAGAAGAAGACAAGGCGCATCAAGGAGATCGTCTACTACGACAGCGATGAGTCTACTTCTTCCCAAAAGGACGAAGACCACAACGACTACGAGAGAAGGAAACCGGTTAATTCGAACTTTTCTTTTGATTACTCTCGTATTCCGCAAAGTTCACATTCACATTTGCTCTCCATTCCACTCGGCAAGCCCCCACACTTCGACGGAGAGGACTACGGATTTTGGAGCCACAAAATGCGTAGTCACCTATTCTCTCTCCATCCTAGTATATGGGAGATTGTAGAGAGTGGAATGCACTTTGATAGTTCGGATAGTCCCATGTTCATTAATGAACAAATTCATAAGAATGCACAAGCTACTACTGTTCTTCTAGCTTCCTTGTGCAGGGATGAATACCATAAAGTAAGCAGCTTGGATAACGCAAGCAGATCTGGGACACCCTCAAGATTTCTCATGAGGGGAATAACGTCACCTTGCTCACCAAGATGGAGTTGGTGGAGGGAGAGCTCGGACGGTTCGCAATGATAAGAGGCGAGGAGCCGACGCAAACATACAATCGGCTCAAGACCCTTATCAACAAGATAAGGAGCTACGGAAGCACACGATGGACGGACCACGACGTCGTCCGCCTAATGCTCAGGTCATTTACTGTTCTTGATCCTCATTTGGTGAACAATATACGTGAAAATCCCAGGTACACCAAGATGTCGCCCAAAGAAGTTCTTGGGAAATTCGTTAGCGGGCGAATGATGATCAAGGAGGCGAGGTATGTGGACGACGCCTTGAATGGTCCGATCAACGAGTCGCAACCTCTTGCTCTCAAGGCAACACGAAGCAAGGAGGCGCTACCTAGCAAGGTGGCACAGATTGAGGCGGCCGGACTCAATGATGAAGAGATGGCTCTCATCATCAAGAGATTCAAGACGGCGCTAAATGGTCGCAAGGGGCAGCCAAGCAAGACCAAGACAAAGGGGAAGCGCTCATGCTTCAAATGTGGTAAGCTTGGTCATTTTATCGCTAACTGTCCCGATAATGAAAGTGACCAGGAAAAGGGGAACAAAAGAGAGAAGAAGAAGCAATACAAGAAGGCAAAGGGCGAGGCGCATCTAGGAAAGGAGTGGGACTCGGATTGCTCCTCCTCCGACTCCGACAATGAAGGACTCGCTGCTACTGCCTTCAACAAGTCTTCCCTCTTCCCCAACGAGCGTCTCACATGCCTTATGGCAAGGGAGAAGAAGGTGAGTACTCAAGACTCCGCTTATGCTTCGTCTAGTGATAATGAGTCTAGTGATGATGATGACATAGATTATTCATGCTTGTTCAAGGGCTTAGATAGATCTAAGATAGATAAAATCAATGAATTGATTGATGCATTGAATGAAAAGGATAGGCTGTTAGAAAAGCACGAGGATTTATTGTATGATGAACATGATAAATTTGTAGAGGCACAAAAATCATATGCGTTAGAAGTGAAAAGAAATGAAATGCTTTCTTATGAACTATCTACTTGTCATGAAACCATTTCTACTTTACAAGGTGTTAACAATGATTTAAATGCTAAGTTAGAAGTAGCAAATAAATCTAATTCTTGTGTAGAACGTGTTATGATTTGCACTAGGTGTAAGGATTTCGATGTTGATGCCTGTAGTAAACACCTAGTTTTAATTTCCACATTAAATGAGGAATTGGCTAGTCTTAATGCCCAACTTAAGACTAGCAAGAGTGAAGTTGATAAAATAAAATTTGCAAGGGATGCCTGCACGGTTGGTAGACACCCCTCAATTAAGGATGGTCTTGGCTTCAAGAGAGAGGCCAAGAACTTAACAAGCCATAAGACTCCCATCTTCGTCAAGGAGAAAGGGAAGGCCCCTATGGCTAGTGGTGCTAAAAAGAACCATGCTTTCTTATACCATGATAGGAGACATGCTAGAAATGCTTATAATGATTTTGATTTACATGTTTATGATTCTCATGCCATGTTTGCTTCTAGTTCTTCCTATAAGCACGATAGAGATATGTGTAGGAGAAATGTTGTACATATGCCTAGAAGAAATATTGCTCATGTGCCTAGAAAGAATGTTATTCATGCTCCTAGGAAAGTAGTGAATGAACCTTCTGTAATTTATTGTGCTTTAAACACTTCCTTTGCTATTTGTAGAAAGGATAGGAAAATAGTTGCTAGGAAGTTAGGGGCAAAATGCAAGGGAGACAGGACTTGCATTTGGGTCCCTAAGGACATTTGTGCTAACCTTGCAGGACCCAACATGAGTTGGGTACCTAAGACCCAAGCCTAAATTTGCCTTGCAGGTTTATGCATCCGGGGGTTCAAGCTGGATTATCGACAGCGGATGCACAAACCATATGACGGGGGAGAAGAAGATGTTCACCTCCTACGTCAAAAATAAGGATTCCCAAGATTCAATTATATTCGGTGATGGGAATCAAGGCAAGGTAAAAGGGTTAGGTAAAATTGCAATTTCTAATGAGCACTCAATTTCAAATGTGTTTTTAGTTGAGTCTCTTGGTTACAATTTGCTATCTGTTAGTCAACTATGCAACATGGGATATAATTGCCTTTTTACTAATGTAGATGTGTCTGTCTTTAGAAGATGTGATGGTTCACTAGCTTTTAAGGGTGTACTAGACGGCAAGCTTTACTTAGTTGATTTTGCAAAAGAAGAGGCCGGTCTAGATGCATGCTTAATGGCTAAGACTTGCATGGGCTGGCTGTGGCATCGCCGCTTAGCACATGTGGGGATGAAGAACCTCCACAAGCTTCTAAAGGGAGAACACGTGATAGGTCTAACAAATGTTTATTTCGAAAAAGATAGACCTTGTGCAGCTTGTCAAGCAGGTAAACAGGTGGGAGGAGCACATCACAGCAAGAATGTGATGACCACATCAAGACCTCTGGAGCTGCTGCATATGGACCTCTTCGGACCCGTCGCCTATCTAAGCATAGGAGGAATTAAGTATGGTTTAGTTATTGTTGATGACTTTTCCCGCTTCACTTGGGTATTCTTTTTGCAGGATAAGTCTGAAACCCAAGGGACCCTCAAGCGCTTCCTCAGGAGAGCTCAAAATGAGTTTGAGCTCAAGGTGAAGAAGATTAGGAGCGACAACGGGTCCGAGTTCAAGAACCTTCAAGTGGAGGAGTTTCTTGAGGAGGAAGGGATCAAGCACGAGTTCTCCGCTCCCTACACACCATAGCAAAATGGTGTGGTAGAGAGGAAGAACAGGACGCTAATCGATATGGCGAGGACGATGCTTGGAGAGTTCAAGACCCCCGAGTGCTTTTGGTCGGAAGCTGTGAACACGGCTTGCCACGCCATCAACAGGGTCTATCTTCATCGACTCCTCAAGAAGACTTCGTATGAGCTACTAACCGGTAACAAACCCAATGTATCGTACTTTCGTGTATTTGGGAGCAAGTGTTACATTCTAGTGAAGAAGGGTAGAAATTCTAAGTTTGCTCCCAAAGCTGTAGAAGGGTTTTTATTAGGTTATGATTCAAATACAAAGGCGTATAGAGTCTTCAACAAATCATCGGGTTTGGTTGAAGTCTCTAGCGACGTTGTATTTGATGAGACTAATGGCTCTCCAAGAGAGCAAGTTGTTGATTGTGATGATGTAGATGAAGAAGATGTTCCAACGGCCGCTATACGAACCATGGCGATTGGAGACGTTCGGCCACAGGAACAAGATGAACGAGATCAACCTTCTTCCTCAACGACGGTGCATCCCCCAACTCAAGACGATGAACAGGTTCATCAACAGGAGGTGTGTGATCAAGGGGGAGCACAGGATGATCACGTGATGGAGGAAGAAGCACAACCGGCACCTCCAACTCAAGTTCGAGCGATGATTCAAAGGGATCATCCCGTCGACCAAATTCTGGGTGACATTAGCAAGGGAGTAACTACTCGGTCTCGACTAGTTAATTTTTGTGAACATTACTCTTTTGTCTCCTCTATTGAGCCTTTCAGGGTAGAGGAGGCCTTGCTAGATCCGGATTGGGTGTTGGCCATGCAGGAGGAACTTAACAACTTCAAGCGCAATGAAGTTTGGACGCTGGTGCCTCGTCCCAAGCAAAATGTTGTGGGAACCAAGTGGGTGTTCCGCAACAAACAAGACGAGCACGGAGTGGTGACAAGGAACAAGGCTCGACTTGTGGCAAAAGGTTATGCCCAAGTCGCAGGTTTGGACTTTGAGGAGACTTTTGCTCCTGTGGCTAGGCTAGAGTCCATTCGTATCTTGCTAGCATATGCCGCTCACCATTCTTTCAGGTTGTACCAAATGGATGTAAAGAGCGCTTTCCTCAACGGGCCAATAAAGGAGGAGGTGTACGTGGAGCAACCCCCTGGCTTCGAGGATGAGCGGTACCCCGACCACGTGTGTAAGCTCTCTAAGGCGCTCTATGGACTTAAACAAGCCCCAAGAGCATGGTATGAATGCCTTAGAGATTTCTTAATTGCTAATGCTTTCAAGGTTGGGAAAGTCGATCCAACTCTTTTCACTAAGACTTGTGATGGTGATTTGTTTGTGTGCCAAATTTATGTCGATGACATAATATTTGGTTCTACTAATCAAAAGTCTTGTGAAGAGTTTAGCAGGGTGATGACGCAGAAATTCGAGATGTCGATGATGGGCGAGTTGAACTACTTCCTTGGGTTCCAAGTGAAGCAACTCAAGGACGGCACCTTCATCTCCCAAACGAAGTACACGCAAGATCTGCTAAAGCGGTTTGGGATGAAGGACGCCAAGCCCGCAAAGACGCCGATGGGAACCGACGGACACACCGACCTCAACAAAGGAGGTAAGTCCGTTGATCAAAAAGCATACCGGTCAATGATAGGGTCTTTACTTTACTTATGTGCTAGTAGACCGGATATTATGCTTAGCGTATGCATGTGTGCTAGATTTCAATCCGATCCTAAGGAGTGTCACTTGGTGGCGGTGAAGCGAATTCTTAGATATTTAGTCGCTACGCCTTGCTTCGGGATCTGGTATCCAAAGGGGTCTAACTTTGACTTGATTGGGTACTCAGATTCCGACTATGCTGGATGTAAGGTCGATAGGAAGAGTACATCGGGGACGTGCCAATTCTTAGGAAGGTCCCTGGTGTCATGGAACTCTAAGAAACAAACATCCGTTGCCCTATCCACCGCTGAGGCCGAGTATGTTGCCGCAGGACAGTGTTGCGCGCAACTACTTTGGATGAGGCAAACCCTCCGGGACTTTGGCTACAATCTGAGCAAAGTCCCACTCCTATGTGATAATGAGAGTGCTATCCGAATAGCGGAAAATCCTGTTGAGCACAGCCGCACAAAGCACATTGACATCCGGCATCACTTTTTGAGAGACCACCAGCAAAAGGGAGATATCGAAGTGTTTTATGTTAGCACCGAGAACCAGCTAGCCGATATCTTTACCAAGCCTTTAGATGAGAAGACCTTTTGCAGGCTGCGTAGTGAGCTAAATGTCTTAGATTCGCGGAACTTGGATTGAATTGTAGCATACATGTGTTTATGCCTTTGATCATGTTCATTCTGCATTTTGTTGCTTATTATGGTGCTCAAGTTGTACAAACACTCCCTGGACCTCACAAGTCCGTTGCAAAGTGATGCACATGTTTAGGGGGAGATGTGTTACAACTTGATCCCTTGAGACTAACCATATGCTTGAGTTTGTTTGATTTAGTCTCAAAGGAGAATTGAAAGGGAAAAGGTGGACTTGGATCATGCAAGACTTCCACTGCACTCCGATGAGAGGGTAACTTATTCCAAGTCCATCTCATGAACTCTTATTGCCATTTGCTCTAAATTGAAGATTTTGGTGAGGCAATGGGGTTAAAGGGCCAAGATTGATCCCGTTTTGGTGCTTGATGCCAAAGGGGGAGAAAATAAAGGCCAAAGCGATAAATGGATCAGCTACCACTTGAGAAATTTGAAAATAGTAGAGTAGAGTTTTTGGTTTGTCAAAACTCTTTTATTGTCTTTTTTTGGCTTCTTGGGGGGAGAAGTAGTAATTATGGGAAAAAGGGGGAGTTTTTGACATCTTTGATCAATCTCTCTTGAAATGACTCTCTTTTTGCTTCAACATGTGTGTTTGACTTAGAGATAGAGATTTGAGTTTGATTTGCAAAAACAAACCAAGTGGTGACATAGAGTGATCCATATATGTCAAAATTGAACCAAAATAATTTGAGTTCTTATTTGAAGTGTTGTTGTACTTGTTCTACTTGCTTTATGTTGTGTTGGCATAAATCACCAAAAAGGGGGAGATTGAAAGGGAAATGTGCCCTTGGGCCATTTCTAAGTATTTTGGTGATTTAGTGCCCAACACATGTGCTTAATTATGAATTTATGTACATGGATGAACAAGGTACAAATCAAGGATAAAGGTATGTTTCTAAGCCTTAGTACATTGGTTTTGTGTACTAATATATTTGTCTAAGTGTTAGAAACAGAAAGAAGAAGAAGAGAGAAGAGGAGAAAAGACTTGGCTGTGTGCTGCCAAGACCCAGGTCGGTGTGGAGCACCGGACTGTCCGGTGTGCACCGGACAGTGTCCGGTGCGCCAGACTGACTCGGCGCGAACAGGCCGCTCTCGGGAATTCGCCGACGGCATACGGCTAAAATTCACCGGACTGTCCGGTGTGCACCGGACTGTCCGGTGAGCCAACGGTCGGCCGGGGCCAACGGTCGGCCGCGCAATCCGCGCGGGACACGTGGCCGAGCCAACGGTCGGAAGACGGCACCGGACTGTCCGGTGTGCACCGGACATGTCCGGTGCGCCAACGGCTCCCAGATCTACAACGGTCGGCAACGGTCGGAAGCGCCAGTTATGGAAACAAATCGGGCACCGGACAGTGTCCGGTGTGCACCGGACTGTCCGGTGCCCCCGACGACAGAAGGCAAGGATGGCCTTCCGGATTTGCTCTCAACGGCTCCTAGCTGCCTTGGGGCTATAAAAGGAGCCCCTAGGCGCATGGAGGAGACACACAAGCAACCTTTGAGCATTCTTGATCATCCACACTCAGTCTTTGCGCATTCGTTTGTCATTCTAAGTGTTTCGAGCTCCGTTCTAGTGAGAACTTTGTGATACTCTTGTGAGCTCGATTCTTGGCCGTGTGTGTGCGCGTTTCGCTGTGGATTTGTGTGTGTTGCTTCCCTCCCTTACTCTGTGCTTCTTTGTGATCATATACTTGTAAGGGCAAGAGACTCCAATTTGTGGAGATTCCTTGCAAACGGGATAGTGAAAGGAAAAACAAAACACCGTGGTATTCAAGTGGGTCTTTGGACCGCTTGAGAGGGGTTGATTGCAACCCTCGTCCGTTGGGACGCCACAACGTGGAGTAGGCAAGCGTTGGTCTTGGCCGAACCACGGGATAAACCACTGTGTCACCTCTGTGCTTGATCTCTTGTGGTATTGTGTTTTGTTGAGACTTCTCTTTAGCCACTTGGCAACTATTGTGCTAACACTTAACAACTTTTTGTGGCTTAAGTTTTAAGTTTTCACAGGATCACCTATTCACCCCCCCCCTCTAGGTGCTCTCAGGGGTTTTAAATAGATAGAAGTTATTGGGCGGCAGTGGATGGTCCGAGAGATTTGGGGGCGACCTTCCATTGACGGTGACCGTGGAGGAGTGTGGCAGATCCGTGGGATTTGGGGGCGCAGGGCTACAACATTCCATCCGCGCAACCGAGGCGTTGCTGTCGCGGCGGATTTTGGGGATTTGGTGGCGCAGGGGATACGGGGCGTTGGTGGCGCGGGATATCTACCGCGGAGCTTTGACGGCTTGGCCGATTTGCGGACTGCGGGCGCGTCCGAGGCGTGCCTGGCGCAGACTGCGGGAGCTGGCGCGACCTTCCATCAACGGCGAGGAATGTGCGGAGCGACCTTCCATTGACGGCAGGGAGGAATTGCGGGACTGCGGACTGCGGGCGAGGCGTTGATGGCGCGGACTGCGGGAGCGGCGTGACCTTGCATTGACGGCGGGAAGGAATTGTGGGACTGCAGACTGCGGGCGAGGCGTTGATGGCGCGGACTGCGGGAGCGGCGCTACCTTCCGTTGACGGCGGGGAGGAATTGTGGGACGGGGCGCGGGGAGGGAGCGTAGCGCGCGAGGCAGAACCAAAGTGTGGACGTCTACGGTCCACACATATAGAGTAGTAGAGATCTTACACATGTAAGGGTAAACAAGTGTGGCTTCAGTGGAGTGCAGGAGCGGATCTGCGTCCGGGGCTGCCTGGGCTGCAGCCCCGGTCGCGGCCCACTAACTCAAACGAATAGGCCCATATTGTCTCCAAAAAAAATATGTCACGTTCACGTCCGCTCCTCAGTCCCGCAGGCAGCCGCGTCCCCACGTCCGTCCAGCCGCCGCTTGCCCGCTCGCCGTCTCAGGGCCTCGTCGTCTCTGCCTCTCGCCCTCTCCAGTCGTGGACTCGTTTGCGCTGGCCCCGCAGGCCCGCCTCCGGTCGTGGGCGCTCGCCATCTCGCCGTCTCCGCTCGCCGTCTCCAGTCGTGGCCTTGTGAGCGTTCGCCCTCGCTGTGCAGGTTCGTATGTTTTTTTTACTTTCTTCCCTCGAGACGAAGAGGATCAAAGGCGAGTTTGTATGTTTGTGTGGATGCAGGAAAACCATCGATTTGTGTTGTTTCCCCTTCCTTGCATGCTTCAATTAGTGAGCCTTCCAGTGTGGGTTTTTCAAATGGGCTCATTTTATTTACAATCACATTTGGAGTTGGAGTAGGCCTTTAGTTCTAGGGTGTTCTAGTTTAATTCGAAAATTAGATCATCAGAAATGCTCCTGGGATCGGGAGTACGACATCTACGGGATAGAGTGATCCGTTAGGTTGTTGTAATTGTGGAAACACATGCGATTTGGGTTTATCAGAAGAGGGTAGCAAGTAACTCAAGTAATGTTCAAGTAACTCAAGTAGTGTTTGGTTTAAAAAAATTTATAGCCTTAGCATACTAGCCCCTCTCTTGGATCAATTCTAGATCCGCCACCGGTGGAGTGGACGCGCAGGACACACACGACTTGCATTTCTCTTTCCCAGATGTGTGGGTGTGGCAGGCCAAGAACCAGCTAGCACAGGTCCAGTGGTCGGATCTTCTCTGCGAATCCGGCGAGAGAGACGGCACAGTTTGACACACACACTCGTGTCGTGTGTGTGACTACAGCACAGCACAGGTCAACGTACACGACATGAGTTCAACATCATTTAGTGCCAATGCAAGCTGGATCTACGGCATGCAGCGCATGCATGCATGGTCCTCCAATACGAAAATGAAAGCGAAGTTTGGTTGGGGCACACACTGTTTCTGGTCAGACCTAACCGAACTGTGGCCCATTTTCAACAACTAGCCCCTTGTGCCTGTACTAAAAACAAACAGGTGTCGTGCGTGCCAAATCATCAAGGACCAAATGTCTGTTTGAAACCCAAGGGATTCCAATCGGTGTTATTAGTTGTGCCAAATATCCTTACAGTTTCATGGCTGTGTAGTACGCTAGCTGTGCAGCCCACAACAGCAATATGGAAATCGAACAAGACCGGAACCTTATATGAGCAGTGACAGTCTGACAGATCCAGGAATATATAAGCTAAATAGGAGGCTGATTTTCCAACGACTAGTGGCGGAGACATCACAAGCTAGCTGAGGGGGTTTATTTTTCTCTCCTCTTCTTCCTCCTCCTCTCATCTCCTGATCTTCTCTACCCTCGACCTCTATCAACAATGGAGTTTTATGGATGTAGAGTCTCATCTCCTGATCTTCTCTACCCTCGACCTCTATCAACAATGGAGTTTTATGGATGTAGAGGGAGCCCCTAGCCCCTTTGGATCCGCCACAGATCATATCATCATATGCACTGTACTTTTGCAGGTTTGCAGCTATGTGGCCATGTGGGTGGGGGTAGCACCTACTCTCATCAGTGCTCACATATATGCACACGGACAGTTGGTCTCTACAAATGAAATGAATATCTGCTTATTTATTTATGAGTGCTATGTAAAAGAGGCGGGACGCAATCACACGTGTGTGCGAGGGACGATGTACTAGAGTGCAGTGCTGTTGATGAGACGCGACCCGTGCTCTGCGTGAAACCACAAGAAGCATGGCTACGATCGAGCCTTTATCTTGCAAAGCACATAAGGTGATCGTCCATTATTGAAGCAACGAAAGGGACCATTTTGACTTGCCGGTTGGGCATGTGTTCTTTAAAACTGTATGCGACCAAACAAATATAATTCATAGCCACAAAAAAGGGGAAGAAACTAGGTGGTGGATGAAAATAGGACATGATATTTAAGCAATAAAGTAGAATTGGAGTATCTTTTGATGTTGGATGAGTTTACCTTTAGTTTTTACTGGGTAGATCTCGATTGATGACTTCATGTATACAAATTCCAGGGATACAATTGTTCTGAGAAAGTTTAGTAGCTTTGTATTGTTTTTGGGTGTGATTAGATTGAATGGAAACAAAAATTCAATTGTCAACACAAATGTGTGATAGTGCAAGTTTTAATGTCTAGGGCGTTCTCTCAGCTACTGTCGTGTGGATCCCACCGCCCGCGCAGTCAGCTACTATGTCTGTCCAGCGTCCGACCCGCCCGCGCAGCTACCACAACGCGCAAAAAATAGTGTAGAGCGAGCACTCAAACCCACGCCCCATGCTTCAAAATTTTGGAGCTAACCACCTGATCACATGTACCTTAGTGTTTAAAAATAAACAATAATTAAATAATAACTGTAGCAAAGCACGAGCAACTGGCTAGTTAACGATGATGTTCTATCCAAATCATTCTCTCGCTTTCCGTCCTTCAACATGGCAAGGGTAAATACCCCATTTTATCCAAAAAGCTTATTTGTCAAGGTACTGTTACTAGATCAAGAGCAAGTGAATTGTCCAGGCTTCCAGGGATGGGATATCAAGGTACGATCTTGTCAGTTGTCGTGGACTCATGGTTTTTTAAATTTTACGTTCTTTCGCGTGCCCCCTGATCTGTTTGATGGAATGCAGCCTCGACGCTCTGTTTTATTTAATTTTTTTTTCCAAAGTTAACACTCTGTTTTATCACGTTGTAAATGCTTGTTTGCTTTTGATTATAAACTGCGATGATGGCTTTACCCCCTGCGGATAGATTTAAGGTTTGCGAATATTCCTTCCTCACCTGCTGGTTTCCAGCTTGTAATCTTCAGCGATGATTATCTTTTTCTAGGTTCGTCATTGTCTGACAACGTGTGTTTTGCTCTCTGGAAAGTTTTTTTTTTTTTTTGGCAGCATACAAACCTCAATGGTCAATGCAAACGTGCTATAGCATTTAGCAACATAGGTTCATCATAAATACCTATAGGTAACTAGGTACAAATCAGCCGGGTTTTCTCTGCTAAAAGTTTACCTTTTATTTGCACATTGGTCATGTCCGTTTCATATGTATAACCTGGAAGCAAATGATCAATATTTTGTCTCATCCTTGCAGATGCAGTCAATGGAAAAGTATAGAGGAAACAGCGAGGATTCTCTATGACATGAAATAGAAGCGCTCAAAAAGTTTGATTACATGTCCGTTGCACAGAAATACACAGAAATACGTTGCTTACATGAGATAAAAAATGTAGCATATAATGAATTATGGACATGTTATTAATAGAATGTACTAGTCATACGTATTAATGAGTATCTGTTTGAATTGTAAGACCTTGTGATATTTCCTAAAGATTTGTATAAGTTTGTAATTTATTGTAATAGTCTTAGCATTCAGATGATGCAATTGACATGACATTATTAAGATTATATATAGAAGTCTGCATGATATTGATGGTTGCAATGTAGAGGTGAAATAACTAGATTAAAATAACAAAATTTATGTATGGATAGGATCACAAATGAATTACGAAACCTTTCCTCGTAATAGTTTTTTAACACAATGGTAGGAGCTCTGCCTCTCAATTAAGCAGAATAGAATTGATCCAAATTTAAGGAAAATCGGGCCCAAAACCTACACAGAGCGCACAACAGAGAAACACAATGAATTAACAAAGTATAACACACATTTATACATAAGTTACCGTAAAATACATTTATTCACTTCGAAACTATTCATTTTTGTCATTTTCAATAACGAATCCTGTGAAGGTGTTTTCGAACCTTCGGCGCAGGGCCTTCCAGTTATGTTTCGCGACCTAAGCTCGTTATGAAAATGACCTTATCCCGCAAGTGGCTACTGTTGGTAGGGGCCTTTATCGCCGAAGGTCTTCGAAACAACAACATCTTCACTCTTCAGTCAAGCTACTTATATCAAGTAATAAGAATCACCTTCATCCGAGCCAATGTTTGAGGAGGGGACAAAGCCAATAAACTTCAGCTCTGAAGAAGCGTTGCGTCAAACAAGGCCAAAGGAGAGAGGTTTAGTTGATAGATGGCGAACTACGAAGCAAGGAAAAGGTAAAGAAGCTAGAGGACTCGATCAGTAGGACGAGTGAAATGAAAATGACGACATTACCCTCACAAGATTTGTACTTGACATGTATATGGCCCATGGATATGTTTGTAACTTCATAAGAAGTTGTACCCTACGACTAAAAATAGAGGAACTGAGAGCACCTAGAGGGGGTGAATATGTGATCTTGATAAAATCAACTTTAAATGCCACAAACTTGGTTTATGAAATGTTAGTGAAATCAAACCAAGGTGTTATGACACGAGAGAGAGAGGTGAGTTCTTCACTTAATTGCTCTTCACAAAGTGAGTATTAAACTTAGAGCAATTATCAAGTGAGTAGAAGATCGCATAAGAATAGCAACAAGTGACACATCGATTTTTATCCCGTAGTTCGACCAAGTAGAACACTTGCCTACTTCCACATTGTGGCATCCCAATGGACGAGGGTTGCACTCAACCCCTTTCAAGCGATCTAATGATCCACTTGAATACCACGACTTTCTTCCTTAGCAGATATTTCCCTTTACGAGGAATCTCCACAAGTTGGAGTCTCTCACCCTTACAATATTGATCTCAATGAAAACCACAAGAGTAAGGGAGAGAAAGAAACACACGCAAGAGCTAGAGTCGCAGCAATAACACGCACACAAGTCAAAACACGAGCACACAAAACATAGCGTAGCGAGTCTACAACTCAGCGAGTGCTCAAATCTTAGTCACAGTGATCCGAATGCGTGCTTGCGGTGTCTAGGCGTCTTAGGATGTTCAATGGAGGCTTGGTGTACTTCTCCATACGTCTAGGGGTCTCTTTTATAGCCCCAAGGCAGATAGGAGTCGTTGGATCTCCATTTGGTAGGCAATTCTTGCCATCTGTCGGTTGGCGCACCTGACATGAACGGTGCCCGATTTCTTTCCTTTTCTGGCGAAGCCGACCGATGAGCTTCGGTCCCCTTGGCACACCGGACAATGTCCGGTGCGGTCTTGTGACCATTGGCTCTAGCCACGTGTCGCCCGCTGATCGCGATGCCAACCGTTAGCGCGGGCGCTGTTGGCTCACCGGACAGTCTGGTGCACACCAGACAGTCCGATGAATTTTAGCCGCAGCGCCCTCGGTGATTTCCGGAGAGCAGCAAGTTCGCTGCTGGACCAGCCTGTGCACCGGACCGGTGCACACCAGATAGTCTGGTGCACCGTAGGCTAGTGCCAAACTTCTACAATCCAATCTCATTTGACTTGACAAGGTTCCTAGCACTTAGAGGAATATATTAGTATCAAAAACAATTCACTAAGGCTAGAGTCATACCTTGATTCTTGATTTGCATCTCTTTAGCACTTAGCACATATTAACCAAAATAATATGTGTTGGACATCTAATCACCAAAACATTTATAGACATGGTCCAATGGTACATTTCCGTTTCAGAAACAGTGTCATTCATTGATGACACTTTTTTGGCCAGAGTGAACTGTATGGCTCCACCTACAAAGCTTCCTTTTTCTTTACCTTTACATTGTTGCCACTGAAGTCGAAGGTATATTTGTAGTGGTTTACTGTATTATGAGACATGAAGCGAACTAACAACATAATACGATGAGTAAACTATTTTGTCTCATAAATGTTATAATTTAATCTTGTTGTTACCTTTGAATGCTACCGATTTTCTCTCTTTAATTAATCTTCGAAGAAGAATTAATTAAAGAGAAAAGCTTGTAATCCATTCACTTGTGTTGCCTTTCCGGAGTCAAAAAACGAGTGACCAACGGTGGCGGAGGGAGAAGAAGATGCGACAATTCTCACTACAAGGAAGAAAGAACATGTACAATATACAGACGTTGAAGGGAGGTTGAAGGAGGAAGAATAAGGTTGAGGTGCCTAATATGACTATTTCTTTATCTACTTGAGCATCTACATAGAAAAATCTTTTTCTATATGTATAAAACTATCCTATTAAAGGTATCTATACTTCTTTGTTCCAATAGTCCTTTAATATCTATGTTTTTTGTTTGTGGTTACTAATATTTTTTGTACACTTTTTAATAAAAGGGGAATTGGAATTGTATGTCACTTAATGACATAGGATCACTCTAACGGTTGCTTTTGGGCTATCTTCCCCTACACACTTTAGGGGCCACCTTCTCAAATATGATGAAAGATATATCATATACTAGTTAAATCTCTTTCAATATATTCATAAAAAACAATACTAGGTTGCTTGAATACCTATATATTGGGTGATAGGTTATTAGAAGACGTTGTAGATTCTTTGAATGGTTTGGTGAACCAGACCATATACCCTTACTTAGTAGATGTATCCATGTATTTTTAAGAACGGAGTGTAAAAACCTTTCCATGGTCATGCGAATGATTTGTGTGCTGTCGTCGTCTCGTCGATCGCACAAAGTGGTGGATTTAACTTATATATGAGTATGAGACATGAATCTAGATCAAATAAAAATCAAGGCTGATACAAAAACTCTTTAAAAAGTAAAAAGAACTATCACCTTTTCTCTTTATTTATTAGTATAAAAAGCATAAACTTAGATATAAATATAGATATCGACTTTTTAAATGAAAGCTGATAGATTTATTTATACCCGCTTGGATGTAGATATTGGAGCATATAATTAGAGATTAGAATCAACTTTCAAAAATTATGTTATTTGGTTGCACATAGAATTGAGATTTAGAATTAGAGACCCAATTATTTGGAATTGAACTATAACTAGAAATCCAACTTTCCGGTACAGAGCATTTATCCCTCGGTATTGCATGGAATTAGACCAAACAATTCTAAACTATAATTCAATGGTATCCAAACGATAGAATTAAAATTATATTTTATTTCAATAAAATAGCTAATTTGGTATTAAACCTAATTTAATCCCTTGCCATCCAAACGGAACATTAGAGTTTTTTTTCTTCATGAACTCGCATACAAATATGAGATTCTCCAAGGGCTACGAAGCATATAAAGGTCCGGGCCCCTTAAAATTCCCACTTATTTGTCTTCCCTCTTTTTTTCCTCCCGCTTCCGACCACTCCTCTCGTCTCCTCCGCTCACACTCCACATGCCGACGGTGGTGGTGGCGGCAGCGGCGGCGGAGTCGTAGGCGCCCGAGTCAGCGGTCTTGTAGTGACGCCGGAACCGGGGGCGTGCGGGGGGACACGATGGCGGCGCCGGCTTCCGCGGCGGCCGGGCGCGCCGGGGGCATGTCGTCGGACAACGTCAAGGGCCTGGTCCTCGCGGTGTCGTCGAGCGCCTTCATCGGGGCCAGCTTCATCGTCAAGAAGATGGGGCTCAGGAGGGCCGCCGATTCCGGCGTCCGCGCGGGTGAGTGAGACCTTTGTTCGCCGCGTCCGTCGGTGGATGCCCGCACTGGTCTGTGGATCTTCCCCCAGACCGGTGTGTGTGTGCGCTGGATTGGTTGGTTCGCGCGACGGCGAGGCGGGTCGAGTTGTTGGGCTGTGTGCCAGCCATGTGGTTGCTTAGCTGGCTACTGGAATCGGGTTGAAGCTTCGAAATTGATTTCTTTTTTTTTTTTTGGGTTCCCCTTGCAACGCGGTTTCGGGTGGCTGTTGTTGGTTTGGTTGTTGAGAGGGATCTCCCGCGGTAGAAAAAAATGTGGTGGGCTGTTCTTCTCGTTGTATACTGGAAGTCCACTCTTGTCCAAGAAATTACTTTCATGGTTGAAATTTGGGAATCCTGATCAGAATTTTTCTTTCCTGAAGCTTTTCTTTTATTGATTTGGTTTGTGTGAGCAACACAGACACCGGTGAATTGTCAGAGAATCCAAGTTGACTCCGGAGAAAAGGTTAATTTCTTTGGACTAGGTAGATTTGGTCACGGCAGAAACTGACCACCATGAGAGCGAAGTTCGATTGAGTCAGCCAGCCCAGTAGATTTAGTCAAAGATGCTTCCTGATTCTTCCTATTGCCACTGGTGGATTGATTGATTCTCTTTGCTTGGTGGAGAAAAAGGTTGCAATCATTGACGGCCAAGCATATTTTACCTTGGGACTTGGGGTCTATGTTGATGCAAAAAAGTTTGCTTGCATAAGTAGTCCAATCGAGTCAAGGGTGTTTGTTTGTGCTTTTTCAGTTGCAACTTGCAAGGGAGGCTCAACTAATAAAAAAACGAAAACGGTTGTCTGTCACTTGTGTTTTACATTTGGTGGCTTTTATTAGAAACAAGGTGAGTGAATCTTTGTTTTTTGTTAACAGTATCTGCATTGCATGGCTGATGACGAGTCTGGCAAATATGCTGATATTATTCATTTGTATTTCAGAAATTATGCCCTTTTGCTTTCCTTTAGTCTAGTGTGAAGCATAATTAGACGTTTTCATGTACATGGACCAGGATATGGAGGGTTTTCTTACTTAATGGAGCCTCTTTGGTGGATAGGCATGGTTTCTAGTAAGTCTTATATCCATACTTTTTAAATAATATTATTGACCTTTTAGATTACTAAATTCCTTGGGTTCCTTTGTCGTTTACTCCCTCTGTCTCAAAGAATACAATTCTCATTTCTGGAGTAGTCAAACGTTTTTAGGTTGAGCATTTATAAAAAAATACTAACATTTCCTATAAACTTAGTGAAAACTTAGAAAAGTTTAACTTACCCAGAACCTAAAATTGCATTGTTTTTTGGATGGAAGGAGTATGTATGCAATCCTTTTCCACATTGGCTTTATTGGTGTTTTCCTTCCAATCTAAAGCATATCCTGTTCCATTTGAATATTTTCCCTATTATTATTCTTGCTTGGCCTACCAACACTAGTGAGTTTAGTTGGTTCTCACCCTGCTTTGCTAACACTGCCTATGTTGATATTCCTTATAGAAAAAACACAACAAAATCATGCTGAAAATTTGAGATACATATGGCCGATTTGTATTACGGAGAGTAAGAATTCATTCAAGAAAGCAGCTTTTGATAGTTTCGTAGGTGCATGTAGATATAGATATTAGTAAGATAGTTGGTAATGGGCCTGTACTGGCCCGTGAAAAATGTTAGTACAATTGAGATCCTATCATCTGAATGAAACACTTCATTGTTAACAATAGAGATGGCAATGGGTCGGGTTCGGGTCGGGTGGAGCAAAACCCGCCCGCGATCACACCCACGGGTGCAATTCCAAATCCGCACCCGAACCCGTTGGGTTTCGGGTCACCCGCGGGTTTTTACTTTACGTATACTTTTAAACAATAATTCAGCTATAAGCAATTTAGCACTGATAATAATTGAGTTATATCTATGAATTTTAAGCTTTCTCATGTTGAGCAACAATAAAACATTTTATGAATCATTAGCCAAGTAACTTATTCAAAATAATTACTATTATATCTTAAATATTTTCATGCAAACTAAAGAATGAACAAAATTTCGGGTCGGATGCGGGTCACCTGCGGGTTGAAATAGAAATCCGCGCCCACACCCGCGAAACTTCGGGTCGGGTGCGGCGGGTCAAAATCTTCACCGTTACCCGCACCCATCGAGTCGGGTACCCGTCGGATTTCGGGTTTACGGGTTAAATTTCCATCCCTAGTTAACAATGCCTGTGGCTGTTTGATCTTCCAGGGCATTCTCTGCAATTTTTTTTGGTGAACTTAATAGGAAGTGGACGGAATGAGAATATGTAGTGTACTAAATTTGCTAATTGTTTTCTGTAGGCACAAAACTGCTGCTACTATCTTTTCTAGGAGTACCTGTTACTCAAGCTTTCTGAATGAGAGAAACTTGAAATGTGTTCACTTACATGTCTTTTGTGCACAGTGATTGTAGGTGAAATTGCTAATTTTGCTGCTTATGCATTCGCTCCAGCTATTCTTGTCACTCCTCTTGGTGCACTCAGTATAATCATCAGGTACATGTTTATGTCAAACTTAATAGCATTGTGCTTTACCTAGCTAGTTATTAAATTGAAATAATAATTATTTGTAAATTTCTGCAGCGCTGCACTTGCACATGCCATTCTACAGGAGAAACTGCACACATTTGGTATACTCGGTTGTGTTCTCTGTGTTGTCGGATCCATCACAATTGTGCTCCATGCTCCACAAGAGCGTGACATTGATTCTGTAAAGGAAGTTTGGGATCTTGCCACTGAACCAGGTATTATTTTTTGGAAACAGGTATCTAGTATACTGAATATTACCAAGATTGGTTAACATCATTACGACTTTGTTACAATTCCAAAGAACCAGATTTATTAATTATTTAACTATTCCTTGTATTTGCAGCTTTCCTTTGCTATGCGGCTATAGTAGTTGCGTCAGCCTTAGTGCTTATATATTTTGTTGTCCCTCATCATGGACAAACAAACATAATGGTGTACATTGGAATTTGTTCTCTTCTAGGATCACTCACGGTATGTTTTTTTTCAAGTATATATGGATCAAGCATGATATTTTTTATGTTTTTCAACTGGAATTTCACAAAGTACCATTTTTCTATCTGATAGCTAGAAGTTTTGTAGGTTATGAGTGTAAGAGCTCTTGGAATTGCCTTGAAGCTAACATTCTCAGGAACAAATCAATTATTCTATCCTCAGACTTGGGCCTTTGCAGTAATTGTAGCTACCTGTGTGAGCACCCAAATTAACTATCTGAATAAGGTAATTGTTCTGTTTCGTTACTCTTATTTTTTTTATTTTTTAAAGATTTAGAAAGTAAACAATTTTTCTGAAACATGCAAGTTTCACCACCATGATAAGCATATGAGCACACCAAATTCACGGAAGAGATTATTACCTTAGTTATTTTTGTCCTTTGTAAGCATTAAAAAGTTGCATATCTGGGTGGCTTAGCAGCATTTTAAGCTTCCGTGTTACTTTATTCGAGACCTCATTCGGTTAGTGCATAATAGATACTAAACCTAATAACCTATTAGCATTTGAAGCGATTCCTTAATACATGATTAAGTTTTGATATGAAATATGAATCTGGACTTTTGGATTAGCAAGGGTTCTTTAAGCAGCTTATGCTGTTCTGCAAACAAAATGAAGCGAACACAGCTTATTTTATAATCTGTGCTATGTTTTTGAACTGTAGCTTGCTATTCTTACTGTATCAAGCTGGTCTTCTAATACTTTAAAATATGGTTAAGAATTACTTGCAAGCTAAGTTGATGAGTTTTCCTCTTTAAATTGCAGGCACTGGATACATTTAATACAGCAGTAGTCTCACCAATATATTACGTGATGTTTACATCACTAACAATTATAGCTAGTGTGATAATGTTCAAGGTAACCCATTTTATTACTTTCATGAGCAGCTATTATCATTTATTGTTAAGTGAATGTTTTTTGTTGAAAAAAGCTAAGAAATTCACTTGCTTGATGTTTGATTATATTCTTGACTTGATCTAACTATATTTTTTTTGAAGGAAATGGCAGGAGCTCTGCCTAATCATTAAAAGGAGATAGTTCAGAAAATACACTGTACAGGTCCGAGGACCGAGATAGGACAGACTAGCAAACACAACGTGAGGGCCGCTCCCAACAGACCCACACAAATCCGCGAAACCACAGCAGCAACCCTAATACTGGAGGAACATGGCTCTCTTGAAAGTGCACACGTCCTCTTTAATCTTCAAGGCTAATTGGATAGGGGTGAGGGCGCTGTTTTCGAATATCCTCCGGTTTCTCTCCTTCCAGATGTTCCACAGGGTGTATATCATGAGGCCGTTGAAGTCACGCTTTTGGTTCTTTGGGAGCGGGGAGGATGTAGCTTCCCACCAGTCTTTTATGCTGGAGAAGTGAGTAGGGTCAGCCTGGGCCAGGAGGCTCAACCCCTCCCAAACTAGAATCTGACGCCACACCGCCCGGGCAAAAGGGCAATGCAAACAGAGGTGGGGGCCGGTCTCCAAGGGACCATTGCAAAGGGAGCAGTTTGGTTGGTGCGGCCAACCCCGAGTGGCCAGATTGTTAGCAGTGAGGAGCTTGTCCTGTAGAAGAATCCAAGCAAAAATCTTGCACTTTTGCTCTGCCCGTGCCCGCCAAACAAAATCAGAATTAATGCGGCTGTACGAACCAATGAATTGTGCATTGTAGGCTGATTTTACCGTGAAGACACCGTCGGGGTTCCATTTCCAGGCAATGGAGTCCGGCACCTGTGGTTGGAGGTGGAAATCATGGAGTCTAAACCAGAGGGAGACGAATTCCTCGATCTGCACCGTGGAGGTAATCTTGCCTCTCAACGACCTGATCCAATTCCCGTCATTGATCTCAATGGCAATTGACTTGTTCTTTCTTGAGACTAGCTCGAAGAGGTGTGGTGCTAGGTTTCTTGGCGCCATGCCATCAAGCCAACTGTCGTGCCAGAATTTGGCTGTCTTGCCATCTCCAACGGTGACGATGGTGGAGGCGCTAAAGAGGAGCCTGTCCGCAAGGTTACAAGGCACATCAAACCCTTTCCAAGGGTGATCCTCTGTCGTCCAGCTCTTCCAAAGCCACCTTAGCCGGAGGGCGCAGCTGAATTTGTCAAGGTTGAGGATACCCAGTCCGCCTAGGGTTTTGGGCTTGCTGACAAGTGGCCAAGCCACAAGACAATGGCCTCCATTTGATTCAGCCTTTCCTCTCCAGAGGAAGGAGCGGCGGATCCTATCGATGCGTTTACGGGCCCATGTCGCGAGGGGAAAGACCGACAAGTGGTATGCGGGCATGGCGGATCCTATAAGTGGTATTTTACGGGGTGGTTTATAGAAACTAGATCTCACAATGATAGACATTTCATTTTTAGTATATTAACTAACACATGTTCACATATTAGTGATGTCATTGCGTAATGACACCAGGGTATGGTAGGTACCCGAGAGAGCAGAGTTGAATGATAGAGCTGATCCTAGGTGCTGCTTAGGCAGCTTAGCTACATGTGATGGTGAGAATGAACTTTCATCGTTGAGGTTCTTTCTTCGTGTCCTCGACTTATACGGTCTTCAGGTCGGGCATCTTACCTTCAACTCCATTCTCGTCCTTTGTCTATTTGTGCGAAGTGTTTGTGGGGGTGAGGCCTTGCGTTGATCTCTTCCGCCACTTCTTCGTCCTCCGTGCGTCGAGCAGCCGGAACTTCTTTGACAAGGTGTACTTTCAGCTACGCTTTGCGCTTCATTTTTGGATGTCATATGTCACGATGGTCCTCTTCGGCAAATGGGAGCACTAGCCTGGGCCTTGGATCTACGTCACCGTCAAACCGCAGGCACGCATGGAGATGCCGACAGAGGAGCCGATGGTCGACAGGGCCCGGTGGGAAGATCATGGATGCGGTGTGGGAGCCGATCTTGAGGAGAACCGAGGAGCTTGTCAGTGGGGAGATATCGACGTCAATGTTGCTGACGCATCGGGGTGTCCTGCTCTGGGTACCTATTGGGAGGCATCTTCGATCGAGGGCTTCATCTTTCGGGGTCCTAGGAGTGCCCCATACATCTAGAGGGATCAGGGATCTGGTCCCCCCGATGTATAGCCAGGAGAGCCCCACCGGTTGAGAAGGCCTCGGGCCCTTTCGGGGACACGAGCTCTGGGGATATGTGGCTGGTATCAGCCGTGTCTTCTTCAGGTTTCCCTTCTGATGGATACTTAGGAAGACATATTGTTAGTATCCGGGGATATGGCCTTTCCTAGTCGCTGACAAGTGGCTTGCCAAATACGCCCTTTGTAACTGGATCATAATGCCATACACATTAGTCTCTTCTATTCTTTATATTTACGTAATTCTCTTTTTCTCTCTATATGTATATATGCATGGTGATCAGCCTTCTATGTAAATTTCGTACTGCATCAAATGTGTATCTTCTCAGTTTATCAGCGCTTTGTTTCTTGATGTGCAGGATTGGGACCATCAAAATCCAACACAAATTGTTACAGAGATGTGTGGCTTCATGACTATCCTATCTGGGACGTTTCTTCTTCACAAGACAAAAGATATGACTGAGAGTATGCCATGGTTCATGAATTTTTACACGCCCCTTGAGAATGTTTGGTTTTTGTCTTTTGAGATTTTCTTTTCAAACAGGTCCTGGACAATGTTTGTCCACACGGCGGTCAAAGCATGCTAGTCAGAATGCGTTTGCAATTGAAGTCGTGCCACTAAAATGTCAAGATTCTATAGATGATGAGACCTTGACTTTGTCACTTCCCCAGGTTGAAAATGGTTACCTAAAGGAAGAGCATCTTCTTAGATACAAGGACTCGAGTATTGTCTGATAGATAATTCTCTGCCAACATTTGGCAGGAAGCTCTTGGGGACCATTTTGCTCTCAGACATGATTGATTGATGTAGAACTGGAGTTCACAGTTTTACATCAACCTGGCCTGGGATAGATTGATATTGCAGATTATAAGTTGTCAACTGTGGTTTGCCTGTATCTAGGTGATGATTTTGACAAAGAAGCAAACCATAAGGATGCCACATTCAGACCAATTAAGTGGTAGTCATACAGGAATACTGGTCCTGGAAAAGGAAAAGCGTTCGAAGTGTACTTAGTAGATGGTGTGTTGGCAACTATACTACCCCCCCCCCCCCCCCCCCCCATTTGAGGACGTCATATGGTAGCTGCAATACAATCTTATCTGGTTTCTATCAGGACGACACCAAATAGAAAATCAGGCTTCATTTTTACCTGTAATTACCTCAAATTGCTGCCCAGTTGTCATTGTGTATATTTGGTCTGTGTAAGTATATCAATTCATACTTAAGGGACCCTTTCATATAAACTGTTAATCATTCTAATTCATGTCTGACATTGACTGTTTTTAAGTCGTCCGATTAGTCGCGATTAATCGTCCAAGTCGGTTTGGACCAATCGCGATTTCGCTCAAGTCATCTGACTAATCATGATTAATCGCCCAAGTCGGTCAGCTAGAACGACCAACAAGTTGTACGACTTGAAAACAATGTTCCTGAGTATGTTCTCCATTGATAACCATTATTTTTCATTCTAAATATTATTTAGTGTTCAAAAATGCATCTCTGGGATCATAAGTGCGATTAAAGCAGGAAAGTTTGCTTCGATAGTTATTACAAGTATACAGCCAATTCTTTAAATTTGTATTAGTTGCCATACTTTGTAATTTTGCAGGACACCTGGATGCAGAAAGAAACGAAAGTGATTTTTTAAGGGAGGACCAAATAGTTTCTCCTCTAACATGTTCTTCTACTTAGTCATCACTTTGAGGTAAAGAAGGCTTTCTTGTATGAACTGTTTTTGTCTTTTTTTTTTGTTGCTTCCTGTTGCTACTATTTGCTAAAACCTTTTTATGATTACTCCTTCGTACTGTTCTTGCTTAGAAAATCTGCTGAACTTGTTTTGAAAGAGTTATGTGCAACAGTTCCTTGTGAAAAATTTACCTCAACTTGGTTTGTGGATAATGTATTGTGGTGCATATGATTAGAAAAAAAGAATCTGTTCTAAGCTTAAACCCAATATGTTGCAGATACATAAAATAGGACTGTGTGATTGTGGATTTGTGGTGTATATGCAGGTACTTTAACGTTGAGTTGTAGTGTTGTACTATGCTCATTGTGTGCATGATTCAATGTATCTTAACTGATGTGTTGTATGATACGATTATTTACATCTCATGTGGCTCTAGGATTGATGACCATTGTGTCTCGGTGAATTTTAGCCTTGAGACTGGGTCATCTTGGTGGTTGTCATGTGTCTATGCCCCTCAAGGGAATCATGAGAAAATTCAGTTCTTACAAGACCTCAGATTGATTAGGACCCACTGTTCTGGGCCCTGGCTGGTTGTTGGCGATTTTAACATGATTCTGTGTGATGAAGACAAGAGTAATTCCAATGTTGACCGTGCTATGATGGGCAGATTTCGAAGGTGGAAGGACGATCTTGCCCTCCTCGAGCTTCCTCTGATTGGGCGCAGGTTTACTTGGTCGAATGGGCATGCCTGCCCTACTTTAGTCAGATTGGACAGGATGTTTTGTACTGCTGATTGGGAAGATTTATTTCCAGATTGCCTTCTCCAGAGTGCTGCTACTCAAGATTCGGATCACTGCCCTCTCTTGTTGGGCCTGTGTGATATTAATAAAAGGAAAGGGCGCTTCCATTTTCAGGCCTTCTGGGTGAAATTGGAGGATTTCCAGGATGTTGTGGCTAACGCATGGAGTTCAATTCCCGCATGCCAGTGCCCTCTTGTTCGTCTTTCCAAGAAATTACAGGCTACGGCAAAGGCTTTGCAGCGTTGGAGTGACAATAAAGTGGGGGATTTAAAACTACAGCTTGAAATGGCTCGGGAGCTCCTTCATAGGCTGGAGATGGCTCATGACAGCAGAACTCTATCTCCAAGTGAGGATTGGTTAAGGCGTACCCTTAAGAAGCACATCTTGGTGCTCTCCTCCTTGTCGAGATCTATAGCCCGTCTTCGGTCCAGAATTAATTGGTTGAAAGAAGGGGACGCTCATACTTCCCTGTTCCATGCTCAGGCTAGAATAAGAAAGAAGAAGAATTTTATTGGCTCATTATCTACAAGTGAAGGGCTTATTTTGACATCACATGAGGATAAGGCTGATGAGTTGTTCCATTTCTATGATGCCTTGCTCGGGACTGCTTTGGGGAGAGAAAATTCTCTTAATCTTGATGCCCTGGAGATGCCTTCTTTCAATCTCAATGAGCTAGATGTGCCTTTCTCAGAGGAAGAAGTTTGGGGTACTGTAAAATCTATGCCGTCGGATAAAGCTCCGGGCCCGGATGGTTTCACCGGCCGTTTCTACAAGGTTTGTTGGGTAACAATCAAAGCTGATGTTATGGCAGCGATCTCTTGTGTTTGGGCTCGGAAATTTAGGAACATGGGGCTGCTCAATTCAGCGTTTATCACTCTTCTGCCTAAGGTTGAGGGTGCAACCCAAGTGAAAGATTTTCGTCCGATCAGCCTTGTCCATAGTTTCGCAAAGTTAGTAACAAAGATGATGGCCAACAGATTGGCTCGACATTTGAATGATATGGTTTCTCCGAATCAAACAGCGTTCATTAAGAAAAGATTTATCTTAGACAATTTCATGCTTGTGCAGCACACTGCAAGGTTTCTTCATCGTCAAAGGCAAGCCCGCATTCTTTTCAAGCTCGACATTTCTAAGGCTTTTGATTCGGTTTCTTGGGCTTTCTTGCTAGAAGTCTTGCAGAAGTTGGGTTTTGGGCAGATCTGGCGTGACATCATTTGTGGGCTGTTAGCCTCTTCTTCGACGAGAATTTTATTAAATGGTGTTCCCGGGGACTACATTGCTCACCAGCGGGGTCTTCGGCAGGGGGACCCTTTATCTCCAATGTTGTTCATCTTAGTCATGGACACTCTCAACTTGCTGATCCAGAGGGCCTCTGATGAAGGGCTGCTTCACTCTCTTTCCACGAACAGTTTGCAGCACCGATTCTCTTTATACGCGGATGATGCAGTGGTTTTCCTCAAGCCGGTGCCTTCAGACATAAATCTGATTCTGGAAATCCTTCGGATTTTTGGGGATGCGTCCGGTCTAAAGACCAACGTTCAGAAGAGTAATGTTTTTCCTATCCGATGTTCTGAGGCGGATCTTGCTTGTGTTCAGGAGCTCCTTCCATGTTCCATTTCGGAATTTCCCTGTCAGTACCTTGGCCTCCCGCTTTCTCTTGGAAAGCTTAAGAGAAGTCAAATTCAAGCAATTGTCGATAAAACTGCAGCACAGTTACCTGGGTGGAAAGCTGATCTGATGACAAAGGCTGGTAGAGCCATTTATGTTCAATTTGTGATGACATCAAGAATGATTTATGCTGCTCTGGCGTTGGACATCCCTTCTTGGGCTTTTAAAGCAATTGATAAGCTTAGACGAGGCTTTCTGTGGAGAGGGAGGAAGGAGGTGAATGGTGGCCATTGTCTGCTGACTTGGCCCAAAGTCACTAGACCCAAGGACCTGGGGGGTCTGGGTATTAGTGATCTTCGGATCATGAGCTGGGCACTGCGGGCTAGGTGGCCTTGGCTGCAAAAATCTGATAGGACTAAGCCATGGTCGGACTTCCAGATTCAAACTTGCGACATTGTGCAAAGCTTGTTGGCTGCGGCTGTTATCACTCATTTGGGAGATGGGTCTGATACTCTGTTTTGGAAGGATCGTTGGCTGAATGGCAAATGTATTAAGGAGGTGGCACCTGCTGTCTTCGGTATGGTGCCCAAGCGTATTGCTTCTAGACGCCTGGTCAAGGATGCCTTGCCTGATCTCAATTGGTTGGCTGATCTGAGAGGGGCTATTTCTGTTACAGCCCTTGCTAATCTCATGGACCTTTGTGACTTACTCGAGGGGATGGTTCTGCAGCCGGATGTTCCTGATGTGCATACCTGGAGGTTCAGTGAATCGGGTGAATACTCGGCTAGTTCAGCTTACAGGGCTTTGCTTCTTGGCTCTGTTAGCTTTGAGCCTGCTGAACGCATTTGGAAATCCTGGGCTCCAGGAAAGTGTAAATTCTTCCTCTGGCTTGTGGAGCACGATAGATGTTGGACGGCTGACAGACTTGCTAAGCGTGGCCTGGATCACCCAGACTCCTGCCCTTTATGCGACCAGATGGAAGAAACTATCAACCATTTGCTGGTTCAGTGCAGTTTTGCAAAACAGTTTTGGTTCAGCCTTCTGCGGTCGGGTGGCTTCCAGGAGCTCTGCCCTTCCCATGATGACGTCTGTTTTGAAACCTGGTGGAGGAATAGTGCTGCCAGGGTGGGCATGCCTTTATCCAAGGGATTCAATTCTCTTGTCATTTTGGGTGCATGGACTTTGTGGAAGCATAGAAATAGGTGTGTTTTTGATAACTGTAATCCTAGCGCTGCGGTGGTGTTGGCAGCTGCAAGGGAGGAGTTGATGGGTTGGCGTATGGCTGGAGCCAAAGCGCTCTCTTTCTTTCATTTAGAAGAGGTGTCTTAGGTGTCTTAGTTGCCTGGGGAGTGTTTTTTGGTTTTGGTTTGCCAAATGTAACTCCTTTGTACTGGGGTTTTTTCTCCCCATTTTATTCTTCTTCTTAATACAAAAATACGCAGCTCTCCTGCGTATTCAAGAAAAAACATCAAGCATAATCCTAGATAATGAATTGATCACATGAATTTAGTTTCTCTCTTTTGTGAAAGTTCCATTTTGTTTATTTCTAAGGAACATCAATTTTGTTGTTTAGGGTTTGATGTCATCATATTTTTGTTTCAGTTACCAAATGTCACGTGTTACATATGACTTTTCAAAAAATTATTCCACATGCATTCATACAGGAGTAACACTTCAACAGAATGATATCTTACCATGGATCAGTTACATCATGTCTGTTAACCACTAACAAGAACTTACGACCAAGTTTTGAATTCCTATTGTGATGGTTATCCCAGTACAATATAAATACTGCCGCCTTGGACATGAAGGGCGTGTTTGGATGGCTGTATTTGGTTGGGCCTGTCTCCACAGATGCAGCCTGCCCATGTTTGGATGCTTGGATGGTCACTTGGGCCAGGCTCCACCGATGCAAGATTCCTTCGGGAGCCAGGCTCTACTCATACGCCAAAAACGACCGTTCCTCGGGAGCCAGGCTCGTCGCGTGCTCGCGGCTGTGCAGATGCGGGCAAAAATGGACGCGCGGGAGCAGGCGGGAAACGTGTAGGGTTACCTCCCCATTCGCGCCATCACCCGGCAATAACAGGAGCACCCGCCGCCATGCTGCTCGCTCGCTCACCATTTGTCCCGGTTGTTCCTCCCTTTCTCACTCGCCTCTTTCTCCTCACTTGCTTCTGTCAAAATCTAGCCTAGGGTTTGAGAACTCGCCGGCACGCGACTCGCTCACCATTGACGCTTGGTGAGTCTTCTTCATCCCTTTGTCTGTAAATCTAGCCTAGGGTTCTAACCTCGTAGAATGTTTTTGTTGTTTTTGTAGTGCTGGTTGGAGATCTCGCCACTTTGCACAGGCAAGTGACCATGCTCTTCATTTCCTCCTCCGATCTGTGATTTTAGCCAACAAAATTATTCTTCGTCACTGTAGGCTTCCAGATCCGTTGTTCTTGCGACGAGTTTGTGGTAGCTGTTCAACACCCGCTTCTGGTATATGCTAATCCATCCCCTTTTCCCAATCCTCACTAATTCTTGTTTATGCTGCTGTCTATGATGTTTTATGTGGGGGTGTTGGTATTTTTCCAGTCTGAGCATGTGGCCTAGTCAATGATTTATGTTTTAAACATATTGAGCATTTGTCTATCCCTGATTTATTTGTTTTATGGAGAATCTTTTGTATGCCTGTGATGCTGTCCATGGGGATTGTCCTCCTGTTGGAGGTTACTGAAAACTTTTCCCAAAATTGGTTTGTGCCTTTTTAGATGGATTTGCAAGAGAAAAGGACACTGCTTTTCAAGCATGCTGCTGCTCTTCTCACTGCATTGTACGCATTTTTGATAAGTCGACTTCGTATGCACCATGCATCAAGGCCTGGATTAACATACGCCCCATTGAGCCAAATGGATGAGGAACGTCAAAAAAATCTAAACCTAATTTACAACTGCAATGATATTGAATGTGTAAGCATGCTCCGTATGAGAAGAGAACCCTTTTTTAGGCTTTGTAACCTGCTTAAAGACAGAAATTTGTTGAGAGATACTTTGCATTGCTGTGTAGAGGAACAAGTTGCAATGTTCCTTCATATTGTTGGTCATAACCAACGTTTTAGAGTGATACACCAAAACTGGAGGCGGTCAATAGAGACTGTTTGTAGGCATTTCAGAGAAGTTCTGTATGCCATTGGTGAGCTTAGGCAAGAAATGATTAGAGCTCCATCAAATGACACACCATTAAAGATCATGAACAGCCCCAGGTGGTATCCCTATTTTAAGGTAAAAATTTTGTAGTTGTAACACAATATGTTAGGGACATTTTGGTGGCACATAAAGTAATTGTTCATGGCTGGGTCTCATGTAGGATTGTGTTGGGGCAATAGATGGAACACACATATATGCAAGAGTCCCAAAGCATATGCAAGCAGCATTTAGAGGCAGAAAACATTACACCACCCAAAATGTCTTAGCTGCTGTGGACTTTGACCTTAAATTCACATATGTGTTGGCTGGTTGGGAGGGATCAGCACATGATGCCACCATTCTTGCTGATGCTCTAGAGAGGGAGGATGGGTTAAGGGTTGAACAAGGTAATTGACCCTTACCTAGTGCAAACATTTGTTTTGAACAACTGTATGATGTCCCTGATGTAAGTCTATAATTGTTTTAGGGAAGTTCTACCTAGTAGATGCTGGATATGCATGTCGTCCTGGTTTTCTACCACCATACAGGGGCACTAGGTACCATCTGAAAGAGTATGGGGGTAGGAACTACCCCACCAATCCAAGAGAGCTGTTTAATTTGAGGCACTCAAGTTTACGTGTCACTGTTGAAAGGGCTTTTGGGGCTTTGAAGAACCGCTTCCGCATTATTGACAACAAACCATTCCATCCCTTCAAGACACAAGTAAAATTAGTTCTTGCATGTTGCATTTTACACAACTGGATACTAGGCCATGGGATAGATGAAGTAGTACCACCTGAATCAACATGGGTGCCCAACAACAGTGGGAACCATGGCCATGGAATTGAAATGGTTGACAATGCAGCATGGGCTCATATTAGGGATGGATGGGCTAATGCCATGTGGGCAAACAGGGGCAATTACCACATCTAGTATGTATTGCAGTTGTGTAATGTATTTTTTTTTGAGTTGAATGAGACATGCTGAGGCACTGCTTTATGTTGACTGTTTGTTCTGGTACTAGACAAATGCAATGATATGTATTTTTAGATTTGATACTACACTTGAACTGAGACTAGTACCACATGCAATGATGACATTATCTTTAGCTGTCAATTGTACCTAAAGTAGGAGGCATATGCAGTGATGAAATGTGTTTTTCCCTATCCTCTAATCCTTGAACTTAAGAGAGAGGCATGTGCTGGTTTTTCCCTATCATATGTCATGGTTGCATTCATTATCCTTGCACATTCACATCGAATAGGAAATGGCTGAGGAGCTTGAGCATGTTGTCTTGGCTGCTGGTGAGGGTGGGGCTGTTGCTGTTCAGGGTGGGGATGCTGTTGCTCAGGGTGGGGATGTTGTTGCTCAGGGTGGGACTGCTGCTACTGGGCAGCAGCAAAGGGGGGCTATGAGGTGGACCTCTGTGACATCTTCCTTTGTCCTACGCCGCATGTGTCAGCTCATTTCGACTGGGGTTAGGACTGATAAGGGGTTCAAAGAGGTGCATTTGAACCAAGTTGCCAAGGCACTTCAAGAGTTTAGTGGGAACGAGGTGACAGGGACCCAGGTTTACAACCACCTGCGCAAGTGGAGGCAGAGGTGGGTTAGAGTTATCAAGCTAAGGGAGTTGAGTGGAGCTTTATTTGACGAAGAGAACTTCATGATTACCCTAGAGGATGACCATTATGCTGGCCACATCAAGGTACTAAATGCAGAATTTTATTGCTTAGACTGACTGCATGTACATGTTTGGCACACTAACATATTAACTTCAACGCAGGCACACCCTAAAGATGCTGAGTTGCTAAATAAGCCAATTGAAAACTACCAACAAATGGAGGTGATTTTTGGCAACGGTCTAGCAACAGGCAAATACGCAATGGGGTCCAATGAGGCATTAGGTAGCCGCTCTGACTGTGCTGAGAGCTCCATGAAGACTGACCTACTGGATGATATTAATGGTGGGAAACATGAGAAGGATGTGGCCCATGGTGCAGGGAGCAAGAGGAAGAGGTCTTTCCTATCAGATGAAGATGTTATTGTGTTGTCAGGGATGACTAGTGCCGTCAACAACGTGGCTGATGCTATTAGGGACACAAGAGTGGTGGAGGTCCATCCAGAGCTCTATGGGGCAGTGATGTGCATGGGGGGTTTCAATGAGGAGGCATTAATTGTGGCTTTCTCTCATTTGGTTGACAATAGAGCTCAGGGGCATGCCTTTGTGTCCATGAATGAGGCTCATCGTATCCTCTGGCTGAGGACTTTCTTGGCTAAGCACTACTACACCATATGAGCATCTTGCTGGTGGGTGCGGTCTTGCTGGTGCCTCCTTTTTGTGTCATACTGGTGGCTCCTCTTCTATGTCCTGTATTTTGTGCAGTCTATCCTAACTATGGCTGACTATAGCTGGTAGTTGGTGACTTTTGTAATGCCACTCTAGAACTGCAAACTTAGATGTCCAGTAGTTGAGCATCAAACCTAGTTGGATCAACCTATTTTAAGGCATTCTAGATAGATGCATCAGACTCTGAAAACAATATTATTTGTATGTTCTGGTGATCGATATGTCCTGATCATATGCCTCTGCCATTAGTCTCTTATTTTGCTTGAGCACATGCCTTTTACTTTGATGATATTAACACTATACTGAGCATATGCCTCTTACAATGTTGGTTTAGTTCTCTGTTTTGCATTTGAGATTTTCATACTATGAAGGGCCTATGATGTTGGCTCTTTCTTGCAGCAATATGCAAAGGCTGTACTGCCCCCCAATAAGTTGTGCACATTTGCAGCGAGGGAGGACACTGAGGCATATCTCATATCCTTATTTTTTTCGTAATTATTCAGCTAGCTATGAAGTGGTATGTGGTGCATGTTGGGAGGAAGACTGGGGTGTTTTCCACCTGGGAGGCCACACACCAACAAGTCGTTGGGTACCCTGGAGCTTGCTATAAAGGATACAGCTCAAAAGATGAGGCCATGGCTGCCTTCAACTGTCCTTCCATAAAACAAGAGCAACACACTGCAATAACAGCTCATTCGAAGGCAGAGCACTTTGCACTAGGAATCAAGGACGCCATTATAGCATTTCAGTTTTTAATTATTGCCTTCTTAGTCTGGAAGATTACGTATTTCTAGTTAGAAAAGCACTTATCCTGTAACTCTTTGTGGACTTGATGGTAGTGGAAAGGTGGTATGCTTACCACTTCATGCAGGAGGTTACCTCAACATGGCTATATGCAGCTAACCAAACAAACTAGCATGTATGCAAAATTTGAATGGCGTGGTGCATCCAGTGAACCAAACAAAATCTCTGCTTGGCCTGGCCCTACACATACAGGCATCCAAACAATACTGGATTGCATGCAAAGAGCCTGGCCAGATAGGGCCTGGCTGCTGGATGCGAGCCTGGCTAGCCTAGTACAGGCATCCAAACACGCCAGAATTGTTTCTATTATCATGATGAACAGCTACATGCATCAGAGGGTTGAACTGAATCAGATGACTGCTAGTGTGACAATTACAGTGGTTTACCCAGTGACAATGACAGATCTGTGTCTGTGTTTGCCAACTGCAACAACTCCTTTGATCTTGAGATTGTTACGTTGGGATAGGAGCCACATAAAAGGAGATTGCACCCCCCCAACTACAAAAGAAACTGCTGCAACCCACATAGCTGATCTGAAGTCATCTTCAGTGTGTGCCATATTGTCTGGAGTCTTGCTATCTTCTATACCTTTTTTGAGGCCTGGATTTCCAGTCACATTAGGCCTTGTTCGGTTATTCCCAATACACATGGATTGGATGGGATTGGAAAAAATTAGGAAGAAGATTGACTTGTTTGGGATTCAAACCCATCCAATCCCACTCAATCCACATGGATTGAGAGCTAACCGAACAAGCCCTTAAGCATCACCCTTCTAGCCTTCTAGGCAAGTCAGGCAACGACCTTGAGGGCTACTATTTTGGGAGCCAGAAAATCGGAGGGATTGTAGGGTTAAAATCCCCTTCTTATTCAGTTTTGAATAAGGAGGAGATTTTAGGTCCTCTAATCCTCTGGTTATGTGGCTCTCAAACTAGCCCCGAGAGTCAGTTGTAACCTTAACCTGTAAGAAAGGAAATGTGTCAACATTTGCAGGCTTGCAAGTGAGGATGGTACCTGACCTGATAATTTTTTGTTTGAAAGATAAAAGAAACTGCAGAACATTCCAAATTTTCGATGCTTGAAGGAATATACCCATCAAGATAGTTATGATCTAGTTCAATGAAACTCAATTCGGTTATCATCATGGGGATGGTTCTTGTTAGCTCATTGTTCCCGAGTTCAACAGTCTTTGGAAATTACTGTGAGCTGATTGAAGATGGAGTTTTCACGTGGAGCTTGTTTGCCATGCAAGTTTATATTAGACTGTAAAGTATTGATGTATTGCATAGAGAATGGGGTATATATAGAGAGAGATTTAATCTTAACCCTAATGGGCCGACAATTTAACAGTAGTGCCAGCCCATACACACAGTACACACAGTCTAACACCCCTCACGGTTGCAACGGGAGCACCACACATGATGAGACTGGAGTAAAAGCCAAAGGTAGGAGCGACGGATTGAAATCTCTCATAGTCGCAGCGTTGTGAGAGTGCGAATGTTGTGGCCAGAGTGGAGACTGGTGTGCACTCCAAGAAGACGACCCCTGGATGCCAAGGTAACCGAAGTCGAGGTGGCCATGGCTGGGAGAGAAGCAGCAGTGGCCTCGTTCTTCAGAGGGGTCAATGTTCGATCGTCAACGGTCGGTGGGGCGACACAAAAGGACAGTAGCAGGGCAGAGACCTTGCTTTGTCTCTCGTCCGGTCATCGAGGAGCCCGCCAGGGAGGCTGGCGGTATTGCACGCGGCTACATCGGTCAGGGTGGTTGCGCCCTCGGTAGAATAGCAGGGGTAGCGACGAATCTGGTCGGGAAGGCCACTGCAATGACGGATCCAGCCATGAAGATGGCGATCCGGCCAAAGGGACGGTAGAACGAATCAGGAAGGTCGCGTCAGCGATGAATCTGGACGGCAAGGTTGCGACAGCGACGGGTCCAACGAAGGCAGTGAAGGGGAGGTCGACGGGGCAGGTCCAGCCGGGCGGGAGCCTACGTCGGGTCTGGCAGGGGTGTTGACGCCGATGACAGGAGAAGCTCGAAGGAGAAGCTCGAAGGGGGAGGCACTGGTGGGCGTCAGCGTGGGAAGTTAGAGAGCCTGGTGGGTGTCAGCGTGGGAAGTTAGGAGAGCCTGGCCGCGTAGGGGCCGCACTGGTTGGGGAAGGGTCGACGGCGGTTGGGGAAGGGAGCACCAGCGAAGCCACAACGGCTGCTGCTCGCTCGCTTGTGGCAGCTGCAAGCACGTGTGTCAGCCAGAGGAGGGACGTTGGTCGCCGACAAGCAGGACATCGACGGGAAAGGCCCAGGCAGGGTCGGCCGAGACGGATCTGAGCCGCCGGTGGAGGTGGCCGCCCTCGTCCTCGCCACAAACGGCGCCGGGGCGAGTGCTGTCGCGTCGAGCGCGCATGTTGGAGAAGAAGCTGCCATGGAGAAGAGGTGGGCCACGGGGTCGGCGTTGCTGCTCCTCCACGGCCGAGAGCATGGTAGTGCAGGTGGCGGTGGTGGCCACAGCCGTCACCATCCACAAGGTCAACGACGACGGCTGGAGAGGGGCACGTGAGCCAACGACGGCGAGCAGAGAAGACGACGCGGCAGGGGGAGGTCTGGCGGCGGGGAGAAGAGGCCGGCATGGCGGGGAGGCGAAGATTCGTTGCCGGGAGAGGACGTCGGCGTGGTCGCCGAAGCAAGGGGCATCGGCCATGCCACCGGGGTCCCGGGGAGCAGGAGAGGTGCGGCGGCTGGGCGTCCCCCAGGCCGGCGATGAGAGGAGCAGGGACGCCCCGACGACATCATGAGGCGAGCAGTAGGCCTGCGCTTGCGCCCGCAGGGGCAGCGACGGCGGCTGGGGGCAGCACGCCCACAGCGGTGGCAACGACGTCTACTCCCGTGCCCGCGGCGGTTGTGGGGGCGAGGACCTCGCCTGCTTGCGCGGCGACAGCTGCGACCATCGGAGGGGAAGGGAGGGGGAGCGCACGGCTGGTGCATTGATAATGGTGTTGCTATCAATTTGGTCTAATATTTTTTTTCTCTGCATAAAGTAGCCGATCTTGAGACTTCGTTGACCTTAAATAGTTCTTCAACAATTTCAACTTTGAAAAGCTTCTCTCAGCCGATGCCACAGTCACAAGCACAATAAATAATATCGAATAAGCGATTGGAATATTTGGATACGGATCCATTTGTCGAATATACTAAAAAATCTCCATAGAAGACATTGGTCTTTCAGGAAAACTTAACTTCAAAACATTTAACTCGGATAGTAGAACATTTACCTCAACGTCAGAATTGTCCTACAAAGAGGGGCAAGTGAAGCGACCGCACCAGACCCGACACCTAAGACTATATATACATGTACACTAATTGGGGGCCCTTCCAAAATCGGAGGTCCGGTGCGCTCTACTTGCCCCCTTCAGGTCTGGCCATGTGGAGGAGGCATCCTAGGAATGGGCTATTTAAGCCATGCCTCCAAATTATCAGCAGCTCGAGTAAGGAGTGGAGCATCCATTCTATTGACGCTACCCTTCTTGACTTATTTTGAGGTCCTGAGCCTAGCAACGTCGTGAGCCAGTAATCGACGGTGCGCATGGGGCTTAAGCTAAGACGTGCTTGTCTGGTGATGTCGGAACTGCCAGAAAAGTCCAACCAGTCTTTACATTGATCCGCTTCCGATTCCGTCCGAATCGGAATCCAAAGGCACCTACGATTTTCACCACATGTTGTCATCTTCTCGAGGTAACAGAGATTTTTATTCAGAATATTTACTTAACATGTTCGTTTTTCTACAGTATTAGGATATTCTCCATCGGCGAATGGCTCCTATGACCGTCTCCGTGTGGTAAAAAAAAAAATCAACTTCTCCGTTCCCGCAAATGCTCATCGGCAGCCTTTTCTACCATCCTCATTCCCCTCATGCAATTTATTCTCGTGGGGAATTCGTTTCCATTAAAAAAATGTAATTTTTAGTGATAATTTTAAATTTATTATATCAAATCAATATAAATAGAACATATAAGATTTATAATTATAAGAGAAGTTTACTTTACTATTTATAATAGGTTTACTTTACTATTTATAATAAGCTATGTATTAAGTTTTTAGTATAATTTTAATATATCGATGGACTAATTTATATCAAAAGAAGTTGATGTGACGAATATGGGGAACAGGGATGGAGGATCCACACAAATTTGACGGAGACAAAATTCTTCATGTTTCGATTCGAGTGAAGGCTACGTTACCCCCATTTCTGTTCTCTAAGGGCCCGTTCGGTTGACAGGGAATAGGAGACCGGAACTGTTTCGGCCCAGATTGCTTCTCTAATTTGTATAAGTTTTGATCAACAGAAATAATTCTTAGTACAATCCTGCAGAAACGAACGGGCCCTAAGTCTATCTCCAGCAGATCCCTTATCAATCTCATCTCTATTTCAAACTTCACTCTACAAACAGTGTCATCTACGTTTTCATGTCCCTTATTTTACACGAACCACAGTCTAATAGAGGAATTCTCCTTGTGAAATCAGGGATGGGGTCCGTGTTGCTCTATTGACGAATGACGATCCATCTACCAACTCTCTTGAAGCAGCTCTCATACTCTAGTACTACTTGCGAAACATCCTATTCACCGGGATGCATGCCTCCAACTCGATGAAATCACGCATTGATCTCATACCGATACAGTACGCGATCGTCAAAGATGTCGTTTTCATCATCGCCCCAGCCACGTATTCTACTTCTGTCTGTCAGCATTGGACGACCCAAGCCTGGATACCTTTCCACGCGCCTTTTGAGCTAGCTGACAATCAGGTCCAAGCTTCCACGAAGACAGAAACAAGGCAGCCTGGTATGAGCAGTGCCACCTGTGGGTAGCGGTAGATGTGTATTCAACCTTGGATGGCCGCCCATTAGGCCTAACCAAATGCTATGACATTGTTGTTCTCTGCCCTATGGAGCAGGTGACTGACCATAACCATCCCAGCTCTCTGTCTCTCCAAGTAACATGCACAAATGACAACACATATTGTGTGTAAATGTTCAGATTTTTTTTTTGTTTTGTTGTTGTTCTTTTTTTGCAAATGTCCAGATCATATATAAGCATACTATTAAGTTGGGGCGAAAACGAAGACGCTACCCTTCGCTCGATGCCTTCGTTGCTTCGCTTCAACAATGACGCCAAGGACGCCGGTCCGATGAGGACTTCGGGACTGGACTCCGCGGCTGCCCTTCGCTCTTCTCCATTGCAAGACGAAGGCAAGACTCCGACGATGTCTGCTAGCCTCACGTCCTCATCGGGTCCGGAAGCCCATGTGGGATTCGGCCCACTGTAACGGGCCCCGCAGGGATAAGCGTGTTACGAGCCTCATCTGTAATAGTCTTTTCTGTAACGACGGTCTGTAACCTTCCCTTGGGGGAATATTCTGAGGATATTCTGGGTTCCTGAGGGCATAAACGTCCTTGTTTGAGGGCGGTAGGCACTCGGACACCTATAAATACCTTGTGCAGTACCCTTGAGGGGGGCAGATTAACAGAGCTATTGCATCCCCCGTTGAACCTTGCCTACAATTTCTCCACTCTCCCATTGGATCTACTTGTCCACCTGAACGAGTACCAACATATTACATTTGGACATTTTACACATGACATGTGATGCCATCTGTCCAAAGTATAGCCACAGTTAACTATGGATTTTTTTTATTGATAATCAGGTTGCAAGGTTAAATGTGCACATGGAGGAGCAGTTATCGCAGTGCGGCGGTCTATATCTATTCTGATTCTGGCCACACAACTTTCCTGAACAGAGCAGGCCAGTCAGGCAAGCTCCAGCACTGGCGAGCTGTAGTAGCCAAGCCTGCAGTTCTCAGATTGAAGAATCTCTAGCCGGAGTCCGGAGACGCCTGGCCCATTCACACCTGGACTAAAAAAAAAAATTAAAACTTTCGCCAAAAGCAAGAACACCTGTATGATACAGCTGGCTCATGATCAGGAACAAAGCGATGATATCGGACATGTTCTTTAGACGCATTCTCCGTTGATTCGGTCCATTAAGCCTCCCCGGTGAAGGCAAAGGCAAGGTGGTGGCAGCTAGCCGGCAGCAGATTGTATCATGTCAAAGCTTGAACAGAGACCAAAAAAAAAAAAAAACATAAAGGACGGCGTGGAATTAACTACGCGATTGCTTCAGATCGAATCAGGAATTCAGGACTCATGAGTATGTATATTTTACACAGGTGCTGTTTTACAAGAGCAAAAATTAATGCGAGAATCAGATAATCGTGTGAGTAGGGTACAACGTCAGACAATGGCTATCTCCCTCCTCCTTCCGCCCCTCTGCACATATCTCAAGCAAAATCTTGGAGCGAAATTCGAATTCACGACTCCTGTGTGCTCCTGATGGATGAATGCTGGCCATGGTGACGCTACGATGCTAGTCCAGGCCATCTTGATCTGGATGGAGCGCATGTATGGGAATGGGATGCTCCTGTCTGTGTTCGTTTACGTTGAACTTTGACGGCTGGCTGGCTGGTTGGTCCGGCGGTGGTGCCACGGTTCCTGCCTGTATGCCGACCACCAGATGCCCTGTGCTGGCTGGGCGGAGACGGAATGGATTTCCCTTCTTTCGTGCTCGTCTCATCTCTTGTGCCAAGATTGATTGATGGTGGCGCCACCGCCACCGCCACCGCCACGCCGTTGATCAGCTAGCTGCAGAGCCTGACGGTGCACGCCACCGCCTGCGCCCAGTACTTGAGCCTCGCCTTCACCTCGTCCGGGCTGTCGCCTGCAGCGTCACATATTGGGCATATACATTAGATCTATTATATGTCGAACAGATTTGACATGTCCCATCGCGAACCAAGAGCAAGTGTTTACCAGGGCTGGAGATCTTCCAGTTGGTGGTGGCGGCCGGCTGCGCTGGCGAGGCCGGAGCGAGCGGCGGCGCCTCCTCCGCCTTGCCCAGCTGCTGCTGCTGCTGGTGGTGGTGGTGGTGCTCGTCCAGGAAGCGCTGGCTCATGGAGTAGCAGAGGTCGAGGGCCGGCAGCGTGCCGCAGAGCTCGGGGATCTCGCGGTAGCTGAAGCCGAACCCCAGATCCACGCACCCCTTGAGCTCCTCCAGGTCGTCGTCGGTCAGGCTCCGCGCCCTCCCCACCCCGCCGCTCTCCCCCGAGCCGGCGGAGGCGTCCGGAGGGGACCCCTCCTCGCCGGCGACCACCACCACGGGCCTCGACGCCCGCCGCAGCCACGCCTCCCGCTCCCGCTCCCGCTGCTGCTGCTGTTGCTGCAGCCCGCGCCAGACGTCGTCCGCGTCCGCCTCCACGAGTCCCTCCTCCTCCGCTCCAGCGCCCGTGTTCCTGGCACGGAGGCGGTGAGCGCGGCGCCGCGCGCGCTGGCGCCGGCGCCGAGGCGGCGTGGACGGCTGCCGCGCGGGCGACGAGGCGTTCGCCGTGTCTACGGCCTCGTCGCGGTCAGAGCCCGAGCTCCACATCGTCGCTGCGGCGACAGCTGCCTTGCCTTGGCTCTCCGCGTCTCTCTCTCTCTTTGCTCTGCTTGGTTGGACGACGCTGGGTGGGAGAGAGAAGGGGTATATAAATACGAGGCGTTTCGCGAGAGGGGGAGAGAGAGGAGAGGGACCGTGGGTGGATGCCGGGTGGAGGCGTGGAGCCCACCTGTATGAACAGTCTGTGGGGGTGGGTGGTCTGAACGGAACGGGTTGTGCTTGTGCCATGGGGGATGCATGTGCCCGTGACGTGGCGGCGGCGGCGGTCGAGTCCTGTGTCCAGTCACCCCGCCACAGCTGTAAAATCTTGAGCCCTTCTACTTCTTGTTTTTCTCTTGTACGGCCGGCCGAGCCAGGGAACACCACGCGTTGCAAAATGGAACTAGGTTTTGACTTTTGACCCTCGGCCTAAATTTTAGGACCATAAGACAGTCTCGGTTATGTAGAATAGATGACACAAAACTGTGTAGATGAGAGATCTCTTGAGGAGCTAATTATAAAAAATAATAAGAGACAAGTTTTTTTTACGAAGAGACCGTCTCTATACGATTTTCTATATATAATGTTTCTTAACTGTATTTATGGTTTATGGATTTACTAGAGTTGTATCATGCACTATATTTACTGTCTTTTGTATTTGGAAAACCGAACCACTGAACTTCACAAAATAAACCAGAGAAAATAGCGTAACGATTGCAGACACCAACACAAAACCCTCTCTCGAGCATTTCGTGACCGTGTTCCCTTAAGAATATATCCTTCTCCACGTGGAGAAGCTAGCTAGCTAGGTAGCCATGCGTGTTTGAAACCTTCGTGGAGGAAGAATATGCCTTCCACGGCTTCTCTACTCTCCTCTCCGATCCTCTGGGCCAAGCAAAACGAATCCACGCGCGCCGCTGGCCGAACCAGTGAATTCTCCGTTCCGTTCCGTCCGTCCGGTCGCTGTCGACGACCCCTCCTCAATTACGCCGCTAACGATGTCGCTTAGCTAGCATTAAAAAAAAAACACTCCAGACCGTCATGATCTCGCGCGCGCGCCTCGCGTGGGGACGGGAGGGACGCTGTTGAGCTGGCGGCTAGCCCTAGATTTGCCTGCTCTCAACGGTTCAGCGACTGCCAGACTTGATGCCGCACTAAAATATATACTACTACTACTACTACTATAGTAGTAGATGATACTGTAGCAGTGTAGTGTAGACAGCATCATTTGGTCCATCGATCGATCTTGCGATGTGACCTGCTGGCAGTACGTATCTATCGTTGAAGAGTAGTAAACTATTACTACTCTGCAGCTGCAGCTGCAGCTGCAGCTCCGTCGTTCAAGAACACCGATCAGTCGGCAGATTTGGCGCACTCTGCTCTGTAAAGTTGCCGGCTAGCGGATGAGGGGCTGGTGGTGGGCTGGCTTTAGTTAATTTTTTTGGGGGTTTTTTGAATCTACCTTTTGATTGATGCAAGTTGATCTGAAGATGGCAGAGCATGCAATGGGCATGGCTAGAAATCTAGAATCCAACTCAGGTGCTCGGTGACTGTCTGTCCTTAATCAGCAGCACTCCTCCTGCTTTCTGGGGCACGCACTGCATAATGCCACTGCCTTTTGATGCTGATGGTGATGATGATGATGGTGCTTAATAACTGGCTCAGGTTTGTTCGTGTAAAGAGCGGCAGCACAGGTGCAGACCCGGTACAGAGATTGACGATGCTTTCTAGACACCGAACCAAACACTATCTAAAGTAATAAGGTGGCAACAGCTCTAATCCCAACTCCAGAACAATTATTTTTTTTTTCAACTAATTGTTTTTTTTTGTAAATGTTTTTACTGTTCTTCAGATGCTAGCTGCAGGATTGACGATGCTTTCTAGAAAACCGCTTTTAATTTATTAATTCGATTCTAGAAAACTGCTTGATCCTTTTTTATATTCCATGTATATATGTAGCCGGTACCAGTACACGTACAGTTAGTTTAACACGTACGTACTGTTTCTTGTTTGTGTTCTTGGCGATTACATTACAGCAGTACTAGTGCTTGCTTGCTTGCTGCAGGACGATGGGGGATATATATGAAAATTACTAGATCTGCTTGGTCCTTTTTTTTTGGTCGAAAAATATCGGTAGATCCAAGAGATTTCTTGATTGATAACAAGTAGTACCAATTTAACATGCTTGGCCGCCACCACATGGGGTTTGATTTGATCCAAAGGAAATATCGGCTTCAGCCGATCAGGTGTTAAAGCTTAAATCAGCTACACGAACATCTTTATTTTCAGCTGGGGTGCAACTTGCGGACAAGTTTGTAATATATATTACTGTACGGAGACGGAGTAGGAGTACACATATCAATATACTGGAGATAGTTTATTTGGAGTAGCATGGACGTTGTGTCTTGTGTTTATTAAACAATTGATGACAGCTGGGCCTACCACTAGGAATTTCTCATAATTGGTTACGACACTAGTGTTCCATCATATACCAGCTACCAGGTCCACTTGTCCAAGAACATGAACGCGAGGTGGGCGCGGAAGTTACTAGTTATTATGGTTTTTGACAATTGAGATTGCACAAATAATGCTACATAACGGTTGCTCTACTTGTAGAAGAATATATATGACTATGTGTCATGGATCACATATGGGTAGGGACGACGAAAACGGTCGGAAAAATCACTCTCCCATTTTCGTTACCATATCTTTTTTTACCGAAAACGGAAGCAAGAGCGGCACAGTCGGGATGAACGGTTGCGGTATATACATACGGTTACACGAAAATGGTTTTAAACGAACGGATATGCAACGAAAACGAACGGACTTGGGCTAGAATATGCAATATTGTACAATCATTTAGCAAACTGCAATATTAAGAGTTTATGACACTATAAATCATAACTTCACAAGTTTAAAAGTCGGCACACATATGTTTTTAAAAGATCAATAACAGTTTGTGCAAAGGCAACATTTTTTTTTCCGTCAACATTTTATCAGTCATGAACCTCAACAGCGGTTACATATGATCATCGACATCAGATCAAACTAGGAACCAGCCCGTTCGTTTGGTTTGAATGTGTACCAGGCTTGTACCGTTTCTATAGTGTTTTATTTTCTATGAATTGTAGCAGCAGCAGCAGCAGCAGTCTGTACAGCTGATTTTAATCGGAAGCGAACAACTTGCATATTGTCACGGTCGGTTTTGAACCGGCGCCGGCGATGAACATGCATGGCTGTCACCGAAGATATTTCACCGTCAAAGGTGCAAAACCAATGGCCGGCGATGAGCCATGACGAACCGATGATGATGATGATATTTCTAAATCCAAACGGAGCTGTGTTCCCTAGTAATAAGATTAAAGGCTACATAAAAACTCTAGCTATTTGCACGAGGAACCGATCAAAAGCGGCAGCAAGTTAAAGATGAGCACGAAACAGCATCCGGCGGCATCTCCTCGCGCGCGATGCGGATCCACGGTAAGAAATTCGATACGGCAGTTTTGTTGCTGACTCGGATCGATCGGCTCCACGGCCACGGGATCTGATTCCGGGACGGGGATGCCCCGCGGGGCACTGTCATCACTAGCATAGCAGCAATATATATTGCTTGGCAGCGACACACACACACACGACCGGAGACGAAGACAGCTAGGGCATCATCGCGGCACATATGGCATATATATATCCCGGCCGTCTCCATCGTATCCTGCACATGTCCGTCGACACGTACGTACGGCGGTGGTGCTTGCTTGCGTGGCCACTGCACATGACCCGGCCGCGGCCGCCCTGCTGCAGGGATAGATTTACAAGCGTGAAAGCTAGCGGGGCCAACAAGACATCCATCGGATAACATTACTGGTAGCGTACCCGGCCACGTACGTAGGTAGTGTAGGGCGTGTGTTCTATTCTACGACGACGACTTCGCCCCACTTGCATTGCAATATGCATACGTCTACGTAGCGTCACGCGTCTGTGTCTACGCCTCTACGGGGACGCGCACACGCATCACGATTCACAAGGGCCGCTGCAGCCACGATCTGGAAAAGGACGCACCACCAACTGCACGTGCATGGCCGTTGGAGACCTCAGCTCTTATTAGCCCGTCTGTAGCTACACTATCGGAATCCGAGGCTTTACCGAGTATCGGACTCTTTGCCAAGTGTCTTTTATCGGACACTCGGCAAAAAGGAATTTGCCGAGAGCCGCACTCATTACCGGAATCCGAGGCTTTGCCGAGTGTCGGCCTCTTTGCCGAGAGCCGCACTCGGTAAAGTTAGGCTCTCAGCAACGAGCCTCTTTACCGAGTGCTGGACACTCGGCACAGGACCCCACTCGGCAAAGTGGGCGCTCGGCAAAGGGCCGTCAGCGGCCGTCCCAAAGCTAACGGCCGTCAGTCTTTGCTGAGAGCCAAGGGTTGGCACTCGGCAAAGAGTCTTCTTTGCCGAGTGCCAAATAGTGGGCACTCAGCAAATGACTCTTTGCCGAGTGTCTTCTCTAGACACTCGGTAAAGTATATTTTTATTTTTTGATTTTGTCTATCAAACTTTTTGTGGTATGTTCCTACACTATGTAGACTTACATATATCATTTGTGGATAATTATAACAGAGTTTTCTATAGTTAGTAGATTTAGTTCGTTTATTTGAATTTTTTCGGAAAATTCAGATTTGAACTGCAGGTCACTCGAAACTTTGAAAATCATGCATGCAAAAATGATATTCATGTTACTTAGCATAAGTTACGACCGATTCCAGAAGCGGACCAGAAACTTCGAGCAACATGCTCACTAAACATGACCGTGAACTTGCCATCCAGGTGTTTAAAAATTGTATAAAACACAAACAAAGTCAGAAAATCATGAAACCTGTCCACGTGTCATGATATCATATGTAGAGGCTGTGATAAAAATTTGAAAAAGTTTCGAAAAAACTGTGACGCACTATATGTACAAACCTAAGAGATCCACATTGAAACTCTATGATTTCATGTGTAGTTCTCTTAGGTTTCTACACATACTGTCTCACACCTTTGTCGAAACTTTTTCAAATTTTTATCACACCCTCTATATATGATATCATGACATGTTGAAAAGTTTCATGATTTTCTGACTTTGTTTGTGTTTTATACAATTTTTAAACATGTGGACGGCAAGTTCACGACCATGTTTAGTGAGCATGTTGCTCGAAGTTTCCGGTCCGCTCCTAGAATCGGTCGTAACTTATGCTAAGTAACATGAATATCATTTTTACATGCACGGTTTTTCAAGTTTCGAGTGACCTGCAGTTCAAATCTGAATTTTCCGAAGAAATTTAAATAAACGAACTAAATCTACTAACTATAGAAAACATTTTTCTAATTGTCTCAAAATGGTACATGTTGATCTATATAGTGTAGGAACACAACACAAAAATTTTGGTTGGGAAAATAAAAAAAATAAAAAGTAATTTGCCGAGTGTCCACAAATGACACTCGGCAAAGCATGCTTTGCCGAGTGCCAGCTGGGAGACACTCGGCAAAGGATTGTAAAAGATTCTTTGCCGAGTGCCAGCTGGATGACACTTTGCCGAGTGGCAGCGATCTGGCACTCGGCAAAGAATATTTTAAAATTTTTAAAAAAATCTTTGTCGAGTGCCAGATCACGGGCACTCGGCAAAGAAAGGAAATAAACGACTCTCCCGTTCTTCCTTCTTCTTCTTTCTCTCCACTCACCCTCTCTGTCCGCTCGCCGCCGTCCGCTCGCCAACCGCGCCTCCCCGCAGCGCCGCCTCCCTGCGCCGCCGCCTCCCCGTACACGTGGCGCCCCGCCCGCTCGCCGCGCGCCCCCGCGCCCGTCCGCGCACGCCGCGCGCCGCCGCCTCGCCACGTGCACGCCGCCGCACCCTCGCATGCCTCGCCACGCGCACGCCCCACGCCGCCGCGCCCCACGGCCGCCCTCGCCCTCGGCCCCGACGCCGCCGCGCCTCCACACTGATATAATTTTTGTGGCACTATATAATTTTTGTGACATTGTATTCCTACATATATGTTCTTTCGTTAGTATATATGTTCTTGTGACACTATATAATTTTTGTGACACTATATAATTCTTTCGTTAGTACCACATATATGTTCTTGTGACACTATATAATTTTTGTGACACTATATAATTCTTTCGTTAGTATCATATATATGTTCTTGTGACACTATATAATTCTTGTGACATTGTATTCCCACATACTCCTGGTATTATCAAAGCTTTTATGTGCTCAAAACATATGCCCATAAATGCTTTGTCGCCTTCAATGGTATTATCAAAGCTTTTATGTGCTCCTGGTATACGTGTGAATGTCAGCCATCGTGCTGTTACTTTTATTTGCAGGTTTTAGAAACCTCCCCGTGCAGGGGAGGTGCTGCCGAATTTTTTGTTGACAGACTTGTTTATTTTTTTGCAGAGGTCTTCCTAGCCGCTGCGGGTCTGCCTGCACCGCGTCGCGTCGCCACTGCACCGACCCACCACAGCCCCTCTAGCCTGACTCCACTGCCACCCTAGGTATAACCTCTATTTCCGCATCATGGTCGTAGATCACGTAACCCAGTTTGGCGTCTCCCGTTCGAAAGAGATACAGTGTAGATATGCAGATCCTTGCATATCTACAAATGTATCAGTTTCGAATTGTCCACATTTTTTGGACAGCCCGCGGTTGCGTAGATGGTGTTAGTTTCATGCTCTACTCCGGTCCGAGACAGAGTTTCGGCATCACCTCCCTATTGTTCTCCGGACAGTACACTCTCCCTGCTAGGACGTGTATCCGGAGAACAGCGGGGAGGTGCTGCCGAAATTCTATCTCGGATAGGAGTAGAGCATGGAAACTAACTCCATCTACGCAACCGCGGGTGGGATTAGGACCTATCCTCACCTATTAGAAGGTAGGAACGTAGTGTACATGCATTACATGTCTATATTAAACTATACTCGGTTATATATGTTAGAGGATGGAGGACCGTGAGTGGATGTACACGGGCCGCGTAAGACGTAATGATGTCACCCCTGAATGGATTAGGAAGACCGATGCTTTCATGGAACGGGAATTTGGCGAAGCTGCTAAAGGAGCTAGTCTAGTCCCTTGTCCGTGCAGCAAATGTGACAACAGGAAAAGGAAAACAAAGAAGGCCATGGTAGAACATATTTGGAAGAATGGATTTACGCCGGACTATACTCGGTGGATCTTCCATGGTGAAGCGCATCGCACGAGAGAGGAGGTGTTGAGACAACGCGTCGAGGATTACGATGCTGATGCCGGGGTAGCGGACATGTTGAACGACTATCACGAGGCACAGTTCGCCGAAGGACGTATGGAGGACGAGCCAGAGACGACCGCAAAGGCATTCTACGACATGTTTGACACGGCACAGAAACCCCTTCACGACAAGACAAAGGTTTCTCAACTAGATGCCATTGGGCGTATAATGGCGTTCAAGTCGCAGTATAGCATGAGTCGAGACGCCTTCGATGGTTTGTTGACAGTTATTGGCAGCCTGCTTCCGGAGGATCACGTTCTGCCAAAGAGCATGTACGAGGCACAGAAACTCCTTCGTGCACTCAAGATGACGTATGAGTAGATACATGCTTGTCCGAAGGGCTGTGTCCTATTTAGGAAAGAACACACTGAGGCAAAGTACTGTCCGAAGTGTAAATCGTCTAGGTTCATGGAGGTAGACTCTGGTGATGGACAGAAGAGGCAGCTCGACATCCCCGTGACAATCCTACGCCACCTTCCGTTCATACCGAGGATCCAGCGTCTATACATGATAGAGGAATCCGCGAAACAGATGACATGGCACAAAAAAGGCAAACGATACAATCCTGACAAGATGGTTCACGCATCCGATGGTGAAGCATGGACCCACTTTGATGACATTCACCATGAGAAAGCCAAAGAGGCTCGTAATGTTCGTGTTGCGCTGGCCACAGATGAGTTCAATCCCTATGGAATGACCGCTGCCCCATACACATGTTGGCCCGTGTTCGTTATCCCCATCAATCTCCCCCCCCCCCGGCGTATTGAAAGGGAAATGTGCCCTTGGGCAATTTCTAAGTGTTTTGGTGATTTAGTGTCCAACACAAGTGCCTAAGTGTAAAGAGGTGGACAAAGTACAAATCAAGGATAAAGGTATGTTTCTCAGACTTAGTACATTGTTTTATGGACTAATATATTGTGTCTAAGTGCTGGAAACAGGAAAAATCCAATTGGAAATGTCTTGGCTTGAGCAGCCAAGAATCTGCTGAGTCTGGGAGCACCGGACAGTGTCCGGTGCGCCAGGCTGGTTCGAGCGAACTGGCCGCTCTCGGGAATTCACCGGCGACGTACGACTATAATTCACCGGACTGTCCGGTGTGCACCGGACTGTCCGGTGAGCCAACGGTCGGCCGGGCCAACGGTCGGCCGCGCAATCTGTGCGGGACACGTGGCCGAGCCAACGGCTAGAAGATGGCACCGGACTGTCCGGTGTACACCGGACATGTCCGGTGCGCCAACGGCTCCAGGTCTGCCAACGGTCGACTTCGCCATTTAAGGAAAGAAATCTGGCACCGGACAGTGTCCGGTGTGCACCGGACTGTCCGGTGCGCCAGACGACAGAAGGCAAGGATTGCCTTCCCAGATTGCTCCCAACGGCTCCTAGCTGCCTTGGGGCTATAAAAGGGACCCCTAGGCGTATGGAGGAGTACACCAAGCATTCCTACAACATTCTTAAGCACCAAGACATCGATTCCACACATTCGTTTCATTGTGATAGCATATAGAGCTCTAGTGGAGTTGTGAACTCATTGAGTTGTGTTGCGAGCTCTTGTTGCGACTTGTGTGCGTATTGACATTCTGATTCGTGTGTCTTGTGTGCATTGCTAATCCCTCCCTTGCTCCGTGTTCTTTGTGAATTTCAAGTGTAAGGGCGAGAGGCTCCAAGTTGTGGAGATTCCTCGCAAACGGGATTGAGATAAAGCAAGCAAAACACCGTGGTATTCAAGTGGGTCTTTGGACCGCTTGAGAGGGGTTGATTGCAACCCTCGTCCGTTGGGACGCCACAACGTGGAGTAGGCAAGCGTTGGTCTTGGCCGAACCACGGGATAACCACCGTGCCATCTCTGTGATTGATCTTTGTTGGTTATTGTGTTTTGTTGAGGATTCCTCTTTAAGCCACTTGGCAATTATTGTGCTAACACTTAACCAAGTTTTGTGGCTTAAGTTTTTGAAGTTTTACAGGATCACCTATTCACCCCCCCTCTAGGTGCTCTCAATTGGTATCAGAATCGTTCTCTTCACAAAGGGACTAACCGCCCGAAGAGATGGATCCTAAGGGGAAGGGTATCGTGATCAACGACAAAGAGAAGGAATCCTTCGTCAACGAGCCGATTGATGATAGGCCCACCGACTCAGGCTCGGGCCACAAAAGAAAAGATGGGAGGAAGAAGAAGACAAGGCGCATCAAGGAAATTGTCTACTACGACAGCGACGAATCTTCCTCCTCCCAAAAGGACAACGACGACTACGATAGACGAAAGACGGTTAACTCAAACTTTTCTTTCGATTATTCGCGCATTCCGCATAGCTCAAATGCCCAATTGCTCCCCATTCCACTTGGCAAGCCCCCTCACTTTGATGGAGAGGACTACGGATTTTGGAGCCACAAAATGCGTACTCACCTGTTTTCTCTCCATCCAAGCATTTGGGAGATTGTGGAAAGTGGAATGAAATTTGATAGCTCGGATAGCCCTGTGTTTATTAATGAACAGATTCATAAGAATGCACAAGCCACTACTGTGTTGCTAGCCTCCTTGTGCAGGGACGAGTATCACAAGGTGAGCGGCTTGGACAATGCCAAGCAGATCTGGGACACCCTCAAGATCTCTCATGAGGGGAACAACGTCACCTTGCTCACCAAAATGGAGTTGGTGGAGGGCGAGCTTGGAAGGTTCGCAATGATAAGGGGCGAGGAGCCAACTCAAACATACAACCGGCTCAAGACCCTTATCAACAAAATAAGGAGCTACGGAAGCACACGATGGACGGACCACGACGTCGTCCGACTGATGCTAAGGTCCTTTACCATTCTTGATCCTCATTTGGTGAATAATATTCGTGAGAATCCCAGGTACACCAAAATGTCGCCCGAAGAAGTCCTCGGAAAATTCGTTAGCGGGCGAATGATGATCAAGGAGGCAAGGTACGTGGACGACGCCTTGAATGGTCTGATCAACGAGCCGCAACCCCTTGCTCTCAAGGCAACAAGAAGCAAGGAGGCGCTACCTAGCAAGGTGGCACAGATTGAGGCGGCCGGACTTAATGATGAGGAGATGGCCCTCATCATTAAGCGCTTCAAGACGGTGCTTAAAGGACGCAAGGGACAGCCAAGCAAGACCAAAGCCAAGGGGAAGCGCTCATGTTTCAAATGCGGTAAGCTTGGTCATTTTATTGCTAACTGTCTCGACAATGATAGTGATCAGGAACAAGGGAACAAGAGGGAGAAAAAGAAGAACTATAAGAAGGCAAAGGGCGAGGCTCATCTTGGCAAGGAGTGGGATTCGGACTGCTCCTCATCCGACTCCGATAATGAAGGACTCGCCGCCACCGCCTTCAACAAGTCATCCCTCTTCCCCATTGAGCGTCACACTTGCCTCATGGCAAGGGAGAAGAAAGTAAGCACTCATAATACTAGCACTTATGCTTCTTCAAGTGAGGATGAGTCTAGTGATGATGATGAGATAGATTACTCATGCTTATTCAAGGGATTAGATAGAACCAAGGTAGACAAAATTAATGAATTGATTGATGCCTTGAATGATAAGAATATGCTTTTAGAAAAGCAAGAGGATTTGTTGTATGAAGAGCATGATAAATTTGTAGAAGCACAGAAATCTCTTGCTCGAGAAATTAAGAGGAATGAAATGCTCTCTAGTGAATTATCTTCTTGTCATGAAACTATTGCTAAGTTAAAAAGTTTTAATGATGATTTAAATGCTAAACTAGAAGTAGCTAGTAAATCTGATTCTTGTGTAGAAATTGTTGAAACTTGTAATAGGTGTAAGGATTTTGACATTGATGCTTGTAGTGATCATTTAGTCTCAATTTCCAAATTAAATGAGGAATTAGCTAGTCTTAATGCCCAACTTAAGACTAGCAAGAATGAATTTGACAAGCTAAAATTTGCAAGGGATGCCTACACGATTGGTAGACACCTCTCAATTAAGGATGGACTTGGCTACAAGAGGGAAGCCAAGAACTTGACAAGCCATAAGGCTCCCATCTCCGCCAAGGAGAAAGGGAAGGCCCCTATGACTAGTAGTGTGCAAAAGAACCATGCCTTTATGTACCATGATAGGAGACAATCTAGAAATGCTTATAGGAATTGTAATGCATATAATGCCTTTAATTCTCATGCCATGTTTGCTTCTAGTTCTTCTTATGTGCATGATAGAAATGTTGGTAGGAGAAATGTTGTTCATAATATGCCTAGGAGAAATGTTGTTAATGTTCCTAGGAAAGTAAATGAACCTTCTACAATATATCATGCTTTAAATGCTTTTTTTGCTATTTGTAGAAAGGATAGGAAGATAGTTGCTAGAAAATTAGGGGCAAGATGCAAGGGAGACAAAACTTGCATTTGGGTCCCTAAGGATATTTGTGCTAACCTTACAGGACCCAACATGAGTTGGGTACCTAAGACCCAAGCCTAAATTTGCCTTGCAGGTTTATGCATCCGGGGGATCAAGCTGGATTATTGACAGCGGATGCACAAACCATATGACGGGGGAGAAGAAGATGTTCACCTCCTACGTCAAGAATAAAGATTCCCAAGATTCAATAATATTCGGTGATGGGAATCAAGGCAAGGTAAAAGGGTTAGGTAAAATTGCAATCTCAAATGAGCACTCTATCTCTAATGTGTTTTTAGTAGAGTCTCTTGGATATAATTTGCTATCTGTTAGTCAATTATGCAATATGGGATATAACTGTCTATTTACAAATGTAGATGTGTCTGTCTTTAGAAGATGTGATGGTTCACTAGCTTTTAAGGGTGTACTAGATGGAAAACTTTACTTAGTTGATTTTGCAAAAGAAGAGGCCGGTCTAGATGCATGCTTAATGGCTAAGACTTGCATGGGCTGGTTGTGGCATCGCCGCTTAGCACATGTGGGGATGAAGAACCTCCACAAGCTTCTAAAGGGAGAACACGTGATAGGTCTAACCAATGTACATTTCGAAAAAGATAGACCTTGTGCAGCTTGTCAAGCAGGGAAACAGGTGGGAGGCTCTCATCACACCAAGAATGTGATGACAACATCAAGACCCCTGGAGCTGCTACATATGGACCTCTTCGGACCCGTCGCCTATCTGAGCATAGGAGGAAGTAAGTATGGTCTAGTTATTGTTGATGACTTTTCCCGCTTCACTTGGGTGTTCTTTTTGCAGGATAAGTCTGAAACCCAAGGGACCCTCAAGCGCTTCCTCAGGAGAGCTCAAAATGAGTTTGAGCTCAAGGTGAAGAAGATAAGGAGCGACAACGGGTTCGAATTCAAGAACCTTCAAGTGGAGGAGTTCCTTGAGGAGGAAGGGATCAAGCATGAGTTCTCCGCTCCCTACACACCTCAGCAAAACGGTGTGGTAGAGAGGAAGAACAGGACACTCATAGATATGGCGAGGACTATGCTTGGAGAGTTCAAGACCCCCGAGTGCTTTTGGTCAGAAGCCGTGAACACGGCTTGCCACGCCATCAACAGGGTCTACCTTCACCGCCTCCTCAAGAAGACTTCATATGAGCTGCTGACTGGTAACAAACCCAATGTATCGTATTTTCGTGTATTTGGGAGTAAATGCTACATTCTAGTGAAGAAGGGTAGGAATTCCAAATTTGCTCCCAAAGCCGTAGAAGGGTTTTTATTAGGTTATGATTCAAATACAAAGGCGTATAGGGTCTTCAACAAATCATCGGGTTTGGTTGAAGTCTCTAGCGACGTTGTATTTGATGAGACTAATGGCTCTCCAAGAGGGCAAGTTGTTGATCTTGATGATGTAGATGACGAAGACGTTCCAACGGCCGCGATACGCACCATGGCGATTGGAGATGTACGGCCTCAGGAACATTTGGAGCAAGATCAACCGTCTTCCTCAACTATGGTGCATCCCCCAACCCAGGATGACGAACAGGTACCTCAAGTGGAAGCGCATGATCAAGGGGGAGCACAGGATGTTCAAATTGAAGAGGAAGAAGCACCTCAGGCACCTCCAACCCAAGTTCGAGCGACGATCCAAAGGGATCATCCCGTCGACCAAATTTTGGGTGATATTAGCAAGGGAGTAACTACTCGTTCAAGATTAGTTAATTTTTGTGAGCATTACTCTTTTGTCTCTTCTATTGAGCCTTTCAGGGTAGAAGAGGCCTTGCTAGATCCGGACTGGGTGTTGGCCATGCAGGAGGAACTCAACAATTTCAAGCGCAATGAAGTTTGGACACTGGTGCCTCGCCCCAAGCAAAATGTTGTGGGAACCAAGTGGGTGTTCCGCAACAAACAGGACGAGCACGGGGTGGTGACAAGGAACAAGGCTCGGCTTGTGGCAAAAGGTTATGCCCAAGTCGCAGGTTTAGACTTTGAGGAGACTTTTGCTCCCGTGGCTAGGCTAGAATCAATTCGTATCTTGCTAGCATATGCCGCTCACCATTCCTTCAGGTTGTACCAAATGGATGTGAAGAGCGCTTTCCTCAACGGGCCGATCAAGGAGGAGGTGTACGTGGAGCAACCCCCTGGCTTTGAGGATGAACGGTACCCCGACCACGTGTGTAAGCTCTCTAAGGCGCTCTATGGACTTAAGCAAGCCCCAAGAGCATGGTATGAATGCCTTAGAGACTTTTTAATTACTAATGCTTTCAAGGTCGGGAAAGCCGATCCAACTCTTTTTACTAAGACTTGCGATGGTGATCTTTTTGTGTGCCAAATTTATGTCGATGACATAATATTTGGCTCTACTAACCAAAAGTCTTGTGAAGAGTTTAGCAGGGTGATGACGCAGAAATTCGAGATGTCGATGATGGGCGAGTTGAACTACTTCCTTGGGTTCCAAGTGAAACAACTCAAGGACGGCACTTTCATCTCCCAAACGAAGTACACGCAAGACTTGCTAAAGCGGTTTGGGATGAAGGACGCCAAGCCCGCAAAGACGCCGATGAGAACTGACAGACACACCGACCTCAACAAAGGTGGTAAGTCCGTTGATCAAAAAGCATACCGGTCCATGATAGGTTCTTTGCTTTATTTATGTGCTAGTAGACCGGATATTATGCTTAGCGTATGCATGTGTGCTAGATTTCAATCCGATCCTAAGGAGTGTCACTTAGTGGCTGTGAAGCGAATTCTTAGATATTTAGTCGCTACGCCTTGCTTCGGGATCTGGTATCCAAAGGGGTCTAACTTTGACTTGATTGGGTACTCAGATTCCGACTATGCTGGATGTAAGGTCGATAGGAAGAGTACATCGGGGACGTGCCAATTCTTAGGAAGGTCCCTGGTGTCATGGAACTCTAAGAAACAAACCTCCGTTGCCCTATCCACTGCTGAGGCTGAGTACGTTGCCGCAGGACAGTGTTGTGCGCAACTGCTTTGGATAAGGCAAACCCTCCGGGACTTTGGCTACAATCTGAGCAAAGTCCCACTCCTATGTGACAAAGAGAGTGCTATCCGAATAGCGGAAAATCCTGTTGAGCACAGCCGCACAAAGCACATTGACATCCGGCATCACTTTTTGAGAGACCACCAGCAAAAGGGAGATATCGAAGTGTTTCATGTTAGCACCGAGAACCAGCTAGCCGATATCTTTACCAAGCCTCTAGATGAGAAGACCTTTTGCAGGCTGCGTAGTGAGCTCAATATCTTAGATTCGCGGAACTTGGATTGAATTGTAGCATATATGTGTTTATGCCTTTGATCATGTTCATTCTGCATTCTGTTGCTTATTGTGGTGCTCAAGTTGTACAAACACTCCCTGGACCTCACAAGTCCTTTTTGCAAGTGATGCACGTATTTAGGGGGAGCTGTGCTACAACTTGATCCTTTGAGACTAACCATGTACTTGAGTTTGGTTGTTTTAGTCTCCAAGAAGAATTGAAAGGGAAAAGGTGGACTTGGACCATGCAAGACTTCCACTGCACTCCGATGAGAAAGAGTAACTTTTCTAAGTTCATCTTTATACTCCTATTGTCTTCGTGTTCTTATTTGAAAATTTTGGTGAGGCAATGGGGTTAAAGGGCCAAGATTGATCCCGTTTTGGTGCTTGATGCCAAAGGGGGAGAAAATAAAGGCCAAAGCAATAAATGGATCAGCTACCACTTGAGAAATTTTGAAAATAGTAGATTAGAGCTTTTGGTTTGTCAAAACTCTTTTATTGTCTCTTATGTCAAAAGTTGGTCTCTTGTGGGGAGAAGTGTTGATTATGGGAAAAAGGGGGAGTTTTTGAAATCCTTGATCAAATTTCTTTGGAAAACCTCTCTTTATGTCTCTACAAGTGGTTTTGACTTAGAGATAGGAATTTGAGTTTGATTTGCAAAAACAAACCAAGTGGTGGCATAGAGTGATCCATATATGTCAAATTGAATCAAAACAATTTTGAGTTCTAATTTGAACTGTTTTTGTACTTGTTCTACTTGCTTTATGTTGTGTTGGCATAAATCACCAAAAAGGGGGAGATTGAAAGGGAAATGTGCCCTTGGACAATTTCTAAGTGTTTTGGTGATTTAGTGTCCAACACAAGTGCCTAAGTGTAAAGAGGTGGACAAAGTACAAATCAAGGATAAAGGTATGTTTCTCAGACTTAGTACATTGTTTTATGGACTAATATATTGTGTCTAAGTGCTGGAAACAGGAAAAATCCAATTGGCAATGTCTTGGCTTGAGCAGCCAAGAATCTGCTGAGTCTGGGAGCACCGGAGTGTCCGGTGGTGCACCGGACAGTGTCCGGTGCGCCAGGCTGGTTCGAGCGAACTGGCCGCTCTCGAGAATTCACCGGCGACGTACGGCTATAATTCACCGGACTGTCCGGTGTGCACCGGACTGTCCGGTGAGCCAACGGTCGGCCGGGCCAACGGTCGGCCGCGCAATCTGCGCGGGACACATGGCCGAGCCAATGGCTAGAAGATGGCACCGGACTGTCCGGTGTACACCGGACATGTCCGGTGCGCCAACGGCTCCAGGTCTGCCAACGGTCGACTTCGCCATTTAAGGAAAGAAATCTGGCACCGGACTGTCCGGTGCGCCAGACGACAGAAGGCAAGGATTGCCTTCCCAGATTGCTCCCAACGGCTCCTAGCTGCCTTGGGGCTATAAAAGGGACCCCTAGGCGCATGGAGGAGTACACCAAGCATTCCTACAACATTCTTAAGCACCAAGACATCGATTCCACGCATTCGTTTCATTGTGATAGCATATAGAGCTCTAGTGGAGTTGTGAACTCATTGAGTTGTGTTGCGAGCTCTTGTTGCGACTTGTGTGCGTATTGACATTCTGATTCATGTGTCTTGTGTGCGTTGCTAATCCCTCCCTTGCTCCGTGTTCTTTGTGAATTTCAAGTGTAAGGGCGAGATGCTCCAAGTTGTGCAGATTCCTCGCAAACGGGATTGAGATAAAGCAAGCAAAACACCGTGGTATTCAAGTGGGTCTTTGGACCGCTTGAGAGGGGTTGATTGCAACCCTCGTCCATTGGGACGCCACAACGTGGAGTAGGCAAGCGTTGGTCTTGGCCAAACCACGGGATAACCACCGTGCCATCTCTGTGATTGATCTTTGTTGGTTATTGTGTTTTGTTGAGGATTCCTCTTTAAGCCACTTGGCAATTATTGTGCTAACACTTAACCAAGTTTTGTGGCTTAAGTTTTTGAAGTTTTACAGGATCACCTATTCACCCCCCCTCTAGGTGCTCTCACGTATGCTTTCAAAGACAGAACATATTCGTGTCGTTGATAATTCCTGGACACCCGGGGAATAAAATGGGCGTGTACATGGAGCCTTTGATTGATGAATTGGTCCATGCTTGGGAGGAAGGGGTATGGACGTATGACCGAGCTACGAAGACAAACTTCAAAATGCATGTTTGGTACTAGTACTCCATGCATGACTTTCCGGCGTATGGGCTATTTTGCGCCTGGTGTGTTCACGATAAGTTCCCATGCCCAGTTTGCAAGGAAGCTCTTAGGTTCATTTGGTTGAAGAAGGGTGGCAAATATTCGTCATTCGATAAACATCGACAATTTCTCCCTCCTGACCATGCATTCCGACTAGACATCAAGAACTTTACGAAAGGTGTCGTGGTGACAGACCGCCCACCTGCAATGATGACGGGTGCCGAAGTTCACCAACAGATAGATGGTCTCGTGGCCAACCCAGAAGGTGGTTTTGTGGGATATGGTGAGCAACATATGTGGACACATAAGTCGGGTTTGACTCGGCTCCCCTATTATGATGACCTGCTCCTTCCACACAACATTGACGTGATGCACACTAAAAAGAATGTCGCCGAGGCACTTTGGGCAACAATTATGGAGATTCTTGATAAGTCAAAGGATAACGTAAAGGCAAGAGTGGATCTCGTAGAGTTATGTGATAGACCAAACCAAGAGATGAAGCCGCCTAGTGGTGGAAAGACATGGAGAAGGCCTAAGGCCGATTTCGTCCTGAGCAGGGCCTAGAGGAAGGAAGTACTACAGTGGATCAAGATGTTAATGTTCCCTGATGGGTATGCAACTAACCTTAGTAGGGGGGTGAACTTATCTACTCTGCGAGTCTTAGGGATGAAGAGTCATGACTACCACATATGGATTGAACGAATTCTTCCGGCGATGGTTCGAGGCTATGTCCCTGAGCATGTCTGGCTAGCGCTTGCAGAGTTGAGCTATTTCTTCCACCAGCTTTGTGCAAAAGAGTTAGCTCGGACCATGATTGCAGACTTGGAAAGGATGGCACCCGTGTTACTGTGTAAGCTGGAGAAGATCTTTCCACCCGGCTTCTTCAATCCGATGCAGCATTTGATTCTTCATCTCCCGTATGAGGCACGAATGGGGGGGGGGCCCGTGCAGGGACGTTGGTGCTATCCAATCGAGAGATGTCTAAAGACTATCCGAAAGAAATGTAGAAATAAATGCAAAATCGAGGCTTCCATTGCAGAGGCATACATACTGGAGGAGGTGTCAAACTTCACAACAACTTACTATGGTGACAAATTGCTGAGCGTGCATAATCCACCCCCTCGTTACAATGATGGCGACAATGAATCGAACCTCAGCATTTTTCGAGGGAAACTCGGAAGCGCGAGTGGTTCGACCACCAAGACCCTGAGACATGAAGAGTGGCGTCATATCATGCTATATGTATTGACCAACCTTGAAGAGGTGATGCCATACATGGAGCAATTTCTTCATGAATTCTAGCGTCGATCAAGGGACCCAACTCCACAGGAATATGATACCCTTCTTGCAAAGGGTGCGGGAAATGGATTGCCCGATTTCATTTCCTGGTTTAAACGTAAGGTACGTGCTTAGTTTGTCATTTGAAGTTGCTCTTACGTGCGAATAATATAACAATCTAGCGTGTTTGAACTTGAAGGGCCAAAAAGAGCTGTCTATGAGTGCCGAGTTGAGACAAGTAGCCAATGGCTTTGCATATAGGGTCAGGAAATTTTCTGGGTATGACGTCAATGGATACCGTTTTCGCACAACAAGCTACGACCAAAGTCGGCCAATCGAAAAACCACGTGTTCTGGAGTCTTTACGCCCGGGCTTGACGAGGTCGAGTATTATGGAAGAATTGAAGAAATATATGAACTAAATTTTTATGGTTCCAAACCTCTTACTCCAGTGATATTCAAATGTCATTGGTTTGACCCTGAAGTTACGAGACGGACACATTCTAATCTTGGGCTAGTCGAAATTCGACAGGATTCCACCTTACCAGGAGACGATGTCTATATTGTTGCCCAACAGGCCACACAAGTGTATTATCTTCCATATGCGTGCCAAACGAAACAACATCTTAAGGGTTGGGATGTTGTGTATAAGGTATCACCGCACGGTAAATTACCTGTTCCAAACGATGAAGATTATAACTTAGACCCGGACACATATGACGGAGAGTTCTTCCAAGAAGATGGGCTAGAAGGGCGATTTGAGATAGACTTAACCGAAGCAATCGAAATGGAAGTAGATATTGAAATGGTTGTTGATGAGGAGGATGATGAGGTGCAAAATGAGAATGACTTAGAAATGCTTGAAGGCAATGCCAATGACGAAATTGCGCCTTTAGATGGTGTTGACTATGAAATGGTTGATAGTGATGATGACACTTATGATCCGGCTAACCCGGACACATATGAAGACTATTTTTAATCGATGTAATGCTATATTTCATTTATTTTGCATATGTTTCTAGATACATATTTTTTATCTGTGCTTAATTGCTTACTCTTAATTGCAGGTTGTTGGACAAAGATGGTGGGCGGTGGGACGAGGACGAGGAGGGGGAGGGGGAGGGGGAGGAGGAGCACCCGTAGGACGGAGGAGGAGGTGCAGTAGGACGACGCCGTAGAGCAGCAGGTGGAGCAGCAAGCCGCTGTCGATGCGGCGCAGCAGGACGACGACGATGCGGCGCAGCAGGACGACGACGACGCCGCTCAGCAGGACGTCTCAGGTTCTGGCTCCTCAGGTTCGAAGAGTATCTACCTGCGAGGTCCCGCGAGTCTCCCTAAGCGACCCATACTTCGTGACAGACGTCCGCTGATACGACCCGATGGAGAGAGGTAGGTAACTTTAGATGTTGTTGCTGCTTTTTCATATTATATGTTCAAATTAATAATAGAAACTAATACTTTATCTTAATCACTTGAACAGGTCTTGGATGGTTTTGGAGACTGCAGGGGGTCATGACCGCAACCCCAATGGCATCCTCGGCCTTCTATGCAGGGAACACTTCCTTGGACTTGTCGAGTACGCCGGAGTGACGAGCCCAGCATACACCTTCGACCACTACGCCGTCGCCCCCGATGCAGTAGATCGGGACAGCAGACAATTCAACAACAAGGCGGAGCGGGTGAAGCAAGAGCTGTGGGTAAGTCTTCCTCGCACTATATTGTTTAATAAGTCGCATTTGTTGCATATTCTTGAAATAATGTATGGATACATTGTCTTTGTATGTAGGATTTCTTCAGATGCGAGGCTGGATACGAGGCCAGGGCGGATGTGGTGGCTACCACGAGCTGTAACAAGCTCATCGTGGACATGCACTACGAGGCGCGCATCCAGGCCATCATCACTTACCACGGCTCCGTCCTTGGGGAGAAGGTGAGCAAGAAGGACGCCCGAACCATGTCGTTGACTCCGGACCAGTACTTGCAGGTAAATACAAAACTTTATTATTGGTACTAAATATGCTTAATTTTATCTTTTGATATGCCGTGTACTTGTATTTTTTTAGACGATTCCTCATTGGTGCGCCGCGCATCCTGAGTGCTGGGAGCAGATGGTGCAGAGGTGGTGCTCGACTGAGTGGGACGAGGCGCACAACGCTAGCCGGGAACGGCGTTTGATGATGCAAGGTCCCTCCCACCATCAAGGCAGCCGTAGCCTGGGCAAATACGCGGAAGCGTGGGTACGCGCTCTTTTTTATTTAGGTATATAACTTTCGATTAGACATGATTTCTAACCATCTCGTTGGTTTTCTCGCAGTCGGCGGCACATGGTGGCACGCCTTGCTCCACGTTCTCGGCATATGCTATGGCCCACAAGGGGAAGGCGACGTCCGACGTCACCTACAACCCGGATGACGGGCCCAAGGCGTACACCAACCCCGCCGTCCACAGCCGCCTCAGTGAGTACACCGCCATGGCCAAGGAGGTCCATGGGCCAGATTACGATCCGAGGACCGAGGACATCGACGGAGATGTCCTCATGAGGGTCAGAGGAGGCAAGAGACATGGGCGGTACTGGATTGCCGACGGGGCAATCGACTCGTCCTCCACTCCCACTCTCTCTCAGGTGCGAGCAAGGAGCACGAGCGCGAGCCCAGCCATACGACCTCGGCAGGACAGCTCACAGCATCGTATCCAGCAACTCCAGGTTATTCCTTATCTATTCATCGTTCATTGATTATTATATATCTTCTCTTTGCATTATCGTAACATTAGGGCGAAACATTACAGACTCAGCTAGATGATGAGAGGAGGCAACGTGAGGAGCTGGAGAAGAGGATGGCGGAGATGTTCGTGTACATGCAGAGCCTTGGCGCCGCACAGGGTCATGCTCCACCACCTCCATTGTTCCCTGCAGCTGACCCTGCTGAGTTCACTACTCCTGTGAGTATCAAAATTTTAGTACTGCATGATATATATTCATATGTTCTCACACATGCAATCTCTTCTCTGTGCAGGGTCAATCGGCGGCGTCGAACAACCCTCACGCTTCGTCCAGCCCTTCGCCGAACCAGTCCAGATGCCCACCTCGTTGATGACCTGTTTTGTGATGATCCAGACTTATATTCGTGAGTGTTGGTGATGTTAGTTATACTTGGTCTTGTGAGATACTTATTGAGACTTATGTGCTGTGAAACCTGATTTATGTGGTGATATTTGTGATATATATGATGTTGATGATAAATGTGTTGATTCTGTGATGCGAATGATATATAATGTGATGTGAATGATATATATCTTCTGTTTGTTTGGATGGAACAGCAAAAACAAATAAAAAGGGACTTCCTGGTCACTTTGCCGAGTGTTACACTCGGCAAAGGGTATCTTTGCCGAGTGCTATGACCATGGCACTCGGCAAAGGAGGAAACCTAGGAACCGGTAAAGCCTTCTTTGCCGAGTGCTATGACCATGGCACTCGGCAAAGGAGGAAACCTAGGAACCGGTAAAGCCTTCTTTGCCGAGTGATATGACGATGGCACTCGGCAAAGGGGCTGGCAAAGGGGCCCACTGGAGGACTCTTTGCCGAGAGCCAGTCCACTAGACACTCGGCAAAGAAGCCTCCTTTGCCGAGTGCCTACGAGAGCTCTCGGCACAGGGACTGGCGGTGGGGCCCACTGGAGCCGTCTTTGCCGAGGGCCGTGATAGCAGACACTCGGCAAAATTGGCCTCTTTGCCGAGTGCCTAAGAAGACACTCGGCAAAGGATCCATCACCGTCACTTGGCGCCGTGACGGTGACTTTTCTTTGCCGAGTGCCCAACAAAAAGTACTCGACAAATAGGCCGTTGCCAATGTATAGTTCGCCGAGCGTTCTTTGCCGAGTGTTACACTCGGCAAAGCCTTTGCCGAGTGTAAAATAGCCTTTGCCGAGTGTCTGAGACACTCGACAAAGGAGCTGTGTCCGGTAGTGACTCGGCAAAGTTTGGCTCTCGGTAACGAGCCTCTTTACCGAGTGCAGGACACTCGGCACAGGACCGCACTCGGCAAAGACATGTTTGCCGAGTGTCAAACACTCGGCAAAGAAAGCGCTCGGCAAAGGGCCGTCAGCGGCCGTTCACTACACCAAAATAGTAAACTTCCTAAAGCCTAAACCCTAGGAAGTTAGGCCTAAACTCTAGGAAGTTAGCCAAACTCTCGGAAGTTAAGCCACCCCGTCGGAAGTTTGGCTCTCGGAATTTTTTGTCGGAAGTTAGCTTAACTTCCTAGAGCCCTCTAGGAAGTTAGCTAACTTCCTACAGCTAAAGAAGCCTCTCGGAAGTTAGTAGATTCTCGGAAGTTAGTAGCTTCACGCCGTCAGCGCCGTCAGCTGACTAACTTTCTACGACTAACTTCCTACGGCTTACTGTAGCTCCTAGGAAGTTAGCTGTCTAACTTCCTACGACTGACTGTAGCCCTTAGGAAGTTAGCTGGCTAACTTCCTACGACCCAATAAGCCTCTAGGAAGTTAATTTAACCAGCATTACAAATGCTGTTTATTTTACACCACATTCCACAACATAACAAATATATCAACAACTATATAGCACAACATATTTTCACATAAAACATCTCACACACAATCACATAACAATATTTAAATCCATAGTCTCATCAATTACATCACAAAAGTCTCATCCATAGTTATAATAAGACACATCTCATCATCCACTACTAATAAGAGACAATATCTCATACATAGTCATAATAAAAGTCTCAAGTATCAGAACACAATAACATGGAAGCTCATGATCGCCGATCACCATCGGGTTACAGTGACGAGTGATGGTCGATACCTCCACTAGTGAAGAGGGTTTTGACAAAGTCTAACCCGTCTTCTTGTTCATGCGTCGGCAAGGTAGCTGGAGGGGTCTAATATACATGTACAAATGACATTTGCTGAGTTACATCATAATATAACTAACAACAAGTAAATGATGATGAATTTGCATACCTGATGTTCGGTAGATGGAGATGTAGGTATAGGTGGAGGTGAAGACCAAGGATAATGAACGGGAGGTGGTGGGGGGGGCACTAGGACGTGTATCCCTTGGGCCTGTGCTAGTTGCTACAAATTTGTCGAACTCATTCACATCAGCATTTTAAATCAATACATATCTTAAAGTGAAAGCTATTATCTTTTGAACTTACTTGTATGAGTGCTTGCTATTGTTGAATCTGTGTAGCATAATATTCATGTTGTGCAGCTTGTTGCTTCAAGTAATCCTGATGTCGCCTAAGTTCTTCTCGTAGTTGCTCCACTTCTGTTGGATCTTGAGTGGAGCGACGGGAGCTACGAGCAGCAGACCTCGATGAACCTCCACGCTGAACCCTCACCTGGCTCGAGTCGATGATGTTAGCAAACATTGTGTACCTACAAAACAAGTAACATCATGACAGATTAAGAATACATGTATTGCACTCAACCAATGAAACAATATAAGATATGTAGAGTATGCACCTTCCATGAGCATTTCCACCACTTGCATACACAGCTTGAGGATCAATAGGTGAGGTCCTCCAGTCATAGTCTGGTCCGTGCTGACTAGACATTGCCTTGCCATATGCAGCCTCATACAAAAGAACAATGCAATCTTACATATAAAGATCCATATAAACAGAACCTACCAAACATTTCAAAACACTCACCACACGATCTATAGCCTTTTGATTGCACAACACATCTGGATTTGCAGGATCTGGTCCTCTATGCCCCCTAAGGTATATTTGAACATCACTGGGCACTGCACCAGTGCTAGCTTCCTATATGTACATTTGACAAACATTATAACCAGAAATTACAGCAAGTCAACTACAATCAACGAAAATGGATTAAATTGTACTTACCATTCGTTTTGCCAAACTAAAGTGATCATCACCTCCATACCTGTGCTACGACTCGGTTCCATGATTGGAACTGTGTCGCACAGACTTTGCCTTGAATTCAGCCGAAGCCTAGTAACGACATAACGCACGCCAAGCAGCATCATTGGTAGCTATCCATGGAATCGAATGCTGCATGAACACAATTCATTTATAAGTAACTGTAATATCTAGAAGCAATTGAATTTTTTTTGGTGGGGGAGGGGGGCAAATTAAGGAAGCATTGCACTGTTTATCATATGTAGTGTCGCACGGTACATGCCGACTAATAAATTTAATAGGTTGACACCAACATATAGAAAGGGAAACTACACGAACATAAAACTGCAATAGCATTCCCCAAAAACTAAATAAAAAACTTTCATAACAGAAATGCAGATGCAACGTTGACATTGTGCACCGTTTCTTAAACTGATACTTGAGCAAATCCATGTGAATCGATTATAGAGAATTTATGTTGATTAAGAACACCAAGCTGCTCATAATGAAAATGAATTTCATGTAACATAGTTTTAATAAATCGACGTGTCATTTTGCTTGCATTAAAAAACTTGCAAGTTAAAAGAATATTATAAGCTATGATTGGTTTAGCGGTTTAGCGTCCAATCTTATTTTCAGCAACAAATAATATATCCAAGGCTATTTCATGTTATTGAGTAAGAGAAATGCAACATACAATCTAGCCATGTAATCTACCCAAATCACCAACAAACAATCTAGCTGTGTGATCCAACTAAATCCCAACAAACAACCTAGCCATGTATAATCTACCCAACAAAGAGCATTCAGTCACCCAACAAAGAGCATTCAGTCCTACATGGAAGTGCACCATTGATAAAATAAACAGTTTCCAAATGTAGAAACCAAAGCTGCGTTTGGTCATTCATAAAACATTTAAACAACTAGAGTTCCCCACATTATCCACGAAAACACATCGATATCGCGGTCGCAATACAGGACCAAAGTAGAACAAACAAACAGACAAACAAAAAACCATCCGAGGAGCAGGAGAACCTATTATGGTAGGCGGGGCCAGAGGCGGTCGCGGTGGACGGGGCAGACGGGGCCAGGGCCTAGGGCGGCCGTGGTGGACGGGGCCAGGGCGACCGCGGCGGACGGAGCTGGGGCCAGGGCCGGGGGCGGGCCAGGGCGACCACGGCGGATGGGGCGGACGAGGTCGGGGCCTAGGGCGGCCGCGGTGGATGGGGCAGGGGCGACCGTGGCGAACGGAGCTGGGGGCCGCGGCCGGGGGCGGCCGGGGCGGCCAGTGGCGAGGGCGGTCACGGCGCGGGCGGCTGGTGGCGTGGGCGGGTGCGGTAGGGTCGGCTGGTGTTGGGCTGGACCAAGGGAGAGAGACGCGAGAGAGACGAGAGTGAGAAAGGTGAGAGAAGAGATAAGGTTGAAGAGAGGTTTAAAATAAAAAATATAACTTCCTAGAGTAAAGCCGTAGGAAGTTACGCAACTTTCTAGAGTTTGTACATTTACTCTAGGAAGTTAAGTAACTTCCTAGAGCTGGCCGTAGAAAGTTAGCTTTTCGTTTGACTGGTCAAAAGCTGAAAAGCTAACTTCCTAGAGCCGGCTGTAGGAAGTTAGCTTTTCGTTTGACTAGTCAAAAGCTGAAATCTAACTTCCTAGAGGAGGCCGTAGGAAGTTAGGTGGGCAACTAACTTCCTAGAGCCGGTCGTAGGAAGTTAGCTTTTTATTTGACTGGTCAAAAGCTGAAATCTAACTTCCTAGAGAAGGCCGTAGGAAGTTAGGTGGGCAGCTAACTTCCTAGAGCCGGTCGTAGTAAGTTAGCTTTTCGTTTGACTAGTCAACAACTGAAATCTAACTCTTAGAAGAGGCCGTAGGAAGTTAGCTGGGCAGCTAACTTCCTAGAGCCGGCCGTAGGAAGTTAGCTTTTCCTTTGATTGGCCAACAACTGAAATCTAACTTCTTAGAGGAGGCCGTAGGAAGTTAGCTGCCCATGCTAACTTCCTAGAGCCGGCCATAGGAAGTTAGCTTTTCGTTTGACCAGAACCGTGGATTAGCAACTAAAAGCTAACTTCCTAGAGGAGGCCGTAGGAAGTTAGCTACCCATACTAACTTCCTACGACTTTGATAAAATAACGTAGGAAGTTTTTTTATTTCCTAGAGCTACCAGTTGCCTTTCGGAAGTTATTTATTTCCTACGGTTTGTTATAAAAGCTGTAGGAAGTTAAAAAACCGTAGGAAGTGTACGATTTTGGTGTTCTAAAGTTGACGGCCGTCACTCTTTGCCGAGAGCCGAGGACTGGCACTCGGCAAAGAGGATTCTTTGCCGAGTGCCTAGTATTTGGCACTCGGCAAAGCAGGCTTTGCCGAGTGTCTTCTATAGGCACTCGGCAAACCATATTTTTGTTTTTTACATTTTGGCCACCAAACATTTTGTGGTATGTTCCTACACTATGTAGACCTACATGTACCATTTTGGGACAATTATAATAGTGTTTGCAATAGCTAGTAGATTTAGTTCGTTTGTTTGATTTTTTTCGGAAAATTCAGATTTGAACTGCAGGTCACTCGAAACTTGGAAAACAGTGCATGAAAAAATGATATCCATGCTACTTAGCACAAGTTACGACCGATTTTAGGTGCGGACCGGAAACTTCGAGCACCATGCTCACTTAATATGGCCGTGAACTTGCCATCTAGGTGTTTAAAAATTGTATAAAACCAAACAAAGTCAGAAAATCATGAAACCTGTCCACGTGTCATGATATCATATGTAGAGGCTGTGATAAAAATTTGAAAAAATTTCGAGAAAGCTGTGACGCACTATGTGTACAAACCTAAGAGATCCACATTGAAACTCCATGATTTCATGTGTAGTTCTCTTAGGTTTCTACACATACTATCTCACAACTTTCTCCAAACATTCTAAATTTTTTATCACAGCCTCTACATATGATATCATGGCACGTGGACAGGTTTCATGATTTTCTGAGTTTGTTTGTGTTTTATACAATTTTTAAACACCTGGATGGCAAGTTCACGGCCATGTTCAGTGAGCATGGTGCTCGAAGTTTCCTGTCCGCTCCTGAAATCGGTCGTAACTTGTGCTAAGTAGCATGGATATCATTTTTGCATGCACGGTTTTCCAAGTTTCGAGTGACCTGCAGTTCAAATCTGAATTTTCAGAAGAAATGCAAATAAACAAACTAAATCTACTAGATATTGAAACCACAGTTATAATTGTCCCCAAATGGTACATGTAGGTCTACATAGTGTAGGAACAAACCACAAAAAGTTTGGTGGCCAAAAAAAATGCAAATGTACTTTGCCGAGTGTCAGCTGGTTGACACTCGGCAAAGTTTGCTTTGCCGAGTGCCCTTTGGGTGGCACTCAGCAAAGAAGTGTAAATTAATCTTTGCCGAGTGTCACCTGGGCGACACTCGGCAAAGGCTCCTTTGCCGAGTGTCCCCGATCTAGCACTCGGCAAAGCTTATTTTAAAAATAAAAAGATTCTTTGCCGCGTGCCAGATCACGGGCACTCGGCAAAGCGCGTGTACATAGCGCTGGTAACCTTCTTTCTCTCTCACTCTCTCACTCTCTCACCATTACACGCCCCCGCCGCGCCGCCACGACCCCACCGCAACCCTGCGACCCCGCCGCGCCACCGTGACCCCGCTGCACCGCCGCACCCACGCCGCGCCCGCGCCCACGCCGCGTCGCCGCCGCTACACGCCGCCGCCGTGTCTGCGCCCGCGCCGGCCGCACCCTCGCCGCCGCAGCCCGCGCCCTCGCCCTCGCCCTTGTCCCCGCCCATGCCCTCGCCGTGCCGCCGCAGCCGCGCCTGTGCCGTACGCCGTGCCCTCGCCGTGCCCTCGCCGTGCCCCCGCCGCGTCCCCGCCGTGCGTGCCCTCGCCGTGCCCCTGCCGCGTCCCCGCCGTGCGTGCCCTCGTCGTGCCCTCGCCGTGCCCCCGCTGCCTCGCCCGTGACCCATCGTCTCGTCCGCGACCCGTCGGTTCGTCCATGACCCGTCGTCCCGCTCGTCGGGTATGATTAGGTTTAATATTGAGTTGATTAGATTAATATTTAGTTTTCTTGTGTTAAATTTATGTACGTGTATGATTAGGTTAATATTGAGTATTGATGATTGCCGGGCATCGTGTCGTTGAATTATGTGTGGATGTCAGCCATCGTGCTGATAGTTTTATTTGCAGGATTTCGAAACCTCCCCGTGCAAGGGAGGTGCTGCCGAAATTTTCTGTTAGAGGATGGAGGACCGTGAGTGGATGTACACGGGCAGTAGAGAAAGGAACGATGTCACCACTGAATGGATTAGAAAGACCGATGATTTCATGGAACAGGCATATGGCAAAGCTGCTAAAGGAGCGAGTCTAGTCCCATGCCCGTGCAGCAAATGTGCCAACCGGAAAAGAAAACCAAAGAAGTCCATGGTAAAACATATTTGGAAGAATGAATTTACGCCAGGCTATACTCGATGGATATTTCATGGTGAAGCGCATCGTACGAGAGAGGAGGTGCTGAGACAACGTGTCGAGGATTATGACGCGGATGCGGGGGTAGCGGATATGTTGAACGACTATCAAGAGGCACAGTACACGGGAGGATGTATGGATGACGAGCCAGAGCCGACTGCAAAGGCATTCTACGACATGTTCGACGCGGCACAGAAGCCCCTTCACGGCCAGACAAAGGTTTCTCAACTGGATGCCATTGGGCGTGTAATGGCGTTCAAGTCGCAGTACAACATGAGTAGAGACGCATTCGATGGCTTGTTGATGGTTATTGGTAGCCTGCTTCTGGATGATCATGTTCTGCCAAAGAGCATGTACGAGGCACAGAAACTCCTTCGTGCACTCAAGATGACGTATGAGCAGATTCATGCTTGTCCGAAGGGCTGTGTGCTATTTAGGAAAGAATACGAGGAGGCAAAGTACTGTCCCAAGTGTACATCGTCTAGGTTCATGGAGGTAGACTCTGGTGATGGACAGAAGAGGCAGCTCGACATCCCCTTGACAATCCTACGACACCTTCCGTTCATACCGAGGATCCAGCGTCTGTACATGACAGAGGAATCCACGAAATAGATGACATGGCACAAAAATGGAAAACGATACAATCCTGACAAGATGGTGCACGCATCCGATGGTGAAGCATGGAAACACTTTGATGCCATTCACCGTGAGAAAGCCGAAGAGGCTCGTAATGTACGTGTTGTGTTGGCCACAGATGGGTTCAATCCCTATAGAATGAGCGCTGCCCCGTACACATGTTGGCCCGTGTTTGTTATCCCAATCAATCTCCCCTTGGTGTGTGCTTTCAAAGGCAGAATATATTCATGTCGTTGATAATTCCCGGACACCCGGGGAATAAAATGGGCGTGTACATGGAGCCTTTGATCGGTGAATTGGTACGTGCCTGGGAGGAAGGGGTATGGACGTATGACCGAGCTACGAAGACAAACTTCAGAATGCATGTTTGGTACCAGTACTCCATGCATGACTTACCGGTGTATTGGCTATTTTGTGCCTGGTGTGTTCACGGTAAGTTCCCATGCCCAGTTTGCAAGGAAGCTCTCAGGTTCATTTGGTTGAAAAAGGGTGGCAAATATCCGTCCTTCGATAAACATCGATAATTTCTCCCTGCTGACCATCCATTCCGCCTAGACATCAAGAACTTTACGAAAGGTGTCGTAGTGATAGACCGCCCTCCTGCAACGTTGACTGGTGCCGAAAATCGTCAACAGATAGATGGGCTCGTGGCCAATACAGAAGGTGGTTTTGTGGGATATGGTGAGCAGCATATGTGGACACATAAGTCTGGCTTGACTCGGCTCCCCTATTATGACGACCTGCTCCTTCCACACAACATTGATGTGATGCACACTGAAAAGAATGTTGCCGAGGCACTGTGGGCAATAATTATGGACATTCCTGATAAGTCAAAGGATAACGTGAAGGCAAGAGTGGATCTGGCAGCGTTATGTGATAGACTAAACCTAGAGATGAAGCCGCCAAGTGGCGGAAAGACGTGGAGAAGGCCTAAGGCCGATTTCGTCCTAAGCAGGGCCTAGAGGAAGGAAGTACTTCAGTGGATCAAGATGTTGATGTTCCCCGATGGGTATGTAGCTAACCTAAGTAGGGGGGTGAACTTATCTACTATGCGAGTCTTAGGGATGAAGAGTCATGACTTCCACATATGGATTGAACGGATTCTTCCTGCGATGGTTCAAGGCTATGTCCCTGAGCATGTCTGGCTAGCACTTTTAGAGTTGAGTTATTTCTTCCGTCAGCTTTGTGCAAAAGAGTTATCTCGGACCGTGGTTGTAGATTTGGAAAGATTGGCACCCATGTTACTGTGTAAGCTTGAGAAGATATTTCCACCCGGCTTCTTCAATCCAATGCAGCATTTGATTCTTCATCTCCCCTATGAGGCACGAATGGGGGGCCCCGTGCAGGGATGTTGGTGCTATCCAATCGAGAGATGTCTAAAGACTATTCGAAAGAAATGTAGAAATAAATGCAAAATCGAGGCTTGCATTGCAGAGGCATACATTCTAGAGGAGGTCTCAAACTTCACAACAACTTATTATGGTGACAAACTGCCGAGCGTGCATAATCCACCCCCTCGTTACAATGATGGCGACAATGAATCGAACCTTAGCATATTTCGAGGCCAACTCAGAAGCGCAAGTGGCTCGACCACCAAGACCCTGCCACATGAAGAGTGGCGGCATATCATGCTATATGTATTGACCAACCTTGAAGAGGTGACGCCATACATGGAACAATTCCTTCATGAATTCTGGCGTCGATCAAGGGACCCCACTCCACAGGAATATGACACTCTTCTTAGAAAGCGTGCAAGAAATGGGTTGCCCGATTTCATTTCCTGGTTCAAACGTAAGGTACGTGCTTAGTTTGTAAAAGACATACGTTTTTGAACTCAATTTTGCGTCTTTTAACTTGCGAATACTTGCAGGGCCAAAGAGATCCGTCTATGAGTGCTGAATTGAGACAAGTAGCCAACAACTTTGCTTATAGGGTCAAGAAATATTCTGGGTATGACGTCAATGGATACCGTTTTCGCACAACAAACTACGACAAAAGTCGACCCAATCGGAAAACAACGTGTTCTGGAGTCTTTACGCCCGGCCTTGACAATGTCGATTATTTTGGACGAATCGAAGAAATATATGAGCTCAATTTTTATGGTTCCAAACCTTACTCCAGTGATATTCAAATGTCATTGGTTTGACCCTCAAGTGACGAGACGGACACATTCTAATCTTGGGATAGTCGAAATTCAACAAGATTCCACCTTACCAGGAGACGATGTCTATATCGTGGCCCAACAGGCCACACAAGTGTATTATCTCCCATATGCGTGCCAAACGAAAGAACATCTTAAGGGTTGGGATGTTGTGTATAAGTATCACCGCACGGGAGGTTACCTGTTCCTAACAATGAAGATTACAACTTAGACCCGGACACATATGATGGAGAGTTCTTCCAAGAAGATGGGCTAGAAGGGCGATTTGAGATAGACTTAATCGAAGCTATCGGAATGGACGTAAATATTGAAATGGTTGTTGATGAGGAGGATGATGAGGTGCAAAATGATAATGACTTAGTAATCCTTGAAGGCAATGACATTAATGACGAACTTGCGTCTTTCGATGGTGTTGAGATTGAAATGGTTGATAGTGATGATGAGAGTTATGATCCGGCTAACCCCGACACATATGAAGATTATTTTTAATCGATGTAATGCTATATGACAATTTATTTCACACTTGTTAATACATCTTTTTATATGTGCTTATTTGTTTACTCTTAATTGCAGGTTTTTGGACAAATATGGTCGGCGGTAGTTGGCTGAGGAGGAGGAGGGGGAGGAGGAGTAGGACGGCGGACGAGGCAGAGCAGGCGGCGCAGCAGGACGACCTTGTCTAGCAGCAGGCGGCGCCTCAGGACGACTTAGACCAGTAGCAGGACGACGACGACCAGCACCAGGACGCCTCAAGTTCTGGCGGCTCAAGTTCGAGGAGCATCTACCTACGAGGCCCCGCGAGTCTCCCTCAGCGTCCCATACTTTGGGACAGGCGACCACTAATTCGGCCGAATGGGGAGAGGTATGTAACTTTATGTTCTTCATTCTAGTTCATATTATGTGTTCAAAATCATAATAGAAACTAATACTTTTTATTTATCACTTGGACAGGTCTTGGACGGTTGTGGATTATGCTGGGGGTCATCGTCGCCCCCCAATGGCATCCTCGGCCTGCTGTGCAGGGAACACTTCCCTGGACTGGTGGAGTACGCCGGAGTGACGGGCCCAGCCTTCACCTTCGACCACTACGCCGTCACCCCCGATGCAGTAGACCGGGAGGGCCGGGAATTCAATAACAAGGCGGAGCGGGTGAAGCAAGAGCTATGGGTTAGTCTTAGTATAATGTAAAATATGTCGCATTTGTTGCAAATTCTTGAAATAATGTATATATGGATACATCATTTTTGTATGCAGGATTTCTTCAGATGCGAGGTTGGATACGAGGCTAGGGCGGATGTGGTGGCCACCACAAGCTGTAAGAAGCTCGTCGTGGACATGCACTATGAGGCCCGAATCCAGGCCATCTGAAAGGGAATTAGGCTTACACCTATTTCCTAATTGATTTTGGTGGTTGAATTGCCCAACACAAATAATTGGACTAACTAGTTTGCTCTAGTCTATAAGTTCTATAGGTGCCAAAGGTTCACAATAAGTCAATAAAAAGACTCAAGAATGGGTTCAAACAAAGAGAGCAAGGGACAACCGGAGGCTGCCCTGGTCGGGCACACCGGACTGTCCGGTGTGCCACCAGACAGTGTCTGGTGCACCAGGGAACTCAACGCCAAACTCTTCACCTTCGGGAATTTTCAGAGGAGCTCCGCTATAATTCACCGGACTGTCCGGTGCTCCACCGGACAGTGTCCGGTGCCCCAAGGGAGAGCAACTCTGAACTCGCTAGCTTCGGGAATCCGCTCCGCTATAATTCACCGGACTGTCCGGTGAGTCACCGGACTGTCCGATGTGACAGCGGAGCAACGGCTAGTTCGCGCGCAACGGTCGACTGCAATGCATTAAATGCGCGCCTACGCGCGCAGAGGAGCAGAGCACGCGCAGGTGGCACACCGGACAGCCTACAGGGCCTATCCGGTGCACCACCGGACAGCCAGGCGGGCCCAGAAGACAGAGTTCCAACGGTCGGAACCCTTCGGCCAGGTGATGTGGCTGGTGCACCGGACTGTCCGGTGCGCCCGTCGACTGCAGCCTTCACCAACGGTCAAGTTTGGTGGTTGGGGCTATAAATACCCCAACCACCCCCACATTCAAGTCATCCAAGTTTTCCACCTTCCAACTACTTACAAGAGCTCTAGCATTCAATTCTAGACACACCAAAGAGATCAAATCCTCTCCCAATTCCACTCAAAGCTTTAGTGATTAGAGAGAGTGATTGTTGTGTTCATTTGAGCTCTTGCGCTTGGATTGCTTCTTTTTCTCATTCTTTCTTGCGATCATCTCAATTGTAATCGAGGCAAGAGACACCAATTGTGTGGTGGTCCTTGCGGGGAAGTTTGGTTCCCGGTTGATTGAGAAGAGAAGCTCACTCAGTCCGAGGGACTGTTTGAGAGAGGGAAAGGGTTGAAAGAGACCCGGTCTTTGTGACCACCTCAACGGGGAGTAGGTTTGAGAGAACCGAACCTCGGTAAAACAAATCCTTGTGTCTCACTTCTTTATTCGCTTGCGATTTGTTTTTATGCCCTCTCTCGGACTCGCATTATATTTCTAACGCTAACTCGGCTTGTAGTTGTGATTAACTTTGTAAATTTCAATTTCGCCCTATTCACCCCCCTCTAGGCGACTTTCAATTGGTATCAGAGCCCGGTGCTTCATTAGAGCCAAACCGCTCGAAGTAATATCGGGAGATCACGCCAAGAGGGAAATGGAGACCGGCGACAAGCCCACTACAAGCCACGGGAAGGCTTCATCGGAAGAGTCCTGCAACAATGGGAAGGGGAAGGAGAAGAAACCCTCTTCCCACAAGTCGCATCGGAGTGGTGACAAAAAGAAGAAGATGAGGAAGGTGGTCTACTACGAGACCGACACTTCATCACCATCGACCTCCGGCTCTGACGCGCCGTCCGTTACTTCTAAGCGCCATGAGTGCAAGAAGTATAGTAAGATTCCCCTACGCTATCCCTGTATTTCAAAGCGTACTCCTTTACTCTCCGCTCCATTAGGCAAACCACCGGTTTTTGACGGTGAAGATTATAATATGTGGAGTGATAAAATGAGGCATCATCTAACCTCACTCCACACAAGCATTTGGAATGTTGTTGAGTTTGGTGTACAGGTACCATCCGTAGGGGATGAAGACTACGACTCGGACGAAGTGTCCCAAATCCACCACTTTAACTCCCAAGCCACCACTATACTCCTCGCCTCTCTAAGTCGAGAGGAGTATAATAAGGTGCAAGGGTTAAAGAGTGCGAAGGAAATTTGGGACGTACTCAAGACCACGCACGAAGGAGACGAGGTGACAAAGATCACCAAGCGGGAGACGATCGAGGGGGAGCTCGGTCGCTTCATGCTTCACCAAGGGGAAGATCCACAAGCTATGTACAACCGCTTGAAGACCTTGGTGAACCAAGTGCGCAACCTCGGGTGCGAAAAATGGGATGACCATGAGATGGTCAAGGTTATTCTTAGATCCCTCGTTTTTCTTAACCCTACGCAAGTTCAATTAATTCGAGGTGATCGTAGATACAAGCTAATGTCTCCCGAGGAGGTTATAGGAAAATTTGTGAGCTTTGAGCTAATGATTAAAGGCTCAAAGAAAATCATCGAGCAAGGCACCTCCTCAATGCCCGAAGCACAGCAGGTGGCATTCAAGGCGACGAAGGAAAAGAAGGAGGAGTCTACATCAAGTAGACAACCCATCGACGCCTCCAAGCTCGACAACGAGGAAATGACACTCATCATCAAGAGTTTCCGCCAAATCCTCAAGCAAAGGAGGGGGAAGGATTACAAGCCTCGCTCCAAGAAGGTTTGCTACAAGTATGGTAAGCCCGGTCACTTTATTGCCAAATGTCCTATTTCTAGTGACAGTGACAGAGGCGATGACAAGAAGGGGAGAAGAAAGGAAAAGAAGAGATACCACAAGAAGAAGGGCGGCGATGCCCATGTGTGCCGCGAGTGGGACTCCGACGAGAGCTCCACCGACTCCTCCTCCGACGAGGATGCCGCCAACATCGCCGCCACCAAGGGACTTCTCTTCCCCAACGTCGGCCACAAGTGCCTCATGGCAAAGGACGGCAAAAAGAAGAAGGTTAAATCCAAATCCTCCACTAAATATGAGTCCTCTAGTGATGATAATGCTAGTGATGAGGAGGATAATTTGCGTACTCTTTTTGCTAACCTCAACATGCAACAAAAAGAAAAACTAAATGAACTAATTAGTGCCATCCATGAGAAGGATGAACTCTTGGACTCCCAAGAGGACTTCCTAATCAAGGAAAACAAAAAGCATGTTATGGTTAAAAATGCTTATGCTCTCGAAGTTGAAAAATGTGAGAAATTAACTAGTGAGCTAAGCACATGCCATGATTTGATTGCCAACCTTAGAAATGAAAATGCTAGATTAATTGCTAAGGTTGATTCTAATGTTTGTGATGATTCAATTTCCAATCTTAGAGATGATAATGCTAATTTGCTTACTAAGATTGAAAAATTGAATGATTCTCTTGCTAGCCTTAGGAATGAAAATGAAAAATTAATTGCTAAGGCTAAAGATTTTGATGTTTGCAATATTACTATTTCCAATCTTAGATGGGAAAATGATATATTACATGCTAAGATTGTAGAATTAAAATCTTGCAAACCCTCTACATCTACCGTTGAGCATGTTTCCATTTGCACTAGATGTAGAGATGTTGATATTGATGCTATTCATGATCATATGGCTTTAATTTAACAACAAAATGATCATATAGCTGAAAGCTCTCTTGTGGGTTTTGGTGTTTGGATGACAACTCAATTAAAGGACTAACAAGTGTGCTAAGTGTTGAACAGGTGCTTAATGTAAAGCTAACAGGGTTCAACACAAGTGAACAAGTGTGATGGTCCAAGGACTAGATGATGGATAGATAATGGGCATCACAAGTAAGATGGACATTGCAAAAGTGATACTCGGGTGCGTAGCTCGGAGACAACTGATCAAGCCAAGGATGGAGGCAAGAAGAGCTTCGAGGTACCAAGTGCATGGGAGAAGGTCAAAGAGGCTGAGGAACCCAAAGCCAAGGGTGAAGAAGAAGGCTTGCAAAGTCAAGGGTGATCGAGTTGAGAACAACTACGGCACATCAAGGATCACTACATAAGGACGTGACTTACAACCAATGAGGAAATGTCTATGGTTATGTAGTGTAAGTCATAAGGCTCAAGACCAAGCTCTTAGAAGTGAACAAGGTCACTAGAAGGAGAACAAATGTCAAAATCAGAACTGGAAGCAGCCCAAAAGAGCTAAGTGCACCTTGACTTTTAGTTTGGGTTGTTCCTATGTTTGGAGATGTTCTATGTGACCTTTGCAGGATGTTGGAGCTAAGAAATGTCAATCTAGATCAAGTCAAGCTGACTTGATGATTTATGAGTCCAACATCAAAGCTCAAGCATGTCAAATGCTATAGATGTAAAAATCAAAGAGAAGGTATGTTTCTAGACTTAGTACATTGGTTTTTGTGTACTAATATATTTGTCTAAGTGTTAGAAACAGAAGGAAGAAGAAAAGAAAAGAAATGCAAAAGGCTTGGAGGTGTACAGCAAAGTCTGAGCTCAGTCTGGCACACCGGACTGTCTGGTGGTGCATCGGATAGTGTCCTGTGCGCCAGGCTGAACTTCGGTGAACAGGCCGCTCTCGGGAGAAGTCTGGCGACGTTCGGCTATAATTCACCGGACTGTCCGGTGGTGCACCGGACTGTCCGGTGAGCCAACGGTCGGCTGGGCCAACGGTCGGCCGCGCAATCCGCGCGTGACGCGTGGCCGAGCCAACGGTTAGATGGGGGCCCGGACTGTCTGTCCGGTGCGCCAATGGCTCGAAGCCTGCAACGGTCGACTGCGTCAATTTTGGAAGGAAATCGGGCACCGGACTGTCCGGTGCGCCACCCGACTGAAGGCAATATTTGCCTTCCTGGATTGCTTCTAACGGCTCCTAGGCCCCTTGTGCCTATAAAAGGGACCCCTAGGCGCCTCAAGCCACATACAAGTGCAGCCAACAAGTGTAGACATCACTCGAATCAATTCTCACTCTCCCTCTTGTGTGTATCTCTCTAGTTTGTGTAGAAAGCAAAGCTATAAGCCTTTAGAGAGTGGAGAGGTGCTGCTAAGAGCTAGAGCAAGGTCTTGAGCGTATCGTTACTCTACCGGGGTGCTGTCAAGAAGTTTGTAAGCAGCCGCGGTTTTGTTGTAACCCAACTCAACATAGTGAAAGGCTCTATCTGTCATACTGACAGATCTGAGCAAACGGAGGAAGGAGTTGAAATAGACTCCAAGCCCAGGTGTGGCTAACTCCAACGAGGACTAGGCAAGCATTTCAGGCTTGGCCGAACCTCGGGATAAGTCCTTGCGTCTGTGTGCTCTGTTCTGTATTGTATTCTGACTCTCTGTCTTACTCGCTTTTATATCTGCACTTCAACACTTATCTGTGGTATAAGCTTTCTTTGAAGTGCAGGACATTTTGAGACAGGATCTTATATTCCGCTGCAACCTACTCGAAGGGTCTTCTCATTCCACTGCGTTCTAGTCTTCGAGTAGAGTAAGAATTTAAGTTTTAAAGTGATAATTTTTATTCGCCTATTCACCCCCCTCTAGGCGACATCCAGATCCTATTCCCGGGTCAAAGGGAACTTTCAATTGGTATCAGAGCTAGGCCTCTCCAGTGTGGGCTTAGCTGTCCGGAGATGACGATGTCGTCAAAAGAGGTAACTGTAGAACTTCTTCTAGGCGATGGCTCTAATTATAAATCTTGGTCTGTCTCTATTTATAATGCCTTCATGCATGTTAATCCTGATTTGAGATAGATCTTTAGTAGAAGTATTTTTCCCTCAAATTTGAGTCAAAATCCTTCTAATGATGAACTAACATGTCTATCTCTTAATCACCATGCTTGCAACATCTTAGTTGACTCACTGTCTAGAAGTGCTTATTTTGCCATCATGAGTAGTGATAGTGATTTATTTGTTGATGCTCATGATTTATGGAGTAGAATTAAAGGAAAATATTCTGTGGCAAATTGTGATGCTCCTACTCCCTATATTACTTGTGACACTAACCCTTCAAAGGGAGAAGAAAAGTGTTGGGCACCAAACGATGAATCCACCTCGTCGACAGGTTTGTTCTCCACTAGTAATAAATGTTTTATTGCTAACAATGACGGTGGAGACGAAAGCCATGATGAGGAGGAATATGAGGATGAATCTTCATCACCACAAGGTACATTTTCCTATATTTCTTCCACTGACATTAATGATAGGGAAAATGAGACCGATGATGTGGAAGAAGAGGAGATTCGCCATTTCTACATCCATCTCAACAGAGAGGACAAAGCACTCTTGGCTAAGCTGTTGAGAAGGAACAAGGAACAAGGCGAGACACTTCTCAGGCTAGAGGAGTCCCTCATCAAAACCAACAACAGCCTGGAGAAGATGACCAAAGAACATGAGGAGCTAAAGTGCTCTCATGATGACTTGGTCCAAAGGTATGAATCTGTTTTAATTGAGCAAAGAAATAATCATGACGCATTATCTAATGTTGCTCAACTTAAAACTGAAAATTTCATGCTTAGGAGTCAAGTAGAAATGATAAATTTAGAAAAACTTGCTCTAGGTGAAAAGTATGATATGCTTTCATATTCTCATAATAAATTAGTTGATGACCATATCATGCTTGATGTTGCTCATGAGGTCGTAATTACAAACTGAAATTCATGTGAACTTCATTCTTGCACAAGTACACATTTGGATAACCTATCACCATGTGCTAACCCCTGTCGCTCAAAAGGAAGCGAATGTTTAAATGAGCAAAAAGTTGTAGGGTCACAAAAGAAATTGTGTGGGAACAAGAAGCAAAGACAACTAAGGAGAAGACGCATTGCTCAACCTTCTCAAGAATCCACGGGCGCGTGGTGAAGAAGCTTGAGAAGGGAAAACTGCAGCAAGTGTTAAGCTCCATAAGAAGGATGTTCCTAAAGATGAAGAAATCAACATGAGCTGGGAAAAAGGTAAGGATTCAATTAATCATGTTGTTTGCACTGACCATTTTCCTATGTCATCCAAGAACAAAAGGAGAAAAGGGAAAAGGGGGTGCTTTAAGTGCAATAAGACAGGACATCTCATTGCGTCGTGTCCATACAACGACAAGGGAGAAGGGATAAGGAGATGCTTCGGATGCAATGACAAGAACCACACGATCACTTCTTGTCCGCTGTTGATAAACCAAGCATGTGCATTCTCCAAGATGACTCTCACCAAGGAAAATGACAAACAGCAAGCGTCATGTCAGGTTGAGCGACGCCTCTGCTACAAGTGTGGTGAGCAGGGTCATCTATCCAAGGTATGTAATAAAGGTAAGGTTCCTAAGCAAGTGAATTTGTCTCAATCTCATTCGCTTAGGAGACCCAAATCATACACTCGTGCTAGATCTATAACGAGATCACCTAGAACTAGCACAAAGACTATTTGGGTGCCAAAGGCACTTTTAGTTGAACGTCATGGACCCATCCCGAGGTGGGTACCAAACTGTGCTAACTAGACCGTGCAAGTGCCTTGAGATGGACTGGAGACCATGGGAGAGCTTAAGTCGGTTAACTCAAACTCTATGCTTAAGCTGTTAATTGTTTTGGTGTTTATTCATTGACCAAGGTTGAATTATTGTGAGACACTAATCCCATGTTCATCTCAAGTGAAATAAGTTGTAGAGGTCCTTAATCATTATTGGTGAATCAAGCAAAGGACTTTGATGAGAATCTGCATCTGGCTCTCCAAAGGACGGTACCTGTGTTTCTTAAGTGCATTATCAATATTGCTCTTAAAGTTGAATGTCGTGCTATCTGTCCTTGGAGTAGTTAAGCTTTGAAGATTGCGTGCGTTGGATTCTTGTTAATAATTGATTCATGATTTCAAAGATCACATTCATGTTTGCTTAATCATGACTAGGTGCTCTATAAGTCATATCTTTTGAATTATTCAATGAGTAGCTTTTCATTTGATATATTCACCATGATTAACTCTCTGTATGTGTCCATAAATTAACCTGTATCGTTTTTAAGTCATGCTAAATGGTGTTTAATGATTAACCTACGTGTGCAAGCATGACATCCTGTTTAGTCCATGTTCACGAAATTACCTGTGTGTATATCAAATCTATGTTGTGTCATTAATGCACCTTCTTGAGTTATGAGGTGAATGAGCAAAAGGAGCACTCAATTGGTGACAACAAGTGTTCTCATGACAATTCAGGAAAAGGCAAAGGTATGGAGAATGGGAGTATGCAATTTCATTGAATATCTTGAAGTTCCATTGATTGTGATCACAGCTATGTTCTTGCCTCTGAATTGGTAGTTTCTTGGCTTAAGTGCTCCTTACATTAAAATGTTGTTCCTTTTGGTGTACCTAAGGAACCTTCTTAATTATGATGTGCTTAGACATTGTGACTTATATGCATGATCTTGTCATTTTCAATTGGTATATGTGGTGCAATGATTATCATGTATGAAGCACGCCTAGGTTGCTTGTAAAATGTTATACTTCTTGAGGCATGCATTGTTGTATTAAGTCAACCTTTTATTTGGTATTCAATTGGTATCTCTTTGTGATGAAATTGAGAGTATGCCTTGACCAAGATATGTTGTGATCCCCTCTAGTTCTAAGAAAGCTAGAATGTGCGAAGTGCAAGTCATTCAAATACTTGATGCACAACTTTAGGGGGAGCACACATAACTTGTGTCTTTTGAGACTAATTATTTCTTGAGTGATCTTGTATAGTCTCAAGGTGGAGAAGGGGAGATGAGCAAGAAATGGAGCAATCAGGACTTGGGTACCTCCGTAAGTCAAGTAACTGGTATCTTAAGTCGTGAGTAATTGCATATTTTTTGATTGCTCATGCTCTATAATATTTGGTGATACTAGATGCTTATCCTTAAATATCATGGAGTTATGATAATAAATGACTTTTCAATTGGTAGCCATGATGGTTTGCTTCAATTTACATCGTTTCGTAATCACTAGAATAGAAGCTTCATCTTGTGCCACTATACTATAACTTGCTCTAAGCTTGGTGTCTTAGCAACAAGAAAAGGTTAGGATAAAGAATCAGGCACAAGTGTGGAGAAGCTCCCCGAGAGATTAATACTTTCAAGATGGGAAGTTCACTACAACAGGGTAAAGGTACAAAAGGAAGTATTGATTTTTTTGCATATATGCACCTTAACTTTCCTCCAAATGCTTGTGGTGCATATGTTGAATGAGTAAGGGGGAGTATTGTTAGTGTGTTTTTACCTACTCAATACCCTGCTGTCCCTTGACATCATTCTATGTTCTTGCTTGAATATGGTTTTGGTGTTTGATGTCAAAGGGGGAGAATTTGTGCATTAAAGCTTATCTCAACCTGAGAGGAAAGCTTATCCTAAGGGGTGATGTGTTATGCCTATTATATGTGTTGCATCATACGGACTAGTGCTTCCGTTGCTATGAATTGATTGGCATCTATTGTGTTCATTCTGAAATAGATAGTCATGTGGATAATGGTGCATGTGGTTAATGGTTAATGGTGCTTTAAGATTGCTTTAAATTGGTGTCTTAGTTGGTATCTTAATGGTGAATAGTGGTAGGATGATATTCTTGTGATATATCCACTCAATTGAATGGTGTTTAACTCTGATTCTGTGAATTCGTGTCTTATACACATCATGGTTTGATCTTTGACACAATGCATCCCACAGGTGCTAAGGTGTAGCAATGCTTTGATTTAGCCTAAGTATGTGCATTTTGGCATTTAAGGCCAAAGCTAAGACTTTAATGTAAGCACATATTTAGGGGGAGCATTCTACAATCTTAGAGCTCAAAATTTGTGCTTTAAATTTCACTCTTATGTAAGCTTTAATTGTGTTGCCATCAATCACCAAAAAGGGGGAGATTGAAAGCTCTCTTGTGGGTTTTGGTGTTTGGATGACAACTCAATTAAAGGACTAACAAGTGTGCTAAGTGTTGAACAGGTGCTTAATGTAAAGCTAACAGGGTTCAACACAAGTGAACAAGTGTGATGGTCCAAGGACTAGATGATGGATAGATAATGGGCATCACAAGTAAGATGGACATTGCAAAAGTGATACTCGGGTGCGTAGCTCGGAGGCAACTGATCAAGCCAAGGATGGAGGCAAGAAGAGCTTCGAGGTACCAAGTGCACGGGAGAAGGTCAAAGAGGCTGAGGAACCCAAAGCCAAGGGTGAAGAAGAAGGCTTGCAAAGTCAAGGGTGATCGAGTTGAGAACAGCTACGGCACATCAAGGATCACTACATAAGGACGTGACTTACAACCAATGAGGAAATGTCTATGGTTATGTAGTGTAAGTCATAAGGCTCAAGATCAAGCTCTTAGAAGTGAACAAGGTCACTAGAAGGAGAACAAATGTCAAAATCAGAACTGGAAGCAGCCCAAAAGAGCTAAGTGCACCTTGACTTTTAGTTTGGGTTGTTCCTATGTTTGGAGATGTTCTATGTGACCTTTGCAGGATGTTGGAGCTAAGAAATGTCAATCTAGATCAAGTCAAGCTGACTTGATGATTTATGAGTCCAACATCAAAGCTCAAGCATGTCAAATGCTATAGATGTAAAAATCAAAGAGAAGGTATGTTTCTAGACTTAGTACATTGGTTTTTGTGTACTAATATATTTGTCTAAGTGTTAGAAATAGAAGGAAGAAGAAAAGAAAAGAAATGCAAAAGGCTTGGAAGTGTACAGCAAAGTCTGAGCTCAGTCTGGCACACCGGACTGTTCGGTGGTGCACCGGACAGTGTCCGGTGCGCCAGGCTGAACTCCGGTGAACAGGCCGCTCTCGGGAGAAGTCTGGCGACGTTCGGCTATAATTCACCGGACTGTCCGGTGGTGCACTGGACTGTCCGGTGAGCCAACGGTCGGCTGGGCCAACGGTCGGCCGCGCAATCCGCGCGTGACGCGTGGCCGATCCAACGGTTAGATGGGGGCACCGGACTGTCCGGTGTGCACCGGACAGTGTCCGGTGTGCACCGGACAGTGTCCGGTGTGCACCGGACAGTGTCCGGTGCGCCAACGGCTCGAAGCCTGCAACGGTCGACTGCGTCAATTTTGGAAGGAAATCGGGCACCGGACTGTCCGGTGCGCCACCCGACTGAAGGCAAGATTTGCCTTCCTGGATTGCTTCTAACGGCTCCTAGGCCCCTTGTGCCTATAAAAGGGACCCCTAGGCGCCTCAAGCCACATACAAGTGCAGCCAACAAGTGTAGACATCACTCGAATCAATTCTCACTCTCCCTCTTGTGTGTATCTCTCTAGTTTGTGTAGAAAGCAAAGCTATAAGCCTTTAGAGAGTGGAGAGGTGCTGCTAAGAGCTAGAGCAAGGTCTTGAGCGTATCGTTACTCTGCCGGGGTGCTGTCAAGAAGTTTGTAAGCAGCCGCGGTTTTGTTGTAACCCAACTCAACATAGTGAAAGGCTCTATCTGTCATACTGACAGATCTGAGCAAACGGAGGAAGGAGTTGAAATAGACTCCAAGCCCAGGTGTGGCTAACTCCAACGAGGACTAGGCAAGCATTTCAGGCTTGGCCGAACCTCGGGATAAATCCTTGCGTCTCTGTGCTCTGTTCTATATTGTATTCTGACTCTCTGTCTTTGAAAGGGAAATGTGCCCTTGGGCCATTTCTAAGTATTTTGGTGATTGAGTGCCAACACAAGTGCTTTTGTGCTAATCTATGCAAAGTGGTGGACAAAGGACAAATCATGTCAAAAGGTATGTTTCTAGACTTAGTACATTGTTTTATGGACTAATGTATTGTGTCTAAGTGCTGGAAACAGGAAAAGTTGAATTGGAAATGAGATGGCTTTGTTTAGCCAAAGTCTGCTCAGTCTGGGTGCACCGGACTGTCCGGTGGTGCACCGGACACTGTCCGGTGCGCCAGGCTGGCTCTGGCGAACAGGCTGCTCTCGGGACTTCGACGGCGGTGTACGGCTATAATTCACCGGTCTGTTCGGTGATGCACTGGACTGTCCGGTGAGCCGTTCACAGGCGAACTTGTCGCTCTCGGGAAACCATCAACGGCGTACGGCTAAAATTCACCGGTCTGTCCGGTGGTGCACCGGACTGTCCGGTGAGCCAACGGTCAGCCGGGGCAACGGTCGGCCGAGGATTCTGCGCGTGACGCGTGGCCGAGCCAACGGTCACATTGGTGCACCGGACTGTCCGGTGTGCACCGGACAGTGTCCGGTGCGCCAACAGCTCTCAGATGCCAATGGTCGGCTTCGCCAAATAAGGAAGGAGATCTGCACCGGACAGTGTCCGGTGGTGCACCGGACTGTCCGGTGCGCCAGTCGACAGAAGGCAAGATCTGCCTTCCAGGAATGTTCTCAACGGCTCCTAGCTGCCTTGGGGCTATAAAAGGGACCCCTAGGCGCATAATGGAGAACACAAGCATTCTTACAACATTCCTAAGCACCAAGACCTCGATTCCGCGCATTTGTTTCTTTGTGATAGCATATAGAGCTCTAATAGAGTTGTGAACTCATTGGGTTGCGTTGCGAGCTCTTGTTGCGACTTGTGTGCGTATTGACACTCTGATTTTTGTGTCTTGTGTGCGTTGCTAATCCCTCCCTTGCTCCGTGCTTCTTTGTGAACTTCAAGTGTAAGGGCGAGAGGCTCCAAGTTGTGGAGATTCCTCGCAAACGGGATTAAGAAAAGCAAGCAAAACACCGTGGTATTCAAGTGGGTCTTTGGACCGCTTGAGAGGGGTTGATTGCAACCCTCGTCCGTTGGGACGCCACAACGTGGAGTAGGCAAGCGTTGGTCTTGGCCGAACCACGGGATAACCATCGTGCCATCTCCGTGATTGATCTCTTGTGGTTATTGTGTTTTGACTCCTCTCTAGCCACTTGGCGATTATTGTGCTAACACTTAACCAAGTTTTTGTGGCTTAAGTTTCAAGTTTTACAGGATCACCTATTCACCCCCCCTCTAGGTGCTCTCAATTGGTACCAAAGCCGTTCTCTTCACAAAGGGACTAACCGCCCGAAGAGATGGATCCTAAGGGGAAGGGTATCGTGATCAACGATAAAGAGAAGGAATCTTTCGTCAACGAGCCGAAGGATGACAAGCCTACCGACTCGGGCTCGAGCCATAGACAGAAAGATGGGAAGAAGAAGAAGACAAGGCGCATCAAGGAGATTGTCTACTACGACGACAGCGACGAGTCATCTTCTTCCCAAAAGGACAACGACTACGAGAGAAGGAAACCGGTTAATTCGAACTTTTCTTTTGACTACTCTCGTATTCCGCAAAGTACAAATACTCATTTGCTCTCCATTCCACTTGGCAAACCTCCTCACTTTGATGGAGAGGACTACAGATTTTGGAGCCACAAAATGCGTAGTCACCTTTTCTCTCTCCATCCGAGCATTTGGGAGATTGTGGAAAGTGGAATGAAATTTGATAGCTCGGATAGTCCTACGTTTATCAATGAACAGATTCATAGAAATGCACAAGCTACTACTGTGTTGTTAGCCTCTCTGTGCAGGGACGAATATCATAAGGTGAGCGGCTTGGACAATGCCAAGCAAATCTGGGACACCCTCAAGATCTCTCATGAGGGGAATGATGTCACCTTGCTCACCAAGATGGAGTTGATAGAGGGAGAGCTTGGAAGATTCGCGATGATAAGGGGCGAGGAGCCAACCCAAACATACAACCGGCTCAAGACCCTTATCAACAAAATAAGGAGCTACGGAAGCACGCGATGGACGGACCACGACGTCGTCCGCCTAATGCTAAGGTCATTTACCGTTCTTGATCCACATTTGGTGAATAATATTCATGAGAATCCCAGGTACACTAAAATGTCGCCCGAAGAAGTTCTTGGAAAATTCGTAAGCGGGCGAATGATGATCAAGGAGGCGAGGTACGTGGACGACGCGTTGAACGGTCCAATCCATGAGCCTCAACCCATTGCTCTCAAGGCAACAAGGAGCTAGGAGGCGTTACCTAGCAAGGTGGCGCAAGTTGAGGCGGCAGGGCTCAATGATGAAGAGATGGCCCTCATCATCAAGCGCTTCAAGACGGCGCTTAAGGGTCACAAGGGACAGCCAAGCAAGACCAAGACAAAGGGGAAGCGCTCATGCTTCAAATGTGGTAAGCTTGGTCATTTTATTGCTAACTGTCCCGATAATGAAAGTGACCAGGAAAAAGGAAACAAGAGGGAGAAGAAAAAGAACTACAAGAAGGCTAAGGGCGAAGCACAAATCAGGAAGGAGTGGGATTCGGATTGCTCCTCCTCCGACTCCGAAAATGAAGGACTCACCGCCACCGCCTTCAACAAGTCTTCCCTCTTCCCAAACGAGCGTCACACATGCCTCATGGCAAAGGAGAAGAAGGTATGTACTCAAGACAGTACTACTTATGATTCTTCTAGTGATAATGATTCTAGTGACGACGATGAAATAGACTATTCTAGTTTATTTAAAGGATTAGATAGAACTAAAATTGGCAAAATTAATGAGTTAATTGATGCCTTGAATGACAAAAATAGGTTACTAGAAAAGCAAGAGGATTTGTTATATGAAGAACATGATAAATTTGTAGAAGCACAAAAATCTCATGCTTTAGAAGTTAAAAGAAATGAAATGCTTTCTTATGAACTATCTACTTGTCATGAAACCATTGCTACTTTAAAAAGTGTTAATGATGATTTAAATGCTAAACTAGAAGTAGCTAGTAAATCTAACTCTTGTGTAGAGCATGTTACTATCTGTAAGAGATGTAAAGATTTCGATGTTGATGCTTGTAGTGATCACTTAGTTTCAATTTCCAAATTGAATGGTGAATTGGCTAGTGTTAATGCTCAACTTAAGACTAGCAAAAATGATTTTGATAAACTAAAATTTGCAAGGGATGCTTACACTAGTGGTAGACACCCCTCTATTAAGGATGGTCTTGGCTTCAAGAGGGAAGCCAAGAACTTGACAAGCCATAAGGCTCCCATCTCCGCCAAGGAGAAAGGGAAAGCCCCTATGGCTAGTAGTGTGCAAAAGAACCATGCTTTTATGTACCATGATAGGAGACAATCTAGAAATGCTTATAGGAATTATAATGCTTATGATGCTTTTGATTCTCATGCCATGTTTGCTTCTAGTTCTTCCTATGTGCATGATAGAAATGTTGGTAGGAGAAATGTTGTTCATAATATGCCCAGGAGAAATATTGTTAATGTTCCTAGGAAAGTTAATGAATCATCTACAATATATCATGCTTGCAATGCTTCTTTTGCCATTTATAGGAAAAATAAGAAAGTGATTGCTAGGAAGTTAGGGGCAAATGCAAGGGAGATAAAACTTGCATTTGGGTCCCTAAGACAATTGTGACTAACCTTGTAGGACCCAACAAGAGTTGGGTACCTAAGACCCAAGCCTAAATTTGCCTTGCAGGTTTATGCATCCGGGGGTTCAAGCTAGATTATCGACAGCGGATGCACAAACCACATGGCGGGGGGAAAAGAGGATGTTCTCTTCCTACGTCAAGAACAAGGATTCCCAAGATTCAATAATATTCGGTGATGGGAACCAAGGCAAGGTAAAAGGGTTAGGTAAAATTGCTATTTCATCCGAGCACTCTATTTCTAATGTGTTTTTAGTTGAGTCGCTTGGATATAATTTGTTATCTGTTAGTCAATTATGCAATATGGGATATAATTGTCTATTCACAAATGTAGATGTGTCTGTCTTTAGAAGGTGTGATGGTTCACTAGCTTTTAAGGGTGTACTAGACGGCAAAATTTATTTGGTTGATTTTGCAAAAGAAGAGGCCGGTCTAGATGCATGCTTAATGGCTAAGACTTGCATGGGCTGGTTGTGGCATCGCCGCTTAGCACATGTGGGGATGAAGAACCTCCACAAGCTTCTAAAGGGAGAACACGTGATAGGTCTAACTAATGTACATTTCGAAAAAGATAGACCTTGTGCAGCTTGTCAAGCAGGGAAACAGGTGGGAGGCTCTCATCACACCAAAAATGTGATGACCACATCAAGACCCTTGGAGATGCTTCATATGGACCTCTTCGGACCCGTCGCCTATCTAAGTATAGGAGGAAGTAAGTATGGTCTTGTTATAGTTGATGATTTTTCCCGCTTCACTTGGGTATTCTTTTTGCAGGATAAATCTGAAACCCAAGGGACCCTCAAGCGCTTCCTCAGGAGAGCTCAAAATGAGTTTGAGCTCAAAGTGAAGAAGATAAGGAGCGACAACGGGTCTGAGTTCAAGAACCTTCAAGTGGAGGAGTTCCTTGAGGAGGAAGGGATCAAGCACGAGTTCTCCGCTCCCTACACACCACAGCAAAATGGTGTGGTAGAGAGGAAGAACAGGACGCTCATCGATATGGCGAGGACTATGCTTGGAGAATTCAAGACCCCCGAGCGTTTTTGGTCGGAAGCCGTGAACACGGCTTGCCATGCCATCAACAGGGTCTATCTTCACCGCCTCCTCAAGAAGACTTCATATGAGCTGCTAACTGGTAACAAACCCAATGTGTCTTATTTTCGTGTATTTGGGAGCAAGTGTTATATTCTTGTGAAGAAGGGTAGAACTTCTAAATTTGCTCCCAAAGCTGTAGAAGGGTTTTTATTAGGGTATGATTCAAATACAAAGGCGTATAGGGTCTTCAACAAATCATCGGGTTTAGTTGAAGTCTCTAGCGACGTTGTATTTGATGAGACTAATGGCTCTCCAAGATAGCAAGTTGTTGATCTTGATGATGTAGATGAAGAAGACGTTCCAACGGCCGCAATGCGCACCATGGCGATTGGAGATGTGAGGCCACTGGAACAAAAGGAGCAAGATCAACCTTCTTCCTCAACAATGGTGCATCCTCCAACCCAAGATGACGAACAGGTACCTCAAATGGAGGCGTGTGATCAAGGGGGAGCACAGGATGTCCAAGTTGAAGAGGAAGAAGCACAACCGGCACCTCCAACCCAAGTTCGAGCGACGATTCAAAGGGATCATCCTGTCGACCAAATATTGGGTGATATTAGCAAGGGAGTAACTACTCGTTCGAGATTAGTTAATTTTTGTGAGCACTACTCCTTTGTCTCTTCTATTGAGCCTTTCAGGGTAGAAGAAGCCTTGCTAGATCCGGACTGGGTGTTGGCCATGCAGGAGGAACTCAACAACTTCAAGCGCAATGAAGTTTGGACACTGGTGCCTCGCCCCAAGCAAAATGTTGTGGGAACCAAGTGGGTGTTCCGCAACAAACAGGACGAGCACGGGGTGGTGACGAGGAACAAGGCTCGACTTGTGGCAAAAGGTTATGCCCAAGTCGCAGGTTTGGACTTTGAGGAGACATTTGCTCCTGTGGCTAGGCTAGAATCAATTCGTATTTTGCTAGCATATGCCGCTCACCATTCTTTCAGGTTGTACCAAATGGATGTGAAAAGCGCCTTCCTCAACGGGCCAATCAAGGAGGAGGTGTACGTGGAGCAACCCCCTGGCTTCGAGGATGAACGGTACCCCGACCACGTGTGTAAGCTCTCTAAGGCGCTCTATGGACTTAAGCAAGCCCCAAGAGCATGGTATGAATGCCTTAGAGACTTTTTAATTGCTAATGCTTTCAAGGTTGGGAAAGCCGATCCAACTCTTTTTACTAAGACTTGCGATGGTGATCTTTTTGTGTGCCAAATTTATATCGATGACATAATATTTGGTTCTACTAATCAAAAGTCTTGTGAAGAGTTTAGCAGGGTAATGACGCATAAATTCGAGATGTCGATGATGGGCGAATTGAACTACTTCCTTGGGTTCCAAGTGAAGCAACTCAAGGACGGCACCTTCATCTCCCAAACGAAGCCGGGGTAACAGTCGGCCGAGGATTCCGCGCGTGACGCGTGGCCGAGCCAACGGTCACATTGGTGCACCGGACTGTCCGGTGTGCACCGGACAGTGTCCGGTGCGCCAACGGCTCTCAGACGCCAACGGTCGGCTTCGCCAAATAAGGAAGGAGATCTGCACCGGACTGTCCGGTGCGCCAGTCGACAGAAGGCAAGATCTGCCTTCCATGAATGTTCTCAACGACTCCTAGCTGCCTTGGGGCTATAAAAGGGACCCCTAGGCGCATGGAGGAGAACACCAAGCATTCTTACAACATTCCTAAGCACCAAGACCTCGATTCCGCGCATTTGTTTCTTTGTGATAGCATATAGAGCTCTAGTAGAGTTGTGAACTCATTGGGTTGCGTTGCGAGCTCTTGTTGCGACTTGTGTGCGTATTGACACTCTGATTTTTGTGTCTTGTGTGCGTTGCTAATCCCTCCCTTGCTCCGTGCTTCTTTGTGAACTTCAAGTGTAAGGGCGAGAGGCTCCAAGTTGTGGAGATTCCTCGCAAACGGGATTAAGAAAAGCAAGCAAAACACCGTGGTATTCAAGTGGGTCTTTGGACCGCTTGAGAGGGGTTGATTGCAACCCTCGTCCGTTGGGACGCCACAACGTGGAGTAGGCAAGCGTTGGTCTTGGCCGAACCACAGGATAACCACCGTGCCATCTCCGTGATTGATCTCTTGTGGTTATTGTGTTTTGACTCCTCTCTAGCCACTTGGCGATTATTGTGCTAACACTTAACCAAGTTTTTGTGGCTTAAGTTTCAAGTTTTACAGGATCACCTATTCACCCCCCCCTCTAGGTGCTCTCAGATTCCTGGCCAACTTCAAGGTGGACAGAAACAACAAGGTCGTTCAGCAACGGGCGACTGATCTGGCTTCACTCCGACCCACACGGGACATCGCCAATGTAAGTAACACCAACGAACTCCAATCTCTTAAAGCTTACATAGATGAACAATGAGAACAAATGCAACATATCATAGGGGGCATACAAAAAGATTATAAAAAGATAATACGTGCGTTTGATAAATCCACTGTTGCAAATTTTACGTCGCACGAGGTTGAATTAGGGGAAAATACACATAATGCATCGGCTATAGGTTGTCACGACCAGTCATAACCCCTTTATGGGATGCCGATGGACACATACCCTGAGCAACCACAAATCGGTAGTAAATTAGCTGATATGCACATGTCCGGACCATCCACACGTGAGCACGAACCGTCTGGGCCAACAATGGCCGGTCCTATTTTTAATGAGTTGCCAAGATATATGTCCGAGCCACCACATGTTACACAAACCCTAAACCACCCAGACAGACCGTCCGCATATGATCACGAACAGTCCGCATATCCGACCGGATGGTCCAGCATAGGAATGATGGAGGAAGATCGCTACCTAAACCCTGATCCGTCCCAGCAACACTTCTCATCACACTATACAATGCACCGGCCCATTAATATGGAGTCTCAGGCCTATGGGAGCGAATACTTTCCGGGCCCACCTAGAAGACCGAAAAGGAACGATCAATCTTATGAACCATATAGGGCAAATAATAATGCACCACATAACTCAAACCAATGGGGGAAGACAACATGTTAATATCTAGTCAACCCCACCTATGTTTGACCAGAGAGCCAATGGTCTCGCACCGGCTGCCATCGATATAGTGAGGGAAGAAATAGCTGGGGTGTTCCGAGATAAGCTCAGAGTAAGCATGGTCCTTAGAGGGCAGTCATATCGGAGGCCTTATGACAGCCGATTTGACCATCACCCATACCCACAAGGAACCAGGATACCTGAATTTGCAAAATTTTTGGGTGACCAAGGGAAAAGCACACGTGAACACATAGGCCAGTTTCTAGCACAATTAGAAGAATTGGCCGACACAGAAGTGTTCCGCGTACGTTTATTTTCGTTATCTTTGACAGGAACGACATTCGCATGGTATGCCACATTGCCTCCTAATTCTATTTCATCATGGGGGGATTTAGAACAAAAATTCCATGATCACTTTTTCTCTGGTGACTATGAGTTATATTTGGTAGACCTAGTGGCCCTGCAACAGGGGAAAGACGAATCAGTTAATGAATACATCCGGAGGTTCTGGATACAAGAAACCGATGCTTTCAAATTCATTTAGCAGAAAAACAGCTAGCAAGATTAGCCTTCAATGGACTACGATATTATTTAAAGGAAAGTTTAGAAGGTATACAGTTTTTTACGCTAGCACAATTACATCAAAGAGCTTTGGCTTGTGAAAGCCGAAGCAAAGAAACTGCTAAAAGAATTCGTCACAACGTGCATATAGTAGAGTGCGACCAAAGCAGCTCGGATGACGAATCAATGGAAGTATATGCGGCTGAAATGGTTAGGCCAAATCTTTGGCCAAAGCAGGCCAAATCTTTGGCTTGTTCTTCCTTACAGCTGGTTCAAAAGAAACGGCAAGAGGAAGTTAAGTTTACATTTAATGTTGGCAAATGTGACAAAATATTTGATGAATTGCTCAAAACGGTAACATTAAAATAAATCATATTGTTCCATCCACCAACGAACTAAAACGCCGTGCATACTGCAAGTGGCATAACTCACTTTCTCATGCCACAAATGATTATAATGTATTTCATCGACAGATTCAATTGGCCATTAACAAAGGACGATTGAAATTTCAGGAAATGCAGGTAGACATTGAGCCCTTTCCAATGAACGTGATCGACTTCGAGGGCAAAAGGGTCCTAATTTGGCCCAGCACAACCGATAAGGACAAAGACAAAGAAATTGTCATCGGCAATGCGCGGAAGGCCGATAAAAATAATAAAATTTCTTACAGAAAAGTGGTGGTCGAGAAGACTCCTGATAGAGGGGAGACCCTTAAGGTGACCATCATTACCTCCGGCACTGGGGGGCAAGTGCAGATCAAGGGGCGAGTGTAGGAGCCCGTACTACGCATCTCGGACGGTCCGACGAATAGGTGCAGACGGTTCGGGACTATGCCGGACGGTCCGAAGAATTCCAGCGGACTGTCCGGCAACACTTAGGGCCCGCAACGACCGCGTACCTTCAAACCACGACGACCAGAGATAGGTACGTGGTAAACAAATACAGTAAAGGCAGTTGGCTGACTAGTAAGATATGGCCCGGCCTTTAACCAGTTATTGTCTAAATATGTAAAAAAGAAGGCTGGCCCAAGTGACTGGACAGCAAAGCGACCTCGCTCGCCCATTCAGGAGCAACAGCAGGTAAGACCGATTAGACCACCTCACCAATCGGAGAAAATGGAAGGTCATACTGTCTAGTTGAGGCCTAACATACCTGCATGGACACCTCCACCCCCATATCTACCTATGCCATATCCATATACATACATACCACCACCATATACCCAAAATCAAATGTGGAGCATGCCACCATATCCATTTGGATGCCACAGTACCCCGCTTGGGGGCACCCCAAACATTCGTATTTAATAGGTTGGCACCTCCAGTACAAGACCGATTGAGCGCCACTCAATCCGGTCACCAGGCATAAGCCCAACAAGATTGCCGGACTACTCGGCCTCAAAGGCCGACCAATCCGGCATGGGGCATATTACCTACAGCAACTGAAAGAACAACAAAAAAGGACATCATCAAAATAGGTACAACAGATATCGTCATACAGGAAGATAATGAAGGGCCGATGATTTTTGGTGAATCGGCCAACACAAACAAAATAGAAGATACGACTGCCATTAAAATAGCTGATCCAAAATACTCCATGCCCTGATGGTGCCCATCGGGATTGACACGGTCCCAAAAGTGAAAGTTACAGCGCCTAAGAGCAAAAGAGAACCAGGAAAAGGAGGCAAAAAAGATATTCAATGACACACATCCATAGTACCCGCCACCGCAAAAGAAATGGAGACCAAAGGCCGTTGAGGAAAAGCAAACGGCCACGAAAATGGAAAATAAAACAACAATTGTGCAGCACCCTGCAGGTATGGCAGACAGCCCGGTTGGAAAGGCCGAACCATCTGCACAAGGCGCGGACCGTCCGACCCCTGAGTCCAGACCGTCCGTACTACACCAGGACACCTCCGACGACGTGTCGACACCAATGGAGGAGGACAACCTATTGAGGGAAGACCTGGTCGACTACGAAGCTTCTCCAGAGCACCTAGGTATGGATATAAATGTTATTACATTCTCCGCCGACTGCAACATTATCGACAATGATGAACCTGTTGTTGCTCAGTTTGACTTTGGTCCTAAAGAGTTCACCTTCACTAAACCAAAGGAATTGGTGAATCATTTAAAGCCGCTCTTCATGCGCGGTCACATCGATGGAATACCGATTGCTAAAACGTTGGTGGATGGGGGTGGCTGTAAATCTAATGCCTTATTCGTTGTACAAAAAATTAGGTAAACAAAATGATGAACTTGTCAAGACCAACATGACCCTCAGCGGTGTTGGGACTAATAGTTCGATTAAAGCCAGGGGAGTCACGTCCGTTGAATTAACCATCGGGACTAAGACCCTTGCTGCTGCATTCTTCGTTGCTGATGTAGAAAAAATTTAGAGTCTAATCCTAGGCAGGGATTGGATTCATGCTAACCAATATGTACCTTCTACGTTACATCAAATGTTACTATAATGGGTAGGCGACGATGTAGAACAAGTACATGCTGATGCATCGGCCTGTATCATTGTGGTCGATGCCCTTGTACTTTGGACCTATGAGACTGCTACGTGTCTCACAGGAGTGGATTTTTCTGATTATTAGTTCATAAGTATAGATAATAAGGGTTTCATTCCTATAATGCTAGAGTCGATGGAGAATCGGTAAATCCTAAATAAAGTTTAAATGGTGAGTACACACAAAATGAATGAGTCCCTGGTCACAGATAGTTTGGCTTCTAAGGCCGGATGGTTCGGTCTTTCACAAAACAGTTCGGTCTTTAAGACCAGACATCTACCGCAGCATAAAGTCAGTATCACGGATGATCCAACCCCGAGACCGGAGAGTCCACCATCACACAAATATTATCTAATTCCTCTGTGGGAGACATGATAGAGGAATTCAAAGATCTCGATAAATTAGGACAGGGGTTTACATCGACCGATCCTTTGGAGGAAATTTACATAGGAGATGGTAAAACTCCAAGGCTGACTTTTGTGAACAAGACCCTGGAGACCGATCCCAGAGATGAAATGATCGGTCTATTGAAAGAATATTCGGATTGCTTTGCTTGGAATTACACTGAGATACTGGGATTAAGCCGTGAGATCGTAGAGCATCGGCTGCCCATTAAGTCCGGTTTCAGACCTTTGAAGCAGAAAGCTAGAACATTTCGTCCAGACTTTCTCCCATGAATCAAGGACAAAATTCACCGGCTGATAGAAGCTAATTTTATTAGACCTTGCAGATACGCAGAGTGGGTCTCCAATATTGTGCCGGTGGAGAAGGAGTCAGGTAAGCTCAGAGTATGCATTGATTTTCGCAATTTGAATAGAGCAACTCTTAAGGATGAATATCCCATGCCCATAGCTGACACATTGATCAATAATACATCAGGAAATAGAATTATTAGCTTCCTTGATGGTAATGCCGGATATAATCAGATTTTCATGGCCGAAGAAGATGCGTCTAAAACGGCCTTTATATGTCCAGGCTTCATTGGTTTATTTGAGTGGGTTGTTATGACATTTGGTCCAAAGAATGCTGGTGCTACTTATCAAAGGGCTATGAATTTGATCTTTCACAAGCTGTTAGGAAACACTGTGAAAGTCTACATTGATGACATTATAGTCAAGTCAACTGAGTTTAGCTCTCATATAGCTGATTTACGCAAAGCCTTTGATAAAATACGTCGGTAAAAGGGAAATAGGGTCAAACCTTTTCCTAAAATGATTTTGGTGGTTGAAATGCCCAACACAAATAATTGGACTAACTAGTTTGCTCTAGATTATATATTCTATAGGTGCTAAAGGTTCAACACAAATCAATAAAAAGATCCAAGTTAGGGTTCAAAACAAAGGAGCAAAAGGAACCAAAGAGAACCCTGGTCTGGCGCACCGGACTGTCCAGTGTGCCACCGGACAGTGTCTGGTGCACCAGGGACCGAACAGGCTGAACTCTTCACCTTCGAGTTTCTGGAGAGCCGCTCCGCTATAATTCACCAGACTGTTCGGTGGGTCACCGGACTGTCCGGTGTGCCAGCGGAGCAATGGCTAAGAAGCGCAACGGTCGACTCCAACGGTCGCCTGCAAACGTGAACAGTGCGCGGACAGTTCGCGCAGAGTTAGAGCAGCGCCAGAAGGCGCACCGGATAAAGAATAGTGCCTGTTCTGTGCGGCACCGGACTGTCCGGTGCCCCAAGATGTTAGAGCTCCAACGGTCGAAACCGTCAGAACCCTAATGGTTGGGTGACGTGGCTAGCGCACCGGACAGTGTCCGGTGGCGTACCGGACAGTGTCTGGTGGCGCACCGGACTGTCTGGTGTGCCCATCGACAGCAGCCTTCCCCAACGGTTGGTTTGGTGGTTGGGGCTATAAATACCCCCAACCACCACCACTCCAAGTATCCAAGTTTCCAGCATATTGCATTCAATACAAGAGCTCTATACTTTACTCCAAGACACAAACAAGAGATCAAATCCTCTCCAAGGTCCAAAACCACTCCAAACAGTTAGTGGCTTGTGAGAGAGAGATTTTCGTGTTCATTTGAGTTCTTGTCGCTTGGATCGCTTTCTTCTTCCTCTTTCTTGTTCTCAAGACACTTGTAATCAAAGCAAGAGACACCAAGTTGTGGTGGTCCTTGTAGGGGTCTAAGTGACCTGGTTTGATTAAGGAGAAAGCTCACTCGGTCTAAGTGGCCATTTGCGAGAGGGAAAGGGTTGAAAGAGACCCGATCTTTGTGACCACCTCAACGGGGACTAGGTTTGCAAGAACCGAACCTCGGTAAAACAAATCACTGTGTCACTCTCCTCATTCGCTTGTGATTTGTTTTCGCCCTCTCTTTCGGACTCGAATTTATTTCTAACGCTAACACCGGCTTGTAGTTGTGCCTAAAGTTTGTGAATTTCAGTTTCCACCTATTCACCCCCTCTAGGCGACTTTCAATTGGTATCAGAGCCTGGTACTTCATTAGAGTCTAATAACTCAAAGTGATGTCGGGAGGATCCACCAAGAGGGAGATGGAGACGACCACAAGCCACGGGAAGGCTCCATCAAAGGAGTCTGGCGCCAAAGGAAGGGAGGAATCACCTCCCCGCGTCAAGTCACATCGGAGTGGTGACAAGAAGAAGAAGATGAAGAAAGTGGTCTACTATGAGACCGACTCTTTGTCGCCCTCCACCTCCGGCTCCGACGTACCGTCCGTCACTTCTAAGCGCCATGAGCGCAAGAAGTTTAGTAAGATCCCCCTACGCTATCCTCGCATTTCTAAACACACTCCTTTACTTTTCGTCCCATTAGGCAAACCACTGGTTTTTGACGGTGAAGATTATTGTATGTGGAGTGATAAAATTAGGCATCATCTAACCTCACTCCACTCTAGCATTTGGGACATTGTTGAGTTTGGAGCGCAGGTACCATCTGTGGGGGATGAAGGATATGATTTGGACGAGGTCGCCCAAATCCGACACTTTGACTCCCAAGCCACTACTATACTCCTCACCTCTCTATGTTGAGAGGAGTATAATAAAGTGCAAGGGTTGAAGAGTGCCAAAGAGATTTGGGACGTGCTAAAGACTGCGCACGAAGGAGATAAGGTGACCAAGATCACCAAGTGGGAGACGATCGAGGGGGAGCTCGGTCGATTCATCCTCAACCAAGGAGAGGAGCCACAAGCCATGTACAACCGGCTTAAGACCTTGGTCAACCAAGTGCACAACCTCGGGAGCACCAAATGGGATGACCATGAAATGGTCAAGGTTATTCTTAGATCACTCGTATTTCGTAATCCTACTCAAGTTCAATTAATACGTGGTGATCCTAGATATAAACTAATGTCTCCCGAGGAAGTGATAGGAAAGTTTGTGAGCTTTGAGTTGATGATCAAAGGCTCCAAACAAATCGTCGAGCAAGGCGGCACCTCTACACCCGAGGTGCAACCCGTCGCATTCAAAATGACAGAAGAAAAGAAAGAAGAGTCTACATCAAGTAGGCTCCCCATCGACGCCTCCAAGCTCGACAACGAGGAAATGACGCTCATCATCAAGAGCTTTCGCCAAATCCTCAAACAAAGGAGGGGGAAGGATTACAAACCCCGCTCCAAGAAAGTGTGCTACAAATGTGGTAAGCCCGATCATTTTATAGCTAAATGTCCATTATCTAGTGATATGACAGGGGCGACGACAAGAAGGGAAAGAGGAAGGAAAAGAAAAGATACTACAAGAAGAAGGGCAGCGATGCCCATGTATGTCGAGAATGGGACTCCGATGAGAGCTCCACCGACTCCTCCTCCGAAGAGGATGCCGCCAACATCGCCGTCACCAAAGGCCTCCTCTTCCCCAACGTCAGCCACAAGTGCCTCATGGCAAGGGACGGCAAAAAGAAGAAGGTAAAATCTAGAGCCTCCACTAAATATATGTCATCTAGTGATGAGGGTAGCTCTAGTGATGATGAAGATGATTTGCTTGCTCTTTTTGCCAACTTAAACATGCAACAAAAAAATTAAATGAATTGTTAGGTGCCATTCATGAAAAGGATGAACTCTTGGATAGCCAAGAGGAATTCCATATTAAGGAAAACAAAATGCATGTTAAAGTTAAAAATGCTTATGCTCAGGAAGTAGAGAAAAATGAAAACCTGTCTAAAGAGCTTAGCATTTGCCATGACACTGTCTCTAACCTTAGAAATGAGAATGCCAAATTACTTTCTAAGGTTGAGAAGTTAAATGTTTGTGATAATTCTCTTGTCAATCTTAAAAATGATAATGCTAATTTAATTGCTAAGATTGATAAGTTGAATGAATCACTTTCTAGCCTTAAAATTGAGAATGATAAATTAATTGCTAAGGCTAAGGATTTAAATGTTTGCAATGATTCTATTTCCAATCTTAGAAATGAGAACGCCATTTTGCATGCTAAGATTGATGAATTAAAATCCTGCAAACCTTCTACATCTAGTGTTGATCATGTTTCTATTTGTACTAGATGTAGAGATATTAATGTTGATGCTATCCATGATCACCTAGCTTTAATTAAAGAACAAAATGATCACATAGCTCAACTAATTGCTAAAATTAATGAGCATGATATAGAAAATGAAAAATTTAAATTTGCTAGAAGCATGCTCTATAATGGGAGACGTCCTGGCATTAAGGATGGCATTGGCTTCCAACAGGGAGACAATGTCAAGCTTAATGCCCCTAAAAGATTGTCTAATTTTGTTAAGGGCAAGGCTCCCATGGCTTAGGATAACGAGGGTTACATTTTATATCCTGCTGGTTATCCTGAGCACAAGATTAGGAGAATTCATGCTAAGAAGACTCACTCTATTTCCCATCATGCTTTTATGTATAAGAGTGAAGCTTCTAGCTCTAGGCATTCTACCCATGTTAAAATGCCTAAAAAGAAATCTCCTGTTGCATCAAATGATCATAACATTTCATTTAAGACTTTTGATGCTTCTTATGTTTTAACTAACAAATCAGGCAAAATAGTTGCCAAATATGTTGGGGGCAAACACAAGGGCTTCAAGGCTTGTGTTTGGGTACCCAAGGTGCTTGTTTCTAATGTGAAAGGACCCAAGACCGTTTGGGTACCTAAGAACAAGGCCTAAACTTGTTTTGTAGGTTTATGCAACCGGGGGCTCAAGTTGGATAATTGATAGCGGGTGCACAAACCACATGACAGGGGAGAAAAGAATGTTCTCCTATGAGAAAAACGAAGATCCCCAAAGAGCTATCACATTCGGGGATGGAAATCAAGGTTTGGTCAAAGGACTTGGTAAAATTGCTATATCACCTGACCATTCTATTTCCAATGTTTTTCTTGTAGATTCTTTAGATTATAATTTGCTTTCTATTTCTCAATTATGCAAAATGGGTTACAACTGTCTTTTTATGGATATAGGTGTTACTGTCTTTAGAAGGAGTGATGATTCAGTAGCATTTAAGGGAATATTAAAGGGTCAGCTATACTTAGTTGATTTTAATAGAGCTGAACTCGATACTTGCTTAATTGCTAAGACTAATATGGGTTGGCTCTGGCATCGCCGACTAGCCCATGTTGGGATGAAGAATCTTCACAAGCTTCTAAAGGGAGAACATATTTTGGGACTAACAAATGTTCATTTTGAGAAAGACAGGGTTTGTAGCGCATGTCAAGCAGGAAAGCAAGTTGGTACCCATCATCCACACAAGAACATCATGACGACCGACAGGCCGCTTGAGCTACTCCACATGGATCTATTCGGCCCGATAGCTTACATAAGCATCGACGGGAGTAAGTACTGTCTAGTTATTGTGGATGATTATTCTCGCTTCACTTGTGGGTTCTTTTTGCAGGAAAAATCACAAACCCAAGAGACCTTAAAGGGATTCTTGAGACGGGCTCAAAATGAGTTCGGTTTAAGAATCAAGAAGATAAGAAGCGACAACGGGACAGAGTTCAAGAACTCACAAATAGAAGGCTTTCTTGAGGAGGAGGGCATCAAGCATGAGTTCTCTTCTCCCTACACACCTCAACAAAATGGTGTAGTGGAGAGGAAGAATAGAACTCTACTAGACATGGCGAGGACCAAGCTTGATGAGTACAAGACTCTGGACCGGTTTTGGGCTAAGGTGATTAACACCGCCTGCTACTCCATCAACCGGCTCTACCTTCACTGAATCCTCAAGAAGACATCATATGAACTCCTAACTGGTAAAAAGCCCAATGATTCATATTTTAGAGTCTTTGGTAGCAAATGTTTTATTCTTGTTAAAAGAGGTAGAAAATCTAAATTTACTCCTAAGGCTGTAGAAGGCTTTTTACTAGGATATGATTCAAACACAAGGGCATATAGAGTCTTCAACAAATCCACTGGATTAATTGAGGTTTCTTGTGACATTGTGTTTGATGAGACTAATGGCTCTTAACATGGAGCATCTCCGTAAGTTCTGCCCATAGGAGCAAGTCTGAGGGGTTAAGTTTTTCTTCTTTTTTAATTAGGTTCTGCAAATGTGTACGCCAGCCCGGTGAGGTCCGCCCTCATAAACCCGGCCTGTTGGTTTGCACCCATGCATGTAAGGTTATAAAGAAAATAATTACCCCCTCAGATGTGCTTTTATGATAGTCTTAGCCTCCTGCTCCATTGTTTTATCCTACAGTTTCCGGATATTATTTTTTATCTAACCCACCCATACAGTTCCCATCCCTGCTGATATGACGACATCCGAATTGAGTAGCCAGGCTTGCAGTTTAGGACCCCTCTATGACAGGGGGTCCGGTAGCCTAGGGGCCGGTTCTAAAGAACGGGAGCTTGTTCCATGGGGTGGTCCGGGGCTGTGTAGCCGCTTAGCTCGGTTCCATACCCTAAGCCTGCACACTCCACCACTCTGTGACGGGTACCCTATTATTTGGAGCTATGGTCCTGTGGGTCCGACAATCTGGGGTCCGGTTCTAGAGAATGGACACTTGTCTCCTGAGGTGGTCTGGAGCCATGTAACCGCTTAGCCTGGTCCCGTACCATAAGCCTGCACGCTCCACCACTCTACGACAGGTGTCCTAGTATCTGACACCGTGGCCCAGGGGGTCCGGACACACAACTTGGCTTCCCAGGCTAAGTCCAGCAGGTCCTGTGTACGTACCAAAAGATGGCTAATATCAGACGATGGGTCCTATGGGTGTGCTACTAACGCTTCTTAGCTGAAGCTGTGTACAGGTCCAGGTCCCAGTCGAGGTTTCCTCTTAGGGGCCATTGCCAACTCTTTTAGGTACGCTCTTATCCAGCCTCGACACGTCGAGCCTACATCCCAGGGGGGCCTGGTACCAGGAAGGAGTCGGTAACGCCACACACAATAGGGGCAAATAGCATGCAGATAAGTGTTAATACTGCTCGATAAGTAGTACTCCAAAGTATCTTGCAAAAACAAAGTTATTACATTCGCTTTCAAGCAGAGCCCTAGCTCCATTCCTACAGGTACGAACTACTCGGCACCAGCAGGGTCACGCCGAAAGCGCGCGGCCACCAACTTCATGACGTCCTGTATGATCTTCCGGGCGGCTTGCCGGTGGCGGCAGCCTCCTCGACGCATGTGCCAAGACAATGGAGCCCTCATCATTGGAGGCGACGTCGGGGCCATTAAAGCCAAAGAGTTGGAAGCGCGGCGGCACACGGCGCCCGGTGGCCTAGCCGCTGAAATGGAGCCGGAGCTCAACCAGTTCATGGAGGCGTGCCACGAGGCCGCTGTAGGAGGCAATGAAGTTCATGCGGAAGATGGAGCCATAGCCCAGCTCGCTTTCCACCTCCGGAAGGCTGATGAACATCCTTGAAACAGAGCACCGGTGGAAGAGCGCCACCTCCCACGAGGCCGCACTCCTCCAACAACAGCAAGAAGAAAGGCAAGATCGGTAGTGCCAACACACAGGAGACGAAGAGCACGGACTCCCCGGCGGCAAGATCACCGAGGAGGATGGTGCCGGCGTGGATCCTTCCGCCAAACGCCGGCGCGCTCCATCCAGGCAGACGGCGCACCATGACGAGTGCCCACTTAGTCTGGAAGCGCTTGGGATGAACTAACAAGGCCATGGCAACTACGGCAGCGCAAAGCAGAGAGCTCGGAGGTGAAAGGGCACAATGAGTGGGAGAGAAGAGAAAGCATAACTAAAAGTCGCCTAGAGGGGGGGTGAATAGGCGGAATCTGAAAATTATAAACTTAAGCACAACTACAAGCCAGGGTTAGCGTTAGAAATATAAACGAGTCCGAAAGAGAGGGCGAAAACAAATCACAAGCAAATAAGAATGGATGACACGGTGATTTATTTTACCGAGGTTCGGTTCTTGCAAACCTAATCCCCGTTGAGGTGGTCACAAAGACCGGGTCTCTTTCAACCCTTTCCCTCTCTCAAACGGTCACCTAGACCGAGTGAGCTTCTCTTCTCAATCAAATGGGACACTAAGTCCACTACAAGGACCACCACACAATTGGTGTCTCTTGTTTTGATTACAAGTGTTATGGAAACAAGAATGAGGAAGAAGAAAAGCAATCCAAGCGCAAGAGCTCAAAAGAACAGAAAAGTCTCTCTCTCTAGTCACTAATTTGTTTGGAGTGATTTCGGACTTGGGAGAGGATTTGATCTCTTTGTTTGTGTCTTGTATTGAATGCTATAGCTCTTGTATGAGGTGTGAAGGCTGAAAACTTGGATGCCATGAATGTCGGGTGGTTGGGGGTATTTATAGCCCCAACCACCAAAATGGTCGTTGGGGATGGCTTCTATCGACGAACGCACCAGACAGTCTGGTGCGCCACCGGACACTGTCCGGTGCGCCAGCCACGTCACCCAACCGTTAGGGTTCGACCGTTAGAGCTCTGACTTGTGGGGCCACCAGACAGTCCGGTGGTGCACCGGACAGGTCCTGTAGACTGTCCGGTGCGCCTTCTGGCGCCTGCTCTGACTTCTGTGCGCGTAGGCGCGCACTGTAGCGCATTTAATGCCTTCTGGAGACGACCGTTGGCACGAAGTAGCCGTTGCTCCGCTGGCACACCGGACAGTCCGGTAAATAATAGCGGAGTGGCCTCCCAAATTCACGAAGCTAGCAAGTTCAGCGTCGATCTCCCTGGTGCACCGGACACTGTCCGGTGGTGCACCGGACAGTCCGGTGCGCCAGACCAGGGCTGCCTTCGGTTTAACTTTGCTCCTTTTATTTGAACCCTTTCTTGGACTTTGTATTGGTTTGTTGTGAACCTTTGGCACCTGTAGAACATATATTCTAGAGCAAACTAGTTATTCCAATAATTTGTGTTGGGCAATTCAACCACCAAAATTCATATAGGAAAAGGTTCGACCCTATTTCCCTTTCAATCTCCCCCTTTTTGGTGATTGATGCCAACACAAACCAAAGCAAGTATAAAAGTGTTGAATTGAACTAGTTTGCATAATGTAAGTGCAAAGGTTGCTTGGAATTGAAACCAATATACTTATTTTAATAGATGTGCATGGATGGTTTTCTTCTTATTTAAAATTTTGGACCACATTTGCACCACGAGTTTTGTTTTTGCAAATCCTTTGTAAAATTCTTTTCAAAATCATTTTGCAAATAGTCGAAGGTATATGAATAAGATTGAAGAAAGCATTTTCAAGATTTGAAATTTTCTCCCCCTGACTTAAATGCTTTTCCTTTGACTAAAACAAACTCCCCCTAGATAAAATTCTCCTCTTAGTGTTCAAGAGGGTTTTGTAAGTTTTGAAGATACTCCTTTCTCCCCCCTTTCGAACATAATAAGATATCAATTTGAAAAACTTGATTTTTAAAATTTGGTGGTGATGCGGTCCTTTTGCTTTGGGCTCATACTTTCTCCCCCTTTGGCATGAATCGCCAAAAACGGATACTTGTGAGTGAAATATAATCCCTTTCTAAAACTTTCTCCCCCTTTGGCAAACATAAAATTATGAGTGAAGATTATACCAAGGTGGAGAACGATGCGGAGTACCAGCAAATACAATTGGAGTTGAGTGGAAGCGCCTTCTTTGCCGAATACTCCATTTCCCTCCCGTGTCGAGGTCGAGATGCCCATTGGTTCCCATGGGTGTCTTGATGGGTTTGGCATCCTTCATTCCAAAACTTGGTGTGAATATCTTGAATATACTTCATTTGGCTGATGAAGGTGCCCTCTTGGAGTTGCTTGACTTGGAATCCTAGAAAATACTTCAACTCCCCCATCATAGACATCTCGAATTTTTGAATCATGATCCTACTAAACTCTTCACAAATAGATTTGTTAGTAGACCCAAATATGATATCATCAACATAAATTTGGCTACAAACAAATCATTCTCAATGGTTTTAGTGAATAAAGTAGGATCGACTTTTTCGACTTTGAATCCATTAGTGATAAGAAAATCTCTTAGGCATTCATACCATGCTCTTGGGGCTTGCTTGAGCCTATAAAGCGCCTTAGAGAGTTTGTAGATATGGTTAGGATACTCACTATCTTCAAAGCCGGGAGGTTGCTCAACATAGGCCTCTTCCTTGATAGGTCCATTGAGGAAGGCACTCTTCACGTCCATTTGGTAAAGCTTACAGTCATGGTAAGTAGCATAGGCAAGTAATATACGAATTGACTCTAGCCTAGCTACAGGTGCATAGGTTTCACCAAATCCAAACCTTTGACTTGTGAATACCCCTTGGCCACAAGTCGTGCCTTGTTCCTTATCACCACACCATGCTCATCTTGTTTGTTGTGGAAGACCCACTTGATTCCTATAACATTTTGGTTAGGACGTGGAACCAAATGCCATACCTCATTCCTTGTGAAATTGTTGAGCTCCTCTTGCATCGCCACTACCCAATCCGAATCTTGAAGTGCTTCCTCTACCCTGTGTGGCTCAATAGAGGAAACAAAAGAGTGATGTTCACAAAAATGAGCAACACGAGATCGAGTAGTTACCCCCTATGAATATCTCCTAGGATGGTGTTCACGGGGTGATCTCGTTGGATTGCTTGGTGGACTCTTGGGTGTGGTGGTCTTTGATTTTGTTCATCTTCCTTGTCTTGATCATTTGTATCTCCCCCTTGATTGTTGTCGTCTTCTTGAGGTGGCTCATCTTCTTGATATTCTTCATCATCTTGAGCCTCATCCTCATCTTGGGTTGGTGGAGATGCTTGCATGGAGGAAGATGGTTGATCTTGTGCTTGTGGAGGCTCTTCAAATTTCTTAGGACACACATCCCCAATGGGCATGTTCCTTAGCGCGACGCACGGAGCCTCTTCATCATCTAGTTCATCAAGATCAACTTGCTCCACTTGGGAGCCATTAGTCTCATCAAACACAATGTCACAAGAAACTTCAACTAGTCTAGTGGACTTGTTAAAGACTCTATATGCCCTTGTGTTTGAATCATATCCTAGTAAAAAGCCTTCTATAGCCTTAGGAGTAAATTTAGATTTTCTACCTCTTTTAACAAGAATAAAGCATTTGCTACCAAAGACTCTAAAATATGAAACATTTGGCTTTTTACCGGTGAGGAGTTCATATGATGTCTTCTTGAGGATTCGGTGAAGATATAACTGGTTGATGGCGTAGCAGGCGGTGTTGACCGCCTCGGCCCAAAACTAATCCGATGTCTTGTACTCATCAAGCATGGTCCTTGCCATGTCCAGTCGAGTTCTATTCTTCCTCTCCACTACACCATTTTGTTGTGGCGTGTAGGGAGAAAAGAACTCATGCTTGATGCCTTCCTCCTCAAGAAAGCCTTCTATTTGTGAGTTCTTGAACTCTATTCCATTGTCGCTTCTAATTTTCTTGATCCTCAAGCCGAACTCATTTTGAGCCCGTCTCAAGAATCCTTTCAAAGTCTCTTGGGTTTGAGATTTGTCCTGTAAAACGAATACCCAAGTGAAGCGAGAATAATCATCCACAATAACTAGACAGTACTTACTCCCGTCGATGCTTATGTAAGCTATCGGGCCGAATAAATCCATGTGGAGGAGCTCGAGTGGCCTGTCAGTCGTCATGATGTTCTTGTGTGGATGATGAACACCAACTTGCTTCCCTGCTTGACATGCGCTACAAATCCTATCTTTCTCAAAGTGAACATTTGTTAGTCCCAAAATGTGTTCTCCCTTTAGAAGCTTGTGAAGATTCTTCATTCCAACGTGGGCTAGTCGGCGATGCCAGAGCCAACCCATGTTAGTCTTAGCAATTAAGCAAGTATCGAGTTCAGCTCTATTGAAATCAACTAAGTATAGCTGACCCTCTAATAATCCCTAAAAAGCTACTGAATCATCACTTCTTCTAAAGACAGTAACACCTGTATCCGTAAAAAGACAGTTGTAACCCATTTTGCATAATTGAGAAACAGAAAGCAAGTTGTAATCTAAAGAATCTACAAGAAAAACATTGGAAATTGAGTGGTCAGGTGATATAGCAATTTTACCCAATCCTTTGACCAAACCTTGATTTCCATCCCCGAATGTGATAGCTCATTGGGGATCTTGGTTTTTCTCGTAGGAGGAGAACATCTTTTTCTCCCCAGTCATATGGTTTGTGCACCCGCTGTCGATGATCTAACTTGAGCCCCCAGATGCATAAACCTACAAAACAGATTTAGTTCTTGATTTTAGGTACCTAAACAGTTTTGGGTCCTTTGACATTAGATACAAGAACTTTGGGTACCCAAACACAAGTCTTTGATCCCTTGTGTTTGCCCCCAACATACTTGGCAACTACCTTGCCGGATTTGTTAGTAAGCACATAAGAAGTATCAAAGGTCTTGAATGAAACATTATGATCATTTGATGCTTTAGGAGTTTTCTTCTTAGGCAATTTAGCATGGGTTGATTGCCTAGAACTAGATGCCTCACTCTTATACATAAAAGTATGATTAGGGCCAGAGTGAGACTTCCTAGAGTGAATTCTCCTAATTTTGTGTTCGGGATAACTGTAGGGTATAAAATGTAACCCTCGTTATCCTGAACCATGGAAGCTTTGCCCTTAACAAAGTTAGACAATTTTTTAGGAGGGGCATTAAGCTTGACATTGTCTCCCTGTTGGAAGCCAATGCCATCTTTAATACCATGGCGTCTCCCACTATAGAACATGCTTCTAGCAAATTTAAATTTCTCATTTTCTAAGTCATGCTCATTAATTTTGGCACTAAGTTGAGCTATGTGATCATTTTGTTGTTTAATTAAAGCTAGGTGATCATGAATAGCATCAACATTAATGTCTCTACATCTAGTGCAAATAGTAACATGCTCAACGGTAGATATAGAGGGTTTGCAAGTATTCAACTCAACAATCTTAGCATGCAAAATGTTGTTTTCATCTCTAAGATTGGAAATGGAAATATTGCAAACATCTAAATCCTTAGCCTTAGCAATTAATTTTTCATTTTTAAATTTAAGGCTAGAAAGAGAAGCATTCAATTTGTCAATCTTAGCAATTAAATTGGCATTATCATTTCTAAGACTAACAATCGAATCATCACAAACATCAAGCTTCCCAACCTTAGCAATTAAATTGGCATTTTCATTTCTAAGGTTGAGAATAGTGTCATGGCAAATACTTAGCTCACTAGTTAATTTTTTATTTTTCTCTACCTCCTGAGCATAAGCATTTTTAGTCTTAACATGCTTTTTGTTTTCTTTGATAAGGAAGTCCTCTTGGCTATCCAAGAGATCATCCTTCTCATGAATGGCACTAATCAATTCATTTAACTTCTCTTTTTGTTGCATGTTAAGATTGGCAAAAAGGGTAAGCAAGTTATCCTCCTCATCACTAGAATTATCCTCATCACTAGAGGTTGCATATTTAGTGGAGGACTTTGATTTTACCTTCTTCTATTTGCCGTCCTTCGCCATAAGACACTTGTGGCCGACGTTGGGGAAGAGGAGCCCTTTGTTGGCGGCGTCCTCGTCGGAGGAGTCGGTGGAGCTCTCGTCGGAGTCCCACTCTCGGCAAACGTGGGCATCGCCGCCCTTCTTCTTGTAGTATCTCTTCTTTTCTCTCCTCTTTCCCTTCTTGTCGTCGCCCCTGTCACTATCACTAGATAATGGACATTTAGCAATGAAATGACCGGGCTTACCACACTTGTAGCAAACCTTCTTGGATCGGGGCTTGTAATCTTTCCCCTTCCTTTATTTGAGGATTTGGCGGAAGCTCTTGATGATGAGCGCCATCTCCTCATTGTCGAGCTTGGAGGCGTCGATGGGGACTCTACTCGGTGTAGAGTCTTCTTTCTTCTCCTCCGTTGCCTTGAATGCAACGGGTTGTGCTTCGGGTACGGAGGAGGAGGCGCCTTGCTCGATGATCTTCTTGGAGCCTTTGATCATCGATTCAAAGCTCACAAATTTGCCTATTACTTCCTCGGGAGACATTAGTTTATATCTTGGATCACCACGAATTAATTGAACTTGAGTGAGGTTAAGAAATACGAGTGATCTAAGAATAACCTTGACCATTTCATGGTCATCCCACTTGGTGCTCCCGAGGTTGCGCACTTGATTCACCAAGGTTTTTAGCTGGTTGTACATGGCTTGCGGGTCTTCTCCTTGGTTTAGCATGAAGCGACCAAGCTCCCCCTCGATCGTCTCCCTCTTGGTGATCTTGGTCACCTCGTCTCCTTCGTGCGCCGTTTTGAGCACGTCCCAAATCTCCTTGGCGCTCTTCAATCCTTGCACCTTGTTATACTACTCTCGACTTAGAGAGGCAAGGAGTATTGTGGTGGCTTGTGAGTTGAAGTGCCGGATTTGGGCAACTTCGTCCGAATCATAGTCCTCATCCCCTACAGATGGTACCTGTACACCAAACTCAACAACGTTCCAAATACTAATGTGGAGTGAGGTTAGGTGATGTCTCATTTTATCACTCCACATGTTATAATCTTCACCGTCAAAAACTGGTGGTTTGCCTAATGGAACGGAAAGCAATGGAGTACGTTTAGAAATGCGAGGGTAGTGTAGGGGAATCTTACTAAACTTCTTGTGCTCATGGCGCTTAGAAGTTACGGACGGCGCGTCGGAGCCGGAGGTGGATGGCGATGAAGAGTCGGTCTCGTAGTAGACCACCTTCCTCATCTTCTTTTTCTTTTCGCCACTCTGATGTGACTTGTGTGAAGGGGATTCCTTCTCCTTCCCCTTGTTGCAGGACTCTCCCGATGGAGCCTTCTCGTGGCTTGTAACGGGCTTCTCACCGGTCACCATCTCCTTCTTGGCGTGATCTCCCGACATTACTTCGAGCGGTTAGGCTCTAATGAAGCACCGGGCTCTGATACCAATTGAAAGTCGCCTAGAGGGGGATGAATAGGCGGAATCTGAAAATTATAAACTTAAGCACAACTACAAGCCGGGGTTAGCGTTAGAAATATAAACGAGTCCGAAAGAGAGGGCAAAAAACAAATCACAAGCAAATAAGAATGGATGACACGGTGATTTGTTTTACCGAGGTTTGGTTCTTGCAAACCTACTCCCAGTTGAGGTGGTCACAAAGACCGGATCTCTTTCAACCCTTTCCCACTCTCAAACGGTCACCTAGACCGAGTGAGCTTCTCTTCTCAATCAAATGGGACACTAAGTCCACTACAAGGACCACCACACAATTGGTGTCTCTTGTTTTGATTACAAGTGTTATGGAAACAAGAATGAGGAAGAAGAAAAGCAATCCAAGCGCAAGAGCTCAAAAGAACAGAAAAGTCTCTCTCTCTAGTCACTAATTTGTTTGGAGTGATTTCAGACTTGGGAGAGGATTTGATATCTTTGTTTGTGTCTTGTATTGAATGCTATAGCTCTTGTATGAGGTGTGAAGGCTGAAAACTTGGATGCCATGAATGTCGGGTGGTTGGGGGTATTTATAGCCCCAACCACCAAAATGGTCGTTGGGGATGGCTTCTATCGACGGACGCACCAGACAGTCTGGTGCGCCACCGGACACTGTCCGGTGCGCCAGCCACGTCACCCAACCGTTAGGGTTCGACCGTTAGAGCTCTGACTTGTGGGGCCACCAGACAGTCTGGTGGTGCACCGGACAGGTCCTGTAGACTGTCCGGTGCGCCTTCTGGCGCCTGCTCTGACTTCTGTGCGCGTAGGCGCGCACTGTAGCGCATTTAATGCCTTCTGGAGACGACCGTTGGCACGAAGTAGCCGTTGCTCCGCTGGCACACCGGACAGTCCGGTGTTACACCGGACAGTCCAGTGAATTATAGCGGAGCGGCCTCCCAAATTCCCGAAGTTGGCAAGTTCAGCGTCGATCTCCCTAGTGCACCGGACACTGTCCGGTGGTGCACCGGCAGTCCGGTGCGCTAGACCAGGGCTGCCTTCGGTTTAACTTTGCTCCTTTTATTTGAACCCTTTCTTGGACTTTGTATTGGTTTGTTGTGAACCTTTGGCACCTGTAGAACATATATTCTAGAGCCAACTAGTTAGTCCAATAATTTGTGTTGGGCAATTCAACCACCAAAATTCATATAGGAAATGGTTTGACCCTATTTCCCTTTCAATAACTGCTGCTCGCGGGGTAAATTACTTTTTAAAGCAGACTCTCTCGCTCATGCCCCGAAACGCCACGGGAAATCTCCCCCGATGCGCACCAGGGCAACCCAGCCTATGACACGGGGGCCCGGTCCCACAAGTCATACAACTGGTATGATGGTTCCCGAGTGCGAAGAAGGCGAACCGCCACACGAGGGGCAAACCACCACCCGCGGTAGTGCACCTCTTCATCTCCGCCGAAACCAACGGCCCAGTCCCTGACGCGAGGGCCTGGGCCCACGGGTCATCCTCCTTGGGTGCCGGTTCCTAGGTGCAGAGAAGTCGAAACGCCGCTTGTGATTGTACTACGCTTCCTCAGGGCCGCCACAGAGGACAAAAGGTGAATTTTTAAAGGCAGTAGGACCGAGGCGCCTCGCGCGTGGCCTGGCAAAACCATCATGCATGGGGGCCACACATCAGTCAGCCACGGGGACAAACACGACAGTTGATGTGACCGATGGCAGGCTGATAGCGCGTGCGCGCCGAATTAATGTGGCGCGTGCTGAGGTGGCATCCCAGTCACCGGTCATGCCATGCTGACGCAAGGTACAAGCTTTGGCCCCACCTATAGGCTCGTATCCTCCCCTGAGGTGGGCCTGGGGCCACTGTCGATACCTTGAAACAGGGGTACCCCTTACTACAGTGTGAAGTAGGGTATTACGCTCTGGCGGCCCAAACCACTCTAAACCCTTGCGTGTTCTTGTGTTCATCGTCCATCTAGCAACAAGAAGAACGCCTAGGCCACTGTCGGTACCCTGAAACAGGGGTACCCCTTACTACAGTGTGAAGACGCTATACCCGCGTGGCTACCTCTAGTCGCGTGGTGAACAACACTCTACCCCGTCACGTGGACGGCTCTAGGGTCGCCACATGGCCAGGGAAGACGATATACTCTAAGATATCAACAGTGGGTCCAGACCCCCATGGGAAAGTGTCGGACCCCTGTACATGTAGACCGGACCTCCGGGCAAGGTCCAGGACCCCCACAGAGCATGACCCAGACCCCTCTATGTGGGGTCCAGACTACCCACAGCCGGGTCCCGAGACTCTGGGACAGAGAATACCCAGGCCTTGCTCAGGTAGGGGTCTAGTGCCGACACATGTCCAGGCCCAGCCTGGTGTGGATCTGTCTGCATAACGCTACTGCTCCCCACCCAGGCAGAGACCCGATGCCGCCACGTGGCCTGCCGCGCGTGACGTAAGCCAGCAGGCGGAGCCTAATGTAAGGCCTCCGGGTTGCGTGGCCCCTGCATTTATTGCGGATAATGCGCGTCGCCTAACAAGCGATGTGCCGCCTCGGCATTTAATGAGGCCTACCCACTCTGCTATCAGGCGGCGACCTGTCCACTCTACTGGCAAGCAGTGTGCCGCCTCAGCATTTAATAAGACCTGTCCATTCCGCTGGCAAGGGCATGCCTGTCTATTCCATTGGCAGACAATACGCCTGCGCTGCCGCATGCGCTGCACTCATCATGACTCGCGTGTTACCAAGGACGTTGCCACGAGATATCAATATTGTATGCACTACGGATATTATGGCGCTCGGAGATTACCCTGGTGTTGCAGGCAGTAGTTCCTTCCTTCCATTTGTCCCTGGGACCACATGTCAGGGCTCAGTATCCTTGTATGTGCCCCCTTGAACTATAAAAGGGAGGGCACACTACGTTACAACACAGGCTCACATTCTCACACATCCTCACTTAGACTCTCAGACTCACAAGTTCATACAAGCTCTCAAGCTCAATACAACACACAATGGAGTAGGGTATTACGCTCCAGTGGCCCAAACCACTCTAAACCCTTGCGTGTTCTTGTGTTCATCATCCATCTAGCAACAGGCAGAACGCCTAGGCCCCCTCCTCATCTTAGGATTTAGGGCGGGTGCATTCCACCACTCGGCCAGAGATTTTCTCTCCGACAATCTTGATGAGCTAGATGATGAATAGGCTCCATGCGTCGCGCTAAGGAACATGTCCATTGGGGATGTGTGTCCTAAGGAATTCGAAGAGCCTCCACAAGCACAAGATCAACCATCATCTTCCATGCAAGCATCTCCACCAACCCAAGATGATGAAAATGAAGATTAAGAGGATGAACCACCTTAAGAGGAGTACAATGATCAAGGGGGAGATGACCATGATCAAGACAAGGAAGATGATTAAGAAGAACAGGGTCAAATAACGCCACACCCAAGAGTCCATCAAGCGATTCAAAGAGATCACCCCGTGAACTCCATCCTCGGCGATATTCATAAGGGGGTAACCACTCGATCTCAAGTCGCTCATTTTTGTGAACATTACTCTTTTGTTTCCTCTATTGAGCCATACAGGGTAGAGGATGCACTAAGAGATTTGGATTGGGTGCTGGCAATGCAAGAGGAGCTCAACAACTTCACGAGGAATGAGGTATGGCATCTTGTTCCACGTCCTAACCAAAATGTTGTAGGAACTAAGTGGGTATTCCGTAACAAGCAAGATGAGCATGGTGTGGTGACAAGGAACAAAGCACGACTTGTGGCCAAAGGATATTCACAAGTCGAAGGTTTGGACTTTGGTGAAACCTATGCACCCATAGCTAGGCTTGAGTCAATTCACATATTACTTGCCTATGCTACTTACCATGGCTTTAAGCTTTATCAAATGGACATGAAGAGTGCCTTCATCAATGGACCAATCAAGAAAGAGGTCTATGTTGAGCAACCTCCCGGATTTGAAGATAGTGAGTACCCTAATCATGTTTATAATCTCTCTAAGGCGCTTTATGGGCTCAAGCAAGCCCCAAGAGCATGGTATGAATGCCTAAGAGATTTCCTTATCACTAATGGCTTCAAAGTCGGAAAAAGCCGATCCTACACTCTTTACTAAAACTATTGCAAAAGATTTGTTTGTATGCCAAATTTATGTTGATGATATCATATTTGGGTCTACTAACAAATCTACTTGTGAAGAGTTTAGTAGGATCATGATTCAAAAATTCGAGATGTCTATGATGGGGGAGTTGAAGTATTTCCTAGGATTTCAAGTAAAGCAACTCCAAGAGGGCACCTTCATCAGCCAAACGAAGTATATTCAAGACATACTCAACAAGTTTGGAATGAAGGATGCCAAGCCCATCAAGACACCCATGGGAACTAATGGGCATCTTGACCTCGACACGGGAGGTAAGTCAATAGATCAAAAGGTATACCAGTCGATGATAGGATAAACTATTTATGTGCATCTCGACCGGATATTAGGCTTTCCGTATGCATGTGTGCAAGGTTCCAAGCCGATCCTAAGGAAGTTCACCTTAGGGCCGTGAAAAGAATCTTGAGATATTTAGTTCATTCACCTAAGTTTGGTCTTTGGTACCCCAAGGGATCCACTTTTGATTTAATAGGATATTCAGATGCTGATTGGGCAGTGTCGGCGTTTCGAGACTGGGGGTCCCCGAGCCGACGAGTGAGTGTGCCGCGTGCCCCAGCCCAGATGGGTCGAGCGCGTGGGCGAGCGCGATGGGGGGAAGAGCGAGGTGGCCGGAGCCGGATCGTGAGGGAGGCGGAGATCCCGCGGCCTTCGTGTTCGTCCCGCGCCCAGGTCGGGTGCGCTTGCAGTAGGGGGTTACAAGCGTCCGTGCGGGTGAGGGGAGCGAGCGGTCCCAAGAGAGCGCCTGCCCCTGCCCTCGTTCCCGCGAGGCCAACCTTCTCTAAGAAGGCCCTGGTCCTTCCTTTTATAGGCGTAAGGAGAGGATCCAGGTGTACAAATGGGGGTGTAGCAAGGTGCTACGTGTCTAGCGGGGGGGAGCTAGTGCCCTAAGTACATGCCAAGGTGGCAGCCGGAGAGATCTTGGCACCTAGCGGGTGTGGCGTCGTGGCCGTCGGAGAAGCAATGGAGCCTGGTGGGGGGACAGCTGTCGGAGTGGTTGGGCCCTTGCTGACGTCCCCCTGCTTCCGTAAGGGAGCTGAGAACCGCCGTCGTCATGGGTCCAGCGGGGCGCCATCATTGCCTGTCTGGCGGAGCTAGCCAGATGGGACGTCGGTCCTGTTTTCTGCGGCCCGAGTCGGCTCGGGGTAGGATGATGATGGCGCTTCCTGTCGACGTGGCGGACTCGTGCCCTAGGTCGGGCGACGTGGAGGCTCCTCCGAAGCCGAGGTCGAGTCTGTCCTGCATGGCCGAGGCCGAGCCCGAGCTCCTGGGTCGGGCGAGGCGGAGGTCGTTCGGCAGAGGCCAGGGCGGAGTCCGAGCCCTGGGTCGGGCGAAGCGGAGTTCGTCGTCTTCCGGGGCCTTAGCCCGAGTCCGAGCCCTGGGTCGGGCAGAGCGGAGTTCACCGTCTTCTGGGGCCTTAGCCCGAGTCCGAGCCCTGGGTCGGGCGGAGCGGAGTTCGCCGTCTTCCGGGGCCTTAGCCCGAGTCCGAGCCCTGGGTCGGGCGGATTGGAGTTCGCCGTCTTCCGGGGCCTTAGCCCGAGTCCGAGCCCTGGGTCGGGCGGAGCGGAGTTCGCCGTCTTCCGGGGCCTTAGCCCGAGTCCGTCAGTCTCACTCTTTGCGTTAAATGCCCCAGTGACTTTGGTCGTTGGCGCGGTGATTTAGTCAGGGTTGCTTCTTAACGAAGGCAAGGCCTCGGGCGAGCCGGAGATGCGTCTGCCGTAAAAAAGGGGGCCTCGGGCGAGACGGGAACACCTCGGGGTCGGCTGCCCTTGCCCGAGGCTAGGCTCGGGCGTGGCGCGATCGAGTCGCTCGTATGGACTGATCCCTGACTTAATCAAACCTATCAGGCCTCTGCAGCTTTATGCTGATGGGGGTTACCAGCTGAGAATTAGGCGTCTTGAGGGTACCCCTAATTATGGTCCCCGACAGTAGCCCCCGAGCCTCGAAGGGAGTGTTAGCACTCGCTTGGAGGCTTTCGTCGCACTTTTTTGCAAGGGGACCAGCCTTTCTCGGTTGCACTTTGTTCCGGCGGGTGCGCGCGAGCGCACCCGCCGGGTGTAGCCCCCGAGGCCTCGGAGGAGTGGTTTCACTCCTTCGAGGTCTTAATGCCTCGCGTAATGCTTTGGCTGGTCTGGCGGTTCCCTCATGCGAACAGGCCGTAGCCCGGGTGCACTGTCGGGGCCCAAGTTCTCGGGCTGGTATGTTGACGCTGTCAACGGTTCGGCCGCAGCCGGGTTTGCGAGAGCAGCCCCCGAGCCTCCGCACAGGGCGAGAGGACGATCAGGGACAGACTCGGCTTTTTTACATACGCCCCTACGTCGCCTTTCCGCAAGGAGGAGGGGGGGAGAGCGCCATGTTACCCTCGATGGGCACCGAACATGGTGTCTCCGGTGAGCTGCAATCGGGTAATCCGAGTGGACGTCCGTGCCCCGTTCGTTGGGGGTCGGCTAGGGGCCCGGAGGCACGCCCAAAAGTACCTGCGGGTGATCTGCCGGACCCGGTCCCCTGGCGACGGGGTCCGAGGGCTCGTTGCCTCCCTCCGATGGGATTTCGTTACAGGATCGTTCCCGCTGGTCTCGGAAATGTCCTAGGGTACCTCGGGAGCGCAGCCCGAGCCTTGGTTATGTATCGAACGTACCCCTGGTCATCCCTCGCTCGGTGTCTGAGGCGACTGTGAACCCTTCGGGGGGCCAGCCTTCGAACCCCTGATCAGTAATGGGCGCGGAGCCCGAGTAGCCTGAGGCGGTCGTGGAACCTTTCGGGGGGCCGACCTTTGAACCTCTGACCAGTAGTGGGTGTCGGGCCCACGCGATCTGAGGCGGCTGTTGAACCCTTCGGGGGGCCAGCCTTCGAACCCCTGATCAGTAACGAGGCTCGGAGCCTAGTTCCTTCACGGGGAAGGATCCCTTTGGGGGTATTCCCTTTCCCGGTCCCTGTTGCAAGAGATAGAGAAAGAGAAAAAAGGGAAAAAGGACACGAAATTGAACGACGTGGCGTACCTTTTTTGTTGTGGTCGTGAAGGCGAAACGTCGCCAGCCGCTCCTGCCAGAAGCGCCGCCTGTCCAGTCGCGGAGTTAATGCGCCGGGGCGAGCAGTTGGCGAGGCTGCCGTTGCGCGTGCGCGATCTGTTCGAGGAACGGGTCACGGGCGCGTCGTCTTCACACCGTGAGAGGGGGTTCTCTCGCTGCCTCCGGATGGGACGTGAGCTTGGCTGACGGCGTGACCGCTGCTCGCGTGCGCCTGCCACCGTCATTACTGCCGGCCCACTTTTGACCGCGTTTGACCGCTGCGTCAGGCTGGCGCTGCTGGGTCGCGCGCTGGGTTGCCTCGGGTCGCGGTATTGGTTCCGCAACCGAGGAGGTGCGGTGGTGGCGCAAGTGGTACAGTGGCTTGCATGCAGCATCCGGCGCGCCGGTTGCGCGACGCGTGGGCTTGAGCCTCCGTGCTGGCTTGTCAGGAGTCGGAGAGGCGCGTCCACTTGGCGCGGTTGCATGCCGCCCGCATGGCTGCCCGCCCCTTTCGCCCGTTGGTCTGGGCAAAAGTGGAGGGTCACTTGTAACCGCTGGGTGGTTGTGCGCGCCGTGCGCGGCGGTTCGGCCTCTTCTGCTCGGAGCCGGTCTGCATGACATGTGGGTCCCAGCCACCGCGCCGCAGGGGAGGGCTTTGGTGGCGTGTTGGAGAAGACTCAGCCCGTGACGGTTGGGGGCGCAAGCAGGGAGAGTTGCCTTTAAAAGGAGGGCGACCCCTTTCGTAAGGCGACCATGTCTTCTTCCTCCCTTATGCATCGTGTCTTTCCACCTCTCAAGCCCCTGGATGGGGGAAACCGCCGTCTCCGTGCCTCATCGTCGGAGGACACTACTCCGTGGGAGTGGGTACCTTTCAGCCATCGTTCGGCTTCAAGGATTTTCATCATGCAGCCCGGCTGCACCCCTCCACCGGCGGTCACCCAAGAGGGTGACCTCCGGCTTGATGGTGGGGGAAAGCGAGCCGGGCTGCGGCCTCTGCCCCTCCCTCAGCCTCAAGGATTTTCATCACCAGGGCTGAGGAGGGGAGTGTGCCGAGTTGGGGTCGGCCCCTGCGCGGGCGGTGACCCGCTCCTTCCCTCAGTGATCGGGGGGAAGGGCGGGAGTTGTCCGTGGCGCTGACAGCTGCACCGTGCCCGGCTCTCTGAGCCGAGCGGTTTCGGAGCTGCTCCCAGTGCCGCCTCCCGCCACGGCAGCTGGAAGAGGTTCTTCCGCCGGCGCGACAGCCAAGGTTGGCCACGGGCCGACCTCCAACTCTACGGCCTTCTGCCCGTCCTTGCCTCTCGAGTTTGGGCAAGGGCGGGGGCCTCCTAGCAGCGGCATCCGGCCTGAGGCCATCACTGCTGCTGTTCGGCCCCCCGGGGCAGAAGTCTTCATCGTCGCCGCTGTCGGGGCGGGCGATGACATGCCGTTCGTCGGTCTTCTGTTGCCCCGCAGGCCCACCCCTATCGAGTGGGGTTGTTCGTACCTGCGGAGGGGGAACCAGAGTTCCGTTTGTAATGGCACTTCGAGTGCCGGGTTTTTTGTTCATTTCGGCTTTCGGGGCCTGAACATATATGTAGCGTCGGCACAGAGCCGCATTTTTTCCTCATTTCCGAGCACTAAGACTCGTCTGCTGATTATCTGAACCGCTTTTCCAAGCATGAGTCACCTCGTGTCAAGGTGACGAGTGAGGTATCCGTATCCCGGAGGCGTAGGAGTCCCTCGGCTCGGTCGGCCCTGTTGTCCGAGGCTCCTCTAGCTTAGTTAAAAAGACCCCTCGGTCGCTTTTCGACAAGCCGAGGCCAGGGGTAGCGATATCAGCATGAGCAGAGGCGGAGTTGGCTCGAAAATGAAACCTATTTGGCCGGAGCCTAGCCGAGTTGTCCGCTGGCAGGATCGACGCCGGAGTTGGTCAGCCGAGGCTCCGGACCGGGCTGGTGCCCTCGGAAGGTGGTTGGCCGAGGCCCCGGAGGTGGCCGGCCGAGCCGCCCGCTCGGGCCGGATTCCCGGAGAAGTCCCTGACAGCGGTTGCCCGGGCGTGGTGATGACGTCGTCCTTCGGAGTGGAGGCCCTCGGACCGCGTCGCCGTCCGTGGCTAGGTCGGGCCTCGCCGAAGGTGCCGTCGATGCCGAGGGTGTCGCTGCCCCCTTCCAGCGTCAAGACCCGAGCCTGCAGGATCAGATTGTCTTGTAGCGTGGGCCTTGTGCGGCCGTCGAGGCCAGAACACACACCCTTGCTGTGTTGTAAAGCTGCGTCTCTCTTCCTCTTGTTTCGAGTGTCTGGACTTTTTGTCGGTAACAGGGATGTTTGTGCGAGCGAAAGTTGCTTCTCGCGGAAGGTGATGAGTGAGGTATCCGTATCCCGGAGGCGTGGGAGTCCCTCGGCTCGGTCGGCCTTGCCGCTTACGCGCACTTTTACTCGTCCATGAGGCCCTATCACCGACTTGGTCGAGAAAACTCGAAGAATCGCTTCGACAGAAGGGCTTCCGAACGTAGAGACTTGTTCGATCCGCGGAGTCACCTTATCCGAACGCGAGTTACTTATCGCAGAAGGTGATGAGTGAGGTATCCGTATCCCGGAGGCGTAGGAGTCCCTCGGCTCGGTCAGCCTTGACTGCTTACGTGTACCCCGTCGTTTCCAGGACCCACTTTTCGAAGTAGTCAAAAAGCACGAAAGATATTCTGGTAAAAGAGATTTTCTGTTCGAGGAAAATTTTGACACAGAGGGGGTTTCCCCCCTTTTAGCCCCCGAGGGAGGGTCGGGCTTTGCCGAGGCGAGGCCGACCCTTCCTTGTTGACTAAACTTTGCGTGGGTGCGAGGTATATGAACAACTTGGAAACATCTTAAGGGTAGAAGCGACGTAGCTGTTGGATGTTCCAAGCGTTGCCGTAGACCTCGCCTTGACCGTTGGCCAGCTTGTATGTTCCGGGCTTCAGAACTTTGGCGATGACGAATGGCCCCTCCCAGGGGGGCGTGAGCTTGTGCCTCCCTCGGGCGTCTTGCCGCAGCCGAAGCACCAGGTCGCCCACCTGGAGGTCTCGGGGTCGGACCCCTTGGGCGTGGTAGCGTCGCAGGGACTGCTGATACCGCGCCGAGTGTAGTAAGGCCCTGTCCCGAGCCTCGTCCAGCTGGTCCAGCGAGTCTTCTTGGCTAGCTTGGTTGCTTTCATCGTCGTAGGCCCTCGTCCTCGGGGAGCCGTATTCCAGGTCAGTGGGCAAGACGGCCTCGGCCCCGTAGACCAGGAAGAACGGCGTGAAACCCGTGGCTCGGCTCGGCGTCGTCCTCAGGCTCCAGACCACCGAGGGGAGTTCCTTCATCCATCGCTTGCCGAACTTGTTGAGATTATTGTAAATCCGAGGCTTGAGCCCTTGTAGAATCATGTCGTTGGCACGTTCTACTTGCCCATTCGACATGGGATGAGCTACGGCGGCCCAGTCCACCCGGATGTTGTGATCCTCGCAAAAATCCAAGAATTTTTTGCCGGTGAACTGGGTGCCGTTGTCGGTGATGATGGAGTTCGGGACCCCGAAGCGATGGATGATGTTGGTGAAGAACGCCACCGCCTGCTCGGATCTGATGCTGTTCAGGGGTCGGACCTCGATCCACTTGGAGAATTTGTCGACGGCGACCAACAGGTGCGTGTAGCCCCCGGGCGCCTTCTGCAGAGGGCCGACGAGGTCCAGACCCCACACAGCGAAGGGCCAGGTGATGGGTATCGTCTGCAGAGCCTGAGCGGGCAGGTGGGTCTGCTTCGCATAGAATTGACACCCTTCGCAGGTGCGGACAATTCTAGTGGCGTCAGTCACCGCCGTCGGCCAGTAGAAGCCTTGGCGGAAAGCGTTCCCGACGAGGGTTCGAGGTGCCGCATGATGGCCGCAAGCCCCCGAGTGTATTTCCTGCAGGAGTTCCTGACCTTCGGCGATGGAGATGCATCGCTGGAGGATGCCCGAGGGGCTATGGTGGTAGAGCTCCTTCTCATCGCCCAGCAAGACGAACGACTTGGCGCGTCGCGCTACCCGCCGAGCCTCGGCTCGGTCGAGGGGCAGTTCTCCTTGGCGGAGATATTGCAGGTACGGGGTCTGCCAATCTTGATCTGGCGTGACCCCGCTCCGCTCCTCCTCGATGCGCAGTGCTTCGCCCTCGAGGGCCGAGGGTTCCTCGGGCTGAACCGAGGATGGCTCGGGCTGGGCCGAGGTCACCTCGGACGGGGCCGAGGGCGCCTCGGGCTCGGGCGTGTCGCCGATCTTGACGGAGGGTTGGTGCAGGTCCCGGGAGAAGACGTCCGGGGGAACCGTTGTTCGCCCCGAGGCTATCTTTGCCAGCTCGTCCGCAGTCTCGTTGTAGCGCCGGGCGATGTGGTTAAGCTCGAGCCCGTAGAGCTTGTCTTCCAGGCGTCGAACCTCATCACAGTAGGCCTCCATCTTCGGGTCGCGGCAGTGGGAGTTCTTCATGACTTGGTCGATGACGAGCTGCGAGTCGCCGCGAGCATCGAGGCGTCGGACCCCTAGCTCGATGGCGATTCGCAATCCGTTGACCAGAGCCTCGTACTCAGCCACATTGTTGGACGCCGGGAAATGGAGGCGGAGCACGTAGCGCAGGTGTCTCTCGAGGGGCGAGACGAAGAGCAGGCCCGCGCCGGCTCCCGTCTTCATCAGCGACCCGTCGAAAAACATGGTCCAGAGCTCCGGTTGGATCGGAGCCGTCGGCAACTGGGTGTCGACCCATTCGGCTACGAAGTCCGCCAGTACCTGGGACTTGATGGCCTTCCGAGGGGCGAACGAGATTGTCTCGCCCGTGATTTCCACCGCCCACTTTGCGATCCGTCCCGAGGCTTCTCGGCACTGGATGATCTCCCCCAGGGGGAAGGATGACACCACAGTCACCGGATGAGACTCGAAGTAATGTCGCAGCTTTCGCCTCGTCAGGATCACTGCATATAGTAGCTTCTGGACTTGTGGGTAGCGGATCTTGGTCTCGGACAGCACCTCGCTGACGAAGTAAACTGGCCTCTGAATGGGCAAAGCATGCCCCTCTTCCTGCCTTTCGACCACGATCGCGGCGCTGACCACCTGAGTGGTAGCGGCGACGTAGACCAAGAGGGCTTCTCCATCAGCTGGGGGTACCAAGACGGGCGCTTGGGTGAGGAGCGCCTTCAGGTTTCCGAGAGCTTCCTCGGCCTCGGGAGTCCAAGTGAAGCACTCGGCCTTCCTTAAGAGACGGTACAGGGGCAGGCCTCTTTCGCCGAGGCGCGAGATGAAACGGCTCAAGGCCGCGAGACATCCCATGACCCTCTGTACGCCTTTTAAGTCCTTGATGGGCCCCATGTTTGTGATGGCTGCGATCTTCTCCGGGTTGGCTTCGATGCCCCGCTCGGAGACGATGAATCCCAGGAGCATGCCTCGGGGCACCCCAAAGACGCACTTCTCGGGATTGAGCTTGACGCCCTTCGCCTTGAGACACCGGAATGTCACTTCAAGGTCGGAGAGAAGGTCGGAGGCTTTCCTCGTCTTGACTACGATGTCATCGACGTAGGCCTCGACCGTGCGACCGATGTGTTCGCCGAACACATGGTTCATGCACCGCTGGTACGTTGCACCCGCGTTCCTCAAACCGAACGACATGGTGACATAACAGTACATGCCGAAGGGCGTGATGAAAGAAGTCGCGAGCTGGTCGGACTCTTTCATCTTGATTTGATGATACCCTGAGTAGGCATCGAGGAAAGACAGGGTTTCGCACCCAGCAGTGGAGTCCACGATTTGATCGATGCGAGGTAGAGGGTAGGGGACCTTCGGACACGCTTTGTTAAGACCAGTGTAGTCTACACACATCCGCCATTTCCCCCCTTTCTTCCTCACAAGTACAGGGTTGGCAAGCCATTCGGGATGGAATACCTCTTTGATGAACCCTGCTGCCATCAGCTTGTGGATCTCCTCGCCTATCACCCTGCGCCTTTCCTCGTCGAATCGGCGCAGAGGCTGTCTGACCGATCGGGCTCCGGCCCGAATATCCAGCGAGTGCTCGGCGACATCCCTCGGTATGCCGGGCATGTCCGAGGGACTCCACGCAAAGACGTCGGCGTTTGTGCGGAGAAAGTCGACGAGCACTGCTTCCTATTTGGGGTCGAGCCCGGAACCGATCCGGATCTGCTTGGAGGTGTCGCCACTGGGATCGAGAGGGACGGCCTTAACCGTCTCCGCTGGCTCGAAGTTGCCGGCGTGTCGCTTCACGTCCGGCACCTCTCGGGAGAGGCTTTCCAGGTCAGCGATGAGGGCCTCGGATTCGGCGAGGGCCTCAGCGTACTCCACGCACTCCACATCGCATTCGAACGCGTGTTTGTACGTGGGACCGACGGTGATGACCCCATTGGGGCCCGGCATCTTGAGCTTCAGGTAGGTGTAGTTGGGGATGGCCATGAACTTCGCGTAGCATGGCCTTCCCAACACTGCGTGGTAGGTTCCTCGGAACCCGACCACCTCGAACGTCAAAGTCTCCCTTCGGAAGTTGGAGGGTGTTCCGAAGCAGACAGGAAGGTCGAGCTGTCCGAGGGGCTGGACGCGCTTCCCAGGGATGATCCCGTGGAAGGGCGCAGCGCCTGCTCGGACGGATGACAGATCGACGCGCAGGAGCCTGAGGGTCTCGGCGTAGATGATATTGAGGCAGCTGCCCCCATCCATCAGGACCTTGGTGAGCCTGACGTCGCCGATGACGGGATCGACGACGAGCGGGTACTTCCCCGGACCCGGCACGTGGTCGGGGTGGTCATCCTGGTCGAAGGTGATGGGCTTGTCGGACCAGTCTAGGTAGACTGGTGCCGCCACCTTCACCGAGCAGACCTCCCGACGCTCTTGCTTACGATGCCGAGCCGAGGCATTCGCCGCACGCCCTCCGTAGATCATGAAGCAGTCGCGGACCTCGGGGAACTCTCCTGCTTGGTGATCTTCCTTTTTGTCGTCGTCGCGGGCCCTGCCACCCTCTGCGGGTAGCCCGGCCCGGTGGAAGTGGCGCCGAAGCATGACGCACTCCTCGAGGGTGTGCTTGATGGGCCCCTGATGGTAGGGGCACGTCTCCTTGAGTGCCTTGTCGAAGAGGTTGGCGCCTCCGGGGGGCTTCCGAGGGTTCTTATATTCGGCGGCGGCGACAAGGTCCGTGCTGGCGGCGTCGCGTTTCGCTTGCGACTTCCTCCTGCCTTTCTTCTTGGCGCCGAGCGGAGTAGACGCCTCGGGAGCATCCTCCGACGGGCGGCCCTGGGGTTGCTTGTCCTTTCGGAAGATGGCCTCTACCGCCTCCTGACCAGAGGCGAACTTGGTGGCGATGTCCATCAGCTCGCTCGCCCTGGTGGGGGTCTTGCGACCCAACTTGCTCACCAGGTCACGGCAGGTGGTGCCGGCAAGGAACGCACCGGTGACATCGGAGTCGGTGATGTTGGGCAGCTCGGTGCGCTGCTTTGAGAATCGCCGGATGTAGTCCCGAAGAGACTCTCCCGGCTGTCGCCGGCAGCTTCGGAGGTCCCAGGAATTCCCGGGGCGCACGTACGTGCCCTGGAAGTTGCCGGCGAAAGCTTGGACCAAATCCTCCCAGTTGGAAATCTGCCCCGGAGGCAGGTGCTCCAACCAAGCGCGAGCAGTGTCGGAGAGGAACAGGGGGAGGTTGCGGATGATGAGGTTGTCGTCGTCCGTTCCGCCCAGTTGACAGGCCAGGCGGTAGTCCGCGAGCCACAATTCCGGTCTCGTTTCACCCGAGTACTTTGTGATAGTAGTCGGGGGTCGGAATCGGGTCGGAAACGGCGCCCGCCGAATGGCCCGGCTGAAGACCTGCGGACCGGGTGGTTCGGGCGAGGGACTCCGATCTTCCCCGCTGTCGTAGCGTCCCCCACGCCTGGGGTGATAACCTCAGTGCACCCTTTCGTCGAGGCGGGCCCGACGGTCGCGATGAGGGTGGTCGTCGCCGAGGTGGCCCGGGGCCGCAGGCGCGGTGTTGCGCGTGCGCCCGGTGTAGACCGAGGCTTCCCGCATGGGTCGGGAAGTCGCGGCACGAGGCTCCGAGGGGTACCCCTGCCTTCGGGAGGCAGAGCTCTCGGCCCGCCGGGCCGCAGCGCCTTCCAGGAGATGCTTGAGCTCTCCCTGGATTCGCCGTCCCTCGGTGGTTGATGACTCCGGCATCGCGCGGAGGAGCATCGCTGCGGCTGCCAGGTCCTGACCGGTTCCGCCGGATGCGGGTGGCGGTCTGCCCCTGGCATCGTTGGCGATGCGGTGCTGGAGACCCTGGGGCAGGTGACGTATTTCTCCGGCCGGGGGCTGGCCTGCCCATACCTGCCCGACGTCCCGGCGGATTGCCTCGAGCGCTCCTGCTCCCTCATCGAGCCCGGCCCGCGCCCCGCGGACTTGCTCGAGCTGTGGGTCGTGACCCCCCGCCGGAACGGGGACCACAGCTAGCTCCCGCGGGATGTCGACGCGAGGCGCTGGCCTAGGGAGATCACCATCCTCCGGCATGCCGAGACAGCTGCCTCCGGAGGGATCCCCTAGCTCGACGTGGAAACATTCGCGGCTCGGGCCACAGTCCTTGTCGTCAAGGCTGCGGCTGCCGTCGGAACAGTCGGAGAGGCAGTAGTTGCATGCGGTCATGAAGTCCCGCATGGCACTGGGGTTGCCAGATCCAGAGAAATCCCAGCAGATGCTGGGGTCGTCATCTTCCTCGGACCCAGTGGGTCCGTAGGTCGAGACGCCCGTCAATCGGTCCCAAGGCGACCGCACACGAAACCCGAAAGGGGTTGCACTTGCCTCAACGTGAGCGCCCGCCAGAGCGAGGTCACTAGGCGGGTTGAGGCCGAGTTGAAATGACAAAGGATGGGAATCAGCCGGTACCTTTTGGTCGACGAGGAGCGACGAGGTCACATCGGGGGCTGATCGCGCCGTCGTCCTGGGTGCGAGGGCGACGTCTTGCAGGCCCTCCGTGAGCGCGCTGGCGTCGTCCACTTGCTCGGGGTCGGCGTGTCGCGGGGGGACGGCGCTCGCCTTCGCCTCAAACGCGAGGGTGATGCCCGACGCGTCCTCCGTTGGGGCGCTGGGGATGTCGATTTGCTCGACAGCCGACTGAGCGCAGCCTCCCGCTCGGCCCTGGTTGCCCCGCCTCCTCCTCCGATGGCGAGGGAGAGGATGGGGCGAGCTCGAAAGTTGTCCTTCCCCCACGCGGGAAAGACGTCGTCGATTCCGCCGCCGGCGGGCGGGCTTTCCGCCACCATTGTCGTTGTCGCGCGGCGGTGGAAGGAGTATCATGTCGTAGCTGCCGTCGAAAGACATGAACTCGAGGCTCCCGAAACGGAGCACCGTCCTGGGTTGAAGAGGTCGTTGGAGACTGCCCATCTGGAGCTTGACGGGAAACTGCTCGTCAACACGCAACAGGCCCCTACCTGGCGCGCCAACTATCGGCGTTTCGAGACCGGGGGGTCCCCGAGCCGACGAGTGAGTGTGCCGCGTGCCCCAGCCCAGATGGGTCGAGCGCGTGGGCGAGCGCGAAGGGGGGAAGAGCGAGGTGGCCGGAGCCGGATCGTGAGGGAGGCGGAGATCCCGCGGCCTTCGTGTTCGTCCCGCGCCCAGGTCGGGTGCGCTTACAGTAGGGGGTTACAAGCGTCCGCGCGGGTGAGGGGAGCGAGCGGCCCCAAGAGAGCGCCTGCCCCTGCCCTCGTTCCCGCGAGGCCAACCTTCTCTAAGAAGGCCCTGGTCCTTCCTTTTATAGGCGTAAGGAGAGGATCCAGGTGTACAAATGGGGGTGTAGCAAGGTGCTACGTGTCTAGCGGGGGGGGAGCTAGTGCCCTAAGTACATGCCAAGGTGGCAGCCGGAGAGATCTTGGCACCCAGCGGGTGTGGCGTCGTGGCCGTCGGAGAAGCAATGGAGCCTGGCGGGGGGACAGCTGTCGGAGTGGTTGGGCCCTTGCTGACGTCCCCCTGCTTCCGTAAGGGAGCTGAGAACCGCCGTCGTCATGGGTCCAGCGGGGTGCCATCATTGCCTGTCTGGCGGAGCTAGCCAGATGGGACGTCGGTCCTGTTTTCTGCGGCCCGAGTCGGCTCGGGGTAGGATGATGATGGCGCTTCCTGTCGACGTAGCGGACTCGTGCCCTAGGTCGGGCGACGTGGAGGCTCCTCCGAAGCCGAGGTCGAGTCTGTCCTGCATGGCCGAGGCCGAGCCCGAGCTCCTGGGTCGGGCGAGGCGGAGGTCGTTCGGCAGAGGCCAGGGCGGAGTCCGAGCCCTGGGTCGGGCGAAGCGGAGTTCGTCGTCTTCCGGGGCCTTAGCCCGAGTCCGAGCCCTGGGTCGGGCAGAGCGGAGTTCGCCGTCTTCCAGGGCCTTAGCCCGAGTCCGAGCCCTGGGTCGGGCGGAGCGGAGTTCGCCGTCTTCCGGGGCCTTAGCCCGAGTCCGAGCCCTGGGTCGGGCGGAGCGGAGTTCGCCGTCTTCCGGGGCCTTAGCCCGAGTCCGAGCCCTAGGTCGGGCGGAGCGGAGTTCGCCGTCTTCTGGGGCCTTAGCCCGAGTCCGTCAGTCTCACTCTTTGCGTTAAATGCCCAGTGACTTTGGTCGGTTGGCGCGGTGATTTAGCCAGGGTTGCTTCTTAACGAAGGCAAGGCCTCGGGCGAGCCGGAGATGCGTCTGCCGTAAAAAAGGGGGCCTCGGGCGAGACGGGAACACCTCGGGGTCGGCTGCCCTTGCCCGAGGCTAGGCTCGGGCATGGCGCGATCGAGTCGCTCGTATGGACTGATCCCTGACTTAATCAAACCCATCAGGCCTCTGCAGCTTTATGCTGATGGGGGTTACCAGCTGAGAATTAGGCGTCTTGAGGGTACCCCTAATTATGGTCCCCGACAGGCAGGGTGTAAAATTGATAGGAAGAGCACATCAGGGACTTGTCAGTTATTGGGAAGATCCCTGGTGTCTTGGGCTTCAAAGAAACAAAACTTAGTAGCTCTTTCTACCGCCAAAGTCGAGTATATTACCGCAGGCCATTGTTGCGCGCAATTGCTTTGGATGAGGCAAATCCTTAGGGACTATGGCTACAAATTGAGCAAAATCCCTCTCCTATGTGATAATGAGAGTGCAATCCGCATGGTGGATAATCCCGTTGAACACAACCGCACTAAGCACATAGCCATTCGGTATCACTTTTTGAGGGATCACCAACAAAGGGGAGATATCGAGATTGCTTATGTTAGCACCAAAGAACAATTAGCCGATATCTTTACCAAACCATTAGATGAGAAAACCTTTACCAAACTTAGGAATGAGCTAAACATACTTGATTCTCGGAACTTTGAATGCCACTTTGCACACATAGCTCATTTATATACTTTTGATCATATCTCTTTTATGCCTATGATTAATATATTTTCAAGAAAATTTCCACTAAGTCATAGATTGAAAGGGAAATGGAGTCTTCTGCGAAGACAAGGCTTCCACTCCACTCTATCGGTATTATTTACCCTTTGTCGTCACTCCACACCGCTCTCCACTTTGGTATAATCTTCACTCTCATTACTAGTACCAATGGGGGAGAAAGTAAACAGGGCTCACAAAGTCTTCGTTTTTGGCGATTAATGCCAAAGGGGGAGAGAGTATTAGCCCAAAGCAAAAGGACCGCACCACCACCAATTTCAAATTTTTTCAAAATAAAGTTTTCATTTAGTATCTATATTTAAAGGAGGATTTTTCAATTGGTATCTAAATCTTTTTCATATTGGTAAAACCCTCTTGAACACCAAGAGGAGAATTTCATCCAGGGGGAGTTTTGTTTAAGTCAAAGGAAAAGCATTTGAAACAGGGGGAGAAAAAATTTCAAATCTTGAAAATGCTTCTTGCAATCTTATTCATATACCTTTGACCATTTACAAAAGGACTTTGAAAAGATTTTCCAAAAGAATTTGCAAAAACAAAACAAGTGGTGCAAATGTAGTCCAAAATGTTAAAAGAAAGAAAGCAATCCACACATATCTAGTGAAAGTATAAATTGGTTTAATTCCAATCAAACTTTGCACTTGCCTTAGGCAAACTAGTTCAATTCTACACTTATATATTTGCTTTGGTTTTTGTTGGCATCAATCACCAAAAAGGGGGAGATTGAAATGGAAATAGGGTCAAACCTTTTCCTAAAATGATTTTGGTGGTTGAAATGTCCAACACAAATAATTGGACTAACTAGTTTGCTCTAGAATATATATTCTACAGGTGCTAAAGGTTCAACACAAACCAATAAAAAGATCCAAGTTAGGGTTCAAAACAAAGGAGCAAAAGGAACCGAAGAGAACCTTGGACTGGCGCACTAGACTGTCTGGTGTGCCACCGGACAGTGTCCGGTGCACCAGAGACCGTACAGGCTGAACTCTTCACCTTTGGGTTTCTGGAGAGCCACTCCGCTATAATTCACTGGACTGTCCAGTGGGTCACCGGACTGTCCGATGTGCCAGCGGAGCAATGGCTAAGAAGCGCAACGGTCGCCTGCAAACGTGAATAGTGCGCGAATAGTTCGCGCAGAGTCAGAGCAGCGCTAGAAGGCGCACCGGACAGTGGACAGTGCCTGTCCGGTGCGGCACCGGACTGTCCGGTGCCCCCAAGATGTCAGAGCTCCAACTGTCGAAACCGTTAGAGCCCTAACGATTAGGTGACGTGGCTGGCGCACCGAACTGTTCGGTGCGCCCATCGACAGCAGCCTTCCCCAACGGTTAGTTTGGTGGTTGGGTCTATAAATACCCCCCAACCACCACCACTCCAAGCATCCAAGTTTCCAGCATATTGCATTCAATACAAGAGCTCTATACTTTACTCCAAGACACAAACAAGAGATCAAATCCTCTCCAAGGTCCAAAACCACTCCAAACACTTAGTGACTTGTGAGAGAGAGATTTTCGTGTTCATTTGAGTTCTTGTCGCTTGGATCGCTTTCTTCTTCCTCTTTCTTGTTCTCAAGACACTTGTAATCAAAGCAAGAGACACCAAGTTGTGGTGGTCCTTGTAGGGGTCTAAGTGACCTAGTTTGATTAAGGAGAAAGCTCACTCGGTCTAAGTGACCGTTTGAGAGAGGGAAATGGTTGAAAGAGATCCGGTCTTTGTGACCACCTCAATGGGGACTAGGTTTGCAAGAACCGAACCTCGGTAAAACAAATCACCGTGTCACTCTCCTCATTCGCTTGTGATTTGTTTTCGCCCTCTCTTTCGGACTCGAATTTATTTCTAACGCTAACACCGGCTTGTAGTTGTGCCTAAAGTTTGTGAATTTCAGTTTCCGCCTATTCACCCCCCCTCTAGGCAACTTTCAGTCGGTATGGCCTGAAAATGAACCCACGTAAATGAAGCGTCCCCAATCCTCTGGGACTCAAATGTGATACAATTACTAGTCCCAGGAGGCTAGTAAACACATTTATACATCAGATGATACCAAATCTGCTTAAACGAGACAAACCTACAAAGGTGGCGAACAACTTTAAGAGTTGGTCCACAACTCGGGACATATCATCAGAGTGGGGCTGAAGCAGCCCGATATACGCAGCGAAGCAAGTCAGTGGTCCAACAGCCACAGGCAAGGTTGGGAACAGTCGTAACTCTTACCCGATCTCCTTTTTCTGAAAAACAACAAATAAGCAAGGGTGAGTACAAACGTACTCAGCAGCCCACCTTCACCCGCGGAATGGGGAAATCAGATATAATGCATGGAATATGTGGAGCTCGGGATATTTTGCAGAAACAGCAATATTTAATGCAGAGTTGTTTTGAAAAACATTTTGTATTTTTGCAAAGCGCATCCTCTCCAAAAGGAGCAGGAAGTTTTTCAGAATTATAACAAAATCCCCTGGACTAAACCATCCAGGCATCTCAGCAGTTTCCCACTGGTTTTCCTTTTCAAAAACCGCTACTGGACTTCCCGTCCACCATAGCTCACGGCTCAACCGCCGAACCTTTTTTAAAAACCACTTTTCTCAAAACCATCTCTTTTTTTTGGAAAACAAAACATTAATTGCCATACCATACCAGACTCGTCCATTCCTGTGGACACAGACTATTCGAATAGGTTTTCAAACTCTGCGCAGAGGTGTACACTTTACCCACTAGTCCGGCTCTGCGATCTCATGATCAATGAGATCTGAATCCGAATCTCTTTCTTTCCCCGCACGTCCTAACCTTAACGGTTATCCGGAAGGAGTCAGGCCACCACCATGTCCAAACCGGACAAAACTTTCCCCCTCCTTATCCTCCCGGTGCTCCCCAGCCTTCATAACCCTAGGGTTGGACCGTACGAGTTCAGATTGAGTGACTGCCCACACAGTCTCGAGTGGTTGTACTATTAAAGAGTACAGGTAGTGAAGATGACAAACCGGTCCTTATATGAGGGGACAATCCTTCTGCTCACGCCTAAACCAGCTGAGCCAACACCTTAGGCCCTCCCCTAAACCAGGGAGTCCCTGATCATCCCTACTCAAAGGTGATAAGGGTGAAAACCCTTCATCATACACATTTTGAAAAGCATTTTCTTTTGAAAACTCACACCTTTCCTCAAATCATGTGTAACAAATATATCAGGGATTGATTGCGGCAAGCGGCTGGGTGGCCATAATAACTTGTCTCAAAATCATATCATGCATAAAATAACAGGCTGAGGGTTGTGGTTGAAAAATCATAGGTAATTTATGCATCAAAGGGATCCAGTGAGCTTGCCGTGCTTATTCGGCGAAGGGGGAAGGAGAGCTCGCGGAACTGGCTTCTGGCTCCACCGCCTGGCGTAGACTTGCAGATCTGGCTTCCACGAGATGGCACGAACGCTCCGATAACTATGCAACATGAACAAGCAAACATACAAACCAGCAAGTATACCAACAAATATTTAGTATAGTGGTCAGAAAAGCGATATATGGATGGGTAGAGTCTTGAGTAGAATCTATGTCATGTGGTGTTGTGATATTACTGGTGGTGGAGCGGAGGTGCTTACCAGGAGGGTGGACTGGAGGCAAAGCGACACTATGCGTGTAGCTGGCAGAGCGGAGTAACTGAGTGGGTGGGGTGTTTGCCTTGGCTGAGGGTGTTGAGTGTGTGTGGAGAGGGAGAGGGTAGCTGAGTGTATTTATAGCTGAGTGTAGGTGGTGTAGCACAGTGAAGTTCACTGTAGGTGAGAATAGTGACGAATGAATCGTCTGACTTAGTATGAACATGAGAGTTATAGGCAGAATATGGGATGAGAGTATTTTGGGAGTCTTCTAGAACATGAACCATGCTTAAGGGATGACATGGTTGGATAGGGAATAATTTGATAAGAATTTAGAAACAAGAATTATTGGAATTGGAGTTGGGAAGCCTGGTTCGAAGGAATCTCAAAGTTAAGCATGCTCAACTTGGAGAAACCTGGGATGGGTGGCCAGATGGGAAGTTCCCTACTGGAAGGAAAATCACAGTCACCGGAGTTCGTATGACTGGAACATGGGTCTGGCTGGTCTTAGGTGGACTGGACAACATGATGGATGAGTAGTTGAAATTTGGGATGACTAGATGACCGATGAATAGTAACGATGATTAGTAACGATGAATAGTGGCGATGGAAAAGTAATTATAGATATCATCGATGAATAGTAACGATGATGAATAGTAATGATAAATAGTAACGATGATGAATAGTGTATGTGAATAGTAACGATGAATAGTAATGGTGAATAGTAATGGTGAATAGTGATAGTGAATAGTTCATATGAACAAACGATGAACGATGAATAGGAACTATGAACGAACGGACGAACGATCGAATGATCGGACGAACGAACGATCGAAATTTCGACAGCATAACGGCAGGAAAAAGATTATTTGGACGAACGAACGGACGAACGATCGAATGATCAGACGAACGAACGATCGGAATTTCGGCAGCATAACGGCAGGACAAAGATTATCTGGAAGAACGATGAATAGGGACTATGAACGAACGATGAACGATCGAATGATCGAACGAACGAACGATCAGAATTTCGGCAGCATAACGGCAGGACAAAGATTATCTGGAAGAACGATGAATAGGGACTATGAACGAACGATGAACGATGAATAGGAACTATGAACGAACGATGAACGATCGAATGATCGAACGAACGAACGATCGGAATTTCGGCAGCATAACGGTAGGAAAAAGATTATTTGGACGAACGAACGGACGAACGATCGAACGATCGGACGAACAGACGAACGAACCATGAACGATCGGACGAACGATCGAACGATCGGATGAACGAACGAACAAACTAAGAACAGGGGACGAACGATCAAAGAACGATCGAACGATCCTTGTGCTAGTGTGTGCTTGTGTGGAACATGGAGTGGGTGTGTGTGTGGGGGGGGGGGGGAGAGAGTTGCCATGAAATGGCTTGGGGTGGGATGGGAGGAGGCCCTTGCCCCTCTATTTATAGCCATGGTGGGGGGATTAGGGGGAGGGATGAGAGGATTAGTGGGAGGATGAGAGGATTAGTGGGAGATTAGCATGTATTTGTCTTGTATAAGTGAGATTTGCTTGTAGAGCTCACCGTATGACACTGGAGGCATACATATACGTATGAGCATGAGAAAAGTTACAAAGAAATATTTGTAGGGACTTGAAAAATGATTATAAAGGTATTTCTTAGGAAGAAAATACTTGGAGATATATTGGTGGAATATTTGGGCAATATTTCTGGAAAGAATTTGAGGGGGATCACTGGGGAAATATCTGGGCAGTATTTCTGAAAAGAAATTGAGGGTGATCACTTGGGAAATATTTGTAGGATATTTTGAGGAGGATTTTTAGAGAGAATATAGACCACTATATTTTATTTGCTGATATCAACTCGCAAACAAACATTTTGAAATGAAATTTGAAATTCATTTTGAATTTAGAGGGAGTTTGAGAAAATTTCAGGATTTGAATTTTTGGGATGCTACAAATCTACCCCACTTAAAAGGAATCTCGTCCTCGAGATTTGGCTTAGAAGGGTTATGGGTATAGCTTTACTTCAGCTACATATCTTCACTTTGCAACTCTTCGAGGAGATGGAACTTCAACAAAATCCGGCCTTTGAGGAGCATCCGGTTGCTGATTGCAAATGCTGATTCTGGCTACTCAAAGATCATCTTTAGGCTTCAGCTTTCGCTTAGCAGCTAGCTTATTGAGGAAGCATCGATGCCAACACGCAAACCTTTCTCTTGCGAACTCCCACATGGATTCCTTCCTTGATTGGTCTTCTTGTGCTTCATCAACGAAACTTGGGTGACCACTTCTCATCCAGAAACATATAGGCTTTGATGATCCGGTCCTCCATAAACTTGCTATAGGCCTTCTTCTTTTCTCCACATCAGGAACCTTACTGGAACACTACCCCACTTAAAAAGAATGAGGGTAGAACTCTTGAATCTTGGGGATTTGATCTCCTTGAAGTACCTCATAACAAGGGTGTTACGGGGCCTTCTTCTGCTGTCTCTGCTTGAGCAGACTACAGAGAGATGACTGACACAGGGTTGATTCTGGGAGAACCTTCTTCTTATCTTCTCTTCACTATCTTCTTTTATCTTCTCACTTTTCACTGCCTCTTTCTTTCTCTTTGCTCTTCCCACTCGAGGATTCTATCAAAGAGTATTACTATCATACACTGGAGGAAACCAAAGACTATGAACCATGTACAACAGTCTTCAACCCAAGAATCACCAAGCATTGTGATCTTAGGGGCGATGGAGTGGAAAATGGATTTGCTTGTGATTTGGTAGAGGGGATTTTATCTGGAGTGTGCTTTGCTTTGAGCGAGATGGGAGTTGAGGGAGCTGGTGGGGGAATTTATAGGCGAGCGAGGGTGTCCGGTTGCAGAGTAGTGATGACGGAGTAGGTGCTACGCGGCAGCGGGTGTGATAAGGGGAGGGGGGCCTGGTGTTGCCGGCGATGAGGGTGGCGGTGGGTGCGCTGCAAAGGTGGCGTGGGCGGCGGTAGTGCGCTGCAAAGGGGGGCGGTGGGTGGCGGTGGTAGTGCGCATGGAGGCGAGGCATGAGTGCGGGGGGGGGGGGGGGCACGAGTGAGTGGTGGGGTCAATGACCCTGATGTTTGTGGTCTCTGGTTCCAAGAATCTTTGCATCTCTGTATGGTAATAACTCCTTCTGTCCTCTTTTCCTGTTTACTTTGACTCAGGGGCAGTGCTTTGATTCCCACGGTCGGTCCTTTTGACTGAGCGGCTGGACTGGTTTCTTCTGTAGCTTGTTACAGGCTTCAAGGGTGAGCTTCCCGGTGTCTTCTTGGGTAAGGCACTTTTTTCTTCAGATGGGTTAAGATGAGAATGGAAGCATAAGGTAAGGATTAGCTCTAATTTGTGATCTATGTTTTTAGAGAAAACCTTTTTAAGAAAAACGAAAAGAAAACCCACTAGCTCAGCAATGATAAGCACAAACAAATCAAATGTTTTGAATAAGGGAAGAATAGAGTTTTTCCAAAGCACGGGCTACTCAGATTCGGGGGCTAAGCATAACTACTATTGCTTGGCTCCTGAATTGAGAACTATGCTAAATGCAACTTATGAGCACTAACGTTAAAGCATCACATATGCACTCAAAAGGGGAGAAAACATCAAGCGAAATTCATTTTGAAATGCCCTAGGGGGCCACACAAATAGAGTTTTTCAAGGCACGGGACTACACGATTACCTCTCATACATGCAGGGCTCTAGCCAAAGTGAAGAAAAACTTCACTACCTAATGCACGCAGAGGACTGGGTATAACTAACTCAGATCTGGCAGCTTCTCTTCTGGCAAGGCTGACGCACAACTTCAATCTGAGATATCTCCTGGATGGGTCAACAGGGAGCTGATGTTGATAACTTCTTCTGGCGGCGACTGAGATGGCAAGACGTGGTCGAACTCTTCTTCAAGCTGGACTGGCTCTTGTAGCTCCTCTGAGGGCGGCGGTGCTGGCGGGGTGCTTGCAGCTTCTTCCTTGACTTCAAGAGATGGTGCTAGAATCTTCTTCATGGTGAAGGGCTCAAACAACTCTGGCGGGGGATCCTGGGAGGACTCGGGGTGCTCTTGTTTATCCATAGCCTTAGGGGAGACTGGAATTCCTTCCAAGACTATGGCTCCTTCTGGGAGTTCCCAAGCCTTCTTCTCTCCTATGATAGAGACCGGGTGACCTTCAAGAATCTGGGGGTCTTCAGCTCTGATGGGTTGAATAGGGTTGGATGAAGCGGGCTCTTGGATCCGCAGGGCTCTACGTTGGTTATGGGTTACCAAGTAGGCCTCCATCAGCTTCTGGACATGCTCATCCTTGGCTTGCTTCAGGGCTTCAACAGCAATGACTTCACGACTTTCTAAGGCAGCTACACGGGCTTGAGCTGTGGTGAGATCCACATGGAGCTTACGGTTGAGCTTCTCTGCATCTTCTGCTCGGGCAATCATCTGACGGTGGTGCCGGGCCAAGAAATCATACTGGGCATCCAGGGTGAGCAGGTATGCAGTGAGGTACACGACTGTGGGGTCGTCCTCAAGCAGCTGCTGCTCTTCCAATGCACGCATCCTGGCCATCCAAACTGGACGGTCTCTCTGAAAGGGCGGAAAGAATCTGAGCGGGGTGTCGGCCACTTCTTCTTCATAGATCTGACACAGAGCCCTCAATGCCTTGCGAGCGACGACTTGGCAGGTGTCTTTGAATCTGTGCCCAGCAGTAGTGACACTCCATTCCACATGGTGCGGACTGGATCCAATGTATACAGTCACGACACACTTCTCTGTGCCATGCTCGATGAATTCACGACCATCATACTCTGGCTGGCTCCTGATTCTTAGGCGGACTGTGCATGCTCTCAGCAACTTGGGGAAACCATCTTCATTCTGGCAGAAGCTGGTTTGGCACTGAACCTCCATCTGACTTCTGAGAGAAGGAAAGGGGGAAAACATTTTTGAAATGAAGGGATGAGAGCAAGAATTTTTTTAAGAAAATAGTTTTGACTCAAAAACTTTTGATCAGGCTAAGGGTTACGTCCTGCGGCCAACCTAACAGCTCCGATACCACTTGAAGCGTCCCCAATCCTCTGGGACTCAAATGTGATACAATTACTAGTCCCAGGAGGCTAGTAAACACATTTATACATCAGATGATACCAAATCTGCTTAAACGAGACAAACCTACAAAGGTGGCGAACAACTTTAAGAGTTGGTCCACAACTCGGGACATATCATCAGAGTGGGGCTGAAGCAGCCCGATATACGCAGCGAAGCAAGTCAGTGGTCCAACAGCCACAGGCAAGGTTGGGAACAGTCGTAACTCTTACCCGATCTCCTTTTTCTGAAAAACAACAAATAAGCAAGGGTGAGTACAAACGTACTCAGCAGCCCACCTTCACCCGCGGAATGGGGAAATCAGATATAATGCATGGAATATGTGGAGCTCGGGATATTTTGCAGAAACAGCAATATTTAATGCAGAGTTGTTTTGAAAAACATTTTGTATTTTTGCAAAGCGCATCCTCTCCAAAAGGAGCAGGAAGTTTTTCAGAATTATAACAAAATCCCCTGGACTAAACCATCCAGGCATCTCAGCAGTTTCCCACTGGTTTTCCTTTTCAAAAACCGCTACTGGACTTCCCGTCCACCATAGCTCACGGCTCAACCGCCGAACCTTTTTTAAAAACCACTTTTCTCAAAACCATCTCTTTTTTTTGGAAAACAAAACATTAATTGCCATACCATACCAGACTCGTCCATTCCTGTGGACACAGACTATTCGAATAGGTTTTCAAACTCTGCGCAGAGGTGTACACTTTACCCACTAGTCCGGCTCTGCGATCTCATGATCAATGAGATCTGAATCCGAATCTCTTTCTTTCCCCGCACGTCCTAACCTTAACGGTTATCCGGAAGGAGTCAGGCCACCACCATGTCCAAACCGGACAAAACTTTCCCCCTCCTTATCCTCCCGGTGCTCCCCAGCCTTCATAACCCTAGGGTTGGACCGTACGAGTTCAGATTGAGTGACTGCCCACACAGTCTCGAGTGGTTGTACTATTAAAGAGTACAGGTAGTGAAGATGACAAACCGGTCCTTATATGAGGGGACAATCCTTCTGCTCACGCCTAAACCAGCTGAGCCAACACCTTAGGCCCTCCCCTAAACCAGGGAGTCCCTGATCATCCCTACTCAAAGGTGATAAGGGTGAAAACCCTTCATCATACACATTTTGAAAAGCATTTTCTTTTGAAAACTCACACCTTTCCTCAAATCATGTGTAACAAATATATCAGGGATTGATTGCGGCAAGCGGCTGGGTGGCCATAATAACTTGTCTCAAAATCATATCATGCATAAAATAACAGGCTGAGGGTTGTGGTTGAAAAATCATAGGTAATTTATGCATCAAAGGGATCCAGTGAGCTTGCCGTGCTTATTCGGCGAAGGGGGAAGGAGAGCTCGCGGAACTGGCTTCTGGCTCCACCGCCTGGCGTAGACTTGCAGATCTGGCTTCCACGAGATGGCACGAACGCTCCGATAACTATGCAACATGAACAAGCAAACATACAAACCAGCAAGTATACCAACAAATATTTAGTATAGTGGTCAGAAAAGCGATATATGGATGGGTAGAGTCTTGAGTAGAATCTATGTCATGTGGTGTTGTGATATTACTGGTGGTGGAGCGGAGGTGCTTACCAGGAGGGTGGACTGGAGGCAAAGCGACACTATGCGTGTAGCTGGCAGAGCGGAGTAACTGAGTGGGTGGGGTGTTTGCCTTGGCTGAGGGTGTTGAGTGTGTGTGGAGAGGGAGAGGGTAGCTGAGTGTATTTATAGCTGAGTGTAGGTGGTGTAGCACAGTGAAGTTCACTGTAGGTGAGAATAGTGACGAATGAATCGTCTGACTTAGTATGAACATGAGAGTTATAGGCAGAATATGGGATGAGAGTATTTTGGGAGTCTTCTAGAACATGAACCATGCTTAAGGGATGACATGGTTGGATAGGGAATAATTTGATAAGAATTTAGAAACAAGAATTATTGGAATTGGAGTTGGGAAGCCTGGTTCGAAGGAATCTCAAAGTTAAGCATGCTCAACTTGGAGAAACCTGGGATGGGTGGCCTGTTGGGGTCGTGCTTCGGTGCGCCGAAGGTCTCACACGAAGAAGCAGCTTCGGCTAAAGTCGTCTCCAAGAGATAGCCGAAGGTTCCTTTTCATGGAGCTTCGGCGTTTTAAACCGACATAGAGATAGAATGACCTTTTTATTCATATAGGTCTGAGTCAATGTTGTAAACATTTGTAAGGGGCATAATTGTAATTTGTCACAGGCTGCGACCTGTGCCTATAAATAGATGAACAGTACCTCTGCACTGTTCACGCGAACCTGTCATTTGCCTTCACATCACACCTGTACTCTTGCCTTCCTCAAGACCGAAGGTACATCTGTCATTTATATTCATTCATATTAATAGAAATGGAAATGATTCTATGTTAATATTCGAATGTCCATTTCATACCTCATGATTTATATGAATGCTTCATCCTACGTTATTATGTTTACGAAGGTGCGTCCTTCGTAACCTTCGTCCGAAGTTCCTTATGTCCCGAAGGGATATAATGAAGTGGAGGACGAAGGACCTTAATATTTGACATTTTCTGTGTCAGCCAATGATCTTTGTGGAGTGAATCGGGATGTTATTGAACATTCGCTCAATGTTGACCCATCCTTCAGACCCCGAAAGCAGAGGCTTCGGAAAATGTCTGATGACAAGGCCGAAGGGGCTCGCAATGAAGTAAAAAGACTCCTCAGTGCAGGAGTTATCAGAGAAGTGAAGTATCCAGAGTGGTTAGCTAACACCGTCATGGTGAAGAAGGCCAATGGCAAGTGGAGAATGTGTATTGATTTCACAGATCTCAACAAGGCTTGTCCGAAGGATGAATTCCCGCTGCCAAGGATAGATTCTTTAGTTGACGCAGCAGCTTCTTCGGAGCTCATGAGTCTCCTGGATTGCTACTCAGGCTATCATCAAATTTGGATGAAGAAGGAAGATGAGCCGAAGACTAGCTTCATAACCCCAAGTGGTACATATTGCTATCTTCGGATGCCTGAGGGGCTCAAGAATGCTGGAGGGAGTTTCAGCAGAATGACTGCGAAGGTTCTCCAATCTCAGATAGGCAGAAATGTGCTGACTTATGTCGATGACATCATTGTAAAAAGCACGAAGCAAGAAAATCATATCGCTGATCTGCAGGAGACCTTCGCCAGCTTCAGACAAGCTGGTCTGAAGCTGAATCCAGAAAAATGTGTCTTCGGAGTGAAGAAGGGTAAATTTCTTGGATGCTTGGTTTCAACAAAGGGAATCGAAGCTAATCCAAATAAAATCGAAGCTATACTTCGAATGGAGCCACCAACCACAAGAAAGGGGGCCCAAAGATTGACAGGAAGGCTGGCATCTCTCAACAGATTTATATCCAGATCAGCAGAAAGAAACTTACCATTCTTCGAGGTGCTGAAGTCAGCTGAAGTCTTTCAATGGGGCCCAAGTCAGCAAAAAGCCTTCGAAGAGCTGAAGCAATACTTAATAGATCTCACAACATTAACTCCACCAATGCCAGGGGCTCCTCTGTTGTTGTATGTGGCAGCTTCGCACTCAGCAGTAAGTGCGGCGCTTGTCCAGCAGAAGTTTGATGGCCAAGTTAAGAAGCAGGTCCCAGTATATTTTGTGTCTGAGGTCCTCAGTGTCTCAAAGAAAAATTATACAGAGCTGGAGAAGGTGTTGTATGCCGTTTTAATGGCATCCAGGAAGCTTCGGCATTACTTTCAGGCATTCAACATTATTGTTCCTTCTTCGCAGCCGTTGAAGGACATCATGAGGAATAGAGAAGCTACCGGGCGTATTGGAAAATGGGTTGCGGAACTTAATGAATTTTACATTGATTATGTGCATAGATCCTCAATTCAGTCTCAAGCATTGGCAGATTTCATTGCCGACTGGACGCCAGGGGCTCAGGACGAAGAAGCGAATAAAGATGCCGAAGCATGGACAGTGTTTTGTGATGGCTCTTGGGGAACCTTCGGAGCAGGTGCAGCTGCTGTGTTGGTCTCTCCGTCCAAGGTTAAAACTTGCTATGCAGCAAGACTTGACTTCAGCTGCACAAATAATATCGCTGAGTACGAAGCCTTGCTCCTGGGTCTTCGGAAACTAAAGGCAATGGGGATCAGAAGGGCGATTCTTAAAACTGATTCTCAGGTTGTTTCGGGTCATATTGACAAAAGTTGCAAGGTTAAAGACCCGAAGCTTGAAAAATACCTAGATACGGTCCGAAGGATCGAAGCTTCCTTCGAAGGATTTTCTGTTAAAAATATCCCTCGAGGACAAAATGAGCATGCTGATTTGTTAGCCAAGTCTGCAGCACAGGGGCTGCCGCTACCTTCGGATGTGTTCTTCGAAACAATAAAGGCACCTTCAGTGGAGCTACTTGAAAGAGCAGTCCTTAACATTTCTCCTGTGTACAGTGAGGATTGGAGAACTGAAATAATCTCTTACCTTCAGGGAAACTTCTTATCAGATGACGAAGCTTATAATAAAAGGATAGAGGCAAGAGCTCGTCCTTATGTCATGATAGAAGGGGAGTTATACAAGCGTGGAGTTTGTGCCCCGCTGCTCAAGTGCTTGTCTAGGGCCGAAGGTATAGAGTTGATGAAGGAGATACATGCAGGCCTGTGCGGATCCCACATCGGATCCAGGCCGTTACTTGGAAAAGTGTTCCGCCAAGGATTTTATTGGCCGAAGGCAGCTTCGGATGCAGCGGAGTTAGTTCAAAAGTGCGAAGGTTGTCAAAAATGTGCAAGAGATCAAAAACAACCTTCGTCTTTGACACAGCTGATACAACCCATCTGGCCATTGCAAAGGTGGGGCCTCGATTTACTGGGACCATTACCACCGGCTCAAGGCAATCTGAAATATGTTATAGTGGCTGTGGAGTATTTTTCCAAGTGGATTGAGGCGAAGCCATTAGCCACAATAACTTCGGCCACTGTCCAAAAATTTTTCTGGCAGAATATTGTCTGTCGCTTCGGAGTGCCGAAGGCCATCACTGTAGATAATGGAACACAGTTCGACTCCGAAGATTTCAGAAATTTCTGTGACCAAATTGGCACGAAAATCCACTTTGCATCAGTCAGGCATCCGGAGTCAAATGGGCTTGTTGAAAGGGCCAACGGCATCATAATGACAGGAATAATGAAGCTAATTTTTAATCAACCAAGGGGAAAATGGCCAGAACAGTTGACCAAAGTGGTGTGGAGCCACAATACAACAACATCAAGGTCTACAGGCTTTACCCCATTCAAGTTATTATTCGGTGACGAAGCAATAACTCCAGAAGAAGCTAAAGCTGGATCAATAAGAGTGGTAGCTTCGGCAGAATCAGGTGCCGAAGATACTTGTCTTGTGGAAAAAGATGCCTTAGAAGGGATCAGGCTTCAGGCCGTGGAAAATATCAACAAATACCAGGCTGAAACAATCAAATGGCGAGATAGAAAAGTCCGGCTAAAAAATATTGAGCCAGGACATTTGGTGCTTCGGAGAGTGGCCAACCCGGATACAGTGGGCAAGTTGCAACTGAAATGGGAAGGGCCTTTCTTAGTAGCATCTTCGTCAAGGCCTGGTTCGTACAGACTGAAGGACATGGATGGCAATGAAATTCCAAGATCTTGGAATGCGGATGAGCTTCGGCGGTTTTATGTATAACTTGATGTAATTTTGTCTTTTCTTTTCTTTTTTATGGCACCCTTTTCCTTTCTAAAGGGGGAGAAAGGTTTTTAATGGGGCCATCATATGTAATTTTCCCTTTTAGTTTTATAAGAGCAAAATCCCCCAAAGAATGTAAATGTAAAAGCTGAGAGCGCACCATCGAGTGCCGAAACTGAAAAAGAGAAAAAAAAGGGCTCCGAAGACGTCCCTAAGGGGATGCAGAGCTCACAGCGAAAAGTCAATGCTGATTCCGCCGAAAGTAAAAGGCGAAGAAGCTCCAAAGTCGTTCCCAAGGGAATGCAGAGCTTATACCGTCTAAGTAAAAGGCGAAGAAGCTCCAAAGACGTCCCTAAGGGGATGCAGAGCTTACAGCGAAAAGTCAACGCTGATATTGCCTAAGTAAAAGGCGAAGAGGCTCCGAAGTCGTTCCTAAGGGAATGAAGAGCTAATGTGTGGTTGATTCTAAGGAAGTAACGGCTGACAATGTGGCTTCGGACATACGCTTCGGACATTCATTCGCACATTACATTACATCATGGCATTTGCATGCATAAGCATTCATTCATAGCATTTGTGTTCCCAAGTGGTTGCTTCGGCAAAAAGAAAAGCTTCGGAGAAGTGGTTTTTTATGATTTGTTACGCTATGTTGTGTACAAAAGAGAAAAGCTTCGTTGCTCGGCAAAAAGAAGAATTGTTTTTATGCTTCGTTGTGTACGAAAAGAAGGGAAGGTGTTTTTTCGCCTTCGGCTCAAAATACTGATTTCGTCCACATCTAAGCGCCTCAATCAAAGGGTAAGAATATATTACAAGGTATGTACAAAGTTCCTTGAAGAACAGTTTAATTCTATTTACAAGAGTTGTTACAAAAATATCCTGAGTTTTTCTATAGCACACTTCTACTAATCTTCATTAAGCTTCAGCTTCGGCGACAGCTTCGGCGACATATCTTAGGCATCATCTTCACCTTCGTCATCCTACATGAATCAAGGAATCGTAAGTAAAAATCAAGCCTAAAAGGAAAAGGTAAGTACAAAATATCATTTCTTACTGGTTCAAGATGACTTCGGGCTTCGTCTCCAGCCTTCTCCCGCCCGCCTTTTGTCCATATCATTTTTATAAATCTATTGGAGATACTTCGGGCAAGGTCAGGCATATCATCCAGGATTGATGGAGATAAGGTGAAGTTGGGCCTGTTGACAATTTTTCCATGTTCGCAGCCGGCCTTCAGAAATGCAGCAGCGGTACCCCGAGAAGCTACCCAGGCACAGAAGTCGCCGTGCCCGGCTATAACTTCGTCAAGCTCTTCGATTTCAGCTTCAATATGATCGAAGGCCTGGGGTAAATTTTCCGCTGAAGGGGTAAATTTCCCGCTGCTGGCTCCAACAGAGTAAAATATCTTCTTTAATCGTCCAATGCAATTATTGCCAAAGTTCAAGCATTTGTCTTGAAGGCTTGTTAATGTTTTCTTCAACTCTGAGCTGGTCTGGACTTCGGCTTTAAGCTTCGAATTCAGTTCTAGCTTCTCCTGATCGAATTGTTTTGATTGATTGATAAGCTTCGAATTCAACTCTGATAATTTAGCCTCAGTCTCAGCCAGTAAGCCTTCGGTCGATTGGAGCTCGAAGTCTTTCTTTTCAATGATGGCAGATTGCTCTTTTATTTTGCTTTCTAAGTTTTCAATTATAGCTTCGTGCTTTTTGTCCTCCAAGTCTTGTTGCATCTTCAGAGCTTTGCTCAGTAGCATGCTCTGAACAGAAACAACTTATGTTAGTAATATTTTCATTGTTAACAGCAATAAAAACCAGAGAAAAGGTTGTTTACCCTGAAGTTAGAATAAAATAAGCTGCCGACGATATGTTGTCGTCGGTAGCGGCTGATGTCTGTCTCTAGCTTCGGAAAACCGATACTCTTTGATAGAGTACCGATTACCTTAGCACCAGTCTGGTCTCGAATGCAGCCTAGTTTTTCATCGTCTACACCTCCAAATAGGAGGGCACCTGACTTGTAGCCGCAAGATTTGGCATAGTCTTTAAGTTCTTCTATTTCGTCCTTCGTCAGTTTTTGTCCAATTAAATTCTGAAAGGAGTAGGCTTCGTCATCCGAAGTATCTTCGGCTATTTCTTTTCCTTTTTCAGGCACTGTGGCCATGGATTTTTCAGTAGCAACACCAGCTTCTTCTGCATCTATGTCTTCCAAAATTTTGTTAATATCCTCAATGGTTGTGTCTAAATTAACATCTTCGGCTATAGCGGCTTCGGTAGCCGCGACCTCCGAAGGTGTGACTTCGACGTTCTTGGTGCTTTCGGCAGCTGCTGTTTTCTGAACTGACGCCCTTGGCGGCGTCTTATCGATAACTTCAGTTACCGTAATGATTCTTTGCCGCTTGGGTTTGCTTATCTTCGTCTGATCCGGCTCGTCCACCTTTTGAAAAAGCTTCGTCAGTTGGAGCCCTAATGGACTTAGCTTCGCGGGCATGGGTTCAGTCATTACCTTTAAAATTTCTTCCACGTCGCTGGTAGAAGGTGGTGTGCGGGTCCCCTTTTCTTTGGATATTTTCCGTTTCGGAGTTGATATTTTCCTTTTCTTGGGAATCTTCTTCTCTGCTGCTGGTTGCTCTTCATCCTTGGTCAGACTTTCGGCCACTCTTTTTCTTTTGTGGCCCTCGGCACCCTTGTTCAACTGCTCATAGTCTGGGTACTCGAAGCCCAGGGCATCGAATACTCGGTTCAGCCTTCGCTTCGGTCGGGCGCCGAAGGCCGCTGTCATTAATTGATCCTCTTTTTTGGAGTAATTTCCCAAGATTTCATTGCACATTGTCTCAACTGTGTCTAACCACTCTTTGCAGGGTTTCTTAAAGTACTTCTTGAATTTAAAGTGATAGGGCAGACGGACCAGCTCCCCCTTCTTCTTTTCTCCCTTCAGCTTCGGCATTTCCCACTCTTTTAGAGTAGGGAAAACTCTGAATGCCAAAAATTCCTGAACTAGATCCCTGGTGCCAATATGTTTTGAAATGATTTCAAATTCACCCAGAGCAGCCCAGGTGGGACCTTTTAGATCGCCGATGCGGCATCGGGGCCTCGTCTCTCCGAAGATCAACTCCAAAGGGCTTTGTACCAATTTTTCTCTGTCTTCGTCAACTTTCACATAAAACCACTCAGATTTCCAGCCTGCTGGCCATTTGCTTCGGTAGCTGATGACAGGACATTTTGTTGTCTTCCGGTAGGCAAAATTATAGCAACCGAAATTATCATGTAGCCCATCTTTTCTGGCCTTTGTTTGGTAGTGTAATTCGTGAACTCGGCAGAAGCTGTCAGCAAACGGTTCCACGGCCTGGCTTCGAAGGGCCCAGATATAAACATTGAGCCTAACGATGGCGTTAGGAGTCAATTGATGAAAGTAGATACCAAACCTCCTCAATATCTCTGCAATAATATTGTGCAGAGGAAATCTCAGCCCAGCCTTTAAAAAGCTTTTGAAGATAACAATCTCATCCTTCCCTGGCTTCGGGGTGGTTTCTTCTCCCCCGAAGCGGAGTAGCTTCTTCTGATCTTCATTGAAATAACCAGCTTTCACCATCTTCGAAAGATCAGCTTTTGAAACAGTTGATTTTCCAAAATCCAGGTGACTGGGCTTGCTGGGCATGGCAATGTGGTAGTCATCTTCGGAGTCAGTTCCATCAATGTTTTCTTCTTCTTCTTCGGCTGTTGTCGGGTTTGCTTCGGCAGCAGGCCTTTCTTCTGCAGTCACTAGACCGGAGCGCTGCATCGCTTCGGAGATGGGCACAGTGTCCGAACCTTCGGCTTCGTCTCCCTCACGTGCAACTTTGGCAGTAGATCGCACTCGTGCCATGTGATTCTGAGTTTAGGGAAGTCAGAAACTATTTTCTTTTTTTCTTTTTTCCGAAGCTCTCCTTTCTGACGAAGCAAGCGTCGAGACGGACCTTCGTTCGATTCTGAGAGTCAAGCTTCGGCTATGGTGGAAAATTTTGGCAGCAAAACAGTGCAAATAGCAATGAATGCTGTGGTAACTTCACACCTACCCGCTTGTTTATATAGTACTGCAGGTAAGAAGGCGAAGCGGCAAGATTTTTACACCAGACGGGCGGTCACTTGTACTCGCTGAGCAGTGGACCGCAAAGATCAAACAGTAACTCTGCAAGGTGGGCCTGGCACGTGCTCGGAAGCCGGATCGTTTCTCCGCAACGAGCTCAGGGAAGGTGTTTTTTGGACCTTCGGCTTCCCGAAGCTGAAGAGGCTCTTTTTTCACGGGTCAAGCTCGTTACGAAAAACGATCTAGCACCGCGAAAGGGGCTACTGTTGGGGTCGTGCTTCGGTGCGCCGAAGGTCTCACACGAAGAAGCAGCTTCGGCTAAAGTCGTCTCCAAGAGATAGCCGAAGGTTCCTTTTCATGGAGCTTCGGCGTTTTAAACCGACATAGAGATAGAATGACCTTTTTATTCATATAGGTCTGAGTCAATGTTGTAAACATTTGTAAGGGGCATAATTGTAATTTGTCACAGGCTGCGACCTGTGCCTATAAATAGATGAACAGTACCTCTGCACTGTTCACGCGAACCTGTCATTTGCCTTCACATCACACCTGTACTCTTGCCTTCCTCAAGACCGAAGGTACATCTGTCATTTATATTCATTCATATTAATAGAAATGGAAATGATTCTATGTTAATATTCGAATGTCCATTTCATACCTCATGATTTATATGAATGCTTCATCCTACGTTATTATGTTTACGAAGGTGCGTCCTTCGTAACCTTCGTCCGAAGTTCCTTATGTCCCGAAGGGATATAATGAAGTGGAGGACGAAGGACCTTAATATTTAACATTTTCTGTGTTGCCTTGTTCTTAACTCTTAGCACTTGAGAACAAGCCCCCAACATGGCCAGATGGGAAGTTCCCTACTGGAAGGAAAATCACAGTCACCGGAGTTCGTATGACTGGAACATGGGTCTGGCTGGTCTTAGGTGGACTGGACAACATGATGGATGAGTAGTTGAAATTTGGGATGACTAGATGACCGATGAATAGTAACGATGATTAGTAACGATGAATAGTGGCGATGGAAAAGTAATTATAGATATCATCGATGAATAGTAACGATGATGAACAGTAATGATAAATAGTAACGATGATGAATAGTGCATGTGAATAGTAACGATGAATAGTAATGGTGAATAGTAATGGTGAATAGTGATAGTGAATAGTTCATATGAACAAACGATGAACGATGAATAGGAACTATGAACGAACGGACGAACGATCGAATGATCGGACGAACGAACGATCGAAATTTCGACAGCATAACGGCAGGAAAAAGATTATTTGGACGAACGAACGGACGAACGATCGAATGATCAGACGAACGAACGATCGGAATTTCGGCAGCATAACGGCAGGACAAAGATTATCTGGAAGAACGATGAATAGGGACTATGAACGAACGATGAACGATCGAATGATCGAACGAACGAACGATCAGAATTTCGGCAGCATAACGGCAGGACAAAGATTATCTGGAAGAACGATGAATAGGGACTATGAACGAACGATGAACGATGAATAGGAACTATGAACGAACGATGAACGATCGAATGATCGAACGAACGAACGATCGGAATTTCGGCAGCATAACGGTAGGAAAAAGATTATTTGGACGAACGAACGGACGAACGATCGAACGATCGGACGAACAGACGAACGAACCATGAACGATCGGACGAACGATCGAACGATCGGACGAACGAACGAACAAACTAAGAACAGGGGACGAACGATCGAAGAACGATCGAACGATCCTTGTGCTAGTGTGTGCTTGTGTGGAACATGGAGTGGGTGTGTGTGGGGGGGGGGGGGGAGAGAGTTGCCATGAAATGGCTTGGGGTGGGATGGGAGGAGGCCCTTGCCCCTCTATTTATAGCCATGGTGGGGGGATTAGGGGGAGGGATGAGAGGATTAGTGGGAGATTAGCATGTATTTGTCTTGTATAAGTGAGATTTGCTTGTAGAGCTCACCGTATGACACTGGAGGCATACGTATACGTATGAGCATGAGAAAAGTTACAAAGAAATATTTGTAGGGACTTGAAAAATGATTATAAAGGTATTTCTTAGGAAGAAAATACTTGGAGATATATTGGTGGAATATTTGGGCAATATTTCTGGAAAGGATTTGAGGGGGATCACTGGGGAAATATCTGGGCAGTATTTCTGAAAAGAAATTGAGGGTGATCACTTGGGAAATATTTGTAGGATATTTTGAGGAGGATTTTTAGAGAGAATATAGACCACTATATTTTATTTGCTGATATCAACTCGCAAACGAACATTTTGAAATGAAATTTGAAATTCATTTTGAATTTAGAGGGAGTTTGAGAAAATTTCAGGATTTGAATTTTTGGGATGCTACAGTAAATGTGCTTTTTGAGTGTTGGCTGGTAAGTTTTTAGGATTCATCATTCATGAACATGGTATAGAGATAGACCCTGACCGAATCAAATCTATTGGGAATGTGGGACCTCCAACCTGTAAGATCGAAGTGCAGAAGTTTCTCGGCAAGATAAATTATTTGTGGAGGTTTATTTCTAAACCTAGCCGGGAAGATTGATGCCTTCACTCCTATCCTTCGGCTTAAGAATGATGCCGAATTCACTTGGGGGGCAGAACAGCAGGAATCATTTGATCTCATCAGAAAGTATTTATCTTCGGCTCCCGTATTAAAAGCACCACAAGTAGGAGTACCGTTTAGATTGTACATTATAACCGAAGATAAGATTATTGAAGCTGTTCTGACGCAAGTGACTAGAGGAAAGGAGCATGTGGTGAACATTCTTGTCCCTGGAGTCTGTACCATCTTCGGAGAGAAGAGTCTACGAAGGGTTATAGCATCATCCTTACCCTTCATGCGGCTCCAAAGTCCTGTAAATGTATATTGAGTCGATCATCATATAATTCGTTCTATATAAGCTCGTATCTAAGGAATATATTGGCGAAGAAGAGAAGGGAGATAGAAAGGGAAAGAATATAAGGCCCAATCTTATGTTGGCTCGATTATATTTGTCCTTGTGTACAGTTCCTTCCATTGTTCATCCTTCGTACCGAGTGCTCGAAGATGGAGGAAGAGTACCTTTTAATCATGTTGCACAGTTATGGTTCTTTGCAGGAGCTAGCTTTAGCAGGTGATCAACAACATAAATTATGGTTTGTTTGGTTTGTTGAGTCACTCTATGCTTCATGAGGTGCTTCATGAGGTGATACATCATAAGTTTATTCCATCAATTTTGGTGGAATCAACCCACTCTTCATGTATATACTAATTATTAGCTTATGAAGAATGGGATGGTGATGGATCAACCCATTTTATTCCACAAACCAAATAAAAAAATGAGGAGTGGGAAGAAGATGGATCACTTCATTCCTCAAACCAAACACTATCTTAATGTTTCGCCTCTTCTAGTTCATGCATGTAAACTTAATCCCTCATACCAAAGCAAAAATAATATTACTGTCAAAAAATTAAAAAAAAACCCAAACCCTAGTTCCAGAGGTCTAGATATAGCCTAAATTTGTAATTTTGGGGAGGTAGCCAGTAGCCTAGGACCTCTTTTCCTTTCTCCTCGAGTTACGTGGGACTAAATAGTTAAAAGAAAGGAGCAGAAGGGGCTCGACTAGCTGTAGGCCTGTAGCAACAACGGAGTTGCTTAAGAGATAAATGATGCCCGTGAAATGGAATGCAATATACAGTCAGCTCCACGTAGGTGATGAGGTGCGAGTGCGATACGCAGCCACTGATGGATCATTCATATGGATGAGAAAAAACAAATAAAGCCTCGACGAAATTAAGATGGTGCGTTCATTCAGAATAATTAACTAAACTGATCGTGGCCGGGAATCGGCATCAGTCTGCTGGCCGGGAAGGAAGGTAGTGGCTGCTGAATCCACTCGTTCGGTACGTATCTGATTCTGGCTCCGCCGGCGTGCATGTGGTTGAATTGATCGATGCCCCCCGCCACACAACGTACAGGCATCCAGCATCTCTCTACTACTTGTATATACTACTAAAAATTTATTTGAGCTTTGAGCGTCGAGCACCACCAAAATGTGTGTCCGGAATAGGGATAAAAACGGGACGGATACAGCCGGATATAGAGTCATCCCGTATCCTACCCTAATGTATTTCTCTCGGATACGGGACCGGATACGAGTAGTTAAGATTCGGGACGGATACAGGACGGGACCGGGTAATAATCCGGACGGGTAAGAAACGAATAACGGATACTACTCGGGTAGGTACCGAATAATTGTCGGGTAGTTCATCCGATGATATTAATTGTCCAACCATCCATAAGTTAAGCAATACATAATCATGCATATGATAGATCAGATGTAAGAAAGAAAACCGGTAAAATTGACATCATGCAATTCAAAGTTGCTTATCACAAGGACATTGTAGAACCAACACCGCAATATTTAAAATTCATAAATATTCTAGTTTCACTAAAAGATTGCAAATAAGTTACAAAAACTAATAAACATTTTATATGAAGATAACTCAAGTCCTCGTATGAAAATGATAAAGTGAAGTACTGATTATGTTGAAACTTGGATACTTACACTAATTTCACATGTAACTCATACAAACAAGTGAAAGTGAAAGGAAAGAAACGTGGGCATCTTATAGATCTTATGATCTAAATATTTTTTATGGTTACATATGGACATATGTTGTATCTCCGTAAAATTTCACGATTTTTTGAGGCTATTTATGTATTATTAATTTCTTGTCATAGAAAATCATCAAAATACAATTAAATCATTAAAATATTGTTTAAACAAAAAATTGATGTATTACAAAGTCATAGATCTCTTCAATCTCTACAATTTTCATATAAACTTTATCTTCATCCGATTTCATATGTAAAAGTTATGATTTTATAACTATATTATGCAGAAAAAGAAAAAACGGGTACCCGAATTCCGGGTACCCGTATCCGACCCGGGATTTTCGGGTACTGACCGGGTATTAGTGATTTTGTATCCTACCCGTATTCGAGGTTCAATATCCGGATAATACCCGTATCCGTCCCGACAAACAAAATACCCGTATCCGTATCCAAAATTACGTCCCGTTTTGGTACTCGTATCCGATACCCGTTTCGGGTACCCGTCCCGTTTTCATCCCTAGTCCGGAACTCCCAAGTTTCACTTCAAATAATCACCAAGAAGCTTTGAGCTATGCGAGCTTTAGTCTGAAGCCTCATGCAGCCCAGCCCAGCCCAAGAAGCTATGAAAAAAAAACCTCCGAGACTCCTGCCCCTTGTTCGCTGGGTCTGTAGCGGAACAAGAAATTGGCCCACTTGCCGCTACCCTCTTTAGCTCAACTGGAATCATTTGATCTATTTTTTTTCTGTGACGTTATCAAAAATTATTTGGTGATAAGTTTATAAAGTAGGTTCTACAATCGAAAGGTTAAGATAAAGGTATAGAAGACACGAAGATTTATATAGGTTCAAACTCTCGAGATGAGATAATACCCTATGTCCAAGAAATTGTGTTTGTATTCTATAGACACGTTTTGATCTGATGATCTCATCTGATATGCTTTCAGGAGACCCGCCACCTTTCCTTTTACATTCCAAGGAGAGGCCACGCTTAGATGATAGGATCAGACTCGGTTACCAAGTCCTTCACGGAACCAGGTCAATAACGAGTTGTATATGAACCGAACTCTATGTTACAAGCGTATCTTCCTTGCCTGTTAAGATCTTTATCATATTTATTATTCTACTAAGATCTTTGTCATATCTGCGCTTCTAGAATTCTGTTATATGTAGGCCTTTTTCTGGCCTTGGCCGCCGAGTCCCTAGGCTCGTGGTTGAGCCCATGGACCCCTCTTTACAATTCTTCTCTATAAAGTTGGTTTGGGTACCCCTAGCATATACTATTGATAGTAGCCCCCCTCGAGTCTTATTTGGTTGAGTCATTAACTCAAGCAAATGTGACTATGTCCTTGAACTTTCTGGTTTGTCTTGATTTCTCTATATCTGAGTTGTTTTGTCTTTAAATGAATCCTCTCTGCCATATAGCCCTAAGTCTATGGACTCGGCCTAGAGTCAAGGACCTGGTAACTTCATCGAACCGAAGCTTCAAATTATGTAACTCGACATTGCTTTAGCTTCCTAAGTTGCTTCATAAAAGGAAATACCATATAGTACTTCAGTTTCCACGAGCCTGAGCTCCTAGAGTACATATAGATGCCTTGATTAATGGATGAAAGATCTTCTGCCATAGCATATAGATGCCATCTCCTCCATAATAAATAGAATCCATGAACTAAAAACTCTAGGCCTCAACAGTTTCATGTAGTTGGTAATCTTGACTCAATGTTGAGTTCCCCCTCTTCGTGCATCCCAGCTTAGACAACAAAAGCACATGTATCCAACAAATGCATCCACCAATTGTGTCATCATCGACGAAATGAAAAGAGCAAGATTGACAATATTAATGATTTTCCTTAGATATAATTGCTATTTCATGTGATCTTTTAACTTGGAGCATAAGGAACATAGCTGGGCAGTCATGAGAGTACCTAGAGGGGGGTGAATAGGTGATCCTGTAAAATCAAACACTAAATAGCCACAAAACTTAGTTATAGGAGTGTTAGTGTGACTAAGTAGTTTTGAGGCGAGTTCTTGTGAACGAAAACAATCACAGAGAAAGCAGCACAAGAGACACACGATTTTATCCCGTGGTTCGGCCAAGTAACACTTGCCTACTTCCACGTTGTGGCGTCCCAATGGACGAGGGTTGCACTCAACCCCTTTCAAGTGATCCGATGATCAACTTGAATACCACGGTCTTTTCCTTTAGTGTATTTCCCTGTTTGCGAGGAATCTCCACAACTTGGAGTCTCTCGCCCTTACAATAGAGATCACAAAGAAGGCACAGAGTAAGGTTGGGAGAAGCAACACATGCAAGACTCAAATACGCAGCACAACCACGCACACAAGTGAAGACTTGAGCTCAAATGACAACTCAGGGAGTGCACAACTCGAATGGAGCCCAAATCACTAACACAATGAAGCGAATGTGCGGGAGCGGAGTCTGGATGCTTTAGAATAATTAGAGAATGCTTGGTGTTTTCCTCTATGCGCCTAGGGTTCCCTTTTATAGCCCCAAGGCAGCTAGGAGCCGTTGAAGATCAACATGGAAGGCTATCCTTGCCTTCTGTCGAGTGGCGTACCGGACAGTCCGGTGCGCCATCGGACAGGTCCTGTAGAGTGTCCGGTGCGCGATCTCCTTCCAAATTAGGCATATCCGACCGTTGCTCCTCTAGGCTGATTGGCGCACCGGACACTGTCCGGTGCACTAGCTGACCGTTGGAGCAGTCCACGTGTCGCGCCGCAGATTGCGCGGCCGACCGTTGGCGATGGCGACTGTTGGCTCACCGGATAGTCCGGTGAATTATAGCCACGTCGCCCCGTTGCTTTTCCCGAGAGCGACGAGTTCGCCGCGGATGACTCACCAGACAGTCCGGTGCACCACTGGACAGTCTGGTGAATTATAGTCGTACGCCTGTGTCGCTTCCCGAGACCCGCTACTTCACCGGAGGCTTGCCTGGGGCACCGGACAGTCTGGTGTGCCAGGCCGAGCTGGAGTTGGCTGCCAACTCATTTCCAGTTCATTTCTTCTCTCCTCGGCACTGTTTCTAGCACTTAGATAACCATGTTAGTAGTAAAAAACAATTCACTAAGTCTAGAAACATACCTTGTCTTTGATTTGCACCTTTTGCTTGTTTAGCACACAAGAGTTCAAAACATTTGTGTTGGACACTTAATCACCAAAACAAATATAGAAATGGCCCAAGGGCACATTTCCCTTTCAATCTCCCCCTTTTTGGTGATTTATGCCAACACATCAAAAAGCAACAAAAAGAGTGCAACATCAATGCAATTGAAGACCAAATTAATTTTTGCTTATGATTTGGTATATTTGGATCACTCTTTGCCACCACTTGGTTTGTTTTTGCAAATCAGATTCTTTTTCCTATCTTTAAGTCAAACACACTTGTTTGGGCAAATTGAGAGATATTCCAAGGGAAAAATTGATCAAGTGCCAAAAACTCCCCCTTTTCCCATAATTAAAATTTTCCCCCATAAGAGACCAAATTTTGCAATAAGAGTATTTTGGACAAATCAAAAATTCTAACTATTATTTTCAAAATTCACAAGTGGTTGGCTGATCCATTTGCTTTGGCCTTAATTTCTCCCCCTTTGGCATTAAGCACCAAAACGGGATCATTTTTGGCCCTTTAACCCCATTGCCTCACCAAAAATGTCAATGAAGAGCAAAAAGGCAATGAGATTTCAAGTATGAACTTGGAAGAAAGTACACTAATACCGAAGTGCAGTGGAAGTCTTTGCAGCGTCCAAGTTCACTTTTTCCTTTCAATGCACCTTTGAGACTACATCAAGTGTACTCAAACAGACATGTTAGTCTTAAAGGGTCAAGTTGTGGCACATCTCCCCCTTAATATGTGCATCATTCGCATATGGACTTTTGAGGTCCGAGGATCACTTGTACAACTTGAGCACCATAAATAACAATAATTGATTGAAATGCACAAAGTAACATGATCAAACGCATAGAACACATGTATGCTGTCTGTCAATCCAAGTTACACGAATATAAGACATTTAGCTCACTACGCAACCTGTAAAACCTTTTCTCATCTAAAGGCTTAGTGAAGATATCGGCTAGCTGGATCTCGGTGTTAATATGGTACACCTCGATATCTCTCTTTTGCTGGTGGTCTCTTAGGAAGTGATGCCGGATGTCTATGTGCTTAGTGCGGCTGTGTTCAACAGGATTATCCGCCATGCGGATTGCACTCTCATTGTCACATAGGAGTGGGACTTTACTCAGATTGTAGCTAAAGTCCCAGAGGGTTTGCCTCATCCAAAGTAGTTGCGCGCAACACTGTCCTGCGGCAACATACTCGGCCTCAGCGGTGGATAGGGCAACAGATGTTTGTTTCTTTGAACTCTAGGACACTAGGGACCTTCCTAGAAATTGGCACGTCCCCGATGTGCTCTTCCTATCAACCTTGCACCCAGCATAATCGGAGTCTGAGTATCCAATCAAGTCAAAGGTAGACCCCTTTGGATACCATATTCCGAAGCAAGGCGTAGAGACTAAATACCTAAGAATTCGCTTAACGGCCACACTGTGACATTCCTTGGGGTCGGATTGATATCTAGCACACATGCATACACTAAGCATAATGTCCGGTCTACTATCACATAAATAAAGTAATGAACCTATCATGGACCGGTATGCCTTTTGATCAACAGACTTACCTCCTTTGTTGAGGTCAACGTGTCCATCAGTTCCCATCGGTGTCTTCACGGGCTTGGCGTCCTTCATTCCAAACCGCTTGAGAAGATCTTATGTGTACTTTGTTTGGGAGATGAAGGTGCCATCCTTGAGTTGCTTCACTTGGAACCCAAGGAAGTATGTCAACTCGCCCATCATCGACATCTCGAACTTTTGTGTCATCACCCTGCTAAACTCCACACAAGACTTTTGATTAGTAGAACCAAATATTATGTCGTCGACATAGATTTGGCACACGAAGAGGTCTCCATCACAAGTCTTTGTAAAAAGAGTGGGATCAGCTTTCCCAACCTTGAAAGCATTAGTAATTAAGAAATCTCTAAGGCATTCATACCATGCTCTTGGGGCTTGCTTAAGTCCATAGAGCGCCTTAGAGAGCTTATATACGTGGTCGGGATACCTGTCATCCTTAAAGCCAGGGGGTTGTTCCACGTATACCTCCTCCTTGATTGGCCCGTTGAGGAAAGCGCTCTTCACATCCATTTGGAACAGCCTAAAAGAGTGGTGAGCGGCATAGGCTAATAATATTCGAATAGACTCTAGCCTAGCCACAGGAGCAAAAGTCTCCTCGAAATCCAAACCTGCGACTTGGGCATAACCTTTTGCCACAAGTCGAGCCTTGTTTCTTGTCACCACTCCGTGCTCGTCTTGCTTGTTGCGGAACACCCACTTGGTTCCCATAACATTTTGCTTTGGACGTGACACCAAGCTCCAAACTTCATTTCTTTTGAAGTTGTTGAGCTCTTCCTGCATGGCCAACACCCAGTCCGGATCCTGCAAGGCCTCTTCTACCCTGAAAGGCTCAATAGAAGAGACAAATGAGTAATGCTCACAAAAATTAGATAAGCGTGAGCGAGTAGTTACTCCCTTGCTGATGTCACCCAGAATCTGATCGACGGGGTGATTTCTTTGGATCGTAGCTCGAACTTGTGTTGGAGGGGCCCGTGGTGCTTCTTCCTCCATCACTTGTTCTTCCTGTGCTCCCCCTTGATCTTGTCCCTCTTCTTGAGGTACCTGTTCACCGTCTTGAGTTGGGGGAAGCACCATTGTTGAGAAAGATGGCTGGTCTTGCTCCTGTTGTTCCTGTGGTCGCACATCACCGGTCGCCATCGTGCACATTGCGGCCGTCGGAACATCATCTTCATCTATGTCATCAAGATCAACTTGCTCTCTTGGAGAGCCATTAGTCTCATCAAATACAACATCGCTAGAGACTTCAACCAAACCCGATGATTTGGTGAAGACTCTATACGCCATTGTATTTGAGTCATACCCTAGTTAAAACCCTTCTACTGCCTTGGGAGCAAATTTAGAATGTCTACCTTTCTTCGCTAGAATGTAACATTTGCTCCCAAATACACGAAAGTAAGAGACGTTGGGTTTGTTACCGGTGAGGAGTTCGTAGGAGGTCTTCTTGAGAAGGCGATGCAGGTAGAGCCGGTTTGTGGCGTGACAGGATGTGTTCACAGCTTCTGACCAAAACCGCTCGGGCGTCTTGAACTCTCCAAGCATCGTTCTCGCCATGTCGATTAGCGTCCTATTCTTCCTCTCTACTACACCGTTTTGTTGTGGTGTGTAGGGAGCGAAGAACTCGTGCTTGACACCTTCCTCCTCAAGACACTCCTCAACTTGCAGATACTTGAACTCGAACCCGTTGTCGCTCCTTATCTTTTTCACCTTTAGCTCAAATTCGTTTTGAGCCCTCCTTAGAAAGCGCTTTAGGGTCCCTTGGGTTTCTGTTTTATCCTGCAAAAAGAACACACAAGTGAAGCGGGAAAAATCATCAATAATTACAAGACCATACTTACTTCCCCCGATGCTAAGGTAGGCAACAGGTCCAAAGAGGTCCATGTGAAGAAGCTCTAATGGTCTTGATGTTGTCATCACATTCTTGCTATGATGAGTGCTTCCCACCTGTTTTCTTGCCTGACATGTTGCACAAGGTCTGTTTTTCTCGAAACAAACATTGGTTAGTGAAAGGGAAATGTTCCCTTGGGCCATTTCCAAAGTGTTTTGGTGATTAAGTGCCCAACACATTTTCTCTAAGTGCTAATTTGTGCCAAAGAGTGAAGAAGTGCAAATCATATTACAAGGTACGTTTCTAGACTTAGTACATTGATTTGAGTACTAATGTATTGTGTCTAAGTGTTAGAAACAGGAGAAATTGGTTTGGAATGGAGTTGGCCGTGTACAGCCAAATGCAGCTGAGAGCACTTAGAGGGGGGGTGAATAGGTGATCCTGTAAAAAATGAATACTTGTAGCCACAAAATTTGGTTAAGTGTTAGCTCAATAGAATCAAGTGGCTAAGGACCAAGCTCTTGTGAAACACAATGGACACGAAGAACACAAGCACAAGAGACACGGTGATTTATCCCATGGTTCGGCCAAGTAGCACTTGCCTACTCCACGTTGTGGCGTCCCAATGGACGAGGGTTGCACTCAACCCCTTTCAAGTGATCCAATGATCAACTTGAATACCACGGTGTTTCCCTTTCTTTTACTATCTCCCGTTTGCGAGGAATCTCCACAACTTGGAGCCTCTCGCCCTTACAATTGATGATCACAAAGAAGCATGGAAGTAAGGGAGGGGAGAGCAACACACACAAGACTCAAAGCACGAACACAAACACGCACACAAGCCAAAACTTGAGCTCACAACACAATGCGGGGAGTTCTCTACTCAAGTAGAGCTCAAGTCACTTATCACAAAGAATCAAATGCGCGAGAATGGAGTCTTGGTGCTTAGAGATGATCAAAGAATGCTTGAGTGACTCCTCCATGCGCCTAGGGGTCCCTTTTATAGCCCCAAGGCAGCTAGGAGCCGTTGGAAGCAATCTGGGAAGGCAATTCTTGCCTTCTGTCGGGTGGCGCACCGGACAGGCACTGTTCATGGTCTGGTGCAGATCTCCTTCCTAAAATGGCACAGCCGACCATTGCAGAATTGTAGCCGTTGGCGCACCGGACAATGTCCGGTGCACACCGGACAGTCCGGTGCCTCCTGCCGACCGTTGGCGCGCCCACGCGTCGCGCGCGGATTGCGCGGTCGACCTTTGGCGTAGTCGACTGTTGGCTCATCGGACCGTCCGGTGAATTTTAGTCGTACGCCGTTGAACGATTCCCGAGAGCGACGACTTTGCCGCAGATGGCTCACCAGACAGTCCGGTGCACCACCGGACAGTCCGGTGAATTATAGCCGTACACCGCCGTCAGTTCCCGAGAGTGGCCTGTTCACTAGAGGCTGGCCTGGCGCACAGGACACTGTCCGGTGCACCACCGGACAGTCCGGTGTGCCAGACTGCGCTGAGTCTTGGCTGCTTCGAGCCAAGTTCTTTTCTTCTTCTCTTTTCTCTGATTCCAGCACTTAGACAAATATATTAGTACACAAAAACCAATGTACTAAGTCTAGAATCATACCTTTGCTTTGATTATCACTTTTCTCTTGATTTAGCACAAGAGGGCTCATTTAAATGTGTTGGGCACTTAATCACCAAAACATAATGGAAATTGCCCAAAGGCACATTTCCCTTTCAATCTCCCCCTTTTGGTGATTTATGCCAACACATCCAAAAGCAATGCAAAAACATGCAACATCGATTCAAATTGAAGACCAAATTGTTTTAAACTCTAATTTGGCATATTTGGATCATTCTTTGCCACCACTTGGTTTGTTTTTGAAATCAAACTCATTTTCCTATCTCTAAGTCAAACACACTTCACTACAGGAAACACCTAAATTTTCGTGGGCCAAAAGCCCACGAAAATAAACCTAAACCGACGAAAATAGACTATTTTCGTCGGCAGACCGACGAAAATAGCCGCCGAAAATAAGTTCGACGAAAATAGGCACCTATTTCCGTCGGTACCGACGAAAAATACCTATTTTCGTCGGCTTTCCCAAGGCCGACGAAAATAATTGGTCGACTGACTATTTTCGTCGGCCTTGGGAAAGCCGACGAAAATACGCCCAGGCTATTTTCGTCGGCCAGGTGGGGCCGACGAAAATACATGCCCGATATTTTCATCAGCCCGCTGATGGCCGACGAAAATATGTTCCCAGGATATTTTCGTCGGCCACCACCGAGGCCGACGAAAATTGATGGTTCCCCCCCCCAAAACAGATTTTTCTGCACCTATTAATAATTCACAGCAAAATACACAATATCACAATTCACATATATACAGATTCACAATCAAAATACATAATTCACAAAACACATTCACATATACATATCACAAAACACATTGACATATACATATCACAAAACACATTCACATATACATAAATAGTCCATAGTCCATAAGTCCATAGTCCATACATAGTTTCAATACCATAAGTCCATAGTTTCAAACAAACTCACTACTCACTAATCACTCCTGCGGGTTGTGGGAGTTTTGGCCACTCCCTCCTCCACCACCAGGAAGGTGGCCACTCCCTCCAGAACCATGGACGAGGAAGTCGTGGACGTTGACAGCACCCTCCTGAGCATGTGACGCTGAACCCTGCAATTCATCAATCATTCAAATAAGGCTGTGTTTTGCTATCCCTATACCTATACTGGCTATGTTTGGTCACTATTTGCATAAAACTAAACATGGAACGTCACCTGTGATCCATGGTGATAAGGAGGCTGTGCATGCATCCACGGGTACTGTTGTGCTGGCCACCCCTGAGGTGCTGGCACCCACCCCGTCGGTGGAGGTGCCATCCACGCTTGAAATGGCTGCGATCCTTGGGGTGGTGGAGGCGTCCAAGTGCCTGGAGGTGCCTGCGTCCACCCAACACCGGTCCACTGTGGCTGCGACGCTGGAGCTTGTCCTGGCCATTGTCCCCATCCTTGTGCCTGCGATCCATTTTTGATAATAAAAAAAGAGTTGCTATGGAATTGAAGTGTTCAGATAGTGTTACCTGGGGAGGGCGAAAAGCGGGCAAGTTCATATCAGGGCCGAGTCGAGTAGTCATTTCCTGCAAATGGATGAAACGTTAGAATCGCAACACTATACTTTGAATTCAATGACACGTGATGAGATAGACGAATTACCTGAAAATAAGAAGTCATATACTGCGTCAGCTGTCCGACCTGCTCCTGCGCTGCTCGAGCCTGCTCCTGTGCGAGTCGAGCCTGCTCCTGTGCTGCCCGAGTCTCCTCCTCCAGCTGAGCCTCTCGAGCAGACTTGGAGCGAGAACTCCCTGCCGAAGACGATGCCTTCCCTTGACCTATGGTCCTGTTGTACTCCACAACGCCGGTGCCAAAGGCAAACCTGCATGATACACATAGTTGAGCCATTAAGTGGACACATTCTTGTTAATGAAATTATCGAATCAAAGACAAACACCTCACCTGCCATGCTTTCTACCCCCACCACTGTGGTACAATGCCGAGGCATCTAAGTCTGAATGCATCCAGTCGAAATCAGGCCCATGGCGTTGAGTCATTTCCTCCCCATATGCATTCTGCAAAGAAAGTTAGAGTTGGAGTTAGACACAAATCATGCAATTTAATTCGTAAATACAAACTTGTTTACCATTTTCTCCCTTGCCGCCTCGCTGCATAGCTCATCAGGGTTCGCTGGATCAGGCCCACGGTGACCACGGACGTAAACCTCCATAAAACTTGGAGCAACTCCACTTTCAGCTTCCTGCATGAAAAAGAAGAGTTAAACCATAGAATTGTAATAGATGTAACATACAAGTTTGATTTATACACTTACCATGCAGCGTCCGGTACCAAGGTGTCCATCGGCGCCGTACCTATGCCCCGGTCCTTCAGTGCCACGGTTGGCACGGTGCTTGTTGGACTCTGCAATCCACTCAGGCGACGCCCATCTCTTAGCCAACCACCTCCAGGCTTCCATGTCCTTCGCCAGCCAATCCACAACACTCTCCAAGTACTGCTCCTCTGTGAGGTAGATCTCATTGGCCCTAATGCTTTGCTCATTTTCTGCCCTTTATCTTCTTGTAGTAGTAGTTGACGGCCGCGATGCGAGCATTGTACATGGCATCCTTGATGACCTTATCAGCGCACTTCCGAAAGTGTCTCTTCACACGTGCCCACTGAGCCTGATCCGCCTCGATGTCATCCGGCAATTGGAACCTCCCCTACATATCAATGGAGAAGTTAAGTTAAAGTAAGATTAGGAGAAGCAATAATGCAGTGAATTGCTTATATACGAAAGTAAACTCACCCAGAACTCGTCCCACACAGCCACCTGACAAGTCCTTGGTTTTTGTTCTGAACTTCCCCCTCCGCTACTGCTTTCCCCTGGCTGGACATAGTCCTTCAGACCCCAGTCGGCCCACTGCATAGCCGCGAACCTCTCGCCATTGAGCTCCACCATGCCAGGGTAGTAGAAGCGACAGAGGCTACCCAACACCGCGTTCACCTTGGGACGTCTGCCTGTACCGTCCCAAGTCAAGTCTTCCCATGACCTACAAACATTAATAAAACAAGTAAACCAGTGCAATCACGTTCATATTAAAAAATTAACACAACAGAAATAAGCCCCACCATTCTCCATGCGGCCGGATGAGCCTCCTCTCAGCAGGCCTCGGACCAAGCGCATTGCTCTTCTTATACCTAAGTATACAAGTAAATTAAATATGATGAAATGATTTAAAACTAATATCAATTAAACTAATATGCATAATAATACCTGAAGGATGTAGAACCATCTGACGCGTCGCCCGCGCTGCCTGCCCCCATAGGGTCAACCTCCTCATCCTACTCACCCTCCTCATCTTGCTCACCCTCCTCACCCTGCACATGAGCATCCTGCTGAGGAGCCTCCTGCTCACCCTCCTCACCATGCACTTCATCTAGACAGTCGAGAAGTTGCTGCTGCCTCTGTCGGCTCTGTGAGGTGCCCTGAAAAAGCCCACTGCCCGAGCTGTCCTCGCTGGCCGCGCTGCCCCCACTCCTCCTCGATCTCCTATGCTTGAACATGTTCAACTGTAGATAAATTAATGTCAAACCACAGTATATGAAACAAATAATATGAAAATTAATAATGTGAAAATTGGAATACATAGCTTAATTGATTAAATAAAAGAAACATACTAATCAAAAGTCATCTGCATCCGATGATGCTTCTTCGGCTCGTTGTTTATTCATACGCTCTTGATTTCGTTGGATCCTTACTGATCTTCTAACGACGACAGGTCGTTTGCGCTTTGACCTAGGTTCTTCAATTAAGTCGCTTGAATTGTAACAGAGATTTTCAAGGCCTTCTCCATTGGTCACATGGAATCGGTGAGCTATGTCTTGATTCGACACCGCTTCTGGTTGAAAAACAGCGTCATCGTTGTCCCTGCTCGTATTCACGTAGTCAGCACTCTCTGGAGCGACGACTTGTGGGTTGACTTTGATTGCAACCCACCAAGCCCTAAGGCTTGGGTGAGGATATGGCAGGTAGTACACTTGTTTTGCCTGATTTGCAAGGACAACATCGCTCATACTGCTCGGAATCCTAGAGCTATGCTTCACCTCGACATTACCATACTTGCCGACACGAGTCCCACTATGAGCATCAAACCAGTCGCACTCGAAAAACACGACTTTAAGTTCCTTGGGGCCATCGAAAATCAACTCTACAATGTTTTGAAGAACACCGTAATAGTCCACTACTTTGTCATCGTCAACATATGAACTTGCCAACACACCACTATTGGTGGTGGCTGCCAATGGTCGACTCTTCTCCAATTTCGCGGTTCGGAAGCGATATCCATGTACATCATAGCGAGTATAGTTCCAGACGGACACAGAGGTATGTGCCATTTGCTGCAAGTCCGGGTGCACAGAGTTTTTGGAAACCTATACAAGGAATTAGTATATGCATTATATCTTCGAAGTCCAAAATTCAAAGATTAAGTATGGACAATGAGAGAACGACAATTACTAACATAATTACGAAATCACTGCACGAAGTTTGGTCCACCTTTCAACCCATCACGTCGAAGATTTTCTAATTGGATGGCCGTAGGTTTACTAGTAGATTTCCAACATTCTTCATCAAACATGCTGGACATATTAGAAACATGGAGATTACACACTATAGAAATTATGAGATGAGAAAATGGAAGTAACTATGAGGAAAACTTACTCGAACGTCTCCTGTGTGCTGTCAATATTGCTATACATATATAGCATTAGCGTGTTCAAATCTGATCCTTCAATGTGACGTACACTCCCTTTTCCAACTGCTTTACCCGGATTCGCAAAAATTTGAAGGGTGCTTTGGGGCGATTCATTTTCGACATGAAGTCACACTGAAGGAGCAAACACATTGTTGGCTCGAGCGAAATACCTGGTTGAGAATTGAGATATCTCCTTAAGGGCAAAAGCCTCCGCAATACACCCTTCGACTCTAGCCTTGTTGCGAACAGACGCCCTGAGCTTTTTCAACGCCCTTTCTATAGGATACATCCACCTGAATTGCACTGGTCCGCCTACCAAAGCTTCCCAAGGCAAATGCACAATTAGATGTTGCATCACATTGAAGAATCCTGGCGGGAAAACCTTTTCAAATTTACAAATAAGAATTGGAATTTCTTTCTCAAATTTCTGCATCAACCTCTTCGATACCGTCTTTGCGCATACTTCCCTATAGAAGTAACTCAGCTCTGCAAATATGCTCCAAAGCTCATCCTTAAAATAGCCTCGAAACATCACGGGCATCAGCCTCTCCATAATAATATGGTAGTCATGGCTTTTCAAACCGATCAATTTACCGGTCTTCAGATTGACTGCCCGTTTCAGATTTGCCGCATATCGATCTGGAAATTTCAGATTCTTCAACCACTTAAATATTTCTTTCCTTTCATCTGGCTTGAGGCAGTAATCAGCTCGCGGCCTACTCTCATGCCCTTTATCGCTTACTTTCAACTCGAGCATCGGTCTCTTACAAATTTCAGCCATGTCTTTTCTTGCCTTCATATTATCTTTCGTTTTATCAGTCACATCGAAACATGTGCTTATGATGCTTTCAGCAACATTACGCTCTTGGTGCATCAAGCCTATGTTGTGCGGCATGATCAAGGCTTTTGCATACGGAAGCTCCCATATTGATGAAATATGGGTCCAGTTGTGGTCCTCCCCGTAGCCTTGAAACCTATCATTTTCTCCTTGCTTCAGACAAGCATGCCATGCCATTATCTGCGGTGCAGTTTGCCTCTTTGGTGGCCCATTTCTGATTTTGGCTCCACTTCTGAATGCAGTAAGCGAATTCCTGAAATCATGCTTGAATGGAGTCCAACGTCGATGAGCATCAAAGAATGACACTTTCCCACCATGCTTCAATCTGAATGCATCCGTATCATTCATACATATGGGACAGCACAACCGACCATGAACACACCATCCAGACCAATCTCCATACGCCAGCAGATCATGCACTGACCACAAATAAGCAGCGCGCATGGTAAACTCCTTTTCAGTATGGCTGTCATAAGCCTTCACACCTCTCCACAATTGTTTCAGCTCTTCAATTAAAGGGCGAACAAACATATTCAGCTTTGGCCCTGGATGCTCGGGGCCTAGGATGACTAGTGCAAGGAACATGAACTCTTCTTTATTGACCAACTCAGGAGGAAGATTATATGGCACAATGAAGACAGGCCAACACGAGTAAGGGCTTGCACTGGTATTGAAAGGTGTGAATCCGTCCGTCGATAGACCAAGCCGTACACTCCTAGGGTCGTTTGCAAATTCAGGATCAAACTCGTCAATTGCCTTCCACGCATCACCGTCCGACGGATGGACCATTATGTCTGGATCAGTGACGAGACATACACCATTCTTTGGCCATGTCATATGCAGAGCTATTTCCTTGTTGAGGAACAACCTTGAAAGCCGAGGAATGATGGGCAACCGACGAAGTTGCTTAGCTGCGACCTTCGTAACTACCAATTCACCCTCATCATTTGTCACCTCGACATATCTAGAAGCTTCACAATGCTTACAACGGTCCAGCTTGTCATCCTCCTCAAAGAATAGCATGCAACTGTTGGGACACACGTCGATCTTCTCATATGTCATCCCAAGACCAGCCAACATCTTCTTTGCGAAGTACATATTCTTTGGCAACTTATGATTCTCCGGGAGAACCTCGCCCATCAGTTGGACGATGTCGTTGTAAGCACTGTTTGAAATGTTGTGCTTCGACTTTATCGCCATTAGTCTTGTGAGAGTCCCAAGAACTGACATCTGAGTGTGCTCGTGCAGTCTCTCTTCCCCCGCGGCGAGTAGCCTGAAGAATTCCTGAGCATCACGTGGAAGCTGCCCCGGCTCCTCAGCGTTCATTTCAACATCCCTACCAAGATCATGCAACATGTCGTCCATCCTATCATGATCGTCATCAAGTTCCACCTCCGCGTTAACATGTTTAATAGACTCGCCATGCCGGTACCATACAAGGTAGTTCGGCATAAACCCACTTTTGCAAAGGTGTTTCTCCATTTCTTCCTTCTTCTGAGGCCACTTGTTCTCGCAGCGATTGCAAGGACACTTCACTAGACGACCAGTTGCATCTTTGAAAGCGTGCTCAAGAAAAGCCTTTGTTACACCCATCCATTCATTCGAATGTGCCCCATCCTTTCTCCACCCGTCATACATCACCCTCCGATCACCGTCCATTTCAAAGGCTAAACAAAACACAAAGAACATCAACGATTGTCCGTGGCTTAGGTGAACTCCCTATTAGGTAAAGGCCCTAAACCCACCCAAGAGTGTAGGTCGATGCTTGTGATTTGTGACATGTATCCTACGATTGCCGCGAAATTTCGGCAGCATAACCTCGCTGCTCTCCAAGCACACGCCTGAACATGGTGTGTTGGAGAACAACTGGGTTACACAACCAAAATTCCGCGTCAATCATAAGGCACATGTCACAAATCACAAGCATCGGCCTACACTCTCAGGCTGTCCAAAATACGTGGACAATTCCGGAACGGCGAACCTCACAAGCCAATGTGACGTTCGCCATTCCCGAACGGGTGACGCATACGGTTCGCTATGGTTAACGATTAAAACTAAACTATAAACATTAAAAAATATCTCGGAGATTAAACAAAAGACATCACCCTCCGATCACATTGAGGATTAGACAAAGAATGCAATGACACAACCATAAGATAGAAGTGCCCTATACGCCAATGGCACAACCATAAGACAGAGGCTCGTCACGGCCGCCACGGCACGCGCACGGCACGCCACGGCACGCCACGACCGCCACAACCGCCATGAGCATCAAATGTGGTGTGATAACAATCTTACAAACAATATTATATACGGGGAGGCTCACCGCGGTGAACGAGGGCGGCGTGGACGAACGGCGAGCGCGGCGTGGACGAACGACGAGCTCTCTTCTTCGCGACGGCGGCCACGGGCTCCCTTCGCGGACGGCGGGCTCTCTTCTTCGCGGGCGGGTGAGGACGCGCGGGCTGCGTGCGGCGTGCGGCGACGTGGGGCTCGGCGGGGCGGGCGTGGTGCTCGGCAGGCGTGCAGGGGTGAGGGGCGCGGCGTGCAGGGGCGGGCGGCGAGGGGCGCGGCTGCAGGGGCGGCGTGCAACGGCGTCGTGGGGGCGCGGGAGCTCTGCGGGCGGCGTGCAGGGGTGCAGGCAGCGTCGTGGGGGCGCGGGAGCTCTGCGCGGCGGCGAGGGGCGCGGGAGCTCTGCCGGGCGGCGCGGCGGCGTCGTGGGGGCCGGGCGGCACGGCGGCGTCCTGGGGGCCGGGCTGCGCGGCGGCGTCGTGGGGGCCGGGCGGCGCGGGACCTTGGGCGGCGTGGGGCTCGGCGGCGGCGGCGTGGGCGGGGGGCGGCGTGCGGCGGCGCGGCGTGGTGAGAACCGTTTGAAACGAGCGAGAGAAGGCTGGGCCCGACAATGTAGGGCCACTATTTTCGTCGGCCTCAGTGAGGCCGACGAAAATAGTGGTCGGTCAACGACGTATTTTCGTCGGTTTGGCCTCGGCCCACGAAAATATAGCTTATTGTCGTCGGCCTAGTGGCCGACGAAAATAATTTCCATATTTTCGTCGGCCTGCCGACGAAAATATTAATGGGCCTACGAAAATACGTATTATATTCGTCGGCCACTAGGCCGACGAAAATAACTTCCTTATTTTCGTGGGCCGGCCGACGAAAATATACCGGCCCACGAAATTTTAGGCTTCTCCTGTAGTGTTTGTTTAGGCATAGAGAGAGGTATTCCATGAGAAAAATTGATCAAGAGTCACAAACTCCCCATTTTTCCCATACTCCTACATTCTCCCCACAAGAGGCCAAATTTTGCATATAAGAGAATTTTGCCAAATCAAAAGTGCTAACTCCTAACTCTACTATTTTCAAATTTCTCAAGTGGTAGCTGATCCATTTTGCTTTGGCCTTTAATTTCTTCCCCTTTGGCATTAAGCACCAAAATGGGATCATTCTTGGCCCTTAAACCCCATTGCCTCACCAAAATCGTCAATTAAGAGTAAAAAGGCAATAAGAGCATGGAGATGAACTTGGAGTAAATTACCCTCTCATCGGAGTGCAGTGGAAATCTCGCATGGTCCAAGTTCACCTTTCCCTTTCAATCCACCTTTGCGACTAAAATAAGTAACTCAAGCACACGGTTAATCTCAAAGGGTCAAGTTGTAGCATTTCTCCCCCTAAATATGTGCATCATTCACACATGGACTTGTGAGGTCTAGGGATCCTTTGCACAACTTGAGCACCATCAATAAGCCATAAAATGCATAAAGGAACATGATCAAAGGCATTAAACACATGTATGTTATAGATCAATCCAAGTTACGCGAATCTAAGACATTTAGCTCACTACGCAGCCTGCAAAAAGTCTTCTCATCTAAAGGCTTGGTAAAGATATCGGCAAGCTGGTTCTCGGTGCAAACATAAAACACTTCGATATCTCCCTTTTGCTGGTGGTGTCTATGTGCTTTGTGCGGCTGTGTTCAACAGGATTATCCGCCATGCAGATTGCACTCTCATTGTCACATAGGAGTGGGACTTTGCTCAGATTGTAGCCAAAGTCCCAGAGGGTTTGCCTCATCCAAAGTAGTTGTGCGCAACACTGTCCTGCGGCAACATACTCGGCCTCAGCGGTGGATAGGGCAACGGGGTTTGTTTCTTAGAGCTCCAAGACACCAGGGACCTTCCTAAGAATTGGCACGTCCCTGATGTACTCTTCCTATCAACCTTACATCCAGCATAGTTGGAGTCTGAGTATCCAATCAAGTCAAAGGTAGACCCCTTTGGATACCAGATCCCGAAGCAAGGCGTAGCAACTAAATATCTAAGAATTCGCTTAACGGCCACAAGGTGACACTCCCTTGGGTCGGATTGAAATCTAGCACACATGCATACGCTTAGCATAATATCCGGTCTACTAGCACATAAATAAAGTAGAGACCCTATCATAGACCGGTATGCCTTTTGATCAACGGACATACCTCCTTTGTTGAGGTCGACATGTCCGTCGGTTCCCATTGGAGTCTTTGCGGGCTTGGCGTCCTTCATCCCAAACCGCTTGAGCAAGTCTTGCGTGTACTTCGTTTGAGAGATGAAGGTGTCGTCCTTGAATTGCTTCACTTGGAACCCAAGGAAGTAGTTCAACTCGCCCATCATCGACATCTCGAATTTCTGTGTCATCACCCTGCTAAACTCTTCACAAGACTTTTGGTTAGTAGAACCAAATATTATGTCATTGACATAAATTTGGCACACAAATAGGTCACCATCACAAGTCTTAGTGAAAAGAGTTGGATCGGCTTTTCCAACCTTGAAAGCATTAGCAATTAGAAAATCTCTAAGGCATTCATACCATGCTCTTGGGGCTTGCTTAAGTCCATAGAGCGCCTTAGAGAGCTTACACACGTGGTCGGGGTACCGTTCATCCTCAAAGCCAGGGGGTTGCTCCACGTACACCTCCTCCTTGATTGGCCCGTTGAGGAAAGCGCTCTTCACGTCCATTTGGAACAACCTGAAAGAATGGTGAGTGGCATAGGCTAACAAAATGCGAATCGACTATAGCCTAGCCACAGGAGCAAAAGTCTCCTTGAAATCCAAACCTGCGACTTGGGCATAACCTTTTGACACAAGTCGAGCCTTGTTTCGTGTCACCACCCCGTGCTCGTCTTGCTTGTTGCGGAACACCCACTTGGTTCCCACAAAGTTTTGCTTGGGACGTGGCACCAGTGTCCAAACTTCATTTCGCTTGAAGTTGTTGAGCTCTTCCTGCATGGCCAACACCCAGTCCGGATCTAGCAAGGCCTCTTCTACCCTGAAAGGCTCAATAGAAGAGACAAAAGAGTAATGCTCACAAAAATTAGCTAGACGTGAGCGAGTAGTTACTCCCTTGCTTATATCACCCAAGATCTGGTCGACGGGATGATTCCTTTGAATCGTCGCTCGAACTAGAGTTGGAGGGGCCCGTGGTGCTTCTTCCTCCACAACTTGATCTTCTTGTGCTTTCCCTTGATCACACGCCTCCTCTTGAGGAACCTGTTCATCATCTTGAGTTGGGGGGTGCACCATCGTTGAGGAAGAAGGTTGATCTTGCTCTTGGTGTTCCTTTGGTCGCACATCTCCAATCGCCATGGTGCGAATTGCATCCGTTAGAACATCATCTTCATCTATATCATCAAGATCAACTTGCTCTCTTGGAGAGCCATTAGTTTCATCAAATACAATGTCGCTACAGACTTCAACCAAACCCGATGATTTGTTGAAGACTCTATACGCCTTTGTATTTGAGTCATAACCTAGCAAAAACCCTTCTACAGCTTTGGGAGCAAATTTGGAATTCCTATCTTTCTTCACTAGTATGTAACATTTACTCCCAAATACACGAAAATAAGACACATTGGGTTTGTTACTGGTTAGAAGTTTATACGATGTCTTCTTGAGGAGGCGATGAAGGTAGACCCGGTTTATGGCGTGGCAAGCTGTGTTCACAGCTTCCGACCAAAACCGCTCGAGCGTCTTGAATTCTCCAAGCATCGTCCTCGCCATGTCTATAAGCGTCCTATTCTTCCTCTCTACCACACTGTTTTGCTGTGGTGTGTAGGGAGCAGAGAACTCGTGCTTGATTCCTTCGTCCTCAAGAAACTCCTCTACTTGAAGGTTCTTGAACTCGGACCCGTTGTCGCTTCTAATCTTTTTCACTTTGAGTTCAAACTCGTTTTGAGCTCGCTTTACAAAGCGCTTGAGGGTCTCTTGGGTTTCTGATTTATCCTGCAAAAAGAATACCCAAGTGAAGCAGGAAAAATCATCATCAACAACAAGACCATACTTACTCCCCCTATGCTGAGGTAGGCGACGGGTCCGAAGAGGTCCATGTGAAGTAGCTCCAAAGGTCTTGATGTGGTCATCACGTTCTTGCTGTGATGAGCGCTTCCCACTTGTTTGCCTAAGCCTTTGACCTTGCCTTGATTCCCATCTCCAAATATGATTGTATCTTGGGAATCCTTGTTCTTGACGTAGGAGGTGAACATCTTCTTCTTCCCCGTCTTGTGGTTTGTGCATCCGCTGTCGATAATCCAGCTTGAGCCCACGGATGCATAAACCTGCAAGGCAAATTAGGCTTGGGTTTTAGGTACCCAACTCTTGTTGGGTCCTATAAGGTTAGTTATAATAGTCTTTGGGACCCAAATGCAAGTCTTGTCTCCTTTGCATTTGGCCCCCAACTTCCTAGCAATCACTTTCTTATTCTTACGACAAATTGCAAAAGAAGTATTGCAAGCATGGTAAATTGTAGAAGGTTCATTACAAACTTTCCTAGGCACATGGGCAACATTTTTCCTAGGCATATTTCTACCATGCACAAAAGAAGAACTTGATGCAATCATAGCATGTGAATCATAAGCATAACTCCTATGAGCATTTCTAGAAAACTTTCTATCACTATAGATGAAAGCATGATTTCTTTGAGCACTATTTGCCATAGGGGCCTTCCCTTTCTCCTTGGCGGAAATGGGAGCCCTTTGACTTGTTAAGTTCTTGGCTTCCTTTCAAAAGCCAAGCCCATCCTTAATAGAGGGGTGTCTACCAACAGTGTAGGCATCCCTTGCAAATTTTAGTTTATCAAAGTCATTTTTGCTAGTCTTAAGTTGGGCATTAAGACTAGCCACTTCACCATTTAATTTTGTAATAGAGGTAAGGTGCTCAACACATGCATCAACATCAAAATCCTTACATCTATTACAGATAACAACATGCTCTACACAAGAACTAGATTTATTAACAACTTCTAGCTTAGCATTTAAATCATCATTAATACTTCTTAAGCTAGACACAGTTTCATGACAAGTAGATAATTCAGAGGAAAGCATCTCATTCCTTTTTACTTCTAAAGTAAGAGATTTTTGCACACTAATGAATTTGGCATGCTCTTCATATAAAATATCTTCTTGCTTCTCTAACAATCTATTCTTCTCATTTAAGGCATCAATCAATTCATTGATCTTATCAATTTTAGTTCTATCTAAACCTTTGAATAAACTTGTGTAGTCTACTTCATCATCACTAGATTCATCATCACTTGAAGAAGCATACGTAGGGGTATCTCGAGCGTTTACCTTTTTCTCCTTTGCCATGAGGCAGGTGTGGCGCTCATTTGGGAAGAGAGACGACTTGTTGAAGGCCGAGGCGGCGAGTCCTTCGTCATCGGAGTCGGACGAAGAGCAATCCGAATCCCACTCCTTGCCAAGGTGCGCCTCGCCCTTCGCCTTCTTGTAGGACTTCTTTTTCTCCCTCTTCCCGCTCTTTTCTTGTCCCTGGTCACTATCATTATCGGGACAGTTAGCAATAAAGTGACCAGTCTTACCACACTTGAAGCAGGAGCGCTTTCCCTTTGTCTTGCTTTTGTTGGGATGCTCCTTGCGTCCTTTTAGCGCCGTCTTGAAGCGCTTGATGATGAGGGCCATTTCATCTTCGTTTAGCCCGGCCGCCTCAACCTACGCCACCTTGCTAGGAAGCGCCTCCCTGCTGCTTGTTGCTTTGAGAGCAACGGTTTGAGGCTCGTAGATAGGCATTGGCCCATTCAATGCCTCATCAACATATCTTGCCTCCTTGATCATCATACGCCCGCTTACAAACTTTCCGAGTATTTCCTCGGGCGTCATATTTGTTGAAGCGTCCCCAATCCTCTGGGACTCAAATGTGATACAATTACTAGTCCCAGGAGGCTAGTAAACACATTTATACATCAGATGATACCAAATCTGCTTAAACGAGACAAACCTACAAAGGTGGCGAACAACTTTAAGAGTTGGTCCACAACTCGGGACATATCATCAGAGTGGGGCTGAAGCAGCCCGATATACGCAGTGAAGCAAATCAGCGGTCCAACAGCCACAGGCAAGGTTGGGAACAGTCGTAACTCTTACCCGATCTCCTTTTTCTGAAAAACAACAAATAAGCAAGGGTGAGTACAAACGTACTCAGCAGCCCACCTTCACCCGCGGAATGGGGAAATCAGATATAATGCATGGAATATGTAGAGCTTAGGATATTTGCAGAAACAACAATATTTTATGCAGGGTTGTTTTGACAAACATTTTGTATTTTGCAAAGCGCATCCTCTCCAAAAGGAGCAGGAAGTTCTGGACTAAACCATCCAGGTATCTCAGCAGTTTCCCACTGGTTTTCATTTTCAAAAACAGCTACTGGACTTCCCGTCCACCATAGCTCACGGCTCAACCGCCGGTCCTTTTAAAAACCACTTTTCTCAAACGCACCCTTTTTTTGGAAAACAAAACACTAATCGCCATACCACACCAGACTCGTCCATTCCTGTGGACATAGACTATTCGAATAGGTTTTCAAACTCTGTGTAGAGGTGTACACTTTACCCACTAGTCCGGCTCTGTGATCTCATAGCTAGTGAGACCCGAATCCGAATCTCTTTCTTTCCTCGCACGTCCTAACCTTAATGGTTATACCGGAAGGAGTCAGGCCACCGCCATGTCCAAACCGGACAAAACATTCCCCCTCCTTATCCTCCCAGTGCTCCCCAGCCTTCATAACCCTGGGGTTGGACCGTACGAGTTCAGATTGAGTGACTGCCCACACAGTCTCGAGTGGTTGTACTTATCATGAGTACAGGTAGTGAAGGATGACAAACCGGTCCTTATATGAGGGGACAATCCTTCTGCTCACGCTTAAACCAGCTGAGCCATCACCTTAGGCCCTCCCCTAAACCAGGGAGTCCTTGATCATCCCTACTCGAAGGTGATAAGGGTGAAAACCCTTCATCAAACACATTTTGAAAAGCATTTTCTTTTGAAAAACTCACACCTTTCCTCAAATCATTTGTAACAATTATATCAGGGATTGATTGCGGCAAGCGGCTGGGTGGCCATAATAACTTGTCTCAAAATCATATCATGCATAAAATAACAAGCTGAGGGTTGTGGTTGTAAAAGCATAGGTAATTTATGCATCAAAGGGATGCAGTGAGCTTGCCGTGCTTATCCCACGAAGGGGGAAGGAGAGCTCGCGGAACTGGCTTCTGGCTCCACTGCCTGGCATAGACTTGCAGATCTGGCCTCCATGAGACGGCACGAACACTCCGATAACTATGCAACATGAACAAGCAAACATACAAACCAACAAGTATACCAACAAATATTTAGTATAGTGGTCAGAATAGTGATATATGGATGGGTAGAGTCTTGAGTAGAATCTGTGTCATGTGGTGTTGTGATATTACTGATGGTGGAGTGGAGGTGCTTACCATGAGGGTGGACTAGAGGCGAAACGACACTATGCGTGTAGCCGGCAGAGCGGAGTAACTGAGTGGGTAGGGTGTTTGCCTTGGCTGAGTGTGTTGAGTGTGTGTGGAGAGGGAGAGGGTAGCTGGGTGTATTTATAGCTGGGTGTATGTGGTGTAGCACAGTGAAGTTCACTGTTGGCGAGAATAGTGACGAATGAATCGACTGACTTAGTCTGAACAGGGAGATCATAGGCAAAATATGGGATAAGAGTATTTTAGGAGTTTTCTGGAATATGAACCATGCTTAAGGGATGACATGGTTGGATAGGGAATAGTTTGATAAGAATTTAGAAATAAGAATTATTGGAATCTGAGTTTGGAATCCTGGTTCGAAGGAATCTTAAAGTTAAGCGTGCTCAACTTAGAGAAACCTGGGATGGGTGACCAGATGGGAAGTTCCCACTGGAAGGAAAATCACAGTCATCGGAGATCGTATGACTGGAATATGGGTCTGGCTGGTCTTAGGTGGACTGGACAACATGATGTATGAGTAGTTGAAATTTGGGGTGATCGGCTAATCGATGAATAGTAACGATGAATAGTAACGATGAATAGTGACGACGAAAAAGTTACTATAGATATCATCGATGAGTAGTAACGATGATAAATAGTAACAATGATGAATAGTAACAATGAATAGTAACGATGGTGAATAGTGTCGGTGAATAGTAATGATGAATAGTAACGGTGAATAGTTCGTATGAACGAACGATGAACGATGAATAGGAACGATGAATAGGAACTATGAACGAACGAACGAATGATCGAATGATCGGACGAACGAACTATCGGAATTTCGGCAGCATAACGGCAGGACAAAGATTATCTGGAAGAACGATGAATAGGGACTATGAACGAACGATGAATGATGAATAGGAACTATGAACGAACGATGAACGATCGAATGATCGAACGAACGAACGATCGGAATTTCGGCAGCATAACGGCAGGAAAAAGATTATTTGGATGAACGAACGGACGAACGATCGAATGATCGGACGAACGAACGATCGGAATTTCGGCAGCATAACGGCAGGACAAAGATTATCTGAAAGAATGATGAATAGGGACTATGAACGAACGATGAACGATGAATAGGAACTATGAACGAACGATGAACGATCGAATGATCGAACGAACGAACGATCGGAATTTCGGCAGCATAACGGTAGGAAAAAGATTATTTGGACGAACGAACGGACGAACGATCGAACGATCGGACGAACGGACGAACGAACCATGAATGATCGGACGAACGATCGAACGATCGGACGAACGAACGAACAAACTAAGAACAGGGGACGAACGATCGAAGAACGATCGAACGATCCTTGTGCTAGTGTGTGCTTGTGTGGAACATGGAGTGGGTGTGTGGGGGGGGGGGAAGAGAGTTGCCATGAAATGGCTTGGGGTGGGATGAGAGGAGGCCCTTGCCCCTCTATTTATAGCCATGGTGGGGGGATTAGGGGGAGGGATGAGAGGATTAGTGGGAGGATGAGAGGATTAGTGGGAGGATGAGAGAATTAGTGGGAGATTAGCATGGATTTGTCTTATATGAGTGTAATTAGCTTGTAGAGCTCACCGTATGACACCGGAGGCATACGTATACGTATGAGCATGAGGAAAGTTATGAAGAAAATATTTGTAGGGACTTCAAAAATGATTCTGAAGGTATTTCTTAGGAAGAAAATACTTGGAGATATATTGGTGGAATATTTGGGCAATATTTCTGGAAAGAACTTGAAGGGGATTACTCGGGAAATATCTGGGCAGTATTTCTGGAAAGAATTTGAGGGGGATCACTGGAGAAACATTTGTAGGATATTTGAGGAGGATTTTGGAGAGAATAAAGACCACTATATTTTATTTGCTGATATCAACTCGCAAACAAACATTTTGAAATGAAATTTGAAATTCATTTTGAATTTAGAGCGAGTTTGAGAAAATTTCAAGATTTGAATTTTTGGGATGCTACAAATCTACCCCACTAAAAATGAATCTCGTCCTTGAGATTCGGCTTAGAAGGGTTATGGGTATAGCTTTACTTCAGCTACATATCTTCACTTTGCAGACTCTTCGAGGAGATGGAACTTCAACAAAATCTGGCCTTTGAGGGGCATCCGGTTGCTAATTGCAAACGCTGATTCCGGCTACTCAAAGATCATCTTCAGGCTTCTGGCTTTCGCTTGGCAACTAGCTTATTGAAAAAGCATTGATGCCAACACACAAACCTTTCTCTTGCAAACTCCCACATGGATTCCTTACTTGATTGGTCTTTTGGTGCTTCATTAACGGAACTTGGGTGACCACTTCTCATCTAGAAACTTATATGCTTTGATGATCTGGTCCTTCACGAGCTTGCTACAGGCCTTCTTCTTTTTCTCCATAGCAGGAACTTTACTGGAACACTACCCCACTTAAAAAGAATGAGGGTAGAATTCTTGAATCTTGGGGATTTGAAGTCCTTGAAATACCTCATAACAAGGGTGTTACGGGTCCTTCTGCTGCTGTTGCTGCTTGAGCAGGCTGCGGAGGGATGACTGGCACAGGGTTGATTCTGGGAGAACCTTCTTCTTATCTTCTCTTCACTATCTTCTTTTCTCTTCTCACTTTTCACTTTTCACTGCCTCTTTCTTTCTCTTTGCTCTTCCCACTGGAGGATTCTATCGATGAGTATTACCATCATACAGAGGAGGAAACCAAAGACTATGAACCATGTGCAACAGTCTTCAACCCAAGAGTCACCAAGCATTGTGATCTTAGGGGCGAGGGAGTGGAAAATGGAGTTGCTTGCGATTTGGCAGAGGGGATTTTATCTGGAGTGTGCTATGCTTTGAGCGAGATGGGAGTTGAGGGGGCTAGTGGGGGAATTTATAAGCGAGTGGGGGTGCTCGGGTGTGGAGTGGCGATGACGGAGCAGGTGACACGCGGCAGCAGGTGCGACAAGGGGTGGGGGCTGTTGTCGGCGACGATGGCGGTGGTGGGTGCGCTGCAAAGGGAGGTGGGCGGCGGTAGTGCGCTGCAAAGGGGGCATGGGGGGTGGTGGTGCGCATGGAGGCGGGCACACGTGCGGGGGCACGAGTGAGTGGTGGGGCCGATGACCCTTATGTTTGTGGTCTCTGGTTCCAAGAATCTTTGCCTCTCTGTATGGTAATAACTCCTTCTGTCCTCTTTTTCTGTTTACTTTGACTCAGGGGTAGTGCTTTGATTCTCACGGTCGGTCCTTTTGACTGAGCAGCTGGGCTGGTTCCTTCTGTAGCTTACTCCAGGCTTCAAGGGTAAGCTTCCCGGTATCTTCTTGGGCAAGGTGCTTTTCTCTTGAGATGGGTTAAGATGAGAATGGAAGCATAAGGTGAGGATTAGCTCTAATTTGTGTTCTATGTTTTTAGAGAAAACCTTTCACACAAGCTCAGCAATGATAAGCACAAACAAATCAAATATTTTGAATAAGGGAAGAATAGAGTTTTTCCAAAGCATGGACTACTCAGATTCGAGGGGCTAAGCATAACTACTATTACTCGGCTCCTGAACTGAGAACTATGCTTAAATACGACTTATGAGCACTAACGTTAAAGCATCACATATGCACTCAAAAGGGAGAAAACATCAAGCAAAATTCATTTTGAAATGCCCTAGAGGGCCACACAATTAGAGTTTTGCAAAACACGAGTCTACACGATTACCTCTCATACATGCAGGGCTCTAGCCAAAGTGAAGAAAAACTTCACTACCCAATGCATGCAGAGGACTGGGCATAACTAACTTCAGATCTGGCAGCTTCTCTTCTGGCAAGGCTGGCTCACAACTTCAATCTGAGACATCTCCTGGATGGGTCAAGAGCGAGCTGATGTTGATGACTTCTTCTGGCGGTGACTGAGATGGCAGGACAGGGTTGAACTCTTCTTCAAGCGGGACTGGCTCTTGTAGCTCCTCAGAGGGCGGCGGTGCTGGCGGGGTGCTTGCAGCTTCTTCCTTGACTTCAAGGAATGGTGCTGGAATCTTCTTCATGGTGAAGGGCTCAAACTACTCCAGCGGGGGATCTTGGGAGGATTCAGGGTGCTCTTGCTTATCCATAGCCTGAGGGAAGACTGGAATTCCTTCCAAGACTATGGCTCCTTCCGGGAGTTCCCAAGCCTTCTTTTCTCCTCTGGTAGAGACTGGGTGACCTTCAAGAATCTGGGGATCTTCAGCTCTCCTGGGTTGAACTGGGTTGGATGAAGCGGGCTCTTGGATCCGCAGGGCTCTACGTTGGTTGTGGGTTATCAAGTAGGCCTCCATCAACTTCTGGACATGCTCATCCTTGGTGTTGGGGGCCTTCGTCCTCCGAAGGTCCTCAAAAACATGATTTGACAATGTTTTCCAAGTGGATTATGTGAACAGGTATCTTCGGACTCAGAATTATGAACATAAAGCACGGTCAGGACGAAGCCTGAGCCAGACGAAGGACGAGCTGATTACCAAGTTCTACGAAGGACGGTGCATAGCCGAAGCTGTGTGCAGGGAAGCTTCGTCGCGATAGCGGAAAGGGGAACCGACTTAAAGATGAAAAGACTACGTGGGCCTCGACAGATTTCCATAAGCCGTTAACAAATGTAATGGATATGGATGTAATTTTACGTGGGCTGCGTCCCGCGTCTATAAATAGATGAACAGTACTCCCGTACTGTTCACGCTGACTTGGCATCTGCTTTTGCGTCACGCTTGTACTTTTTACCTTCTCTCAGGACCGAAGGTACATTTGTAATTTGAAATCATTTCTATTTTTCATGTTAATAAAATAGAAATGATTCTATAATGGTGTTTATATTATATTTCATGCCCTATATGAATCCTTCGTCATTACTTGTTATGTTTACGAAGGTATGTCTCTTGTGACCTTCGTCCGAAATACATTATCTCCCGAAGGGACATAATGTTCCGAAGGACGAAGGACTTTAACACTTAACATTTTTTATGTTGCCTTGTTCTTAACTCTTAACCTTTGAGAACAAGTCCCCAACATTGGCGCCCACCTCCGGTGAACTCACTTCCACTTCGAGTTTTTTGAACACCTTCGGAAGCTGTAGACCTTCGCTATGGCACCGAAGAAAGCTTCAGCGGCTGGGGCTGCAGCACTGCAACCGCTGGACCACAACCAGGAGACCGTCTCTCTTCGGGACGCCCGAAGCCAGAAGAGAAAGGCCGTCAGCCCAACGCTTCAGGAGGAAGAGCTAGACCAAGAAATCAGGGATATGGAGATGCTACATCAACAGGTGCAGAGAAAGAAGGAGAAGATGGCCCGGCTAGCTGAGTTGCAACGGCAGATAGACGAAGCCTCTGAGGAAGTTCGCCATCTTACTCATGATGAGCAAAACAGAAGGCCTCAGCAGAAAGACCTTCATCAGGAGGGCTTCGTCAACGAAGATGACTGGTATGACAATTTCCATCAGGGAAATTTTGTTTTCGATGATGCTTCACCTTTGTCCGCTGAGCTGCAGGCTACACCTTGGCCTCCATCCTATAAGCCACCCCAGCTTCCCATGTTCGACGGCCACTCAGACCCAAAGCAGTTCTTAATGAGCTACGAAGCAACAGTGTCTTCGTATGGGGGCAATGCTGCAGTCATGGCGAAGTCTTTCGTTATGGCCGTCAGGAATGTTGCTCAGACCTGGTATTCCTCCCTTCGACCAGGAACGATCACCTCATGGCAGAAGCTGAAGGATATGTTGTTAACCAGTTTTCAAGGATTTCAGACGAAGCCGGTTACTGCTCAAGCCTTGTTTCAGTGCACTCAGGATCATGAAGAATACCTTCAGGCGTATGTCCGAAGGTTCTTGCGTTTGAGGGCACAGGCACCAACGGTGCCCAATGAAATTGTTATCGAAGCCATGATCAAGGGGCTTCGTCCTGGACCTGCAGCCCAATACTTTGCTAGGAAGCCTCCTCAGACTCTGGAGAAGCTACTCCAAAAGATGGACGAGTACATTCGTGCAGATAACGACTTTCGCCAAAGAAGGGAGGAGGCCTTCAGATTTTCTGAAATGACCAGGGGCTTCGGGGGACGATTCTATCCGAGGCATGTCAGGTCCATCCACAACACTCAAAATGATGATAAGGGCAGTCAGCAGAACAGGCCGCAGTGCTCCTCACAGGCTTCGGGGCAGCAGCAAACTTTCTTTCGGCCACCAGCTCCAAGAGGCAGAGGCGCCAGGGGCTTCGGCGGGAGATTTGGAGATCAACCAAGGAGGACGTTTTGCTTATTCTGCGGTGAGAACAAGGGCCATACCACCAGGATGTGCCATGTTACCATCCAGAAACAAAAGGAGCTAGCAGAAGCTGCAGCGCAACAGGGACAGCCGAAGCAGGTCATGCATACTGCTTCGTACCATCAGCCTTACATCCCGGAGTACGTGGGCAACCACCCTGCAGTTTCCGTAGCTTCGGCAAGTCAACCTCAAGCTTCATGGCAACAGCCCCCGCCTCCACCTCCGCTGCAACAAGGCCAGCAGCCAGAAGGGAGCCAATATGTTCCGCACCAAAGGGATATCAGAGAGCAATCTGAAGCCCGTACAGTCAATAGTACTGTGCCAGAGTCGAAGCACATTTATTGACAAATATCCTACTTTGATAGCAGTCTTTTCCGTTTAAGTTCTGTTTTCTGTGTAATAAAGAACACTTCAGATTTCATATAATAGTTTCGTGGTTGGTTATCAGAAAAACCTATCTTCTCTACAGGTTTAAGTTGCTGAAGCTTAAAAATTTGCGGTAACAAGGAGGATCTTCGGATTATTAAAAACCCTTCGAAGCAACAAAAAGTCGTTCTAAGGAGCGCAGAGTAAGTCGCCGAAGTTACAAAAAGCCGTTCCAAAGGGAGCGCAGTGTAAGTTTTTTGCTCCAAAGACGTTCCTAAGGGAATGCAGAGCATACAGCGAAAAGTCAACGCTGATACCGCCTAAGTAAAAGGCGAAGAAGCTCCAAAGACGTTCCTAAGGGAATGCAGAGCTTATACCGCCTAAGTAAAAGGCGAAGAAGCTCCAAAGACGTTCCTAAGGGAATGCAGAGCTTATACCGTCTAAGTAAAAGGCGAAGAAGCTCCAAAGACGTTCCTAAGGGAATGCAGAGCTTACGAATATATTTTGTATGTATCTTCGGAACAAATGTCATTTGCATAACATAACATCATCACATCATTTTGCATAACATAAGCATCATACATCATGTTGCATTTGGCAAAAGAAGGGGACACAGTATCAACCTTCAAAAGGACGCTTTGAGAAAGTGAAAATTGTGTAAAGTCACGAGGGAATACAATGATAATCTTCGGAATACAGCTTCGGAGAATATTTTTACGAAGCATGGACGAGCTTCATCAGAGCAATATCGAAATTGTATAGCTTCGGAGAATGTTTTCATGAAGCATGAACGTGTTTCATCAGAATAATTTTAACGGAGAATGTCTTCTTCACGAAGCATGAAAAGAAGGGAAGGTGTTTTTTCGCCGAAGGCTCAAAAATGGTATGTATGTAGAGTTTCATGCATCGTGAAGAATTGAATAATGAAAAGAGACTTGTATATTACATTCAAATGTACAAAATGTTACATAGATCACACTTTAAATGTTTTTTCTAAATAGCATCTAGTCTTCTCTTAATACTGCTTCGGCGGCTTCATTTAGAAGTTGATCAACAACTTTATCCATGATAGCTTCGGCCATTTGTTTAATTTCGTCATCCCCTTTTGTGTGGGGGTCGGCAGTCGATCCAGCAGCTTCTGAGGGAAGAAAACATTTTTTCATTACTATTACAAATCGCGAGCAAAGTTTGAAATAAAAATTACAACACAATAAGAACGACTAATTAATACCTAATTGCCTTTCGGGCTTTGTACTTCTTTCGGCAGCTTCTGCCACCTTTCTAGCATCATGGATGCCTTTTTCGCTTCTTTGAATTATTTCTTGCGCCATTTCTCGGCCGCCATTGTCCCAGATATCAGTGAAGAATTTACCGCCAACCATGCTGGCTTCGGTCGAGGGATCTTTGATATCTTCCGAGGATAGGGCAGCTTCGGATTGAGCTAAGGATTTTATATGTTCACAACCTTTTTTCTCCAAAACAGCAGCAATTCCCCTGGCGCCTGAAAAAGCGCAGATGTCACCGCGGCTGCTCAGGATTTCCTCGAAGGCTTCTGCTTCGTGACTAATCCAGTCCAGTGGACCTTCGGGATTGCCTCTTGAAAAGTCCTCTTCACTAGAAAAGGCGCCAACGCTGGCGAAGCTGGATTTTATCTTTTTCACGCATTCTACAGATTTAACATAACATTTCCTCTGAGATGCACGAAGCTCTTTAACACTTAACTCCAATTTATTGACCATATGATCACTGAGTTCTCGTTTTGTTTCCTCCAGCACACGTTCCTCTTTAGCTCTAGCCAGCTGTTTCTGAAGATCTTTAATTTCACGTTTTTGGGCTTCGGCCTGGGTTTTTGAAGCAGCTTCGTCTTTCTTTACTTTATCTACCAGTGTAAGCAGAATCTTATCCTTTTCCAGAGCTTCGTTTCTCAGTTTGATAACTTCGGAGCGTAAATTGTTAAACGCAATGTCGTAGCTTTCATCTTCGGCGCTTTTTTGGGCTCTTAATGCGTTGCTTAGAATCAAGCCCTATACGAAAAAGAATCCATATAAGAATAAAGGAATGAATTACGTATTAAAAAAGTTTTTTTCAAACGCTTAATTTCCATACCTTTAGACTATTGTACGCAAGACTGTCTGCGAGATCCTCTTTCGTCATGGCGCATAATCCAGCTTCGAGTTTTGGGAAACCCATACTCCTGGCCATCTCCCGGCAGACAGATAATTCTTTGTTATCAGGGAGGCAGTATAGGAAGTCATCTTCATTTGTCCCATTGAATACTACTGCCCCCTTCGGATACTTTAACTCCCTAGCATAGTGATTCGCTTCATAGATTTCTTCTTCAGACAGTTTCTTCCCCGAAGCATGTCGCACGATGTAATCGCGTATGCTGGAGGGAGCTTCGGGGGTGGCCGTGTCAATTTCTTCAACCAAGGCTGGTTCTGATACTTTCTCGGATTGTTCCTTGGTGGGCTCTGAAGGCCCAGCTTTAGCTTCAGCTTGTTGTTTCGAAGCTTCAGTAGATGCTTCAGCGAGTTCAGCAGACTCCTTTGCGGTTGTGCTTGAAGACTTAATTGTCTCCAAGACATCCAGTACGTTCACCATCCGTTTTCTTCTTGGGGTCACCAATGGGCCCTTTTGATTTTTTGTTGTTTCGACATTTGCTGAAGGACTTAAAATTTCTGATGTTTTTGGCCCTTCAGTCTTCGGTTTTTCTGCTTTTTCGGCTGAAGGTGCTTCAGTTTTTTCTTCTATCTTCGGCACTGGAGCTAGTTCTGTAGCTTCAGAGGTCAAAGAAACTTCACCAATAAATTCTGGCACTGTGGCCGGCTCAATAAAGCGAGTTCGATGGGTGAGCACCTTCATCTTTTTCCTTTGAGGCGCTGGCTCACTAGTGGCACTCGTGGTAGCTTCTGTCGCAGGAGAAGTATTTTTCCTTTTGCGGCCCAATACCGGATAGTGATAGTCAGGGTAGATAAACCTGACTGCATCAAATACACGGTTGAGCCTTTTCTTTTTTCGGCCTCCGAAGGCTGCTGATAACGCAGTGTTCTCGGCCTTCGAATATGCCCCAAGAAGTTCGTCACTTAATGTTTCAATGCTTTTCAACCAATCGTCATCAGGTTCAACAAATTTATCCCCATATTTGAATGTGTATTTTAGTCTGACTAGTCCGCCTTCGTCGGACTCTTTAATGGTCTCCTTCGGCATTTCCCACTTTTCTGCAAGTGGCCATACCCTGAAGGCAATGTGCTCTTGAACTAAGTCCCTTGTCCCAATGAAAGAGCAGATTATGCCGAAGGCTCTTTGGCATTCTTCGGCTGCTTCATCCATTTCAACCTTCGGCCTTCGAAGTCCGAAGCGTTGCCAGATGGGGCGCATAATGATACTCTTGACATTTTCTTGCGCTGTTAAGTCATTTTTCACATAGAACCACTCTGTCATCCAGGCTCCGGGCCACCTCTTCCGAAAGGTCGGCACAGGGCAGCTTGACCCGGAGCGGGCACCGAAGCTATAACACCCAAAATTGTTGTGATATTGTTCTTTTCCCCAGGGCTTCGTCTCGTATAGTAACTCATGAATGTTGCAGAAGCTTTTAGCGTTTGGTTCCAAACCTTGACTCCTCACAGCCCAGACAAACACCCCCATTCTTATGATGGCTTCGGGGGTAATTTGATGAAGGTAGACTTGAAATGTCTTCAGGACTTCAACAACAAAGTTGCTTAGGGGGAATCGAAGCCCAGCCTTGAGAAAGCTTCGGAAGATTACGACTTCATCTTCTTCTGGGGTGGGAGAAGTCTTCTCTCCAGCGTCAGCCCTCACAATAGATATATCTCGAAAATACCGCCCCCTCATATTATCAATATGACTCTGCTTGATAGTGGTTTTCCCGAAAACCGTGTGACTTGGCCGCCATGGCCGATCTTCGGCCTCTTCCCCACCACTTTCTACATCATAGCTGTCGCTGTCACCAGTATCTTCGGACAAACCTTCAAGAATCTCCTTCGTGATTTTCTCCGTATTGGTCTCCGCCATCGCTATGAGGAACCCCAAATTCTTCTCTTCCTCGAGACTCAGCTTCGTCTCAGCAGGGATCTTCTTACCTTCAGACATCTTCGGAAACGCTAAAAAACTGTTTTCAGGGCCGAAGATTCGAAATCAAAAAGGTCACCAATCTTAATGCACAAGAGCTAAAAATTTAGTGGACCGAAGCAGATGGCAAGTGTGCGTACCAAATGAGTTGGCGGTGTGATCTTATTTATACGCCCAGGGCGCTGAAAATTGAAAGACCCCGCTTGTCAGTGAATGTTGCTATTCTAGCAAAGGGAAGGTGTTTTTTCGGACCTTCGGCTCAAGGCCTTCGTCCATATCGCAATCTGAATTTATTATTAACAAATTAATATTGCGAGGGGCTACTGTTGGGGGCCTTTGTCCTCCGAAGGTCCTCAAAAACATGATTTGACAATGTTTTCCAAGTGGATTATGTGAACAGGTATCTTCGGACTCAGAATTATGAACATAAAGCACGGTCAGGACGAAGCCTGAGCCAGACGAAGGACGAGCTGATTACCAAGTTCTACGAAGGACGGTGCACAGCCGAAGCTGTGTGCAGGGAAGCTTCGTCGCGATAGCGGAAAGGGGAACCGACTTAAAGATGAAAAGACTATGTGGGCCTCGACAGATTTCCATAAGCCGTTAACAAATGTAATGGACATGGATGTAATTTTACGTGGGCTGCGTCCCGCGTCTATAAATAGATGAACAGTACTCCCGTACTGTTCACGCTGACTTGGCATCTGCTTTTGCGTCACGCTTGTACTTTTTACCTTCTCTCAGGACCGAAGGTACATTTGTAATTTGAAATCATTTCTATTTTTCATGTTAATAAAATAGAAATGATTCTATAATGGTGTTTATATTATATTTCATGCCCTATATGAATCCTTCGTCATTACTTGTTATGTTTACGAAGGTATGTCTCTTGTGACCTTCGTCCGAAATACATTATCTCCCGAAGGGACATAATGTTCCGAAGGACGAAGGACTTTAACACTTAACATTTTTTATGTTGCCTTGTTCTTAACTCTTAGCCTTTGAGAACAAGTCCCCAACACTTGGCTTGCTTCAGGGCTTCAACAGCAATGACTTCACGATTTTCCAAGGCAGTTGCACGGGCTTGAGCTATGGTGAGATCCACATGGAGCTGACGGTTGCGCTTCTCTGCATCTTCTGCTCGGGCAATCATGTGACAGTGGTGCCGAGCCAAGAAATCATAATGTGCATCCAGGGTGAGCAGGTATGCAATGAGGTACACGACCGTGGGGTCGTCCTCAGGCAGCTGCTGACCTTCCAAGGCACGCATCCTAGCCATCCAAACGGGACGGTCTCTCTGAAAGGGTGGAAAGAATCTGAGCAGGGTGTCAGCCACTTCTTCTTCATAGATCTGACACAAGGTCCTCAATGCCTTGCGAGCGACGACTTGGCAGGTGTCTTTGAATCTGTGCCCAGCAGCAGTGACACTCCATTCCACATGGTGCGGACTGGATCCAATGTGTACAGTCACGACACACTTCTCTGTGCCATGCTCGACGAATTCACGACCATCGTACTCTGGCTGGCTCCTGATTCCGAGGCGGACTGTGCATGCTCTTAGCAACTTGGGGAAACCATCTTCATTCTGGCAAAAGCTGGTTTAGCAGCGAACCTCCATCTGACTTCTGAGAGAAGGAAAGGGGAAAGCATTTTTGAAATGAAGGGATGAGAGCAAGAATTTTTTTAAGAAAATAGTTTTGACTCAAAAACTTTTGGATTAGGCTAAGGGTTACGTCCTGCGTCAACCTAACAGCTCCGATACCACCTGAAGCGTCCCCAATCCTCTGGGACTCAAATGTGATACAATTACTAGTCCCAGGAGGCTAGTAAACACATTTATACATCAGATGATACCAAATCTGCTTAAACGAGACAAACCTACAAAGGTGGCGAACAACTTTAAGAGTTGGTCCACAACTCGGGACATATCATCAGAGTGGGGCTGAAGCAGCCCGATATACGCAGTGAAGCAAATCAGCGGTCCAACAGCCACAGGCAAGGTTGGGAACAGTCGTAACTCTTACCCGATCTCCTTTTTCTGAAAAACAACAAATAAGCAAGGGTGAGTACAAACGAACTCAGCAGCCCACCTTCACCCGCGGAATGGGGAAATCAGATATAATGCATGGAATATGTAGAGCTCAGGATATTTGCCGAAACAGCAATATTTTATGCAGGGTTGTTTTGACAAACATTTTGTATTTTGCAAAGCGCATCCTCTCCAAAAGGAGCAGGAAGTTTTTCAATATTAGAACAAAATCCCCTGGACTAAACCATCCAGGTATCTCAGCAGTTTCCCACTGGTTTTCATTTTCAAAAACAGCTACTGGACTTCTCGTCCACCATAGCTCACGGCTCAACCGCCGGTCCTTTTAAAAACCACTTTTCTCAAACGCACCCTTTTTTTGGAAAATAAAACACTAATTGCCATACCACACCAGACTCGTCCATTCCTGTGGACATAGACTATTCGAATAGGTTTTCAAACTCTGCGCAGAGGTGTACACTTTACCCACTAGTCCGGCTCTGCGATCTCATAGCTAGTGAGACCCGAATCCGAATCTCTTTCTTTCCTCGCACGTCTAACCTTAATGGTTATACCGGAACGAGTCAGGCCACCGCCATGTCCAAACCGGACAAAACATTCCCCCTCCTTATCCTCCTGGTGCTCCCCAGCCTTCATAACCCTAGGGTTGGACCGTACGAGTTCAGATTGAGTGACTGCCCACACAGTCTCGAGTGGTTGTACTTATCATGAGTACAGGTAGTGAAGGATGACAAACCGGTCCTTATATGAGGGGACAATCCTTCTGCTCACGCCTAAACCAGCTGAGCCATCACCTTAGGCCCTCCCCTAAACCAGGGAGTCCTTGATCATCCCTACTCAAAGGTGATAAGGGTGAAAACCCTTCATCAAACACATTTTGAAAAGCATTTTCTTTTGAAAAACTCACACCTTTCCTCAAATCATTTGTAACAATTATATCAGGGATTGATTGCGGCAAGCGGCTGGGTGGCCATAATAACTTGTCTCAAAATCATATCATGCATAAAATAACAGGCTGAGGGTTGTGGTTGTAAAAGCATAGGTAATTTATGCATCAAAGGGATCCAGTGAGCTTGTCGTGCTTATCTGGCGAAGGGGGAAGGAGAGCTCGCGGAACTGGCTTCTGGCTCCACTGCCTGGCATAGACTTGCAGATCTGGCCTCCATGAGACGACACGAACACTCCGATAACTATGCAACATGAACAAGCAAACATACAAACCAACAAGTATACCAACAAATATTTAGTATAGTGGTCAGAATAGTGATATATGGATGGGTAGAGTCTTGAGTAGAATCTGTGTCATGTGGTGTTGTGATATTACTGATGGTGGAGTGGAGGTGCTTACCAGGAGGGTGGACTAGAGGCGAAACGACACTATGCGTGTAGCCGGCAGAGCGGAGTAACTGAGTGGGTAGGGTGTTTGCCTTGGCTGAGGGTGTTGAGTGTGTGTGGAGAGGGAGAGGGTAGCTGGGTGTATTTATAGCTGGGTGTATGTGGTGTAGCACAGTGAAGTTCACTGTTGGCGAGAATAGTGACGAATGAATCGACTGACTTAGTCTGAACAGGGAGATCATAGGCAAAATATGGGATAAGAGTATTTTAGGAGTTTTCTGGAATATGAACCATGCTTAAGGGATGACATGGTTGGATAGGGAATAGTTTGATAAGAATTTAGAAATAAGAATTATTGGAATCTGAGTTTGGAATCCTGGTTCGAAGGAATCTTAAAGTTAAGCGTGCTCAACTTAGAGAAACCTGGGATGGGTGACCAGATGGGAAGTTCCCACTGGAAGGAAAATCACAGTCACCGGAGTTCGTATGACTGGAATATGGGTCTGGCTGGTCTTAGGTGGACTGGACAACATGATGTATGAGTAGTTGAAATTTGGGGTGATCGGCTAATCGATGAATAGTAACGATGAATAGTAACAATGAATAGTGACGACGAAAAAGTTACTATAGATATCATCGATGAGTAGTAATGATGATAAATAGTAACAATGATGAATAGTAACAATGAATAGTAACGATGGTGAATAGTGTCGGTGAATAGTAATGATGAATAGTAACGGTGAATAGTGATGGTGGATAGTTCGTATGAACGAATGATGAACGATGAATAGGAACTATGAACGAACGAACGAATGATCGAATGATCGGACGAACGAACGATCGGAATTTCGGCAGCATAACAGCAGGACAAAGATTATCTGGAAGAACGATGAATAGGGACTATGAACGAACGATGAACGATGAATAGGAACTATGAACGAACGATGAACGATCGAATGATCGAACGAATGAACGATCGGAATTTCGGCAGCATAACGGCAGGAAAAAGATTATTTGGATGAACGAACGGACGAACGATCGAATGATCGGACGAACGAACGATCGGAATTTCGACAGCATAACGGCAGGACAAAGATTATCTGAAAGAACGATGAATAGGGACTATGAACGAACGATGAACGATGAATAGGAACTATGAACGAACGATGAACGATCGAATGATCGAACGAACGAACGATCGGAATTTCGGCAGCATAACGGTAGGAAAAAGATTATTTGGACGAACGAACGGACGAACGATCGAACGATCGGACGAACGGACGAACGAACCATGAACGATTGGACGAACGATCGGACGAACTAAGAACAGGGGACGAACGATCGAAGAACGATCGAACGATCCTTGTGCTAGTGTGTGCTTGTGTGGAACATGGAGTGGGTGTGTGTGTGGGGGGAAGAGAGTTGCCATGAAATGGCTTGGGGTGGGATGAGAGGAGGCCCTTGCCCCTCTATTTATAGCCATGGTGGGGGGATTAGGGCGAGGGATGAGAGGATTAGTGGGAGGATGAGAGGATTAGTGGGAGGATGAGAGAATTAGTGGGAGATTAGCATGGATTTGTCTTATATGAGTGTAATTAGCTTGTAGAGCTCACCGTATGACACCGGAGGCATACGTATACGTATGAGCATGAGGAAAGTTATGAAGAAAATATTTGTAGGGACTTCAAAAATGATTCTGAAGGTATTTCTTAGGAAGAAAATACTTGGAGATATATTGGTGGAATATTTGGGCAATATTTCTGGAAAGAACTTGAAGGGGATTACTCGGGAAATATCTGGGCAGTATTTCTGGAAAGAATTTGAGGGGGATCACTGGAGAAACATTTGTAGGATATTTGAGGAGGATTTTGGAGAGAATAAAGACCACTATATTTTATTTGCGGATATCAACTCGCAAACAAACATTTTGAAATGAAATTTGAAATTCATTTTGAATTTAGAGCGAGTTTGAGAAAATTTCAAGATTTGAATTTTTGGGATGCTACATTTGTGTACCTAGGATTCTCACGGATTGAATTCACAAGATGAAGATCAAGAACAGTGAAGGACCTGAGCATAAGCCGGACGACATCGTGATCGGTCCATCTTGTGCTTCCATAGCTCCTGATTTTGTTGACCAGGGTCTTGAGCCGGTTGTACATTTGCGTTGGCTCCTCTCCCCTGATCATTGCGAACCTCCCCAGTTCGCCTTCCACCAACTCCATCTTGGTGATCATGGTGGCGTCGTTCCCCTCATGAGAGATCTTGAGGGTGTCCCAGATTTGCTTGGCGTTGTTCAAGCCGCTCACCTTATTGTACTCGTCCCTGCACAAGGATGCTAACAAAACAGTGGTAGCTTGTGCATTTTTATGGATTTGCTCATTAATGAAAACGGGGTTGTCAGTACTATCAAAAAGCATTCCGTTTTCAACAATCTCCCAAATGCTTGGATGGAGAGAGAATAGGTGACTACACATTTTGTGACTCCAAAATGGGTACTCTTCTCCATCAAAGTGCGGAGGTTTCCCAAGTGGAATTGAAAGTAAATGGGCATTAGAGTTAAATGGAATATGAGAATAATCAAAAGAAAAGTTTGAGTTGACTGTTTTCTTTTTCTCGTCGTAGTCATCGTCACTTTGGGAACAAGAAGACTCGTCGCTGTCGTAGTAGACGATCTTCTTGATGCGCCTCTTCTTTTTCCGTCCTTCTTTTTATGACTCGAGCCAGAGTCAGTAGGTTTGTCGTCCCTTGGCTCGTTGAAGATGGATTTCTTCTCCTTATCGTTGACCACCATTCCCTTTCCCTTAGGATCCATCTCTTCGAGCGATTAGTCCCTTTTTTTGAAGAGAACGGCTCCGATACCAATTGAGAGCACTTAGAGGGGGGTGAATAGGTGATCCTGTAAAAAACGAATACTTGTAGCCACAAAATTTGGTTAAGTGTTAGCTCAATAGAATCAAGTGGCTAAGGACCAAGCTCTTGTGAAACACAATGGACACGAAGAACACAAGCACAAGAGACACGGTGATTTATCCCGTGGTTCGGCCAAGTAGCACTTGCCTACTCCACGTTGTGGCGTCCCAATGGACGAGGGTTGCACTCAACCCCTTTCAAGTGATCCAATGATTAATTGAATACCACGGTGTTTCCCTTTCTTTTACTATCTCCCGTTTGCGAGGAATCTCCACAACTTGGAGCCTCTCGCCCTTACAATTGATGATCACAAAGAAGCACGGAAGTAAGGGAGGGGATAGCAACACACACAAGACTCAAAGCACGAACACAAACACACACACAAGCCACAACTTGAGCTCACAACACAATGCGAGGAGTTCTCTACTCAACTAGAGCTCAAGTCACTTATCACAAAGAATCGAATGCGCGAGAATGGAGTCTTGGTGCTTAGAGATGATCAAAGAATGCTTGAGTGACTCCTCCATATGCCTAGGGGTCCCTTTTATAGCCTCAAGGCAGCTAGGAGCCGTTGGAAGCAATCTGGGAAGGCAATTCTTGCCTTCTGTCGGGTGGCGCACCAGACAGTCCGGTGCACCACCGGACAGGCACTGTTCATGGTCCGATGCAGATCTTCTTCCTAAAATGGCACAGCCGACCGTTGCAGAATTGTAGCTGTTGGCACACCGGACAATGTCCGGTGCACACCAGACAGTCCGGTGCCTCCCGCCGACCGTTGACGCGCCCATGCGTCGCGCGCGGATTGCGCGGCCGACCGTTGGCGCAGTCGACCGTTGGCTCACCGGACAGTCTGGTGTCTCACCGGACCGTCTGGTGAATTTTAGTCGTACGCCGTTGAACGATTTCCGAGAGCGACGACTTCGCCGCAGACGGCTCACCGGACAGTCCGGTGAATTATAGCCGTACACCGCCGTCAGTTTCCGAGAGTGGCCTGTTCACCGGAGGCTGGCCTGGCGCACCGGACACTGTCCGGTGCACCACCGGACAGTCCGGTGTGCCAGACTGCACTGAGTGTTGGCTGCTTCGAGCCAAGTTCTTTTCTTCTTCTCTTTTCTCTGATTTCAGCACTTAGACAAATATATTAGTTCATAAAAACCAATGTACTAAGTCTAGAATCATACATTTGCTTTGATTATCACTTTTCTCTTGATTTAGCACAAGAGGGCTCATTTAAATGTGTTGGGCACTCAATCACCAAAACATAATGGAAATTGCCCAAAGGCACATTTCCCTTTCAGCAGCTCGGTCTGGGTGCACCGGACAGTGTCCAGTGTGCCAGGCCAGCCTCCGGTGAACAAGCCACTCTCGGGAATTGACGGCGGTGTACGACTATAATTCACCGGACTGTCCGGTGGTGCACCGGACTGTCCGGTGAGTCGTCCGCGGCGAAGTCGTCGCTCTCGGGAAACGTTCAACGGCGTATGGCTAAAATTCACCGGACTGTCCGGTGAGCCAACGGTTGACTGCGCCAACGGTCGGCCGCGCAATTCGCGCGCGACGCGTGGGCGCGCCAACGGTCGGCAGGGGGCACCGGACTGTCCGATGTGCACCGGATAGTGTCTGGTGTGCCAACTGCTGCAAATCTGCAACGGTCGGATGTGCCAGAAAAGGAAGGAGATCACGCACCGGACAGCTACAGGGACTGTCCGGTGGCGCACCAGACTGTCCGATGCGCCACCCGACAGAAGGCAAGATTTGCCTTCCAAAGTTGCCTCCAACGGCTCCTAGCTGCCTTGGGGCTATAAAAGGGACCCCTAGGCGCATGGAAGAGTAACCCAAGCATTCTTTGATCATTCCTAAGCATCCATACTCCACTCTCACGCATTTGATTCTTTGTGCTAGCAATTTGAGCTCCTCTTGAGTGGAGAACTCCGTGTGTTGAACTTAGAGCTCAAGTTGTGACCTGTGTGCGTGATTGTACTCTCGTTTTGAGTCTTGTGTGCGTTTCTCTCCCCTCTCGTACTTCCGTGCTTCTTTGTGATCATCAATTGTAAGGGCGAGAGGCTCCAAGTTGTGGAGATTCTTCGCAAACAGGAGAAAGTATAAGAAAGAAGAACACCGTAATATTCAAGTTGATCACTGGATCACTTGAAAGGGGTTGAGTGCAACTATAGATGTCCAAACGGGCGGCACGGCCCGACCCAACCCGAGCCCGTTCCAGCCCGGCCCGTTTGAGCCCGACCCGTTTGAGCCCGAGCAGATAATCGGGTCGGGCCGCCCGACGGGCTGACTACACCAGCCGAGCACGGCACTGAACCAGCCCATCCGTGCCGGGCTGGCCCGAAAAGCACGGCCCATGGAGGAGCCCGTGCCAGCCCGAGCACGACGGTCGGCGTTCCTCATCGCGATCCGCGCGCGCAGCCGAGGGGACTCGCAGAAGACGGCCGCTGACTTCCTCTACGTCGGCACGGTGGAGGAGCGGAGACCGAGAGGCCACCATGGAGCTTCGGCCTGGAGCACTGATTCCGGTTGTCCCTGGTGCTGCTGGTGAGCGCGTGCCCGTACTCGGTGACGAGCAGAGCAGCGAAAGGCGAGGCCGTCAAACAAGCCGGTGGCGCTGGAGCAATCCTCGTGAGCGACGAAAGCTTTGGCGAGCAGGCCCTGACTACCGCTCACATCCTCCCTGCAACAGTCGGCGTGAATGGCCGAGCAGCTAGGCGTGTCCCACAGGAACTTGCCGTACTCGGTGACGAGCAGCGGCTTGCGCAGGTAGAGTAGAGCGCGGCGTCGCGGGCGTGGGCACGCGTCCAGTTGCGGAGGAAGGCGCGCTGTGCGTCGGTGGCGCAGCCCCAGAGCCAGGCGTTAGGGTTACGGGACTTACGGCTGCTGGATTTAGTAGCTGGGCCGGCTTGGGAAGTGGGCTGTCGGCTGTGGCCGGCTTGGGCCGCTGGGGCGCTGTGGCCGCTGGAGAAGTGGGCTGGCCACTGTAGCGGGCCGGTTTCTAAGCCCACCAAATATCGGGCCGTGCTCGGGCTAGCCCAACAGGCCGAGATGGCTGTCGAGCCCGGCACGCTCGCCGGGCCGGGCTGAGCCCGGGCCCGGATTAACTCGTGTCGTGTCGTGCTCGTGTCGTGCTAAAAACTCGTGCTTCGTGTCGTGCTAACGGGCCACGTGCTTTTTGGACATCTATAAGTGCAACCCTCGTCCATTGGGACGCCACAACGTGGAAGTAGGCAAGTATTACTTGGTCGAACCACAGGATAACTCGCGTGTCTTTTGTCATTGCTTTTCTATGTGATTATTGTGTTTCGCAAGAGCTCGCTCTATAGCCACTTGGTTTTATCATTCTAACACTTAACCAAGTTTTGTGGCTATTAGTTGTTAAATTTTACAGGATCACCTATTCACCCCCCCTCTAGGTGCTCTCAATTGGTATCAGAGCCGTTCTCTTCTCGAAAGGGACTAATCGCCCAAAGAGATGGATCCTAAGGGAAAGGGAATGGTGGTCAATGATAAGGAGAAGGAGTCCATCTTCAACGAGCCGAGGGACGACAAGCCCGCTAACTCTGGCTCGAGTCATAAGAAGAAGGACGGGAAGAAGAAGAGGCGCATTAAGAAGATCGTCTACTACGACAGCGACGAGTCTTCTTCTTCCCCAAGAGACGACGACTACGACGAGAAAAAGAAACCGGTTAACTCAAACTTTTCTTTTGATTATTCTCGTATTCCGTATAATTCCAATGCTCATTTGCTTTCCATTCCTCTTGGTAAAACTCCACACTTTGATGGAGAAGACTATGCCTTTTGGAGTCACAAAATGCATAGTCACCTTTTCTCTCTCCATCCTAGTATTTGAGAGATAGTTGAGAATGGAATGGAATTTGATAGTACGGATAACCCTGTATTCATTAACGAACAAATCCATAAAAATGCACAAGCTATCACTATTTTGTTAGCATCATTATGCAGGGATGAATACAATAAGGTGAGCGGCTTGGACAACGCCAAGCAAATATGGGACACCCTCAAGATTTCACATGAGGGAAATGACGCCACCATGATCACCAAAATGGAGTTGGTGGAAGGTGAGCTGGTAAGGTTCGCGATGATCAGGGGGAGGAGCCGACACAAACTTACAACAGGCTCAATACCGTGGTCAACAAGATCAGGAGCTATGGAAGCACGAGATGGATGGACCACGACGTCATCCGACTTATGCTCAGGTCTTTTACTGTCATTGACCCTCATCTTGTGAACTCAATCTGTGAGAATCCTAGGTACACAAAGATGACGCCCGAGGAAATACTCGGAAAGTTTGTGAGCAGGCGCATGATGATCAAGGAAGCAAGATGCGTTGATGAGGCATTGAATGGCCCAATGCCCATCTATGAGCCCCAATCCGTTGCACTCAAGGCAACAAGCAGTAGCAGGGAGGCGCTACCTAGCAAGGTGGCACAAGTTGAAGCTGCTGGGCTAAATGAAGATGAAATGGCCCTCATCATCAAGCGCTTCAAGACGGCGCTAAAAGGACGAAAGGAGCATCCCAACAAGAGCAAAGCAAAGGGAAAGCACTCCTGTTTTAAATGTGGTAAGACTGGTCATTTCATAGCAAATTGTCCCGATAATGCTAATGACCAGGAACAAGAAAAGAGCGAGAAGAGGGAGAAGAAGAAGGCCTACAAGAAGGCGAAGGGCGAGGCGCACCTAGGCAAAGAGTGGGATTCGGATTGCTCTTCGTCCGACTCTGACGACGAAGGACTCGATGCCTCGGCCTTAAACAAGTCATCTCTCTTCCCCAACGAGCGCCACACCTATCTCATGGCAAAGGAGAAAAAGGTAAGCGCTCGAGATACCCCTAAGTATACTACTTCAAGTGATGATGACTCTAGTGATGATGAAGTAGATTATACAAGTTTATTCAAAGGTTTAGATAGAACTAAAGTTGATAAGATCAATGAATTGATTGATGCCTTAAATGAAAAGAATAAATTATTAGAGAAGAAAGAAGATATTTTATATGAAGAGCATGATAAGTTTGTTAGTGTACAAAAATCTCTTGCTTTAGAAGTTAAAAGAAATGAAATGCTTTCTTCTGAATTGTCTTCTTGTCATGAAACTGTGTCTAATTTAAAGAGCATTAATGATGATTTAAGTGCTAAGTTAGAAGAAGCTAATAAAACTAGATCTTGTGTAGAACATGTTGTCATTTGTAATAGGTGTAAGGATATTGATGTTGATGCATGTGTTGAGCACCTTACCTCTATTACAAAATTAAATGGTGAAGTGGCAAGTCTTAATGCCCAACTTAAGACTTGCAAAAATGACTTTGATAAGTTAAAATTTGCTAGGGATGCCTACACTGTTGGTAGACATCCCTCAATTAAGGATGGACTTGGCTTTCAAAAGGAAGCCAAGAACTTAACAAGTCAAAGGGCTCCCATCTCCAACAAGGAGAAAGGGAAGGCCCCTATGGCTAATAGTAGTCGAAAGAATCATGCTTTCATGTACAATAATAGAAAATTTTCTAGAAATTGTCATTATAATAGGAGTTATAATGCTTTTAACTCACATGCCATGATTGCTTCAAGTTCCAATGTTAATGGTAGGCCTAGGAGAAATCTTGTGTCTCATGCTCCTATGAAAGTGTGTAATAAACCTACCACTGTTTTTCATGCTTGCAACACTGCATTTGCTCTTTCATGTAAAAATGAAAAAGTAGTTGCTAGAAAGTTGGGGGTCAAATGCAAGGGAGAAAAGACTTGCATTTGGGTCCCAAAGACTATTGTAACTAACCTTGTAGGACCCAACAAGAGTTGGGTACCTAAAACCCAAGCCTAATTTGCCTTGCAGGTTTATGCATCCGGGGGCTCAACCTGGATTATCGACAGCGGATGCACAAACCACATGACGGGGGAGAAGAAGATGTTCACCTCCTACGTCAAGAACAAAGATTCCCAAGATTCGATCATCTTTGGAGATGGGAATCAAGGCAAGGTTAAAGGGCTAGGAAAGATAGCTATTTCATCCGAGCATTCCATATCTAATGTGTTCTTAGTTGAATCGCTCGGGTACAACTTGTTGTCCGTTAGTCAACTATGTAATATGGGTTACATTTGTTTATTTACCAATGTAGATGTGTCTGTCTTTAGAAGGAGTGATGGTTCACTAGCTTTTAAGGGTGTACTAGATGGCAAACTCTACTTAGTTGATTTTTCGAAAGAGGAGGCTGATCTAGATGCATGCTTAATTGCTAAGACTAGCATGGGCTGGCTGTGGCATCGCCGTCTAGCACATGTTGGGATGAAGAACCTTCATAAACTTCTAAAGGGAGAACATGTGTTAGGTCTAACCAATGTGTTTTTCAAAAAAGATAGACCTTGTGCAGCTTGTCAAGCAGGTAAACAAGTGGGAAGCGCTCATCACAGCAAAAATGTGATGACCACATCAAGACCTCTGGAGCTACTTCACATGGACCTCTTCGGACCCGTCGCCTACCTCAGCATCGAGGGAAGTAAGTATGGTCTTGTTATTGTTGATGACTTTTCCTGCTTCACTTGGGTATTCTTTTTACAGGATAAATCAGAAACCCAAGGGACCCTAAAGCGCTTTCTAAGGAGAGCTCAAAACGAATTTGAGCTCAAGGTGAAGAAGATAAGAAGCGACAACGGGTCCGAGTTCAAGAACTTACAAGTGGAGGAGTACCTTGAGGAGGAAGGAATCAAGCACGAGTTCTCTGCTCCCTACACACCACAGCAAAATGGTATGGTAGAGAGGAAGAACAGGACGCTCATAGACATGGCGAGGATGATGCTTGGAGAATTCAAAGCCCGAGCGGTTTTGGTCGGAAGCTGTGAACACAGCTTGCCACGCCATAAACCGGGTCTACCTTTATCGCCTCCTCAAGAAGACCTCGTATGAACTTCTAACCGGTAACAAACCCAACGTTTCGTACTTTCGTGTATTTGGGAGTAAATGTTATATTCTAGTGAAGAAAGGTAGAAATTCCAAATTTGCTCCCAAAGCTGTAGAAGGGTTTTTGTTAGGTTATGACTCAAATACAAAAGCGTATAGAGTCTTCAACAAATCATCAGGTTTGGTTGAAGTCTCTAGCGACGTTGTATTTGATGAAACTAATGGCTCCCCAAGAGAGCAAGTTGATCTTGATGATGTAGATGAAGATGATGTTCCAACGGACGCAATTCGCACCATGGCGATTGGAGATGTGCGACCACAGGAACACCAAGAACAAGATCAACCTTCTTCCTCAACGATGGTGCATCCCCCAACTCAAGATGATGAACAGGTTCCTCAAGAGAAGGCGTGTGATCAAGGGGGAGCACAAGAAGACCATGGTGTGGAGGAAGAAGCACCACGAGTCCCTCCAACTCAAGTTCGAGCGACGATTCAAAGGAATCATCCCATCGACCAGATTTTGGGTGATATAAGCAAGGGAGTAACTACTCGCTCAAGATTAGCTAACTTCTGTGAGCATTACTCGTTTGTCTCTTCTATTGAGCCTTTTAGGGTAGAAGAGGCCTTGCTAGATCCGGACTGGGTGTTGGCCATGCAGGAAGAGCTCAACAACTTCAAGCGAAATGAAGTTTGGACCCTGGTGCCACATCCCAAGCAAAACGTTGTGGGAACCAAGTGGGTGTTCCGCAACAAACAGGACGAGCACGGGGTGGTGACAAGGAATAAGGCTCGACTTGTGGCAAAAGGTTATGCCCAAGTCACAGGTTTGGACTTTGAGAAGACTTTTGCTCCTGTGGCTAGGCTAGAGTCTATTCGCATTTTGTTAGCCTATGCCGCTCACCATTCTTTTAGGTTGTTCCAAATGGATGTGAAGAGCGCTTTCCTCAACGGGCCAATCTAGGAGGAGGTGTACGTTGAGCAACCACCTGGCTTTGAGGATGAACGGTACCTCGACCACATGTGTAAGCTCTCTAAGGCGCTCTATGGACTTAAGCAAGCCCCAAGAGCATGGTATGAATGCCTTAGAGATTTCCTAATTGCTAATGCTTTTAAGGTTGGGAAAGCCGATCCAACTCTTTTCACTAAGACTTGTGATGGTGATTTATTTGTGTGCCAAATTTATGTCGATGACATAATATTTGGTTCTACTAACCAAAAGTCTTGTGAGGAGTTTAGTAGGGTGATGACTCAGAAATTTGAGATGTCGATGATGGGCGAGTTGAACTACTTCCTTGGATTCCAAGTGAAGCAACTCAAGGACGGCACCTTCATCTCCCAAACGAAGTACACGCAAGACTTGCTCAAGCGGTTTGGGATGAAGGACGCCAAACCCGCAAAGACACCAATGGGAACCGACGGACATGTCGACCTCAACAAAGGAGGTAAGTCCGTTGATCAAAAGGCATACCAGTCTATGATAGGATCCTTGCTTTATTTATGTGCTAGTAGACCGGATATTATGCTTAGCGTGTGCATGTGTGCTAGATATCAATCCAACCCAAGGGAATGTCACCTTGTGCCCGTTAAGCGGATTCTTAGATATTTAGTTGCTACGCCTTGCTTCGGGATCTGGTATCCAAAGGGGTCTACCTTTGACTTGATTGGATATTCAGACTCCGATTATGCCGGGTGCAAGGTTGATAGGAAGAGTACATCAGGGACGTGCCAATTCCTAGGAAGGTCCCTGGTGTCTTGGAGCTCAAAGAAACAAACTTTTGTTGCCCTATCCACCGCTGAGGTCGAGTATGTTGCCGCAGGACAGTGTTGCGCGCAACTACTTTGGATGAGGCAAACCCTCCGGGACTTTGGCTACAATCTGAGCAAAGTCCCACTCCTATGTGACAACGAGAGTGCAATCCACATGGTGGATAATCCTGTTAAACATAGCCGCACTAAGCACATAGACATCCGGCATCACTTCCTGAGAGACCACCAGCAAAAGGGGGATATCGAGGTATACCATATCAACACCGAAAACCAGCTAGCCGATATCTTCACCAAGCCTTTAGATGAGAAAAGGTTTTGTAGGTTGCGTAGTGAGCTAAATGTCTTAGATTCGCGTAACTTGGATTGATCTATAGCATACATGTGTTTTATGCCTTTGATCATGTAATTTATGCATTTCAATCTATATTTTTCATTTGTGGTGCTCAAGTTGTAAACATGATCCCCGGACCTCACAAGTCCATTTGCAAGTGATGCACTTATTTAGGGGGAGGCATGCTACAGCTTGACCCTTTGAGACTAACCTTGTGTTTGAGTTCTTGATTTAATCTCAAAAGTGGATTGAAAGGGAAAGGTGAACTTAAACCATGCAAAGACTTCCACTGCACTCCGGTATTAACTCCAAGTTCATATCTATGTCTTATTGCCTTTTTGCTCGTAATTGACAATTTTGGTGAGGTAATGGGGTTAAAGGGCCAAGAATGATCCCGTTTTGGTGCTTAATGCCAAATGGGGAGAAATTAAGGCCAAAGCAAATGGATCAGCTACCACTTGTGAAATTTTGAAAATAGTAGAGTTAGAACTTTTGATTTGTCAAAATACTCTTATTTTCAAATTTTGATCTCTTGTGGGGAGAATGTTTGATTATGGGAAAAAGGGGGAGTTTTTTGGATCTTGATCAATTTTTCTCCTGGAATACCTCTCTTTATGCCTAAACAAGTGTGTTTGACTTAGAGATAGGAAAATGAGTTTGATTTCAAAAAACAAACCAAGTGGTGGCAAAGAATGATCCAAATATGCCAAATTTGAATAAAAAACAATTCTTGTTCTCAATTGCATTGATATTGCACTTCTTTTAGTTGCTTTTTGATGTGTTGGCATAAATCACCAAAAAGGGGGAGATTGAAAGGGAAATGTGCCCTTGGGCCATTTCCAAAGTGTTTTGGTGATTAAGTGCCCAACACATTTTCTCTAAGTGCTAATTTGTGCCAAAGAGTGAAGAAGTGCAAATCATATTACAAGGTACGTTTCTAGACTTAGTACATTGATTTGAGTACTAATATATTGTGTCTAAGTGTTAGAAACAGGAGAAATTGGTTTGGAATTGAGTTGGCTGTGTACAGCCAAATGCAGCTCGGTCTGGGTGCACCGGACAGTGTCCGGTGCGCCAGGCCAGCCTCCGGTGAACAGGCCACTCTCGGGAATTGACGGTGGTGTACGACTATAATTCACCGGACTGTCCGGTGAGTCGTCCGCGGTGAAGTCGTCGCTCTCGGGAAACGTTCAACGGCGTACGGCTAAAATTCACCGGACTGTCCGGTGAGGCACTGGATTGTCCGGTGAGCCAATGGTCGACTGCGCCAACGGTCGGCAGGGGGCACCGGACTGTCCGGTATGCACCGGACAGTGTCCAGTGTGCCAACTGCTACAAATCTGCAATGGTTGGATGCGCCAGAAAAGGAAGAAGATCGTGTACCGGATAGCTACAGGGACTGTCCGGTGGCGCACCGGACTGTCCGGTGCGCCACACGATAGAAGGCAAGATTTGCCTTCCAAAGTTGCCTCCAACGGCTCCTAGCTGCCTTGGGGCTATAAAAGGGACCCCTAGGCGCATGGAGGAGTAACCCAAGCATTCTTTGATCATTCCTAAGCATCCAGACTCCACTCTCATACATTTGATTCTTTGTGCTAGCAATTTGAGCTCCTCTTGAGTTGAGAACTCCGTGTGTTGAACTTAGAGCTCAAGTTGTGACTTGTGTGTGTGATTGTACTCTCGTTTTGAGTCTTGTGTGCGTTGCTCTCTCCTCCCTTGCTTCCGTGCTTCTTTGTGATCATCAATTGTAAGGGCGAGAGGGTCCAAGTTGTGGAGATTCCTCGCAAACGGGAGAAAGTATAAGAAAGAAGAACACCATGGTATTCAAGTTGATCATTGGATCACTTGAAAGGGGTTGAGTGCAACTCTCATCCATTGGGACGCCACAACGTGGAAGTAGGCAAGTATTACTTGGCCGAACCACGGGATAACCCGCGTGTCTCTTGTGATTGCTTTTCTGTGTGATTATTGTGTTTCGCAAGAGCTCGCTCTATAGCCACTTGGTTTTATCATTCTAACACTTAACCAAGTTTTGTGGCTATTAGTTGTTAAATTTTACAGGATCACCTATTCACCACCCTCTAGGTGCTCTCAGTTAGTCCTAACACATGTTCTCCCTTTAGAAGTTTATGAAGGTTCTTCATCCCAACATGTGCTAGACGGCGATGCCAAAGCCAGCCCATACTAGTCTTAGCTATTAAGCATGCATCTAGATTGGCCTCCTCTTTTGAAAAATCAACTAAGTAGAGTTTGTCGTCTAATACACCCTTAAAAGCTAATGAACCATCACTCCTTCTAAAGACAGATACATCAACGTTTGTAAAAAGACAATTGTAACCCATGTGACACAATTGACTTACAGACAGAAGGTTGTACCCAAGCGACTCTACTAGAAATACATTCGATATGGAGTGCTCATTAGTGATGGCTGTCTTGCCCAAGCCTTTGACCTTGCCTTGGTTTCCATCTCCAAAGATGATCGTATCCTAGGAATCCTTGTTCTTGATGTAGGAGGTGAACATCTTCTTCTCCCTCGTCATGTGGTTTGTGCATCCGCTGTCAATTATCTAGCTAGAGCCCCCGGATGCATAAACCTTTTTCTCCTTGGCCATAAGACATGTATGGCGTTCGTTGGGGAAGAGTGAGGATTTGTTGAAGGCTGAGGCAGCAAGTCCTTCATCGTCGGAGTCGGAAGAGGAGCAGTCCGAGTCCCATTCCTTTCCAAGGTGCACCTCGCCCTTTGCCTTCATGTAGTTCTTCTTTTTCTCCTTCTTCCCACTCTTTTCTTGTCCCTGGTCATTATCATTATCATGACATTGAGCAATAAAGTGACCAGTCTTACCGCATTTGAAGCAGGAGCATTTTCCCCTTGTTTTATTCCTGTTGTGGTACTCCTTGCGTCCTTTGAGTGCGGTCTTGAAGCACTTAATGATAAGCGCCATCTCATCTTCATTGAGTCTGGCAGCCTCTACCTGAGCTACCTTGCTTGGTAGCACCTCCTTGCTGCTTGTTGCTTTGAGAGCAACGAGCTACGGCTCATAGATGGGTAGTGGACCGTTCAAGGCGTCATCCACGTATCGTGCCTCCTTTACCATCATACGTCCGCTCACGAATTTTCCGAGTATCTCCTCGGACGTCATCTTGGTGTACCTGGGGTTTTCACGAATAAGATTGACAAGATGGGGGTCAATTACAGTAAATGACCTTAGCATGAGTCGGACGACATCATGATCCGTCCATCTTGTTGACCAGGGTCTTGAGCCTGTTGTAGGTCTGAGTTGGCTCCTCTCCCCTGATCATCGTGAACCTCCCCAGCTCGCCTTCCACTAGTTCCATCTTTGTGATCATAGTGGCATCATTTCCCTCATGTGACATCTTGAGGGTATCCTAGATTTATTTGGCATTGTCCAAGCCACTCACTTTATTATACTCGTCCCTACAAAGAGATGCTAACAACATAGTAGTAGCTTGGGCATTCTTATGGATTTGTTCATTTATATGCACAGAGTTATCCGAACTATCAAAATGCATCCCACTTTCTACAATTTCCCATATGCTAGGATGGAGAGAGAATAAATGACTACGCATTTTATGGCTCCAAAACGAATAGTCCTCTCCATCAAAGTGTGGAGGTTTTCCAAGGGGAATTGAAAGAAGATGCGCATTTGAATCATAGGGAATGCGAGAGTAATCAAAAGAATAGTTTTGATTAACCGTTTTCTTCTTTAAAGAGTCGTCATCATCGTCCCTTGGTGAAGAAGAAGATGCATCGCTGTCGTAATAGATGATCTTCTTGATGCGTCCCTTCTTTTTACCGTCCCTATTCTTGTGACTTGAGCCTGAGTCGGTAGGCTTGTCGTCTCTTGGCTCATTGAGGAGGGACTCCTTCTCCTTGTCGTTAATCACCATCCCCTTACCCTTAGGATCCATCTCTTTGGGCGGTTAGTCCCTTAAGTGAAGAGTACGACTTCGATACCAATTGAGAGCACATAGAGGGGGGTGAATAGTTGATCCTATAAAATCAAACACTAAATAGCCACAAAACTTAGTTATAGAAGTGTTAGTGCGACTAAGTAGTTTTGAGGCGAGTTCTTGTGAACGAAAACAATCACAGAGAAAGCAGCACAAGAGACACGTGATTTTATCCCGTGGTTCGGCCAAGTAACACTTGCCTACTTTCACGTTGTGGTGTCCCAATGGACGAGGGTTGCACTCAACCCCTTTCAAGTGATCTGATGATCAACTTGAATACCACAGTCTTTTCCTTTAGTGTATTCTCCTGTTTGCGAGGAATCTCCACAACTTGGAGTCTCTCGCCCTTACAATAGAGATCACAAAGAAGGCACAGAGTAAGGTTGGGAGAAGCAACACACGCAAGACTCAAATACGCAGCACAACCATGCACACAAGTGAAGACTTGAGCTCAAATGACAACTCAGTGAGTGCACAACTCGAATGGAGCCCAAATCACTAACACAATGAAGCGAATGTGCGAGAGCGGAGTTTGGATGCTTTAGAATACTTAGAGAATGCTTGGTGTTTTCCTCCATGCGCCTAAGGGTCCCTTTTATAGCCCCAAGGCAGCTAGGAGCCATTGGAGATCAACATGGAAGGCTATCCTTGCCTTCTATCGAGTGGCACACCGGATAGTCCGGTGCGCCATCGGACAGGTCCTGTAGAGTGTCCGGTGCGCGATCTCCTTCCAAGTTGGGCATATCCGACCGTTGCTCCTCTGGGCTGATTGGCGCACCGGACACTGTCCTGTGCACACCAGACAGCCGGTGCACCAGCTGACCGTTGGAGCAATCCACATGTCGCCCGCAGATTGCGCGGCCGACCGTTGGCGATGGTGACCGTTGGCTCACTGGACAGTCCAGTGCACCACCGGACATTCCGGTGAATTATAGCCACGTCGCCCCGTTGCTTTTCCCGAGAGCGACGAGTTCGCCGCGGATGACTCACCGGACAGTCCGGTGAATTACAGTCGTACGCCTGCGTCGCTTCCCGAGACCGGCTACTTCACCGGAGGCTTGCCTGGGGCACCGGACACTGTCCGGTGCGCCACCGAACACAGTCCGGTGTGCCAGGCTGAGCTGGAGTTGGCTGTACACTGCCAACTCATTTCCAGTTCATTTCTTCTCTCCTCGGCACTGTTTCTAGCACTTAGATAACCATGTTAGTACTAAAAAACAATTCACTAAGTCTAGAAACATACCTTGTCTTTGATTTGCACCTTTTGCTTGTTTAGCACACAAGAGTTCAAAACATTTGTGTTGGACACTTAATCACCAAAACAATTATAGAAATGGCCCAAGGGCACATTTCCCTTTCAAGTCACACTGGACAAACTGAAGGTCATCAAGGCCATGAAACCATGAGATTCATCTAAACCAGCCATCAAGTCATCTTTGGTGGATAACAGTTGCATTGGGCATGGATGTACCCCATGGTTCCATGGCAATAATGACAACATGGTGGAAACAACATAATTTTCAGCATATGCCCAGTACCTCACAATTTAAAGATCATCCACATTAACGTTTCGCAAAGTAGCAATCATGTCATCATAGGCATAAAGGAAAGCACAAGTAAACACGGGCCTTAGCTGCAGTACAACACATCAAATGCAAATGCACCTCAGATTAGTGTATATAGCATCATTAGCCAAGTAAAAACTTCAATCATAGTATGAAATGGATGAAATAATATAAACTTACCACAACAACCAACAGAGCTACACAAATAGTGCCTTACAATAACTTTGAGCCCAATAGTTTAGGGTTCAAATGGTGTCCACGACACCCAAATCTTACCTATTGTTAGACACCCTCCTAGGTAAATTAGACAAAAGGACTGGTGGGAGTAAACCAATCAACCAGACTGCACAAAAAGGTCTATAGCAAACTATTACCAGTTGTAGTCAAAAGAGAGAGTGGGTAGGAAGAGAGAGTGGGTGGTGGTGCACACCAACATGTAATTCACCTACATGTAGTAATTCTTAGCTAGGAAGGTCCTAAGCCAAATGTTTCTATGTGCCTCAGTCATGTGAACAAAGCCCCTTCCTTGGGCCTTGTTGTCCAGGAGGAAGGTGTAGGCAACAATCAGTGCCTCCTTAGAATAGCCAGGCATCTCCATCACAGCTAGGTAGAGGTTAGCACCCACATGGGTAGGTCCAGTCTCTCTAAGAGCATTAGCCACATTGTTCACTGCATCAGACATATTGGTCAACATAAGCATCTCATCCTCACTAAAGTTCCCTCTCTTCCTCTTCCTACCCACAGCTATGGAGGGGATCTCGGTGGCCTTGCTACCCTCTCCAACATCAGTTTGTGCTCTCTCTTCAGAGATATAGGTGAAGGCAGGTCCCTCAACCTTGGCAGCAACACTATCAACCTAGTTCTGTCCTAAGGCTTCACCAGAACCAAGTGCAAATTTGCTAGTGGCCATAGCATGGCCAAAAATAGCCTCCATCTCAGTGTAGAACCTAATAGGGCAGTTTAGGAACTCTGCATCTTTTGGATGGTCCTGACCAAGTAATTGAAAAACATAGTGTTTCAGACAAGTAAAAAAGCAAGGAGACATATGAAACAAATCATAGTGCTACCTTGCAGTGGTAAACAAACTGAATTCAATAATGTAGTCCATCATATCCTAGAGCTTCCCCTCCCTTCCCACATAACATTGAAAATGACATCCCTCTTTGCAGCCATGGCACTAGATTCTTGGCTCTGGCTACCATTGTCATCTAGTGGATCTTGTTGTGTGCTAGTGAAACCCTCCTCATCAGGCACTACTTCATCAATTCCAAAGCCTAAGATCTAGTTATGTAGGTGTTGACGCCTTTTTGGAGCGCCAAACACTCAACAAGAACCGTGGCGGTGCCTTCTGCACAGGGGCGGACGGTTCGCGCGCAGGGGCCGGACGGTCCGCGGCCTGGTGCGAGGCGCGGTGGTACTCTCTGCGCAGGGGCGGACTGTCCGCGGCCTAGGGCCGGACGGTCCGCGGCCTGGTGCGTGGCTAGGGCTCCTGCCTGACGACCGGACGGTCCGCGCCCTGGGGCCGGACGGTCCGCGCGTACGCAGGGACGGCGGAAGATCGCCGACGGCGCCTGGATCTCGCTCCCGGGAGGGACCCCGTCGGGGAGTAGAGATCCTAGGTTGTGTCTAGGCTCGGGTAGACCGACCTAGACTCCTCTAATCGACGTAGAGTCGAGGAGAGGCGGAGAATTTGGGGATTGGAAGACTAAACCTAAACTAGACTAGAACTACTCCTAGGATAAAATGCGAAATATAAGTTGTATTGATTCGATTGTTGATTACAAATCGGCCGTATACCTCTCTATTTATAGAGGAGGGGGGCTGGACCCTTTACAAACTAATTTCCGAGCTTATCCCATGATTTTAGCTAACAACCGTAGCACAAAACTCGGAACCCTAATCTGTTCTGCGCACGCGCGGACCGTCCGGCCCACAGGCGCGGACCGTCCGGACCGCGGACCGTCCGGCCTCAGGGCCGGACAGTCCGCCGGCCCATTTTTGGTTCGAATATATGCCCCCCTGCCTTTTGGTGGAGCGGGGCGAACCAAAAGCAACTAACTCGATGTGATCACATCGGTTTTCTTAGGCATCTTGCCACATACTAGGATGGTACTGTTTGAGGAAACGCCCATTCAAAGCCTTAGGTAAATCCTTGCCTTGTAATGTTTGTAGTAAATAAGCGTTACCAGACATCACCTGCTTCACTTTATAAGGACCCTCCCAGCTTGGCGACCATTTCCCGAACTTTCGGTCTTTATTCCTTAGAGGTAGAATGGTCTTCCACACCAAGTCTCCTACTTGGAATGATTTTGCTTTGACCTTCTTGTTGTAGGCCCTGGCTACCATGATCTTGTCCTTTTCTATTGCTCCCAAAGCTATCATCCTCTTGTCGGTCACCTCATCAATATTATCCATCATTGAATTATAATAATCAGTAGCAGTTAGGTCATTTTGTCTGGCAAACCTGACAGCATTCAAACTTATTTCCACAGGTAACACTGCTTCCTGCCGATAGACAAGCTCAAAAGGAGATACTTTAGTAGCACTATGTTTAGATATTCTATGAGCCCATAAAGCTTCAGACAAAATCTTATGCCAATGTTGGATTATCAGATACTGTCGGCGTTTCGAGACCGGGGGGTCCCTAGGCCGACGAGTGAGTGTGCCGCGTGCCCCAGCCCAGATGGGTCGAGCGCGTGGGCGAGTGCGAAGGGGGGAAGAGCGAGGTGGCCGGAGCCGGGTCGTGAGGGAGGCGGAGATCCCGCGGCCTTCGTGTTCGTCCCGCGCCCAGGTCGGGTGCGCTTGCAGTAGGGGGTTACAAGCGTCCGCGCGGGTGAGGGGAGCGAGCGGCCCCAAGAGAGCGCCTGCCCCTGCCCTCGTTCCCGCGAGGCCAACCTTCTCTAAGAAGGCCCTGGTCCTTCCTTTTATAGGCGCAAGGAGAGGATCCAGGTGTACAAATGGGGGTGTAGCAAGGTGCTACGTGTCTAGCGGGGGAGAGCTAGTGCCCTAAGTACATGCCAAGGTGGCAGCCGGAGAGATCTTGGCACCCAGCTGGTGTGGCGTCGTGGCCGTCGGAGAAGCAATGGAGCCTGGCGGGGGGACAGCTGTCGGAGTGGTTGGGCCCTTGCTGACGTCCCCCTGCTTCCGTAAGGGAGCTGAGAACCGCCGTCGTCATGGGTCCAGCGGGGCGCCATCATTGCCTATCTAGCGGAGCTAGCCAGATGGGACGTCGGTCCTGTTTTCTGCGGCCCGAGTCGGCTCGGGGTAGGGTGATGATGGCGCTTCCTGTCGACGTGGCGGACTCGTGCCCTAGGTCGGGCGACGTGGAGGCTCCTCCGAAGCCGAGGTCGAGTCTGTCCTGCATGGCCGAGGCCGAGCCCGAGCTCCTGGGTCGGGCGAGGCGGAGGTCGTTCGGCAGAGGCCAGGGCGGAGTCCGAGCCCTGGGTCGGGCGAAGCGGAGTTCGTCGTCTTCTGGGGCCTTAGCCCGAGTCCGAGCCCTGGGTCAGGCGGAGCGGAGTTCGCCGTCTTCCGGGGCCTTAGCCCGAGTCCGAGCCCTGGGTCGGGTGGAGCGGAGTTCGCCGTCTTCCGGGGCCTTAGCCCGAGTCCGAGCCCTGGGTCGGGCGGAGCGGAGTTCACCGTCTTCTGGGGCCTTAGCCCGAGTCCGAGCCCTGGGTCGGGCGGAGCGGAGTTCGCCGTCTTCCAGGGCCTTAGCCCGAGTCCGAGCCCTGGGTCGGGCGGAGCGGAGTTCGCCGTCTTCCGGGGCCTTAGCCCGAGTCCGAGCCCTGGGTCGGGCGGAGCGGAGTTCGCCGTCTTCCGGGGCCTTAGCCCGAGTCCGAGCCCTGGGTCGGGCGGAGCGGAGTTCGCCGTCTTCCGGGGCCTTAGCCCGAGTCCGAGCCCTGGGTCGGGCGGAGCGGAGTTCGCCGTCTTCCGGGGCCTTAGCCCGAGTCCGAGCCCTGGGTCGGGCGGAGCTTCCTATGGCGCTTTTGGCCAAGCCTGGCCGCCCGTCAGTCTCACTCTTTGCGTCAAATGCCCCAGTGACTTGGTCGGTCGGCGCGGTGATTTAGTCAGGGTTGCTTCTTAACGAAGGCAAGGCCTCGGGCGAGCCGGAGATGCGTCTGCCGTAAAAAAGGGGGCCTCGGGCGAGACGGAAACACCTCAGGGTCGGCTGCCCTTGCCCGAGGCTAGGCTCAGGCGTGGCGTGATCGAGTCGCTCGTATGGACTGATCCCTGACTTAATCAAACCCATCAGGCCTCTGCAGCTTTATGCTGATGGGGGTTACCAGCTGAGAATTAGGCGTCTTGAGGGTACCCCTAATTATGGTCCCCGACAGTAGCCCCCGAGCCTCGAAGGGAGTGTTAGCACTCGCTTGGAGGCTTTCGTCGCACTTTTTTGCAAGGGGACCAGCCTTTCTCGGTTGCACTTTGTTCCGGTGGGTGCGCGCGAGCGCACCCGCCGGGTGTAGCCCCCGAGGCCTCGGAGGAGTGGTTTCACTCCTTCGAGGTCTTAATGCCTTGCGTAATGCTTTGGCTGGTCTGGCGGTTCCCTCATGCGAATAGGCCGTAGCCCGGGTGCACTGTCGGGGCCCAAGTTCTCGGGCTGGTATGTTGACGCTGTCAACGGTTCGACCGGAGCCGGGTTTGCGAGAGCAGCCCCCGAGCCTCCGCACAGGGCGAGAGGACGATCAGGGACAGACTCGGCTTTTTTACATACGCCCCTACGTCGCCTTTCCGCAAGGAGGAGGGGGGAGAGCTCCATGTTACCCTCGATGGGCACCGAACATGGTGTCTCCGGTGAGCTGCAATCGGGTAATCCGAGTGGACGTCCGTGCCCCGTTCGTTGGGGGTCGGCTAGGGGCCCGGAGGCACGCCCAAAAGTACCTGCGGGTGACCTGCCGGACCCGGTCCCCTGGCGACGGGGTCCGAGGGCTCGATGCCTCCCTCCGATGGGATTCCGTTACAGGATCGTTCCCGCTGGTCTCGGAAATGTCCTAGGGTACCTCGGGAGCGCAGCCCGAGCCTTGGTTATGTATCGAACGTACCCCTGGTCATCCCTCGCTCGGTGTCTGAGGCGACTGTGAACCCTTCGGGGGGCCAGCCTTCGAACCCCTGATCAGTAATGGGCGCGGAGCCCGAGTAGCCTGAGGCGGTCGTGGAACCTTTCGGGGGGCCGACCTTCGAACCTCTGACCAGTAGTGGGTGTCGGGCCCACGCGATCTGAGGCGGCTGTTGAACCCTTCGGGGGGCCAGCCTTCGAACCCCTGATCAGTAAGGAGGCTCGGAGCCTAGTTCCTTCACGGGGAAGGATCCCTTTGGGGGTATCCCCTTTCCCGGTCCCTGTTGCAAGAGATAGAGAAAGAAGGAAAAGGGAAAAAGGACACGAAATTGAACGACGTGGCGTACCTTTTTTGGTGTGGTCGTTTTGGCGAAGGCGAAACGTCGCCAGCTGCTTCCGCCAGAAGCGCTGCCCGTCGAGCCACGGAGTTAATGCGCCGGGGCGAGTAGTTGGCGAGGCTGCCGTTGCGCGTGCGTGAGCCGTTCGAGGAACGGGTCACGGGCGTGTCGTCTTCACACCGTGAGAGGGGGTTCTCTCGCTGCCTCCGGATGGGACGTGAGCTTGGCTGATGGCGTGACCGCTGCTCTCGCGCGCCTGCCACCGTCATTACTGCCGGTCCACTTTTGACCGCGTTTGACCGCTGCGTCAGGCTGGCGCTGCTGGGTCGCGCGCTGGGTCGCCTCGGGTCGCGGTATTGGTTCCGCAACCGAGGAGGTGCGGTGGTGGCGCAAGTGGTACAGTTGCTTGCATGCAGCATCCGGCGCGCCGGTCGCGCGACGCGTGGGCTTGGGCCTCCGTGCTGGCAGGTTAGGAGTCGGAGAAGCGCGTCCACTTGGCGCGGTTGCATGCCACCCAGCGGTTACAAGTGACCCTCCACTTTTGCCCAGACCAACGGGCGAAAGGGGCGGGCAGCCTGCAATCGACGCCGGAGTTGGTCAGCCGAGGCTTCGGACCGGGCTGGTGCCCTCGGAAGGTGGTTGGCCGAGGCCCCGGAGGTGGCCGGCCGAGCCGCCCGCTCGGGCCGGATTCCCGGAGAAGTCCCTGACAGCGATTGCCCGGGCGCGGTGATGACGTCGTCCTTCGGAGCGGAGGCCCTCGGACCGCGTCGCCGTCCGCGGCTAGGTCGGGCCTCGCCGAAGGTGCCGTCGATGCCGAGGGTGTCGCTGCCCCCTTCCAGCGTGACCCGAGCCTGCAGGATCAGCTTGTCTTGTAGTGTGTGCTTTGTGCGACCGTCGAGGCCAGAACACACACCCTTGTCGCGTGTTAAGCTGCGTCTCTCTTCCTCTTGTTTCGAGTGTCTGGACTTTTTGTCGGTAACAAGGATGTTTGTGCGAGCGAAAGTTGCTTCTCGCGGAAGGTGATGAGTGAGGTATCCGTATCCCGGAGGCGTGGGAGTCCCTCGGCTCGGTCGGCCTTGCCGCTTACGCGCACTTTTACTCGTCCATGAGGCCCTATCACCGACTTGGTCGAGAAAACTCGAAGAATCGCTTCGACAGAAGGGCTTCCGAACGTAGAGACTTGTTCGATCCGTGGAGTCACCTTATCCGAACGCGAGTTACTTATCGCAGAAGGTGATGAGTGAGGTATCCGCATCCCGGAGGCGTAGGAGTCCCTCGGCTCGGTCAGCCTTGACTGCTTACGTGTACCCCGTCGTTTCCAGGACCCACTTTTCGAAGTAGTCAAAAACCACGAAAGATATTCTGGTAAAAGAGATTTTCTCTTTGAGGAAAATTTTGACGCAGAGGGGGTTTCCCCCTTTTAGCCCCCGAGGGAGGGTCGGGCTTTGCCGAGGCGAGGCCGACCCTTCCTTGTTGACTAAACTTTGCGTGGGTGCGAGGTATATGAACAACTTGGAAACATCTTAAGGGTAGAAGCGACATAGCTGTTGGATGTTCCAAGCGTTGTCGTAGACCTCGCCTTGACTGTTGGCCAGCTTGTATGTTCCGGGCTTCAGAACTTTGGCGATGACGAATGGCCCCTCCCAGGGGGGCGTGAGCTTGTGCCTCCCTCGGGCGTCTTGCCGCAGCCGAAGCACCAGGTCGCCCACCTGGAGGTCTCGGGGTCGGATCCCTCGGGCGTGGTAGCGTCGCAGGGACTGCTGATACCGCGCCGAGTGTAGTAAGGCCCTGTCCCGAGCCTCGTCCAGCTGGTCCAGCGAGTCTTCTCGGCTAGCTTTGTTGCTTTCATCGTCGTAGGCCCTCGTCCTTCTGCAGAGGGCCGACGAGGTCCAGACCCCACACAGCGAAGGGCCAGGTGATGGGTATCGTCTGCAGAGCCTGAGCGGGCAGGTGGGTCTGAGCGAATTGGCACCCTTCGCAGGCGCGGACAATTCTAGTGGCGTCAGCCACCGCCGTCGGCCAGTAGAAGCCTTGGCGGAAAGCGTTCTCGACGAGGGTTCGAGGTGCTGCATGATGGCCGCAAGCCCCCGAGTGTATTTCCTGCAGGAGTTCCTGACCTTCGGCGATGGAGATGCATCGCTGGAGGATGCCCGAGGGGCTACGGTGGTAGAGCTCCTTCTAATCGCCCAGCAAGACGAACGACTTGGCGCGTCGCGCTACCCGCCGAGCCTCGACTCGGTCGAGGGGCAGTTCTCCTTGGCGGAGATATTGCAGGTACGGGGTCTGCCAATCTTGATCTGGCGTGACCCCGCTCCGCTCCTCCTCGATGCGCAGTGCTTCGCCCTCAGGGGTCGAGGGTTCCTCGGGCTGAACCGAGGATGGCTCGGGCTGGGCCGAGGTCACCTCGGACGGGGCCGAGGGCGTCTCGGGCTTGGGCGTGTCGCCGATCTTGACGGAGGGTTGGTGCAGGTCCCGGGAGAAGACGTCCGGGGGAACCGTTGTTCGCCCCGAGGCTATCTTTGCCAGCTCGTCCGCAGTCTCGTTGTAGCGCCGTGCGATGTGGTTAAGCTCGAGCCCGTAGAACTTGTCTTCTAGGCGTCGAACCTCATCACAATAGGCCTCCATCTTCGGGTCGTGGCAGTGGGAGTTCTTCATGACTTGGTCGATGACGAGCTGCGAGTCGCCGCGTGCATCGAGGCGTCGGACCCCTAGCTCGATGGCGATTCGCAATCCATTGACCAGAGCCTCGTACTCAGCCACATTGTTGGACGCCGGGAAATGGAGGCGGAGCACGTAGCGCAGGTATTTCCCGAGGGGCGAGACGAAGAGCAGGCCCACGCCGGCTCCCATCTTCATCAGCGACCCGTCGAAAAACATGGTCTAGAGCTCCGGTTGGATCGGAGCCGTCGGCAACTGGGTGTCGACCCATTCGGCTACGAAGTCCGCCAGTACCTGGGACTTGATGGCCTTCCGAGGGGCGAACGAGATTGTCTCACCCATGATTTCCACCGCCCACTTTGCGATCCGTCCCGAGGCTTCTCGGCACTGGATGATCTCCCCCAGGGGGAATGATGACACCACAGTCACCGGATGAGACTCGAAGTAATGTCGCAGCTTTCGCCTCGTCAGGATCACTGCATACAGCAGCTTCTGGACTTGTGGGTAGCGGATCTTGGTCTCGGACAGCACCTCGCTGACGAAGTAAACTGGCCTCTGAATGGGCAAAGCATGCCCCTCTTCCTGCCTTTCGACCACGATCGCGGCGCTGACCACCTGAGTGGTAGCGGCGACGTAGACCAAGAGGGCTTCTCCATCAGCTGGGGGTACCAAGACGGGCGCCTGGGTGAGGAGCGCCTTCAGGTTCCCGAGAGCTTCCTCGGCCTCGGGAGTCCAAGTGAAGCACTCGGCCTTCCTTAAGAGACGGTACAGGGGCAGGCCTCTTTCGCCGAGGCGCGAGATGAAACGGCTCAAGGCCGCGAGACATCCCATGACCCTCTGTACGCCTTTTAAGTCCTTGATGGGCCCCATGCTTGTGATGGCTGCGATCTTCTCCGGGTTGGCTTCGATGCCCCGCTCGGAGACGATGAATCCCAAGAGCATGCATCGGGGCACCCCGAAGACGCACTTCTCGGGATTGAGCTTGACGCCCTTCGCCTTGAGACACCGGAATGTCACTTCAAGGTCGGAGAGAAGGTCGGAGGCTTTCCTCGTCTTGACTACGATGTCATCGACGTAGGCCTCGACCGTGCGACCGATGTGTTCGCCGAACACATGGTTCATGCACCGCTGGTACGTTGCACCCGCGTTCCTCAAACCGAACGGCATGGTGACATAACAGTACATGCCGAAGGGCGTGATGAAAGAAGTCGCGAGCTGGTCGGACTCTTTCATCTTGATTTGATGATACCCTGAGTAGGCATCGAGGAAAGACAGGGTTTCGCACCCTGCAGTGGAATCCACGATTTGATCGATGCGAGGTAGAGGGTAGGGGACCTTCGGACATGCTTTGTTGAGACCAGTGTAGTCTACACACATCTGCCATTTCCCCCCTTTCTTCCTCACAAGTACAGGGTTGGCAAGCCATTCGGGATGGAATACCTCTTTGATGAACCCTGCTGCCATCAGCTTGTGGATCTCCTCGCCTATCACCCTGCGCCTTTCCTCGTCGAATCGGCGCAGAGGCTGTCTGACCGGTCGGGCTCCGGCCCGAATATCCAGCAAGTGCTCGGCGACATCCCTCGGTATGTCGGGCATGTCCGAGGGACTCCACGCAAAGACGTCGGCGTTTGCGCGGAGAAAGTCGACGAGCACTGCTTCCTATTTGGGGTCGAGCTCGGAACCGATCCGGATCTGCTTGGAGGTGTCGCCACTGGGGTCGAGAGGGACGGCCTTAACCGTCTCCGCTGGCTCGAAGTTGCCGGCATGTCGCTTCACGTCCGGCACCTCCCGGGAGAGGTTTTCCAGGTCGGCGATGAGGGCCTCGGACTCGGCGAGGGCCTCAGCGTACTCCACGCACTCCACATCGCATTCGAACGCGTGTTTGTACGTGGGACCGACGGTGATGACCCCATTGGGACCCGGCATCTTGAGCTTCAGGTAGGTGTAGTTGGGGATGGCCATGAACTTCGCGTAGCATGGCCTTCCCAACACTGCGTGGTAGGTTCCTCGGAACCCGACCACCTCGAACATCAAAGTCTCCCTTCGGAAGTTGGAGGGTGTCCCGAAGCAGACAGGAAGGTCGAGCTGTCCGAGGGGCTGGACGCGCTTCCCAGGAATGATCCCGTGGAAGGGCGCAGCACCTGCTCGGACGGATGACAGATCGACGCGCAGGAGCCTGAGGGTCTCGGCGTAGATGATATTGAGGCAGCTGCCCTCATCCATCAGGACCTTGGTGAGCCTGACGTCACCGATGACGGGATCGACGACGAGCGGGTACTTCCCCGGGCTCGGCACGTGGTCGGGGTGGTCATCCTGGTCGAAGGTGATGGGCTTGTCGGACCAGTCTAGGTAGACTGGCGCCGCCACCTTCACCGAGCAGACCTCCTGACGCTCTTGCTTACGATGCCGAGCCGAGGCATTCGCCGCATGCCCTCCGTAGATCATGAAGCAGTCGCAGACCTCGGGGAACTCTCCTGCTTGGTGATCTTCCTTTTTGTCGTCGTCGCGGGCCCTGCCACCCTCTGCGAGTGGCCCGGCCCGGTGGAAGTGGCGCCGAAGCATGACGCACTCCTCGAGGGTGTGCTTGACGGGCCCCTGATGGTAGGGGCACGTCTCCTTGAGTGCCTTGTCGAAGAGGTTGGCGCCTCAGGGGGACTTCCGAGGGTTCTTGTATTCGGCGGCGGCGACAAGGTCCGTGCTGGCGGCGTCGCGTTTCGCTTGCGACTTCCTCCTGCCTTTCTTCTTGGCGCCGAGCGGAGTAGACGCCTCGAAAGCATCCTCCGACGGGCGGCCCTGGGGCTGCTTGTCCTTTCGGAAGATGGCCTCGACCGCCTCCTGACCAGAGGCGAACTTGGTGGCGATGTCCATCAGCTCGCTCGCCCTGGTGGGGGTCTTGCGACCCAACTTGCTCACCAGGTCACGGCAGGTGGTGCCGGCAAGGAACGCACCGATGACATCGGAGTCGGTGATGTTGGGCAGCTCGGTGCGCTGCTTCGAGAATCGCTGGATGTAGTCCCGAAGAGACTCTCCCGGCTGTTGCCGGCAGCTTCGGAGGTCCCAGGAATTCCCGGGGCGCACGTACGTGCCCTGGAAGTTGCCGGCGAAAGCTTGGACCAGATCCTCCCAGTTGGAAATCTGCCCCGGAGGCAGGTGCTCCAACCAAGCGCGAGCAGTGTCGGAGAGGAACAGGGGGAGGTTGCGGATGATGAGGTTGTCGTCGTCCGTTCCACCCAGTTGACAGGCCAGGCGGTAGTCCGCGAGCCACAATTCCGGTCTCGTTTCCCCCGAGTACTTTGTGATAGTAGTCGGGGGTCGGAATCGGGTCGGAAACGGCGCCCGCCGAATGGCCCGGCTGAAGACCTGCGGACCGGGTGGTTCGGGCGAGGGACTCCGATCCTCCCCGCTGTCGTAGCGTCCCCCACGCCTGGGGTGATAACCTCGGCGCACCCTTTCGTCGAGGCGGGCCCGACGGTCGCGATGAGGGTGCTCGTCGCCGAGGTGGCCCGGGGCCGCAGGCGCGGTGTTGCGCGTGCGCCCGGTGTAGACCGAGGCTTCCCGCATGGGTCGGGAAGTTGCGGCACGAGGCTCCGAGGGGTACCCCTGCCTTCGGGAGGCAGAGCTCTCGGCCCGCCGGGCCGCAGCGCCTTCCAGGAGATGCTTGAGCTCTCCCTGGATTCGCCGACCCTCGGTGGTTGATGACTCCGGCATCGCGCGGAGGAGCATCGCTGCGGCGGCCAGGTCCTGATCGGTTCCGCCGGATGCGGGTGGCGGTCTGTCCCTGGCATCGTTGGCGATGCGGTGCTGGAGACCCTGGGGCAGGTGACGTATTTCTCCGGCCGGGGGCTGGCCCGCCCATACCTGCCCGATGTCCCGGCGGATTGCCTCGAGCGCTCCTGCTCCCTCATCGAGCCCGGCCCGCGCCCCGCGGACTTGCTCGAGTTGTGGGTCGTGACCCCCCGCCGGAACGGGGACCACAGCTAGCTCCCGCGGGATGTCGGCGCGAGGCGCTGGCCTAGGGGGATCACCATCCTCCGGCATGCCGAGACAGCTGCCTCCGGAGGGATCCCCTAGCTCGACGTGGAATCATTCGCGGCTCGGGCCGCAGTCCTTGTCGTCAAGGCTGCGGCTGCCGTCAGAACAGTCGGAGAGGCAGTAGTTGCATGCGGTCATGAAGTCCCGCATGGCACTGGGGTTGCCAGATCCAGAGAAATCCCAGCTGATGCTGGGGTCGTCATCTTCCTCGGACCCAGAGGGTCCGTAGGTCGAGACGCCCGTCAATCGGTCCCAAGGCGACCGCACACGAAACCCGAAAGGGGTTGCACTCGCCTCAACGTGAGCGCCCGCCAGAGCGAGGTCACTAGGCGGGTTGAGGTCGAGTCGAAATGACAAAGGATGGGAATCAGCCGGTACCTTTTGGTCGACGAGGAGCGACGAAGTCACATCGGGGGCTGATCGCGCCGTCGTCCTGGGTGCGAGGGCGACGTCCTGCAGGCCCTCCGTGAGCGCGCTGGCGTCGTCCACTTGCTCGGGGTCGGCGTGTCGCGGGGGGACGGCGCTCGCCTTCGCCTCAAACGCGAGGGTGATGCCCGACGCGTCCTCCGTTGGGGCGCTGGGGATGTCGATTTGCTCGACAGCCGACTGAGCGCAGCCTCTCGCTCGGCCCTGGTTGCCCCGCCTCCTCCTCCGATGGCGAGGGAGAGGATGGGGCGAGCTCGAAAGTTGTCCTCCCCCCACGCGGGAAAGACGTCGTCGATTCCGCCGCCGGCGGGCGGGCTGTCTGCCACCATTGTCGCTGTCGCGCGGCGGTGGAAGGAGTATCATGTCGTAGCTGCCGTCGAAAGACATGAACTCGAGGCTCCCGAAACGGAGCACCGTCCCGGGTTGAAGAGGTCGTTGGAGACTGCCCATCTGGAGCTTGACGGGAAACTACTCGTCAACACGCAGCAGGCCCCTACCTGGCGCGCCAACTGTCGGCGTTTCGAGACCGGGGGGTCCCTAGGCCGACGAGTGAGTGTGCCGCGTGCCCCAGCCCAGATGGGTCGAGCGCGTGGGTGAGCGCGAAGGGGGGAAGAGCGAGGTGGCCGGAGCCGGGTCGTGAGGGAGGCGGAGATCCCGCGGCCTTCGTGTTCGTCCCGCGCCCAGGTCGGGTGCGCTTGCAGTAGGGGGTTACAAGCGTCCGCACGGGTGAGGGGAGCGAGCGGCCCCAAGAGAGCGCCTGCCCCTGCCCTCGTTCCCGCGAGGCCAACCTTCTCTAAGAAGGCCCTGGTCCTTCCTTTTATAGGCGTAAGGAGAGGATCCAGGTGTACAAATGGGGGTGTAGCAAGGTGCTACGTGTCTAGCGGGGGAGAGCTAGTGCCCTAAGTACATGCCAAGGTGGCAGCCGGAGAGATCTTGGCACCCAGCTGGTGTGGCGTCGTGGCCGTCGGAGAAGCAATGGAGCCTGGCGGGGGGACAGCTGTCGGAGTGGTTGGGCCCTTGCTGACGTCCCCCTGCTTCCGTAAGGGAGCTGAGAACCGCCGTTGTCATGGGTCCAGCGGGGTGCCATCATTGCCTATCTGGCGGAGCTAGCCAGATGGGACGTCGGTCCTGTTTTCTGCGGCCCGAGTTGGCTCGGGGTAGGGTGATGATGGCGCTTCCTGTCGACGTGGCGGACTCGTGCCCTAGGTCGGGCGACGTGGAGGCTCCTCCGAAGCCGAGGTCGAGTCTGTCCTGCATGGTCGAGGCCGAGCCCGAGCTCCTGGGTCGGGCGAGGCGGAGGTCGTTCGGCAGAGGCCAGGGCGGAGTCCGAGCCCTGGGTCGGGCGAAGCGGAGTTCGTCGTCTTCCGGGGCCTTAGCCCGAGTCCGAGCCCTGGGTCGGGCGGAGCGGAGTTCGCCGTCTTCCGGGGCCTTAGCCCGAGTCCGAGCCCTGGGTCGGGCGGAGCGGAGTTCACCGTCTTCCGGGGCCTTAGCCCGAGTCCGAGCCCTGGGTCGGGCGGAGCGGAGTTCGCCGTCTTCCGGGGCCTTAGCCCGAGTCCGAGCCCTGGGTCGGGCGGAGCGGAGTTCGCCGTCTTCCGGGGCCTTAGCCCGAGTCCGAGCCCTAGGTCGGGCGGAGCGGAGTTCGCCGTCTTCCGGGGCCTTAGCCCGAGTCCGAGCCCTGGGTCGGGCGGAGCGGAGTTCGCCGTCTTCCGGGGCCTTAGCCCGAGTCCGAGCCCTGGGTCGGGCGGAGCTTCCTATGGCGCTTTTGGCCAAGCCTGGCCGCCCGTCAGTCTCACTCTTTGCGTCAAATGCCCCAGTGACTTGGTCGGTCGGCGCGGTGATTTAGTCAGGGTTGCTTCTTAACGAAGGCAAGGCCTCGGGCGAGCCGGAGATGCGTCTGCCGTAAAAAAGGGGGCCTCGGGCGAGACGGAAACACCTCAGGGTCGGCTGCCCTTGCCCGAGGCTAGGCTCGGGCGTGGCGTGATCGAGTCGCTCGTATGGACTGATCCCTGACTTAATCAAACCCATCAGGCCTCTGCAGCTTTATGCTGATGGGGGTTACCAGCTGAGAATTAGGCGTCTTGAGGGTACCCCTAATTATGGTCCCCGATAGATACCTTCTTCTTTATCAAATTAATCAACGTCCTATTACTAGACTCGGCCTGTCCATTGGCCTGAGCATAATATGGAGACGAGTTAAGCAGCTTAATTCTGTATAATTCAGCAAATTCACGTACCTCCTTTGACATAAAAGAAGTACCTTGATCTATAGTCAAGGTCTGGGGAATGCCGAATCTATGGATAATATGCTCAGTTATGAACTCAATTACCTCCTTATGCGTCATGTTCTTTAGAGCAACGGCTTCAGTCCATTTGGTGAAATAGTCAGTGGCAACTAACACAAACCGATGCCCTTTTGATGATGAAGGATGAATTTCTCCAATAAAGTCTAATCCCCATCCTCTGAATGGCCAAGGCTTGATGATAGGATGTAATTCGGCTGCAGGGACCAACTGTAGGTCGCCGAATTTTTGACACACTTGGCACCCCTTGTAGTACTTGAAACAATCAGCTGTCATACTAGGCCAATAAAAACCAGACCTTCGCAACAACCACTTCATCTTTGGAGCTGATTGATGGGTACCACAAATTCCTTCATGTACTTCGGCCATAGCTAATATAGCATCATCTGGGCCCAAGCACTTAAGCAGGACATCATTAACCGTTCGGCGGTAAAGTTCATCACTCATCAAAACATACTTGAAAGCTATTCGCCGAATGTTCTTATCTGTCCTGATATTGGGATTTTGCAAATAATTAAGTATAGGTGTCCTCCAGTCACTTGCATCGGCTTCATTGTCAGCCGAATCGATTAAGAGAACCTTTCTGGTAACCTCGGACGGTCCGGCGTCATCACGCGGACGGTCCGCGACCTGGGAATTTGGCTCTGCACTGGTTATCAGATTTTCAGTTTTGTGAAATTTCCCTCTCTTTATCCGATAACCCGATGCATCTTGTGCCAAGTCGTTAGCTCTATGATTCTCAACTCTAGAGATATGCCGAATACTGAATTCGTCAAAAGAATGGATTATGCTCCAACATTTCTCAAGATAACTATTTAGAGTACCATCAAGACATTGATATTCTTCTAACACTTGTTGGACAACCAGCTGAGAATCACCAAATACCTTCACATGTTTTACTCCCATACCATTTAAAAGCTCTAAACCGAATAGGAGGGCTTCATATTCAGCTTGATTATTAGTGCAATACGTTTTCAATCGGCTAGAGAAGTCAAAGGAGACATTACTTGGTGAAACAAGCACAATGCCAATTCCTTGCCCTTCATTACAAACCGATCCATCAAAATATAAAGTCCAAGGAGTAATAGTGAGGTATGATATGTCTAGTTCATGAATACCATTAACCCGATGTTCTACAATAAAGTCCGCTACGACTTGGCCTTTCATAGATTTCAATGGTTCATAAGCCAAGTCATATTCTATGAGTGCATAAGCCCACTTACCAATTCTACCACTCATAATTGGGTTATGCAACATGTACTTGATTACATCGGCTTGACCAAAAACAGTGCAATGACTAGACAGTAAATAACATCTACATTTGGTGCATGCATAAAACAAGCATAAGCATAACTTTTCAATAAAAGTGTACCTTGTTTCAGCATCCACCAACCTTCGGCTTAGATATGTCACCACATGCTCCTTCCCCTCAGTTTCTTGTGTCAGAACAGCCCCAATAACCTTGTCTTCAGCTGCAATGTATAATCTGAATGGTGTCCCTACTTGTGGTGCTTTTAACACGGGAGCCGAAGACAAGTATTTTTTAATGAGATCAAATGCTTGCTGCTGCTCTGCCCCCCAAGTGAATTCAGCATCATTCTTAAGCCGAAGGATAGGGGTGAAGGCATCAATCTTCCTGGCTAGGTTAGAAATAAACCTTCGTAAATAATTCACCTTGCCGAGAAACCTCTGCACTTCGACCTTACAAGTCGGAGGCCCCACATTCCGAATAGACTTGATTCGGTCAGGGTCTATTTCTATACCATGTTCATGGATGACAAATCCTAAAAACTTACCAGCCGACACTCCAAAAGCACATTTACGTGGGTTCATTTTTAAACCATACCGACACATTTTATCAAAGGCTTTGCGCAAATCAGCTATATGAGAACTAAACTTAGCCGATTTGACTACAATATCATCAATGTAGACTTCCACAGTGTTTCCTAACAACTCATGGAAGATCATATTCATAGCCCTCTGATAAGTAGCACCAGCATTTTTAAGACTGAATGTCATGACAACCCATTCAAATAAACCAATGAAGCCTGGACATATAAAGGCCGTTTTAGACGCATCTTCTTCGGCCATGAAAATCTGATTATATCCGGCATTACCATCAAGGAAGCTAATAATTCTATTTTCTGATGCATTATTGATTAATGTGTCAGCTATGGGCATGGGATATTCATCTTTAGGAGTTGCTTTATTTAAATTACGAAAATCAATGCATACTCTAAGTTTACCTGACTCCTTCTTCTCCACCAGCACAATATTGGAGACCCACTCTGCGTATCTGCAAGGTCTAATAAAATTAGCTTCTAGCAGCCGGTGGATTTTGTCCTTGATTCGTGGGAGAAGATCTGGACGAAATGTTCTAGCTTTCTGCTTGAAAGGTCTGAAACCAGACTGAAAGGGAATTAGGCCTACACCTAGTCCCTAGATAATTTTGGTGGTTGAATTGCCCAACACAAATATTGGACTAACTAGTTTGCTCTAGTGTATAAGTTATACAGGTGCAAAAGGTTCACACTTAGCCAATAAAATGACCATGTGTTGGGTTCAACAAAAGGGCAAAGGAGCAACCAAAGGCTCCTCTGGTCTGGCGCACCGGACTGTCCGGTGTGCCACCGGACAGTGTCCGGTGCACCAGAGGACCTCAGCTCAAACTCGTCGCCCTCGGGAAATTTCCAGAGCCAGCGCTCTAAAATTCACCGGACTGTCCGGTGTACACCGGACAGTGTCTGGTGCTCATTTGAGACGCGGCTCAGGAACTCGCCAGTCTCGGGAATTCGCAAAGGCTGCTCCGCTATAATTCACCGGACATGTCCGGTGTACACCGGACTGTCCGGTGCAACCTCGGGGCAACGGCTACTTCGCGCCAACAGTCACCTGCAGGCGCATTTAATGCGCGCCAGAAGCGCGCAGTCGTCAGGCACGCGGGAGCAGGCGCACCGGACACTCTACAGTGCATGTCCGGTGCGCCACCGGACATCAAGGCGGGCCCAGAGACAGAGCTCCAACGGTTGACCCAACGGCTATTTGGTGACGTGGCTGTCGCACCGGACATGTCCGGTGTGCACCGGACTGTCCGGTGCGCCATCGAACAGACAGCCTCACCAAACGGCTAGTTTGGTGGTTGGGGCTATAAATACCCCAACCACCCCACCATTCATTACATCCAAGTTTTCCAGCTTCCAATCACTATACAAGAGCTAGCATTCATTGCAAAGCACACCAAAGGAGATCAAATCCTCTCCCAACTCCACACAAAGCCCTAGTGACTAGAGAGAGTGATTTGTAGTGTTCATTTGAGCTCTTGCGCTTGGATCGCTTCTTTTTCTTTGGCATTCTTTCTTGTGATCAAACACTCACTTGTAATTGAGGCAAGAGACACCAATTGTGTGGTGGTTCTTGCGGGAAGTTTGATTCCCAAGTGATTTGAGAAAGAGAAGCTCACTCGGTCCGAGGGACCGTTTGAGAGAGGGAAGGGTTGAAAGAGACCCGGCCTTTGTGGCCTCCTCAACGGGGAGTAGGTTTGAGAGAACCGAACCTCGGTAAAACAAATCCGCGTGTCTCACTTTATTATTCGCTTGCGATTTGTTTTGTGCCCTCTCTCGCGGACTCTATTATATTTCTAACGCTAACCCGGCTTGTAGTTGTGATTATTTTTGAGATTTTCAGTTTCTCCCTATTCACCCCCCCCCTCTAGGCGACTTTCAATTGGTATCAGAGCCTGATGCTTCATTAGAGCCTAACCGCTCGAAGTGATGTCGGGAGATCACACCAAGAGGGAGATGGAGACCGGCGACAAGCCCACTACAAGCCAAGGGAGCACTTCATCGGAAGAGTCCCGCACCAAGAGGAGGGAGAAGAAGAAGGACTCCTCCAAACGGAAGGAGAAAAGATCTTCCTCTTCTCACCACAAAGAGAAGAAGGAAAAATCTTCTTCTCACAAGTCGCATCGGAAAGGCGACAAGCACAAGAGGATGAGGAAGGTGGTCTACTACGAGACCGACACTTCATCAACATCCACCTCCGACTCCGATGCACCGTCCGTAACTTCTAAGCACCAAGAGCGCAAGAAGTTTAGTAAGATCCCTTTACACTATCCCCGTACACCTAGACATACTCCATTACTTTTCGTTCCTTTAGGCAAACCGCCAACTTTTGATGGCGAAGATTATGCTAGGTGGAGTGATTTAATGAAATTTCATCTAACCTCACTCCACAAAAGTATATGGAATGTTGTTGAGTTTGGAGCACAGGTACCATCCATAGGGGATGAGGATTATGATACGGACGAAGTGGCCCAAATCGAGCACTTCAACTCCCAAGCTACAACCATACTCCTCGCCTCTCTAAGCAAGGAGGAATACAACAAAGTGCAAGGGTTAAAGAATGCAAAGGAGATTTGGGACCTACTCAAGACCGCGCACGAGGGTGATGAACTCACCAAGATCACCAAGAGGGAAACGATCGAGGGGGAGCTCGGTCGCTTCCGTCTTCGCCAAGGGGAGGAGCCACAAGATATGTACAACCGGCTCAAAACCTTGGTAAATCAAGTGCGCAACCTCGGGAGCAAAAAGTGGGACGACCACGAGGTGGTTAAGGTTATTCTAAGAGCTCTCATTTTTCTTAACCCCACTCAAGTTCAATTAATTCGTGGTAATCCTAGATACCCACTAATGACCCCCGAGGAAGTTATCGGGAATTTTGTGAGCTTTGAATGTATGATTAAAGGTTCAAAGAAGATCAACGAGCTTGATGAACCCTCCACGTCCGAGGCGCAACCAGTGCCGTTTAAGGCGACGGAGGAGAAGAAGGAGGAGTCTACACCAAGTAGACAACCAATTGACGCCTCCAAGCTCGACAATGAGGAGATGGCCTTAATCATCAAAAGCTTTCGGCAAATCCTCAAGCAACGGAAGGGGAAGGATTACAAATCCCGTTCCAAGAAGGTTTGCTACAAGTGTGGTAAGCCCGGTCACTTTATTGCTAAATGTCCATTATCAAGTGACAGTGACAGGGATAACGACAAGAGGGGCAAGAGGAGAGAAAAGAAGAGGTACCACAAGAAGAAGGGCGGCGATGCCCACGTGTGCCGCGAGTGGAACTCCGACGAGAACTCCACCGACTCCTCCTCCGACGACGAGGACGCCGCCAACATCGCCGTCACCAAGGGACTTCTCTTCCCCAACGTCGGCCACAAGTGCCTCATGGCAAAGGACGGCAAAAGGAAGAAGGTTAAATCTAAATCCTCCACTATATATGAGTCCTCTAGTGATGATAATGCTAGTGATGAGGAAAATAATTTGCGTACCCTTTTTGCCAACCTTAACATGGAACAAAAGGAAAAATTGAATGAGCTAATTAGTGCCATCCATGAAAAGGATGATCTCTTGGACTCCCAAGAGGACTTCCTAATCAAGGAAAATAAGAAACATGTTAAGGTTAAGAATGCTTATGCTCTAGAGGTAGAAAAATGTGACAAATTATCTAGTGAGCTAAGCACATGCCATGACACTATTGCCAACCTTAGAAATGAAAATGCTAAATTAATTGCTAAGGTTGATTCTCATGTTTGTATTGATTCAACTTCCTATCCTAGAAATGATAATGTTGATTTGCTTGCTAGGATTGATGAGTTGAATGTTTCTATTGCTAGCCTTAGAAATGAGAATGAGAAATTAATTGCTAAGGCTAAAGAATTAGATGTTTGCAATGTTACAATTTCCGACCTTAGAACTAAGAATGATATGTTGCATGCTAAGGTTGTAGAATTAAAATCTTGCAAACCATCTACATCTACCGTTGAGCACACTTCTATTTGCACTAGATGTAGAGATGTTGGTATCAATGCTATTCATGATCACATGGCTTTAATTAAACAACAAAATGATCATATAGCATTATTAGACGCTAAAATTGCCGAGCATAACTTAGAAAATGAAAAGTTTAAATTTGCTAGAAGTATGCTCTATAATGGGAGACGCCCTGGCATCAAGGATGGCATTGGCTTCCAAAGGGGAGACAATGTCAAACTTAATGCCCCTCCTAAGAACTTGTCTAACTTTGTTAAGGGCAAGGCTCCCATGCCTCAGGATAACGAGGGTTACATTTTGTACCCTGCCAGTTATCCCGAGAGCAAAATCAAGAAAATTCATTCTAGGAAGTCTCACTCTGGCCCTAACCATGCTTTTATGTATAAGGGTGAGACATCTAGTTCTAGGCAACCAACCCGTGCTAAGTTGCCTAGAAAGAAAACTCCTAATGCATCAAATAATCATAGCATTTCATTTAAAACTTTTGATGCATCTTATGTTTTGACTAACAAATCCGGCAAAGTAGTTGCCAAGTTTGTTGGGGGAAAACACAAGGGCTCTAAGACTTGTGTTTGGGTACCCAAAGTTCTTGTTTCTAATGCCAAAGGACCCAAAACCGTTTGGGTACCTAAAGTCAAGAACTAAAATTGTTTTGTAGGTTTATGCATCCGGGGGCTCAAGTTGGATACTCGACAGTGGGTGCATAAACCACATGACAGGGGAGAAGAAGATGTTCTCCTCTTATGAGAAAAACCAAGATCCCCAACGAGCTATCACATTCGGGATGGAAATCAAGGTTTGGTCAAAGGATTGGGTAAAATTGCTATATCACCTGACCATACTATTTCCAATGTTTTTCTTATAGATTCTTTAGATTACAATTTGCTTTCCGTATCCCAATTATGTCAAATGGGCTACAACTGTCTATTTACTGATGTAGGTGTCACTGTCTTTAGAAGAAGTGATGATTCAATAGCATTTAAGGGAGTGTTAGAGGGTCAGCTATACTTGGTAGATTTTGATAGAGCTGAACTCGACACTTGCTTAATTGCTAAGACTAACTTGGGTTGGCTCTGGCACCGCTGACTAGCTCATGTTGGAATGAAGAATCTTCATAAGCTTCTAAAGGGAGAACACATTTTAGGACTAACAAATGTTCATTTTGAGAAAGACAGGATTTGTAGCGCATGCCAAGCCAGGAAGCAAGTTGGCACTCATCATCCACACAAGAACATCATGACGAGTGACAGGCCACTGGAGCTCCTACACATGGATTTATTCGGCCCGATTGCTTACATAAGCATCGGCGGGAGTAAGTACTATCTAGTTATTGTGGATGATTATTCTCGCTTCACTTGGGTGTTCTTTTTGCAGGAAAAATCTCATACCCAAGAGACCTTAAAGGGATTCTTGAGACGAGCTCAAAATGAGTTCGGCTTAAGGATCAAGAAAATTAGAAGCGACAACGGGACGGAGTTCAAGAACTCTCAAGTTGAAGGCTTCCCTGAGGAGGAGGGCATCAAGCATGAGTTCTCATCTCCCTACACCCCACAACAAAATGGTGTAGTGGAGAGGAAGAATCGAACTCTATTGGACATGGCAAGAACCATGCTTGATGAGTACAAGACACCGGATCGGTTTTGGGCTGAGGCGGTCAACACCGCCTGCTACGCCATCAACCGGTTATATCTACACCGAATCCTCAAGAAGACATCCTATGAACTCCTAACCGGTAAAAAGCCAAATATTTCATATTTTAGAGTTTTTGGTAGCAAATGTTTTATTCTTGTCAAAAGAGGTAGAAAATCTAAATTTGCTCCTAAAACTGTAGAAGGCTCTTTACTAGGATATGACTCAAACACAAGGGCATATAGAGTCTTTAACAAGTCCTCAGGACTTGTTGAAGTTTCTTGTGACGTTGTGTTTGATGAGACTAACGGCTCTCAAGTAGAGCAAGTTGATCTTGATGAGATAGGTGAAGAACAGGCTCCATGCATAGCGCTAAGGAACATGTCCATTGGGGATGTGTGTCCTAAGGAATCCGAAGAGCCTCCACATGCACAAGATCAACCATCCTCCTCAACGCAAGCATCTCCGCCAACCCAAAATGAGGACGAGGCTCAAGTTGATGAAGGAGAAGATCAAAGAGATGAGCCCCCTCAAGATGACGGCAACGATCAAGGGGGAGATGCAAATGATCAAGACGAGGATGAACAACCAAAGCCGCCACACCCAAGAGTCCACCAAGCAATACAACGAGATCACCCCGTCGACACCATCCTCGGCGACATTCATAAGGGGGTAACTACTCGATCTCGTGTTGCACATTTTTGTGAACATTACTCTTTTGTTTCCTCTATTGAGCCACACAGGGTAGAGGAAGCATTACAAGATTCGGATTGGGTGATGGCGATGCAAGAGGAGCTCAACAATTTCACAAGGAACGAGGTATGGCACTTAGTTCCACGTCCTAACCAAAATGTTGTAGGAACCAAGTGGGTCTTCCGCAACAAGCAAGATGAGCATGGTGTGGTGACTAGGAACAAAGCTCGACTCGTGGCCAAGGGGTGTTCACAAGTCGAAGGTTTGGATTTTGGTGAAACCTATGCACCCGTAGCTAGGCTTGAGTCAATTCGCATATTATTAGCCTATGCTACTTACCATGGCTTCAAGCTTTATCAAATGGACGTGAAGAGTGCCTTCCTCAATGGACCGATCAAGGAGGAGGTCTATGTTGAGCAACCTCCCGGCTTTGAAGACAGTGAGTACCCTAACCATGTTTATAGGCTCTCTAAGGCGCTTTATGGGCTCAAGCAAGCCCCAAGAGCATGGTATGAATGCCTTAGAGATTTCCTTATTGCTAATGGCTTCAAAGTCGGCAAAGCCGATCCTACTTTATTCACTAAAACTCTTGACAATGATTTGTTCGTATGCCAAATTTACGTTGATGATATCATATTTGGGTCTACTAACGAATCTACATGTGAAGAATTTAGTAGGATCATGGCAAAGAAATTCGAGATGTCAATGATGGGGGAGTTGAAGTATTTTCTAGGATTCCAAGTCAAGCAACTCCAAGAGGGCACCTTCATTAGACAAACGAAGTATACTCAAGACATTCTAAGCAAGTTTGGAATGAAGGATGCCAAGCCCATCAAGACACCCATGGGAACCAATGGGCATCTCGACCTCGACACAGGAGGTAAGTCCGTGGATCAAAAGGTATACCGGTCGATGATTGGTTCATTGCTTTATTTATGTGCATCTCGACCGGACATTATGCTTTTCGTTTGCATGTGTGCAAGATTCCAAGCCGACCCTAAGGAATCACACCTTACGGCCGTAAAACGAATCTTGAGATATTTGGCTTATACTCCTAAGTTTGGGCTTTGGTACCCTCGGGGATCCACTTTTGATTTGATTGGTTATTCGGATGCCGATTGGGCGGGGTGTAAGATTAATAGAAAGAGCACATCGGGGACTTGCCAGTTCTTGGGAAGATCCTTGGTGTCTTGGGCTTCAAAGAAGCAAAATTCGGTCGCTCTTTCTACCGCCGAAGCCGAGTATATTGCCGCAGGCCACTGTTGCGCGCAATTGCTTTGGATGAGGCAAACCCTGCGGGACTACGGTTACAAATTAACCAAAGTTCCTCTTCTATGTGATAATAAGAGTGCAATCCGCATGGCGGATAATCCCGTTGAGCATAGCCGCACTAAACACATAGCCATTCGGTATCATTTTCTTCGGGATCACCAACAAAAGGGGGATATCGAGATTTCATACATTAACACTAAAGATCAATTAGCCGATATCTTTACCAAGCCACTTGATGAACAATCTTTTACCAGACTTAGGCATGAGCTTAATATTCTTGATTCTAGGAATTTCTTTTGCTAAACTTGCACACATAGCTCATAAGAATACCTTTGATCATGTCTCTTTTATATGCTATGACTAATGTGTTTTCAAGTGTATTCCAAACCAAGTCATAGGTATATTGAAAGGGAATTGGAGTCTTCGGCGAAGACAAAGGCTTCCACTCCGCTCTACTACTCATCCTTTGCCGTCGCTCCGCATCACTCTCCAACGTTGGTATAATCTTCACTCATTTATTTTATGACCAAAGGAGGAGAAAGTACTTCTAAGGGCTCTAATAATTCCGTTTTTGGCGATTCATGCCAAAGGGGGAGAAAATATGAGTCCAAAGCAAAAGGACCGCACCACCACCCTAATTTTAAAACTAATGTTTGTCAATCGGATGAAAAATTTCAAAATTGGTATCTCTTTGTGCTCTAAAGGGGGAGCAAGTAGTATTTTCAAAACTAATGTCTTAAAACCCTCTTGAACACTAAAAGGAGACTTTATTTGAGGGGGAGTTTTGTTTAGTCAAAGGAAAAGCATTTGGAACAAAGGAAGAAAATTTCAAAACTTGAAAATGCTTTGCAAAATCTTATTCATTTACCTTTGACTATCTTGCAAAAGGACTTTGAAAAGAATTTACAAAAGAGTTTGCAAAAACAAAACTTGTGGTGCAAATATGGTCCAATATGTCAAAAACAAAGAAAACAATTCATGCGCATCATGTAAGTATTTATATTGGCTCAATTCCAAGCAACCTTTGCACTTACATTATGCAAACTAGTTCAATTATGCACTTCTATATTTGCTTTGGTTTGTGTTGGCATCAATCACCAAAAAGGGGGAGATTGAAAGGGAATTAGGCCTACACCTAGTCCCTAAATAATTTTGGTGGTTGAATTGCCCAACACAAATATTGGACTAACTAGTTTGCTCTAGTGTATAAGTTATACAGGTGCAAAAGGTTCACACTTAGCCAATAAAATGACCATGTGTTGGCTTCAACAAAAGGGCAAAGGAGCAACCAAAGGCTCCTCTGGTCTGGCGCACCGGACTGTCCGGTGTGCCACCGGACAGTGTCCGGTGCACCAGAGGACCTCAACTCAAACTCGTCGCCCTCGGGAAATTTCCAGAGCCAGCGCTCTAAAATTCACCGGACTGTCCGGTGTACACCGGACAGTGTCCGGTGCTCATTTGAGACGCGGCTCAGGAACTCGCCAGTCTCGGGAATTCGCAAAGGCTGCTCCGCTATAATTCACCGGACATGTCCGGTGTACACCGGACTGTCCGGTGCAACCTCGGGGCAACGGCTACTTCGCGCCAACAGTCACCTGCAGGCGCATTTAATGCGCGCCAGAAGCGCGCAGTCGTCAGGCACGCGGGAGCAGGCGCACCGGACACTCTACAGTGCATGTCCGGTGCGCCACCGGACATCAAGGCGGGCCCAGAGACAGAGCTCCAACGGTTGACCCAACGGCTATTTGGTGACGTGGCTGTCGCACCGGACATGTCCGGTGTGCACCGGACTGTCCGGTGCGCCATCGAACAGACAGCCTCACCAAACGGCTAGTTTGGTGGTTGGGGCTATAAATACCCCAACCACCCCACCATTCATTGCATCCAAGTTTTCCAGCTTCCAATCACTATACAAGAGCTAGCATTCATTGCAAAGCACACCAAAGGAGATCAAATCCTCTCCCAACTCCACACAAAGCCCTAGTGACTAGAGAGAGTGATTTGTAGTGTTCATTTGAGCTCTTGCGCTTGGATCGCTTCTTTTTCTTTGGCATTCTTTCTTGTGATCAAACACTCACTTGTAATTGAGGCAAGAGACACCAATTGTGTGGTGGTTCTTGCGGGAAGTTTGATTCCCAAGTGATTTGAGAAAGAGAAGCTCACTCGGTCCGAGGGACCGTTTGAGAGAGGGAAGGGTTGAAAGAGACCCGGCCTTTGTGGCCTCCTCAACAGGGAGTAGGTTTGAGAGAACCGAACCTCGGTAAAACAAATCCGCGTGTCTCACTTTATTATTCGCTTGCGATTTGTTTTGCGCCCTCTCTCGCGGACTCTATTATATTTCTAACGCTAACCCGGCTTGTAGTTGTGATTATTTTTGAGATTTTCAGTTTCTCCCTATTCACCCCCCCCCTCTAGGCGACTTTCACAGACTTAATGGGCAGCCGATGTTCAACAATCTCTTGGCTTAGTCCAGGCATTTCAGTGTAATTCCAAGCAAAACAATCTGAATATTCCTTCAATAGAAAGTCATCTCATTTCTAGAATCGGTCTCCAGGGTCTTGTTTACAAAAGTTGGCCTTGGAGTTTTACCATTTCCTATGTCAATCTCCTCCAAAGGATCAGCCGATGTAAACCCCTGTCCTAGTTTATCAAGATCTCTGAATTCCTCTATCATGTCCCCCACAGAGGAATCAGATGATCTTTGTGTGATGGCGGACTTTCCGGTCTCGGGGACCGGATCATCCGTAATACTATCTTTTCGCTGTGGTAGATGTTCGGTCCTAAAGTCCGAACTGTTCTGTGAAAGACCAGACCATCCGGCTTTGAGGGCCGAATTGTCCGTGATCAAAGACTCATGAACTTTGTGTGTATTCATCATTTAAACTCTATTTAGGATTTAGCTGATTTTCCATCGGCTCTAGCATTACAGGAATGAAACCTTTCTTATCTATACTTATGAACTGATAATCAGAAAAATCTACCCCTGTGAGACATGTAGCAGTCTCATAAGTCCAGAGTACAGGGGCATCGGCCACAGCGATGCAGGCCGATACATCAGCATGTACTTGTTCTACTTCATCGCCTACCCATTGTATTAGCATTTGATGTAATGTAGAAGGTATACATTGATTGGCATGAATCCAATCTCTGCCTAGAATTAAACTGTAATTCCCTTCTACATCAGCGACGAAGAATGCAGCAGCAAGGGTCTTAGTCCCGATGGTTAATTCAACGGACGTGACTCCCCTGGCTTTAATCGAACTATCCCCAACACCGCTGAGGGTCATGTTGGTTTTGACAAGTTCGTCATCTTGTTTACCTAATTTTCTGTATAATGAATAAGGCATTAGATTTACAGCCGCCCCTCCATCCACCAACATCTTAGCAATCGGTATTCCATCAATGTGACCGCGCACGAAGAGCGGCTTTAAATGATTTACCGATTCCTTTGGTTTAGTAAAGGCGGCTTCTTTAGGACCAAAATCAAACTGGGCAGCAACAGGTTCATCGTCGCCAATGATAGTGCAATCGGAAGAAAATGTAATAATATTTACATCCATACCTGGGCGTTCTGGAGAAGCCTCGTAGTCGACCAGGTCTTCTCCTAGCAGGTCGTCCTCTTCCATTGATGTTGTCGTGTTGTTGGAGGCTTCCTGATGAACGGCGGACGGTCCGCACGCGGGGGCCGAACGGTCCACGCCTGGTGCAGGTTGTCCAGAGCCTTCCTGGTGAACGGCGGACGGTCTGCACGCGGGGGCCGGACGGTCCGCGCCTGGTGCAGGTTGACTTTCTATTTCTGTGGCCGTTTGTTTTTTCTCAACGGCCTTCGGTCTCCATTTCTTTTGTGGTGGCGGGTATAGTGGATGTGTGTCATTAAATGTCTTTTCCGCCTCCTTCTCCTGGCTCTCCTTTGCTCTTAGGCGCTGTAATTTTCTCTTTTGGGATCGTGTCAATCCCGCTGGGCACCATCGAGGCATGGAGTATTTTGGATCGGCTGTTTTGATGGTAGCCGTATCCTTTTCGGTTGTGTTGGCCGATTCGCCGAAAATCATCGGCCCTTTATTGTCTCCCTGTATGACAACATCCGCAGTGCCTATTTTGATGATGTCCTTTTTTGTTCTTTGAGTTGCTACAGGCATATGCCCCCCTGCCGGATTGGTCGGCCTAGGAGGCCGAGTAGTCCGGCAACCTTGTTGGGCCTGTGCCTGGTGACCGGATTCAGCAGTGCTCAATCGGTCTTGCACTGGCGGTGCCAACCTATCAAAAACGGATGTTTGGGGTGCCCCCCAGGCGGGGTACTGTGGCATCCCAAATGGATATGGTGGCATGCCCCACATTTGATTTGGGACATATGGTGGAGGTAAGTATGTGTATGGATATGGCATAGATGGATAAGGAGGTGGAGGGGTCCATGTCGGCATGTTAGGTCTCAATTGTACAATAGGACCTTTCATTTCTTCTGATTAGTGATGTGGTCCAATCGGCCTGACCTGACGTTGCTCATGAATAGGTGAGCGGGGTCGCTTCGGTGGCCGGTCACTGGGGCCAGCCTTCTTTTTCACATATTTAGACAACAATTGATCGAAAGTCGGGCCAGGCTTGATCAGCCGACCAGCTGCTTTAAATGTATTTGTTTTCCACGTACCTATCTCTGGTCGTCGTGGTTTGAAGGTACGTGGTCGCTGCGAGTCCTGAGCATGGCCGGACCGTCCGCTGGAGCTCTCCGGACTGTCCGGTGGGGTCCCGGACCGTCCGCTCCTACGTGTCGGACCGTCCGGGATACGCAGCACGGGTTCCTGTATTTGTCTCCCTGTCTGCGCTTGCCTCCCAGTACTGGAGGTTGTGATGGTCACCTTTAGGGTCTCCCCTCCATCGGGAGTCTTCTCGGCTACCACTTTCCTGCAAGAAACTTTATGATCCTCATCGGCCTTTTTAGAATTGCCGATGATTGCCTCTTTGCCTTTGCCTTTATCGGCCGTGTTTGGCCGAACCAGGACTTTCTTGCCCTCAAAGTCGATCACGTTCATTGGAAAGGGCTCTGTATCCACCTGCATTTCCTGAAATTTCAATCGTCCCTCATTAATGGTCGATTGAATCTGTCGTCGGAATACATTACAATCATTAGTGGCATGAGAAAATGAGTTATGCCACTTGCAGTATGCACGATGTTTTAGCTCGTCGGCGGATGGAACAGTGTGATTTATTTTAATATTGCCATTTTTGAGTAGTTCGTCAAATATTTTATCACATTTACCAACATTAAATGTAAACTTAACCTCCTCTTGCCGTTTCTTTTGAACCGGCTGCAAGGAGGAACAAGCCGAAGATTTGGCCTGTTTTGGCCAAACCATTTCAGCAGCATACACTTCTGCTGATTCGTCATCTGAGCTACTTTGGTCGTATTCTACTATATGTACGTTGTGACGCATTGTTTTAGCAGTTTCTTTGCTCCGGCTTTCGCAAGCCAAAGCCCTCTGGTGTAACTGTGCTAGTGTAAAAAATTGGATGCCTTCTAATCTCTCTTTTAAATAATATCGTAGACCGTTAAAGGCTAATCCTACTAGCTGTTTTTCTGCTAAATGAATTTGAAAGCAACAGTTTCTTGTATCGCGGAATCTCCGGATGTAATCATTAACCGATTCGTCTTTTGTCTGTCGCAATGACACTAAATCTACCAAATCCAATTCATAATCACCAGAGAAAAAATGATCATGAAATTTTTGTTCTAGATCCCCCCATGATGAAATGGAATTAGGAGGTAAAGTGGCATACCATGCAAACGCGGTTCCTGTTAGCGATAATGAAAATAAACGCACGCGAAATGCCTCTGTGTCTGCCAATTCTCCCAATTGTGCTAAGAACTGGCCTATATGTTCGCGCGTGTTTTTCCCTTGATCACCCGAAAATTTCGCGAATTCGGGTATTCTAGTTCCCTGTGGGTACGGGTGGTAATCAAATCGGCTGTCATAAGGTTTCCGATATGATTGCCCCCCAGGGACCATGCTTACTCCGAGCTTATCTCGGAACGCCCCGGCTATTTCTTCCCTTACTATATCAATGGCAGCCGGTGCAAGACCACCGGCTCTCTGGTCAAACATAGGTGGAGTTGGTTGCATAGTAGTATGTTGTCGTTCCCCCCATCGGTTTGAGCTACGTGGTGCATTCCCATTTGCCTTATATGGCTCACAGGTTTGATCGTTTCTTTCCGGCCTTTTAGGTGGGGCCGGAAAGCTTTCCTGGGCTCTGGATCCTGAATTAATGGGCTGGTGCATTGCATAATATGATGGGAAGTGTTGCTGGGACGGGCGAGGATTCAGGTAATAATCCTCCTCAAAAGACTCATGCGCGGACTGTCCGGATATGTACCCGGACCGTCCGTGGTCATATGCGGACCGTCCGTCATTGTATGCGGACCGTCCGACTGGGTAATTTGGGTTCTGTGTCATATGTGGTGGCTCGGGCGCATATCTAGGTAACTCATTAAAAATAGGCCCAACTGCTGTTGGCCCGGACGGTCCGCGCTCACGTGCGGACGGTCCGGGCATGTGCAGATCGGCTGGTTTGCTGCCGATTTGCGGTTGCTTAGGGTACGTGTCCATCGGCATCCCATAAAGGGGTTGTGACTGGTCGTGACAACCTGTAGCCGATGTGTTACGCGCGTTATCTCCTAACTCAACCTCGTGCGAAGGAAAATTTGCGGTACTAGATTTATCGAATGCACGTACTAGTCTCTTAAGATCGCTTTGCATACCCCCTATGATGTTCTGCATTTGTTCACGCTGATCTTCTACATAATTTCTAAGAGATTGCAGATCGTTGGTATTACTTACATTGGGGATATCTGGCGTGGGTTGGAGCGAAGCCGGATCCGTCGCCCGATGTCGGACGACCTTGTTGTTCCTGTCCACTTTGAAGTTGGCCAAGAACTTTGCTTTCGCCTCCTGGATCATCCGCTCCTTGTGCTCCTCAAACTGGAGCTGCTCGTCAGCCGGCAAGGTTTCCCAAGTCGGCTCTATGATGTTGCTTAGAGAAATATCAAAGCTATCCTTTGAACCGGCCATTGAGGGCCGATCTGATGAGCTTAGATGTGTTTTCCCCAGCGGAGTCGCCAAAAAGTATGTTGACGCCTTTTTGGAGCGCCAAACACTCAACAAGAACCGTGGCGGTGCCTTCTGCACAGGGGCGGACGGTCCGCGCGCAGGGGTCGGACGGTCCGCGGCCTGGTGCGAGGCACGGTGGTACTCTCTGCGCAGGGCCGGACTGTCCGCGGCCTGGTGCGCGGCTAGGGCTCCTGCCTGACGACCGGACGGTCCGCGCCCTGGGGCCGGACGGTCCGGGCGTACGCAGGGACGGCGGAAGATCGCCGACGGCGCCTGGATCTCGCTCCCGGGAGGGACCCCGTCGGGGAGTAGAGATCCTAGGTTGTGTCTAGGCTCGGGTAGACCGACCTAGACTCCTCTAATCGACGTAGAGTCGAGGAGAGGCGAAGAATTTGGGGATTGGAAGACTAAACCTAAACTAGACTAGAACTACTCCTAGTATAAAATGCGAAATATAAGTTGTATTGATTCGATTGTTGATTACAAATCGGCCGTATACCTCTCTATTTATAGAGGAGGGGGGCTGGACCCTTTACAAACTAATTTCCGAGCTTATCCCATGATTTTAGCTAACAACCGTAGCACAAAACTCGGAACCCTAATCTGTTCTGCGCACGCGCGGACCGTCCGGCCCACAGGCGCGGACCGTCCGGACCGCGGACCGTCCGGCCTCAGGGCCGGACAGTCCGCCGGCCCATTTTTGGTTCGAACAGTAGGATCAAGCATGCCAACACAAGCTTGACTTGTGTCTTATACTTGTGAAAGGGCTTGTTGTCCAAGATACGAAACCTGTTCTTCAATGCACATATAGCCCTCTCCACAATAACCCTAAGTGATGAGTGTCTTAGGTTGAACAATTCCCTTGCATTGGTAGGTCGATTTCTGCTCCCAAACTCACTCAAATGGTACCTAACCCCCTGAAGGGGTAGAAAGCCAGTGCAGCATGCATACCTCGCATCTACCAAGTAGAATTTACCTACAATGTGAAATCTATTATGAGCTTGTGTGACATTGTAGAATTTACCTACAATGTGAACTTGGTAGTGCAATTACCTTGTGGGACAGTGAACCCATCATCCCTCTCAATGGCATCAGCCAAGATAAGTGCATCATGGGCAGACCCCTCCCAGCCAGCTAGAACATATGTGAACTTGAGGTCAAAGTCCACAGCAACCATCACATTTTGTGTCGGGTTAGTTTTCCTACCCCTGAAAGCTTGTTGCATGTGTCTAGGCACCCTTGCCAACACATGGGTGCCATCAATGGCACCAATGCAGTCCTAAAAACAATATATGTAAGATAAATGAACAACTAACGAACCCAAGGTAGGCAAATACCTTTAAATATGGATTACATCTATAGCTTCCAATGATCTTTGGGTGAGTGGTAGGGCTAGGTGCCTTGATAAGTTCCTTCCTAAGCTCTCCAACAGCATACACAACCTGATGAAAGTGCTTGTGTACTATCTGAATGGACCACCTAAAGGCCTGGTGCACAACTCTAAACCTTTGGTTGTGACCAACAACATGCAGGAACATGGCAACTTGCTCCTCTACTGACACCCCCTCCCTATCAGTTACCAGTCCCCTCCCTCTAAAGGTCGTGCATAAAGCAAAAAGGGGCTCTCCTCATCCTAAGCATGGAAATGCACTCTACATCAGTGGAGTTGTAAATCATGTTGAGGGTCCTCTGTCTGTGAAGTTCACTTTCTTCCCTAAGTACATAGACTAGAGGGTCAGGCTCTACTTCAGGATCAAACCTTTTTCTTTTAATACTTAGTGGTAACAAATGAAACCATCACTACTGTCAAGGATTCACCGGAGGGGAAAAAGAGGGACCACCATCGCCATATATAGCCGCAAGAGGATTCACCGGAGCTCACCTTCCCACACGCGCGAAATCCTCACCTTCCCGCGCGAGCCTGCGCCAGCCACCCCACTGACCGCGAGAGCCGCCGAAATCGCCTGCTTGTGCCGCGCGCAGTCGCGCTCCCAGGAAACGAACCCTAGCCGCGTTTCTTGGGAGCCAAGCACATGGCTCCTTTTTGGCTGTTATGAGCTAGGTTGCAACATGGGCCACCCTGGCAAACAAGGTAACTTGCAGCCCACGAGCGCAACCGGGCTACTGAGCCACCCTCGCAAACACACCCTTACATTTTTGTGTTTTATTTAAACGAAGTCTATAGGAATCATAGCAATGCACCTGCATCCGACCAGTGAATAATAAAGAAAGAGTTGATATGCTATCTTTAGCAACTCTCCTATCTGTTCCCTATCTCACCTTCTATTTCAAACTCCACTTCGCAAATAGTGCTATATATAGTATAAAACGATATTTTGCAAGACCATATATACGGTATGCTGGAGACAACTTGTGCCACCAAAAAAGTGAAGGAAACGAGTCTTTTAGGCCGTCTTCAACAGCTTACCCATCATATCTCCTATCTCCTCCTCTATTTTAAACTTCACTCTGTGAACAATACAGTCTATAGTGCAACACATTATTTTATATGATCCTGTGTATGATCTGCTGGAGATAGCCATATATCGACTCTATTGGCGACGACACGCCGTTCTCAATTCTGGTGACCTTGCTAGAGGCAGAGGGAGGTGGACTGAGACTCTTCAACGGTCTCTTCTATATTTCTCCCCCTATATTCCACTATCTCGCCACGTCAGCAAATTCTTTCCCCCCTATATCTCCACTCGTATCGGTTTCCCTAAATTCTTTCCCTATACTCCACTAGCTCTATAAAATATCATTTCTCATACCTATTTCTCATCCATTACCTTTTTTACACAACTAACAATTAATGTCATGCACCGAAATCGAGGGAAGGGGGTCGGCTGCCACCCCCACATCTGGTGGAGTGGTGTGTACCATGCTACCACCGTAGCCGGTCGGGGGAGGGTGTAGGCCGGAAGGCCATTCTCAATAAAAGTTTTATACTCATTAAATATAGTGGCACATCATCACACTTGATGACATGACAATGTAACTAAAAGGAGAGATATAGATAGAGTTTTATAGGAGATGGTAGAGTTTTATGGGATGAAACTCACACATAATTACCTAGTTCAAATTTGACATGGAGTATTGAAAACAGTGCATTAAAACTCATGACTGAGAATGGTACAAGAGACGTTGTTGTGAGGTAGCCTCTATATGTCTGCCGTGGAAACTGAACGGCCGGCTGCGTCCGACCTCCTTGCTTTTCGAGAATCCACTGCCTTCGATTCCTAGTTTCCCACGGCAGGGCAGCCTCATCGGATCCCATGAGCCGGCCCACGGGCGCGTGCCTTCACGCGTGGCGACTAGGGATGGCAACGTGTACAATACCAGCAGCAGCCGCACCGCGTGCGCATGTGGGCCGCCACCTCCCCGGCATTCGGCAGGCAGCTCGTCCTGCTCTACTGCTTCCTTCCTTCTCCTTCTCCTTCTCCTCCTCCTCCCCTCTCCTCTGTCACCGGCTTCCCCCCATCCTGCCCCTCGTGCTCCAGCTCCTCCGGGTCCGGGCCAACCACGCGATGGCGGCGTCCGCCGGGACGGTGTACGAGGCGGACGCGGAGGCCGTCGTGCGCCGGATCACGCCGGCACTCGACCGCGCCAGACACAAGGGCCAGGCAGGTCAGTACCGCCGTCGCCCATCGTGGTCTCCTCACGCGCTCTGCTCTATGTCCCAGTGTGTTTCTTGCGGTCAGGCTGTCGATGCGCGCGGCGTGTTTGATGGAATTCCCTGGTGCTGAGTGGAGCGCTATGAGATGCTGGGCTGGGTTCAGGTGACACTCGACAGGCTGTGGTGCTGAGTGGAGCGCTCTGGGATGCTGGGTTCAGTCGACAGGCTGTTGGTGGTTGTTTTTGGGATGGTGGTTATTGTTCTCGCATGTTGTAAATTGGGGACATGCCTAGTAAAAGTCGCATCAATAGTGGTGATATTTATCCAAATTCGATGTACAATGTTTTGGTTTGGATTGTTGACAATTCCAGCTCAGTAGGCTCAGATATCAAAACACTTATCTGGAGCTAACTAGGATGTTTTTTGCCACTGAAACAAGTTCAGGGGCATTGGTTAGTGTTGAAATTGAAGTCCTTGATCGGTATGTGGGAATGTGATGGAAAATGCTGATGGATATTAAGTGGGTACGGTCTGTTCACCCGCCAGTAGGGTCCCAGGGTACGCCTTGCTTGATGTGATCTAATCCGTGTTCGATTATCTCCAGCAGTTTACCTATCCCCATCCTTATATTCAAGCTCCGCTCTGCAAACAGTTACAGTGCAAAACAATGTTTTGTTTGACCATATGAGTGAACTACTGGACATGGTCCAGGGTTGGGAAACCTGTGGCAGCTTGTTACTGGCTTTGGAGTTGTCACATATAGAAGTAATTTTAAGCTAGAGGTTAGTGTACGAAATATCAGAATATTTAAACGAATTTACTTTCTTTTGTTTTTTTGGATATGCAGCACAGCTTATTATTTTTATTTTGTTAATTGTTGAATCTTAACTTTGCTGTGTGTCAAATGAAATTTCTGTTATTATTGAAAGTTGCTTATGTTATGTATGATTATGTCCTCAGGGAAGATAGCAGTAATCGGAGGATGTCGTGAGTACACTGGAGCTCCTTATTTTGCCGCTATCTCTGCCTTGAAAGTTGTCAGTATCATCTAGAACTTTCATCACTTAAAACTATCATTGCCAATATTTCACATCGTGTCTTTCAGGGTGCAGATCTTTCACACGTTTTCTGCACGAAAGATGCTGCTACAGTAATTAAGAGCTATAGCCCTGAACTAATTGTACATCCAATATTAGAAGAATCTTACTGTGTAAGGTAACTGAAGTTTCTTTATTAATGTTAACTGAAGTTTTGTTTATGTTTGCAATCTCACGATGCAGCATTTTAATGTTTATAAGAATGTCATTCTGTAAATTTTCTTGGCAGGGTTGATGAACGAGCATCTGTTTCTTCTAAGATTCTTACTGAAGTTGCAAAGTGGATGGAGCGCTTTGATTGCATTGTTGTTGGTCCCGGCCTTGGAAGGGACCCCTTTCTTCTGGTTAGTTTGCTGTTTTAAAGAATATAATATGTACCTCAGTCCTATTGATTGTTATTGGTTGCTTCCAGCACAGCAATTTAGATATACTCCCGCCGGTTCTAAAATTCTTGACGTTTTGGACATAATCTCACATACCAAGGAGTCATTAATTATAGTGTACATTTCTTGTTCTACCATATTAAACAGTTTTATGTACTACTTGTAATCATGGCATTATCTTAGTTCTTTTGATTACAGCTGCCACGCTCAAAGGCAGAGCTCTCTGGTTCGACGCCATGCATTGCCTTTTTTAATCTATTTTTTTCATGCAAAAACACTTGCACGCAACTGGTTGTTTAATGCGCAGTATTGAAAGCAAGCAGCCGTTTAAGGCATGCACAGTCTTGGAAGCAAGCAGCCTTGAATGGACGTACAGGGGTAAAAACGTCTAAAGTTACATGCAAAAGCTAAAACGTCAAATATTACCATCCCCAGCTTAAACGCCTCTAACGTCAATAATTTTGGAACCGGAGGGAGTAGTTACTTTGTTTGGGGTTGTTCCCCCCAAAAAATGTGTTCACGTCCGTTTCTGCTTTTGTTTAAAATCTATGTAATTTTGTCTGACCAGCTTAATTCTTCACATCTTCAATGAAGTCAAGAACCAAGATTGACTCATGGCAAAAGGATAGAAAAGGGAGAAGAAAAGATGAACTAATTTGATATATTTTCTATAGTTGTACAAGGAATATAATGTAACTAAATTTGAGAAGTATTCTTTTGACTCTAAGCACATATGAATAAGTTAGGCTGGCTAAGTTGTGGCAAAAACTAGTCTGACTACTAAAACTATGGTTGGCTAAGGTCAGATGTGGACACGGGGAACCTCTAGTTGCAATCCAAACAAGCTAATTGTTTCATTTTGGATTCTTTCCTCAATTCCCCCTATAAGTGTTATTTTGTAATTTTCTGTTGGTTTAGACTGTAGAAACAGTCTTGTTACAGAAGTAATATCAGGATCCATACTTTCTAATATCTCCTCAACTTATCTTATTTATAGGAATGTGTGAGTAATATCATGAGGCACGCAAGACAGGCTAATATTCCAACTGTTGTGGATGGGGTAATACATGGAGTTATTTATTCGTTTTTTTTTCCTTAGCTTCAGTTATGAGTCATTAAACTCATTGTGTCTGCTTTTCAGGATGGCCTATTTCTTGTAAACAATAACCTTAATCTTGTTGAAGGAAACCCTCTTGCCATTTTAACACCAAATGTCTATGAGTACAAGCGTCTTGTTCAGAAGGTTCTTAACTGTGACGTAGATGAGGAAACTGCTTCTGAGCAGCTAATCGCACTTTGCCAAAAGTAAGAACACATTATTGTTACTTTTTTTAAACTGTTTTTCATCATTTGTGATGTAACTAATGTTTTCTGATTATTTTTTTTTGTCTAGAATTGGTGATGTAACAATAATGCAGAAAGGAAAAGCTGATGTCATCAGTGATGGTAAAACAGGTATATTAGAGATCTTGTTTTTTATGTAAATTCTAAAAAGGCCTGCTCAGATGCCTTAGCTTCACTTTTGTTATAATTTTGGCTTATTCCCTGACTATCTATTTTTTTATTTTGAGCTAATACATATGTTGTTTTCATGTTTCTGAAATCTGAAGTTACACAAGTGAGTACTTTCGGTTCCCCAAGACGGTGTGGTGGTCAAGGTGACATCCTTTCTGGAAGGTCTGTTATGGTGTTACCTTCTCGGTGCTGATTACCCTGTCCCCCCTCCAATGCATTGGATAGTTTTATACCATTGCATTAAATAATTAAAGAGGAGGATAAAACAAAACGTACACAACGAAATTACACCGGCAACACACCACATGCATGCTGGTGCATGGGCACATTACATAGGCATTGATGCTGATTGATTGCAGAATGCTGATTATTTATCTGCAGCTTTCTGTCAGCACTTTTCCATATTTTGCTGTTTTGGTAGCATTCATCCAAATTTCGTGAACCAAACAGCACCTTAACAGTAACTTTGGTTGTTTCCTATCACGATTTGCTGGTGGCAGTGTGGCAGTATTTGCATCATGGGCACGACACTTTGTCTTGACAAACGAAGAACCTACAGAGAAAAGGTAACGCTGGATAACCTTCCCTTTCAGAATGGAAACCCGGGCATTTCAATTTGGTTTTGTTCCAACGCAGAGTTAATCCTATGACCCTTGGGTGCATAGCTGCCTCCCTTCTACTCCGGAAAGCTGCGTCACATGCTTTTGAGAAGAACAAGAGATCGACTGTCACCTCTGATATCATTGAGTTCTTGGGCAAAAGGTCTGTGTGCCTGCACCGCGTCTTGAACGATCTGTGTTCAAAAGTTCTTCGTTCTGATGTGCTGCTCCATCTTTTTTTTTTTTACCTTGCAGCTTGGAAGATATCTGCCCTGCCGAGCACTAGCTCCTGCCAGTAATTGTAGTCATGCACGCGGAAGCCTAATAATGTTTATATGTCTGTTGAACAGGGTGTTACCATGCCTAATTCTAATGTTGCCTAGTGATGTTGAGAACTGTGCAGTAGAAGCGTAAGATTGAAACTGGGGAACGACGACTAGAATTCTGAACACATGTCGCCTAGGACTAACCGTCTTCCTCTCGACAACACTATCGCTATATATAAACTACCTTAGGGTTAGTACTGCTATTGGTGCTAGTAGTTTATTTGAATTAAAGTAATTTGCGTGGGCGTGTTCGATTCTGAGCGAGAATTGCCTTAAGGCTTATTCAGTTCTACCCTAATCTATATGGACATAGAGGGATTGAGGAGGTTTCTATCCCTGCTAAGTCAAAATCTTCTCCAATTCGTATCAACCCTCTCCAATCCATATGGATTGAAAATAACTGAACAAACCCTTAAGGTTGCCCAGCTACACACACCCCAAGAAACTTGCGAGCGCCAGTGAGCCGATCTTGCTTACCCACGGCAGCAAGAGGAAAACTTGCTTGCACGAGCTTCCAGGTGAATAGCAAGCTATCCAACACGCCTTCGCTCGCTTCATTTCCTTGCCAGGCGAGGAGAGGCAAGTATTGTCAATGGAACCAAAGACACCTAAAGGCTGTGTTTGTTAACATAGTATTTTCGTGGTTTTAAGATAATACTATATTATTTGATAATACTATAATATTTTGGGTTAAAAGATGTTTGGTTGCTCATTAAATTAAGTAGAAGGAAAGAGTTTCCATCCAATAGGACCGTTACAAAATGGAGGACATCTTACGCAATAACAAAAGGATTCATAACTAAACCAACAGGGCAACTACCAACTAAAGATTCTGCAACCCGGTATAGAGGCGATGAGGAGAGACAGACTCCAAGCACCAGCCACCCTCCAAAGCTCTAGTTCATGTCCATCCACATCCTATCAAAAACACAACAGTTCCTATGTTTCCACAGAGTCCAGAGACACCGAGGAAGATAAGGGAATTAAGGCCCTCCCGTGCCGTCCACCACCACCAATCCGTGAAGATCCCAGCACCGGACCATATTTAAGCTTGACTAATGCACATTATTGCTAGTAAAAAACAGAAACAAACAAATCGTTTAACATCCATGTCATCCAGAATTTATTTAAAGGTTTCACGACAGACCATGAATCAGATAAGGAATCCCATATCAGATAGCTGGTCCAGTGAGGATCAACAACCTAAGATGATGCTGAATCAGGTCAACTTATGTGCGCAAGCAAACCAACGGACATGCGAACCTGGCACAAGCAACGAACAATGCATTAAAACAAGTAGCAGGGCAAAGCAGTACAAATCAGAGAGCAGAAAGTTACCTTCTAACGAAATAGCTACAGTGAGGCTAGAGTATCTCTCATTTCGTTCACAGATATCACCTTCTCGTCAGGATATATTTTCGAAATCAACTTGAGGAATGTTGCGTATTTATCAAGAAACTCTTTCTGCAACAAACGACACATCAAGCAAGAAAAATCAACCCATTCCCCTTACTTCAGTCACATTTAGGGCTATTTTGTAAACTTAAATCCCTTCTGGAATTTCCGGGGATTGAGAGGGAAATTAGCTTAATTTTCTCCTCAATTCCCGGGAATTCCGGAGAGGATTTAAGTTTCCAAACTAGCCCTTATATAGCATTTCTTTTATAAGACAAATTCGGCTAAGGAAAACATAGATCAAATACTGTGGGAGGTACACTGCCTTCTGCATCACACTAAAGAGATTACAAATAGCTCCCCTGTTCATTTCGCTGTTTATCATTATGAAAATAACACACCTTGCATTTTTCCCATAGCGAAGGCAGCAATTCCTCGGCAGTCATATTCTTCTGTAGTTTTCTATACATTGCATTGATTGTCTTGTCAAGCTGTCAACCATATAAAATGAGAGTAAGGGATATTGCTTCATGACTAAGTTCATGAAAGTCCATAGATGTAAAAGACGAGTTTACTGCCAACTTACTCCAGTTAAGCTAGACTTCAACATCTTGCGAAAATCTACCTTTGACATTCCAACTTGGAAGGGTATCTGTGGCAGTTAGAAGTATCCAACAATATTCAGAATAATACTGGGCACTAAGCGTAGAGAGCTAGGCATTTGAAATAACTTTGTGAGCAAAAAGTGCATTAGACAGGAAACAGTTTTCAGTCATGGACTGCAGAAGATAGACTACTTAGCATAGCAAAGCAATCGCAGAGCCAACAAGCGTATTATTCTTGAAGCTCCTGTGGATCAGACTAGGATTCTTGGCGTTTTTCCAGCTCTAGTCTTTATTCAGCGAAATCTGCATATACTGAATTGTTTCAGGGTGCTGTGCCTTTTGGTCCTGGAAAAGAATTTGGAGACCATGGGCTCCAGGCAAATGTCCATTTTTATGAGGCTGGTAGCTGACAACAAATGTTCAGCTGATAGACTTTGAAAGAGAGGTTTACCGCACACAACATGTCTCATCTGCGACCAGGAGCCTGAGAATATTAACCATTGGCTGGTTGGTTGTGTGTTTGCATGAGACGACTTCTTGCTCCAAGGGGTTGGTGTTAGAATGTGTGTGTGAGTGTGTGTGGGCCGGCACCACTGTTGGGCTGCCAGCCCATTAGGGTTAGGGTTCACTCTATATATTGTAACCCCTTCTATATGCCATACAACAACCACTTCACTCTTCTACATGGTATCAGATTAGGGTTTCCTTCCTCTCCACCCCCAGTCGCCACCGTTGAGCAAACCGCCGCCCCGGGAGGCTCCTCCTTCCCTCCCGGAGGCGGCTCATCTCACCTCAGGCGGCCCTTCCCCTTCCTCTCCCCCCGCCCCAACCTCCGCCGCCGTCGGCCAGGCCCGCCGGCATCGCGCGAGCAGGCGCGCGGCCCCGCCGCCCAGCCTCCCCGACGACCTCCTATTCTCAATCCTCCTCTGCATCGGATCCATTCGCGCCATCACGCGCACCAGCGTGCTCTCCCGCCGCTGGCGCCACGTCTAGGCCCGCCTGTCCGAGCTCCGCCTCGGCCCATGCGACGCGCAGCCGGGGGCGACGTTCCTGGACTTCGTCGACGCTGTCCTCGATGCCTGCTCTGCCCCGGCCGTCCTCGACGCCTGCACCGCCCTGATCCGCTGACAGAGGCAGGCTGACCCTCGGACCGCGCAGCTGGCCGCGTCGACCGGGCACTTCCGACTGCGCCGTCACCTAGCAGTGCCTCCTCTTCATGCTTCTCCCGTCATCGGCGCCGTCAACACCCCTTGCCAGGCCCAACGTAGACCCCTGCCCGGCTGGACCCGCCCCGCCACCCACCCCCTTCATCGCCTTCACTGGATCCGTCGCTGCCGCGGCCTTCCCGGCCAGATCCCCGTTGCTGCGATCCTCCCGGCTCGATCCGTCGTCACTTTGGTCGGATCGCGGCTTCCCGACTGGATTCGTCGCTGTCGTGGCCTTCCCGGCCGGATCTGTCGTTTCCCTTTCTATTCTGCCGCGGGCACGGACACCATGACTGGCGTTGATGCAAATTCTAGGGTTGAAGGGGAGGTCAGGCAATGACTCAATTCAATGATCATCTTGGGAGCTTGGTCAATTTGGAACTTCCACAGCCCACAGCCAGTGGGTTTTTGATGGAGTCCGAAGTCTTTCCTTGATCATGGTCTAGGTTAGAGATGAGCTGAAATTTTGAGGTTTGCCTTGCGAAAGGCTAGATGAGGCTTGTCAGGCTGGTATTAGTTTTTTTTATTTTGCAGATAGGTTTTTTTCCTTTTTAGATCCCTAGTGGGGTTTGGTCTTAGCTCGTGTTCAGTGTCGTTTGTAAGGGTGATATGTACCCATTTTTTCTTCTTAACAGAATGATATGCAGCTCTCCTACTTGATGGAGAGAGAAAATCATGTATCTAGAATACTATGGAGTTCATTAGTAAAAGAACTAAGCATGTCTACATATCATTATGCCTATGGAAATATATCTTAATAACATGATCCTATTTGATGTGGTACCTAATTAATTTTGTTTCTCAATAAATAGAAGGCACATGGGTCCATCGCTAGGACACAAGACCCCACGTGGGCGGCATGGGCGATGCTAAACCTAGCCACCACAGCCAACCCATTCGGCCTAAGGGTATGTACAACCATATTTAATACTATGTCTCTTGATCCCTGGTCTTTAGATCAGGGTAGTTTCTTGTTATTCCATGGGTGTTTTCTTGTTTCTTTGCTTTTGGCCACTGTAATGGGGGCTCTATTTCCTCCCTTTATTGGTCCTTTATGGATCATTTATACTGCTCTTCTTAATGCAATGATGCGCATGTCTCTTGCGCGTTCGAGAAAAAAGGAGTTTATAAGGGGTTAAATGAAAAAAATACAAGAAAAATAATCTTTATGAAGAGCTCGTCTTTACACGACTCTCTATACATATTGTCTCTTAACTATATTCATGATCCAAAGACTCAGGGTTGTATCATACAGTCTCTTAGGTGTCTCTTTACATTGAAAACCGATCTAGGGTCTCTAGGTTGTACATGCCCTAAGTGAGGTGCTAGGGACCGCATGGTGAGCTAGGACGACAGCTGCGAGGCTAAATCTCATTATCCAGCTTGAGGTGTGCCCCCCAATGAGAGCTGCGATCACAATGTTGCTAATGTCGCTGAGGACGAGCGGATTGCGGTGATCTGCAATGGTACATTGCTGTGGAGGCAGTGCAGCGGCATGGAAGTTGCGTGGGCTACGGTGGCCCGACGGCTCGATGGTCGCGCATGCTGTAGACCGATGGATGCTGCATGGGTATCAGCGCTGCCATGAAGACCAGACATGGCTAGCCACGGCGACGCTTCTATGGACATGGCTTTCAATATACAACAGCTCTTGAAGATCAACTCATGAACTAGTGCAGTGGCTGATGGCATGCAACTTCACCTGGCTTCACGTGAGATACATTTTGGCGCACATGTCAGGCTATAACCACATGCCTGCTTGTGGGTAAGGATAATGATTGGTGGTCCTGCCCTTTTTTGCAGGTGTGAGGTGGAATGTATTGGGCAAAATCCTCAACCGGTGTTTGACAGACCCAACAAAGGTGATACTTTGGTGTCAGGGTCCCTTCCTTCGAAGTGTCGTCGATATGCCTCCCTTCATCCTATGGGGTTTGGAGCTGAGAATGGAAAACCCTAACCCTAGATTTTAGGGTATGCTTATGTATTTATATAAGAGTATATGGGCTGGGCAATTAGCCTAATTACAATAAAAGTACAATCCCCTCAGTCGCAACTCTAGTCATTACAGATGTTGAGACTTGACCGAAACTCCGAGAACATCATGGACGAAAGAACCTTGGTGAAGATGTCGGCAAACTGGGAGGTGGTCGGGACGCGAAGGACGTGGACATCACCGACGACGACACACTCACGGACGAAGTGGAGGTCAGGGGCGGATCTGCGTCCGGGGCTGCCTGGGCTGCAGCCCCGGTCGCGGCCCAACTACAGCGAATAGGCGGCCTGCCGCAGCCCATTAGGTCACCGGTCACGCGGTCTCGTCCAGCCGCCAGCTCGCTAGTACCCATCTACGTCTCCCTCCAGCTCTAGCCGGCAGCCGCCACTACGCATCTATGTCTCCCACAAGCTCCAGCCGGCAGCCGCCACTTGCCCACTCGCCTCGCGCCGTCTCGCGCACGGAGGCCGGAGGCCGGAGCACCGCCGCGGGCCCACGGCGCCACGGGCGCTCTCTCCTGGTCCTGGGCTCTTGGCCGGCTGGCTTCCTTCCGTGAAGCAAAGCAAGCAGCAGTGAAGCCTCCTGGCAAACAGTGAAGTGGTGAAGCAAAGCAAGCAAGCCGTGAAGCAAGCAAGCAAGCCCGGAGAGCAAGTCCATGCGAGCAGGGGCGGCCGGGCGGTCGCGGACTGGATACAAGCAAGCAAGCCGTGAAGCCGAGCAGACTGCAGACAAACAAAGCAAGCAGTGAAGCCGTGAAGGTGCAGGCCGTGTGCAGACTGCAGGTACGTATTGATTATTGTATTTATAGAATCCATATCGATTTACTTTGGGCTACAAATTTCTTGTTTAAATTATATCTTTGCTTCTTGTGTCATATTAAACATCAATTATATTTTTTGTTTAGCTTAAAAAAATTTATAACCTTAGTTTAGTAGCCCCCCTCTTGGATCAATCCTGGATCCGCCACTGGTGGAGGTCAATCTCCATATGCTTCATGTGCAGGCGCTGCACGAGATTAATGGAGAGGTAGACCGCACTGACGTTGCCGTAGTCGACGAGTGTGGCACATGCAAGAGGGCAGTGGGGCGCATCGGCACGCCATTGGCCACAACGCGATACTCAGGTTCAGCGCTGGAGCGACAGACGACACACTACTGCTTCGAGGATCAGGAGACGAGATTGGTGCTCAGAAACACGTCATAGCCAAAGGTGGACCATTGTGTGTCGGCCAACTGGCCAAATCAGTGCTAGTGTAGATGATTAGCTCAGAAGTCGAAGAGGGCCAAAAAAGAAGGCCATAGTCGATGGGGTCACGGATGTAGCGAAGAATCCACTTGGCAGCGGTGAGGTGGGGCTCTCGCGGGGTATGCATGTGAAGGCACTGGATACCCCTAGCGAGGCTCTAGTAGGCCGTCGCGTTAGCAACCGGGGCACCGTCGTCGTAGGAGACCTTCACCTAAGTGTTAACAAGTGTGAAACAAGACTTACAGTCAAACATGCCAACCTGCTCCATAACGTCGATGGTGTACCAAAGCTGGTGAAGGAAGAGGCCCTAGGGGCAACCCCCACGCTGGGGAGGAGTCGTCGGGTTTCCAGCAGCGCGCCGGTGGTGAAAGGGGCACCGACCAACCCTGGCCCAATGGCGGCGCGAGCGGGGCCAGGCGCAGTGACAGTGTGCGCGCCCGCGAGAAGAGCAAGGGGCAATGCAGATGAGGGCAGGGGAGCAACCGCCGAGGGTTGGAGAGGGAAGCCAGGTGGGGGCACAAGCCAACGGCAGGTCACCGGAGAGAGGGGGCAAGTCGTGGGAGGGAGTGGGAAGCTAGATGGTGGCTAGGGGGAGAGAAGGTGATAGAACAGGAGGCTTGATACCATGATGGAGGCTGAGAATGGAAAACCCTAACCCTACATTAGTGTAGGCTTACGTATTTATATAAGAGTATATGGGCTGGGGCCCTTAGCCCAATTACACTAGAGATATACACAGATACACAGTAATCCAACAGGGTTCTTCTGTGTAAACTATGCCTAGTGTTTCTGAGCAAGTGACGACGATGATCAACGTTAGTTCCTTCATGCACACATCGTCTAGAAGACCATGTGCTGCCTTGTTGGATGTTAGTATGCGTGGGATGTTTGTTACTTGTACGTGTTGACATTCACCATACCGACCAATTAAACCCAAAAGCTTCAGCTAATGCGAAGAGATCGATAATTCACTTAGATTCGAACAGTCCCCCTCACATGGAGGTTTCCTTAGGCCTTAGACATGAAATAGGAGCGAGCAGTAATTATTTTACTTCATTGCGCTAACCAAGACTCAAACTCAAAACCTCTAGTCTTGATGCTATATTGAGTTTTATACATAGACTAGTTTAACCCAAAAAATTAAGATAATGGGGAGAGGTCGGCAATTCACTTATATTCCAAAAGTTTGTAGCTCTTGGGTTTCAGATGAGGCTAAGCTCTTACAGGTTCACTACTTGCTTTCTTGGTGTCCTTGGCTCTCCTAGAATGAATATGCAAAAACAAATTCAAAGCTCCTTTTGTTGTGGGGTACAACAAAGTTTGGCAATGATAACATGCTCTCTTCACTTTCTTTTGGACTTGTTGCGAGCAGTTGGTAGCATGTCAGGGGTTTTGGCTCATGTTCGTCGTGGGAAGTCGCAGTTGCACATCACTGTGTTGTGATAAGCTTGGCAACAATGGTGTGTAGCGTGTTAGGGGCTTTGGGTCATGTTTGTCATGGGAAGTCAGAGCTGCTTAACTATGATGTGATAAGCTCGGCAACGATGATGTGAGTTAAGCTCTAACAGTTGTGTGTAGCTAGGTTGCTTAGGGTTACTCATATAGGCCTTTGTGTTTAGGTTTTTCACCGGTTTTTCTTAATAAACTGTGACTATAAGGTTCTCCAACCTAGTTTACCTTATAAACTAGATCAGTTCCATTTCTTCTTAATTGAGAGGCAAAGCTCATGCCATTACGTTAAAAAATAGAAGGCCCAAGATCAAACCAGGGATCATTATATAAACACTAATGAATATATTTTAATACCACAAAGTCCAAGCTAGAACAAGGCCAGTGAATTTACCAGAGAAAATAGTCCAGCTCTGAGATTAGGTCACCACATGGCATAAACATTCAGGAAGACAGCGCAGAACCAAATCATGTGACTCACCTCCTCAGGGCTCATGTTGTACATTAATTCCTCAATTTTCCGAGCGAATTGGAATAGCTTTTCAAAGTGCTGAAAGAAGCAAGCAGGCATAAGTTCTGTGGCACATGAAGTAAATAAAAATGCCTTAGTGTATCATTCACATTGGCAAAGGGGAATGGAACCCAAAGGAGTTACAAACAACTTACAATATATATGACCAAATTGATATGGCGTGAACAAGCTTGTTCATAGGCTTCACTAGCTTGATGATAATATTTAGCAAGTGTTGGCACAACATTTGCTAAATCATACAAGCTGCATATACAATTAATTATATAAAGTTTATTAGTTCTACAAAATACTAGGTATTTGCAACTGTTATGGGTAACTTTCCAGCATTAGTTGTGCAGTTTATGATAGTAAATGTTCCTTCATTCTGCAAACACAAAAAAACTTGCTCTTTTGGAACTTTTTTTTCTAAAGAAAAGGTTCATATTTGCATTGGACATGAAATATTCACATCTAATTTTTCGTTGCATTTTTCTTAATTCTTACATGAAGGTGTTGATTTTTTTGTCACTTGGAGTAAATAAATTTTGAGCATATTGCATGTGACAAATTATATGGAAGATCATAAAAATAACTAAATGGTCTTTAGTGGGACATATTTTTCTCGAACGCGCAGGAGGACTGCACGTCGTTATATTAAGAGAGGAAAAAGGTCCAAGAGGACCAAAGTACAATGCCCGTAGGGCAAACAGAACACTTGACCACAATCTAGACCCTACTCATAATAGCAGGAAGACCAAAACTTGCTAGCTGCTTAGCCCCAGCCCTCTCCCAACAACTTAACTCACTCAGAAATAAGCTTTTAACAAAACACAGGGAAGGGTTTACACCATCAAAAACAACTTTGTTTCTAGTCAACCATAAGCACCAAGACCCCAAAATAGTGGGACATATGGAAGGATAGGGTTACATCATTGCTAACATCAGCTCATTTCTATAGGCTGCACGCCTCAATACAGTAACTGGTGAGTGAGGGGGGAATGCTGAACAAGATCTGTTTGGCGCCTGCTTCCCCAAGATTGGTCCTTAAGACTCAGGGATCTAGTATACTGTAGAGTTGGGCTAGGGATCACTGATCTGCGGCTGTTGAGCGTGACTCTTGGGGCTAGGTGGCCCTGGCTCCAAAAAACCGACCACTCTAAGCCATGGTCGGTCCTCCCTGTTCAGGCTTGTGGAGCGGTGCAGGCTTTGATCAATATTGCAGTTGTGTCTCATTTGGGTGATGGAAATGACATCCTTTTTTGGAAGGATCGGTGGCTGAACGGTAGATGCATCGGAGAGGTGGCTCCCGAGGTTCTTGAGCATGTTCCTAGGCGTATTGCTTCCAAAAGGCTGGTGAAAGATGCTCTAACTGATCTAAATTGGGTGGCTGACATAAGGGGTGCGCTTTCAGTTAGGGCACTTGCACAGGTTCTAGATCTTTGTGACCTGTTGGATGGTCTAGTTCTTCAACCTGGTATTCCGGATAAGCATATTTGGAAGTTCAATGCTTCACGGGACTACTCTTCTAGTTCTGCCTACAAAGTTCTTCTCCTTGGAGCGGTTGATTTTGGGCCGGCTGAGCGGATTTGGAAGTCTTGGGCTCCGGGGAAATGCAAATTTTTTCTGTGGCTCGTTGAACATAATAGATGCTGGACAACTGACAGGTTGGCTATGAGGGGGCTGGACCACCCCGTCTGCTGTCCGCTCTGTGACCAGGCCGATGAGACCATTAATCATTTGTTGGTCGAGTGCAGCTTTGCAAAGCAGTTTTGGTTTATTCTCCTTCAGTCGGGGGACTTCCAGGTGCTCTGTCCATCTACAGGGGATAACTGCTTTGACTCCTAGTGGGAGAAGAGCGCTGAGTTGCTGGGCAAGCCTTTGTCGGAGGGTTTCAACTCGTTGGTCATTTTGGGTGCGTGGTCGATATGGAAGCATAGGAATAGGTGTGTGTTTGATGGTTGTAGCCTAAGTGTTGTGATCGCCCTCTCGGCAGCAAGGGAGGAGATGATGTGTTGGCGTTTGGCTGGCGCTAAAGCTCTCTCTTTCTTCCATCTAGAGGAGTTGTCTTAGGAGTGGTGTGAATGTCTGTATATGGTGGTGTGTGTCTGTAAGTCTGTTGCCCGTGTTTTGGGGTTTCACCCCTTTTTCTTCTTCTTAATACAAAAATACGCAGATCTCCTGCGTATTCAAGAAAAAAAGTATACTGTAGAGTTGGGCCCAACTGTTTGGCACTTGCTTCCCAAAGGTCGGGCCTCTTAGATCGAATGGCTATGGTTGTGGAAAACCAGTGAGGATCGATCATGATTATGTTTGAAATCCCTAGTTCAGCCTCAAGTGAGAGCCATGTTTCCCATTTCAGTAATCTCCCTGTTTGGAAATGGTAAAAATAGTTCCCAATGGCCCCGATCCCCAATTCCCCGCGGGGAATTCTTTCATTAGGGGATGGGGTAGTTTCTTCCCCTACAGAAATGTAAACGGAGAAAAACTCCCCCCGACGAGTAAATGGGAACGGGGATGGGGAAGCATTCCCTATCCCCGTTCCCCGTGGGGACCCGTTAAACTTACATGTAACGATGTTTTCATGCAATAGTTAATGATAAAAAGAAATAATTACCTTATCAAGAGATCACTCGTTATACAAATGTGTTCATTTTGATGTATACATAATAATTTCTTACAACTGACAATGTGTATAAATGACAATGTTTTGCATTAATAATAAAGAAAGTATGTTCTGATTATAATTTAAGTGGGGATGGGGATCACCGATGGGGATTTATCCCCGCGGGGAACGGGGATGAGGAAGAAATGTCCTCCGCAACCGTTCATGGGGATCTCCGCAGGAAAAAAAATTCGTCGCGGGGATGATGATGGGGAGGTAAAACCCGACGGAGAATTCCCTGTTGACATCCCTACCAGGCCTTGGTTGATCTTGCTCCGATGGTTTTAGTTGTATCTTATGTCCCAAATAGATGCTTCAATACCAAAACAATTGCACAGACCCTTGATAATCGTAATTGGGTAAGGGATATAAAAGATGGCTTTTGATAATCTTACTTGGCTAAGAGATAAAAAAGGTGGCCTTTCTATTGAAGGATTGATTCAATTTCAGCAGTTATGGGATATCCTATGAGGTGTTGAATGATCAATGGATCGGGATCAGTATTTATTGAAACATGAGGCAAGTGACTCCTCTTCAAAAAATCGGCGTACAGAGCCATCTTCTATGGTTCAATCATTTTCGAACCCTGGAAGCTGAATGTGGAAATCTTGGCCCCTGTCTAAATGGAAAGTGTTCATTTGAATTGCAACTAAAAATAAATGCAGAACTGCGGATAAAAATGAAATGGGTCGGCACATACTTGTGAGATCAAATGGCATGGTGCCCAGACAGTGAACTTGCAAAACGGGTACATAAGGAGAGAAGTCACTTCAGAGGTGCTGGACAGCTGATAGACTTCAAAGGAGGGGGCTGGATCACCCAGATCAGTGTCCTCTTTGTGACCAGGAAAAAGAAACCATTAACCGTCTCCTTGTGAGTTGTGTGTTTGCAAGAAGCTACTGGTTCAGGCTGCTAGGATAGGTTAACCTCCAGGATTTCACTCCTCAAGTTCATGAAGAGAATACCATGCTCTAGTGGAAAAGATGCAGTGATCAGCTGCATGGAATTGCCAGAAAAGGGCTAAACTCGCTTATCAGTCTTGGCCTCTAGATCTTGTGGAACCATCGAAATGCCTGTGTCTTTGACGGTCTTTCTCCCTGTCTTAATGTAGCCATCAAGAGGACCGAGGAGGAGAGGGATCTGTGGGTGTTAGGAGGGGCTAAAAACTTAGATCTCCAAACAGCCCCAATCCCAGGTCTGTAGATCAGAGTAGTTCCTGGTTTTTTCCCTATATATGTCTTTTTGTTTCTTTGTTTTCGGCCGCCGTAATGGGGGCTTATTATGTCTCCCTGTACTGATCCGTTTTTGGATCTTTTTCCCTCTCTTCTTAATGAAATGATGCGCATGTCTCTTGCGCGTTCAAGAAAAAAAAGGAGAGAAGGCAAATGTGAAGAGACAGCTTATCTCTTTCTTACATCTTACGCCTCTTAGGTCATGCACTCACTCTATGGCTCACCTATGTACAACAGTCACTATGCTGTGTTAATATAGACTAATTTGGTATTTTATTTCTTTTTTGTATAGTTGATGTGGCAGCTGAAGGGTGTGTGTATTTTCCAATTAGTTCCTAAAATTTAAATAAAGGAATGGCATTATCCTAGTTACATCAATCAAGGATGCACAAAGCTTTAACCATTAGTTGGAGGTTGGAACCTGTTTGCTGTAGTTTCCATAAAGTAAGTTGTGAATGGAGAACATAAGCATCATTATAGGACTGTAAATGTCATAAAAGAGTAGCAAACAGTCATACAAATGCACACAGAAGAGCACCAGGAGAAAAAGAACTAAACCTGTGCTGGAAAGCTGCATAGTTTTCCAAAAGTACAATATCAACATATTTAGGTTCCACTTGAGCAATTTTCTCCAGAATGACAAACATAATGGTAACCTATTTCAGTCACATATGGTTAAGTTAATTAGAGGAGCAAATACAAATCGGAGTGGTATGAAATGGCCAACATCGGTTGCAAATGCATCAGTAGTTGGCGCATATTTTGTTAAATGGTGTTTAGCATTGAATGGTGAATGTTCTAGTAAGTTCATACAATTTTAGTATATGCCTGGTCAACTAGATCCCTGGATCCATTGATATACTGCTCCATACGTGCTGCAAGTTGTGAGAACCTATATAATAGAAAAGAATATGAACACATTCAAATAAACATGGTTATGTATACCCCATAGAGAACCTATAGCAGGTATATCTATTGAAGCCATAATAACAGACCTGGGAATATAGGGCACAACTCCAATTTGACGCACATTACGCTCATATTTCTCAATCTGGTAGCAGGCATCATCAACAAACTGCACTGGCCAGAATATGAGAGAGTAAGGAACATATGGAAGAACTCTCCAAAGTAGAAAAAAGGCTAGCCTAATAGTAGAGTCAAACCCTGCTGAATAAAATTGTTATTCTTGTCTCCAAGTCATCAAGCAACACTTGTACATATCCGGAGACCTCTGCTTTCTGACCAGAAAGATACCGCTCTGTTATTCCATGCATTGATATGCAACTCAGTGGATCTAGCTTGAATGCCCAGTCAACCAAAGCATAAAAGTCCTCCTGAAAAGGAACCATATAAAACAAGTGAAGGCTCAACAACGCAGCCCAAAATGTTGGTAATTTCAGCTTTTGGCTCATCAGTATTTAGTCTAAATTATGCAATATGCAAGGAAAACTAACAAGGTCAACCTGAATACCATCAAGCAACTCCTGAATGCATTCATTTAGCGCTCCCATCTCGGCTGGATTGTTACCTGGAAAAATATTAACTAACTTTTACACTTTTCTGAAAGAAAGAGAAGTAATAGATTCACTCCAAAAAATACTGTTTAACTTGGGAGCTGGTGGTTTACATTACTTGTTTTGCCAATGCTTGCAGAAGCTTCTAATGCAACTGAAGAAGTAATAGTTGATTCAGCATTAGGATTGCTACTTGAAGCATCAGATTGAGGAAGTGCAGAAACTTCAAAGCACATAAAATGTGCAAGGAATGCGCTCTAGTCACAGATATTCATGAACAGTGTTATTAGGATACTAATATTATTAAGCCTTAACAAAAAATAATGCAATGAAATACATAACAACCTCATCAACAAGAAGTGGAACGAAAACAGTAATCATCTTGGAGTATGCATCTGCAGGACTATCTGTAATACTTGCAGGCTGGTTTGCACCTGCAGGACCCTCAAACAATGGTGTGCTGCTCTTTGATGCTTTTGAACTATTACGGAGTTCATTAGAAAAGTCACGAGACTACAAAACAAATGTGAGATTGTTATGTCAAGCCATTGTTTTTTATGCAATTTTTAAAGTTTGGGTCGTAGAATTTCTTAGAAAATTTAATGATGTATACTAAGCACACGTCAATGATTTTGTTTAACTTTCAGTATTGAAGAGAAAATTAAAAACAAAGAAGTACTCATAGAACTCCACCTCACGTCGAATTATCATGTTCAGCGAATGGCAGTAAGCTTTCCGCAAAGGCATCATACAACTCTTGTCCAAACTCTTCAAAACAGAGTACAAAGAGGGCATTAGAATGCACAAAGTTTTACTAGCTAAAAGTCACTCGCTCCTCGTTATCAGTACGAAAAAAATTTCACACAGAGTTATTATGCACAAACCTTGATGTGTTGTAAAAGTCGTGCATAAGTCCTAAATTTGTACCTCATATCAGTGTGATCAGGCCTCTGCAGATGGCCTCGCTGCAAGTGTTCAGGAGTGTGATCACAAAGATCCTGATTTTATCCTATACTTAAATATTAGACATTGAAGCCAGATTTACCTGAGAGAAGTTTCCTTTGTCATTTAGCATAGAATCAATCAAACTAGGAAAGTAATTCCTTAAAAATTCTGATGCCCTCCGAACGAAGGTGCACTTAAGAAGTACAAATTCTGCACGTTTTTCCCTGGCCTGTATATTTTTGCAAATCAGATGCAAATTAGTTAAACGGTTAAACCACATTTTTGTTAAAAATAATACTGAAACATTACATAAAAACTGTGCATTACCCATAACATTATAGCCATAATCCAGATTTCTTTTCAATACAAAGTATCATCATGAGTGGAAACGAAAAATCCATTGAGATGCAACCCTCTCAGCGACACGTCATATCGGAACCCGAGTATGGTGTTAAATGGGTAAGGGCTGAATTAGCACTCCCTTGGTAACACATTGTATTGTGATCTGTGCACGGTAACAAGTGAACAAGAATCGGGTCACTACTTTAGTGGCACGCTACATCAACGCCCGAATGTAGTGAAAATGTGCAAGGGTCTTCACATCATCATCGGGTACGAAGAGTAAGGAAGTTAGTCGAACCAACTATAATCTGTTTAGTTAGTTGGAATGTAAGTTCACTTATAGATAAGTTAAAGGAATTAATTGAGACAACAACTAGCAGGCATGTAAATATCTTATGTGTCTAAGAGACAAAATGGAAGGGTTAGATGGCGAAAGAGGTGGACAATACTGGCTTCAAGCTTTGGTACATAGTGACAACTACAAATAAAAATGGAGTATGAGTTTTTATTGATAATTGTCTAAGAACGACGTGTTGGATGTAAGAAGTCAAGGAGATGGATTGTCTTAGTCAAGCTTATCGTGGGTGATTTGGTCTTGAACGTAATATGACCCCAAGTAGGCCATGATGAGAATGCTAAGAGTCTTCTGGAAAGACTTAGATGACATGGTTAGAGCTATACCTATTCGTGAGAAGCTTTTAATAGAAACCTCAATGAACATTGTAGGTATAACAACTGCAGGTTTCAAGACGATTCATAGAGGTTCTGGGTATGGTAGTAGGAGTCAAGAGGAAGAGAAAGTCTTGGACTTTGTGGTAACTTTTGACCTATTGATAGCCAACACTTTCTTTAGAAGAGAGAAATTCATTTAGTGACCTATAGTAGTGGCCAACACTCTAGTCAAATTGACTTTGTCCTCACAAGAGAGGATAAACACTTTCTTTACCGGCAAGTGGATCATCCACCACAAGCTCACCTCTGACGGCTCGCTCAATCGCTACAAGGCTCGTTGGGTACTTTCGGGCTTCACTCAGCGTCCTAGAGTGGACTAGACAAGACCTTCAGCTCCGTCGCCAAGTTCGTCAATGTTCGGGTCGTCCTGTCCCTCACCCTCTCTCGAAACTGGGTGGTACATCAGCTGGATGTCAAAAATGCCTTTCTTCACGGCACTCTGACCGAGCTAGTGTACTGTAGCCAGCCCACCGGCTTCGTCGATTCCACTCACTCGGATCTGGTCTACAGGCTGAACCGCTCTACGCCTCAAGCAGGCGTCGAGAGCTTGGTACAGTCGCTTCGCCTCCTACTTGTTCTCCTCGGTTTCGTTGAGGCTAAGTTGGACACGTCCCTATTCATTCATCGGCACAACGATGGCATTATCTACCTCCTACTCTATTCGACGACATCGTGCTCATGGCGTCTAGTGCCGCACTCCTCCAGTGCACAATTGCCACCCTTCCTCATCACCGTGTAGCGGCGGCCCAAAGGCCTCTTTCTCCACCAACGCCAGTACGCCCTCGACATTATGGAGCGGGCTGGCATGTCCGACTGCAAGCCTTGCTCCATGCCTGTCGACACTCAGGCGAAGCTCTCCGACGACGATGGGCTCCTGGTCACCGATGTGACAGCCTATCGGAACCTCATCGGCGCTCTCCAATACCTGAGATTCTCCCGGCCCGACATCGCCTACGTCGTTTAGCAAGTGTGCCTTCACATGCACACCCCATAGGAGCCCCACCTCACCACTGTCAAGCGGATTCTTCTCTACCTCCACGGCTCCATCGACTTCGGCCTTCTATTTCGACCCTCCTCGACTTCTGAGCTGGTGGTCTACACCAATGTCGACTAGGCTGGCTGCCCCGACACGTGCCGATCCACATTCGGCTACACCGTGTTTCTGGGTGCCAACCTCGTCTCCTGGGCCTCGAAGCGGCAACACGTTGTCTCCCGCTCCAGCGCTGAAGTCGAGTATCGTGTAACTAACCTTGATTAGGCGAGATAGATACCCCCTCGGGTACTATAGCATATATATAGGCTGACGAGCATATATGGGCTTTATGGGCCTTAACACCCCCTGTCAAACTCAAAGCGGAAGTGGAGGATTTGAAGCATTGAGTTTGAGTAGATGAAACTGATGTTGTGCCCTAGTTTGTGCTTTTGTGAAGAAATCTGCAATCTGTAATTCTGAGGGCACATATTGAAGATCAATGGTATTCTGATGACAATGAGATCAAGTGAATGATACATCAACACCAATGTGTTTTGTGAGTTCACGCTTGATTGGATCATGACAAATTTGTATTGCTCCAGTGTTGTCGTAGTGAAGAAGCGTAGGCGAGTCACAAGAAACACCTAGATCAGCCAAGAGCCAACGAATCCAGATAATCTCAGCAGTAGTAGTAGCCGGAGCTCTAAGTTCCGCTTCAGTACTAGATCTAGATACAGCAGCTTGCTTCTTGGATTTCCAAGCAATAGGGGATGATCCAAGAAGAATACAGTAACCAATAATGGAGCGACGATCTGTAGGATCACTGGCCCAGGTAGCATCAGAGTAAGCATGAAGCTGAAGTGGGGAAGTTGAGTCATAAATAAACATTGTATTTTTGTCCCCCGTAAATATCGAAGCACACGAAGTAAGTGCCCATAATGAACTGATGTAGGAGTAGAGACAAACTGACTCAAGATGTGAACCGCATGAGCAATATCTGGCCTGGTGACAGTAAGATAAACTAGGCTGCCAACAAGATGTCTATATCGAGATGGATCCTCCAAAGGTGTCCCATCAGTCGGACGAAGAGATAAGTGAAGATCCATAGGCGTGGCAACAGTCCGAGTATCACTAAGACCAGAACGATCAAGAAGGTCTTGTATGTACTTAGCCTGAGAAAGATAAATACCATTTTGAGTTTGCAAAACCTCAATGCCCAAGAAATAACTGAGTGCCCCCAAGTCAGACATTTGAAATTCCTTACTCAGATATGCCTTCACATGAGCAATATGGTCTGGATCATCGCCTGTAATCAACATGTCATCAACATATAATAATAGCAACGTGCGTCCTCGTGAAGTGACATGAATGAACAATGCAGGATCATGATCACTAGAATAGAAACCACAAGCCTTGATGACAGAAACAAATCTCTCAAACCAAGCACGAGGAGCTTGTTTAAGACCATACAAGGCTCGACGGAGACGACATACATGCCCTAAGGGAACCTCTATCCCAGGAGGTGGATGCATATAGACTTCCTCGTGTAGATCACCATGAAGAAAAGCATTTTTGACATCCATCTGAGAGATAGTCCAAGAAGATGAAGCTGCAACAGCAAGTAAAGCTCGGATAGTAGTCAGATGGACCACAGGTGCAAAAGTCTCATCATAGTCAATACCCTGAGTCTGTTGAAAGCCTCTGGCCACAAGACGAGCTTTATAGCGCTCAATAGACCCATCAGATTTGGTTTTAACCTTGAAGACCCATTTGCACATGATAGGTACAGCACCAGCAGGTAATGGAACAACATCACATGTACATGTGCGATGAAGGGCATTCAATTCATCAGTCATAGCAAGCTGCCACTCAGGTATACCAGAAGCCTCTTTATAAGATGATGGTTCAGCAATGACTGCACCAGCACGAGGAAACCCATAACGTTCTGGAGCTGCAATAGTGCCACGGTCACGAAGATGATACCCCTGAGTAAAAACAACATGAGAGTCATCATTGTTAGTACAAGTATCAGCAACAGGATTATCACCAGGACTAGCCGTGGTAGTAGAGCGAGGACGACGAATGTAAGTCTGAGTGGCAGGTGGTTTGGAAGAGTAAGACTGAGGTGGTGTGGAAGTGGAAGGTGGTGTGATGAGAATAAGAACATCTGGGGTAGAAACAGTAGATGATGGTGGTACTGATGAAGTTTCAGAAATGGGAGGAAGGCTCATGAAGGAGGTAGACTCTGTGGAATAAAAAGAAGAATGAGTGGAAGCGTTGTAAAAGAAGGGTCGGTTTTCATTAAAGCTCACATCTCGAGATATACGCATGCGACGAGAAGATGGATCATAACACCGATAACCTTTATGTTCAGGGTTGTATCCAAGAAAAACACACTCAACAGATTGAGCAGTCAATTTAGTTCTTTCACGAGGAGATAACAGTACATAACACGTACATCCAAAAACTCGAAGGTGGTCATATCATGGAGGAGTTCCAAAAAGAACTTCACCAGGTGTTTTGCCAGAGAGTTTGGATGACGGTTGTCTATTGATGAGATAAACCGCAGTAGAAACTGCTTCACCCCAAAAATGTGAAGGGACAAAAGAAGATATCAACAAAGTGCGAGCAGTTTCTATAATGTGACGGTGTTTGCGTTCAGCCACACTGTTCTGTGCATGAGCACCAGGGCAAGAAAGCTGAGCAAGAGTACCCTCTGAAATCAAAAACTGGCGGAAATTATCAGATAAATATTCACCACCAGAATCAGAACGAAAGATTTTAATATGAGTAGAAAATTGAGTGTGAATCATGCGAGCAAAGGATTTATAAATAGAAATCATCTCAGAGCGGCGTTTCATGAAATAAATCCAAGTGTAGCGAGAATGGTCATCAATAAAATGACATAGTATCTATATCCACCTTTTGACACAAAAGGTGCAGGACCCCAAACATCAGAGTGAACCAAATCAAAGGGTTTAACATAATGAGAATCACTAGTAAAATATGGAAGTTGTATTTGTTTTCTAAGATGACAACCCTTACAATGAAAATCAGACTCAACAGAAGTATGACCTAAGCAACCTGACTTTATTAGAGTAGACAATCTAGATCCACACAAATGACCTAGACGATGATGCCACTGGGGAAAAGACACAACAGAAGCAAGGGTAGCTGACAGCACATGTGCTGGAGATGTAGCCAAGGAAGGAAGCCGCAAGGAGTCCAAGAAGTAGAGGCGAGGAGTAGCTCTACGGCGACGGCCAGTCCCAATCACTTCCCCTGTGCGAAGGTCCTGTACAAAACAAGATGATTCATCAAAGCCGACAAAGCAATTATGATCCGTAATTTGACCTACTAAAAGAAGGTCCATAGATAGCTCAAGAACAAAGAAAATATTAGGTACTATAAAGTGTGGATCACAAAGAGAACCCTTATGAGTAATGTGGCATACAGTACCATCAGTTGTCTGCACTGAAGCACCATCTGTGACAGGTGTAGTAGAAGCCAACTTTGACTGATCAGATGTGACATGAAAGGAGGCTCCTGAATCAAGTACCTAGGCCGACTCTGAAGTACAAGCGGACGAAGTGGCAACAACAGCAACTGAGCCTCTAGAAGGTGGTCCTGTAGCACGACCACGAGCAGCACATCATGCACGGAAATCAGTCAACTTCTCAGGGAACTTGACAAAGCAAAGCTCAGATCGATGATTGGTCTTGCCACAATGATCACAAGGCTTAACAACACTCTTAGGCTTCTGGGCAGCAGCCAACACATTGTGAGGATTACCACCAGTAGAGGACAGAATTAAGACGAGTCTCTTCAGCAAGTAAATCAGAAAACGCCTTAGCCATTGTGAGAGTGTCAGAACCCTGAAGTAAACGAGCACGAAGAGAATCAAACTCGGCCCGAACGCCGATAACAAATCTGTAAGTGAAGAACTTCTCAATAAACTTATGAGCCGGACACGGATCAGCAGTACAAGCAGGCACCATAGATGTCAAAGCACTCATCAGGCGATCAAAGGCTGAGTAGTACTCATCAATACTCATATCATTTTGCTCAATAACATGTGTCTGCTGCATGAGATTGTGTAATAGAGCACCACTGTCCTGAACAAAACACTCCTTCAAATGAGACCAAATGGCTTTAGCAGTTTTAAATTTAGACAAACTCATATTCATAGACGGTTTGACGTTGTTTACCATAGCAGCCATCACTTTACCATCATTAAGCTGCCATATTTTGATATCAGCAGCATTGCGACGATCATCAGAAAGGATGGGTGCCGCATCAGTCAAATGGAAGAGTAATCCATGTCCCCGGAGTGCAGTCTCAACACAGAAAGCCCACTCTGGATAATTTTGACCATCAAGAGTGATATTGACCACAATAGCATTTGTCGCCATATTGAATTCAATCAAAAATCAGGTAGAACAGGAGGCCTGAAACCAAACAAACCAGAGCAGCCCGACTTGGACGAGTTGACGGAGGTCCTGAGCGCGAAAGCCGAGTTGAGCAGCGGCTACCGGCGACGATGCAGATTCACGGCCCTGCCCGCAACGGCAGCGGCCGGCGCAGATTTCCGACGAGAGCAGCGAATCCGCGGCCCTGACCACAAAGACGGCTGGCGTAGAATCCAGCAGGAGGCGGCGGACCTTGTCCCTGGCAGCGAACGACGCCGGTAGAGGGCGGCGGACGGCGCAGGCAGAGATCCGGCGAACCTTGTCCCTGGCAGCGGACAACACAGGAAGAGGGCGGCGGAAGTCGCAGGGCGAGATCCGGCCGAGATCCGCCCCTAGCGGCGGACGGCCCCTGGCGGTGGACGGCGCAGACAAGATCCGCCCCTGGCGGCGGACGGCGCAGTGGGAGGGAAGAAGGCGGCGGACGGGGTGCAGGCTGAGATCCGCCCCTGGCGGCGGACGGTGCAGGCAAGGGGGAAGGCCGCGCGACGGAGAGACGATGCGACGGCGGCCAGGAGGTGCGACCAAAGGGCTGGCCGCGATGGTAGCACAGCGACGGCGCGACGACGCCAAAAAAATAGATCAGGGCCGGATTTAGACGTAAACCCTAACCCTAAACTGCTCTGTTACCATGTAACTAACCTTGATTAGGCGAGATAGATACCCCCTCGGGTACTGTAGCATATATATAGGCTGACAAGCATATATGGGCTTTATGGGCCTTAACATATCGCACTGTGGCCAACGACGTAGCCAAGGCCCTCTGGCTTTGCCAGCTTCTTTAGAAACTCCACAGCCCCCTCGAGCACTCCACCCTCATCTACTGCGACAACATCAGCATGACCTATCTCTCCACCAATCTCGTGCAATATTAGCACACGAAGCACGTGGAGATCGACCTTCACTTATTCCACGAGCGTGTCGTCGTCGGTGATGTTCGCGTTCTCCACGCCCCGACCACTTCGCAATTCACCGACATATTCACCATGGGGTTGTCGTCGAGTGTATCCACTGAGTTCTGATCCAGTCTCAACATCTGTACAAGATAGAGTTGTGGCTGCGGGGGTGTTAGACCACTGATTAGGGTTAGGTTAGGGTTTCCATGTATTTCCCTAATTACCCCTTTTGTAATGGGCTTTGGCCCACCTAACTCTTCTATATAATATACTCCCAACCTAGGATTAGGTTTAGGGTTTCAAATATTCCAAATGTTTGGACATGTTCAATGGAGACCTCCAATACCAGTGTATAGTGGGATCCTTGTTAAGGCCCATTAGGCCCAGGCCTACTGCCTATATATTACCTATAGTCCTTAGGGACAGATCATCCATCTCAAGGTTAGTAACATGGTAACAAAGCAGGTTACGAAACCCTAATTTTCTCTTAGCCACCGTCGCGGCTGTCAGGGTTTAGGGTTCGCGGCTGTCCCCCCCAGCTGTCACCCTACCCAGTCGCCTTCGCGGCCGTATCCAGCCGCCGTCGCGGCCGTCCCCTGCCCCAGCCGTCGCCCGCAGTCGAGGATCCTGCGTCAGCGGCCGTCCGCCGTCAAGGATTCCTCTCCGTGCGGCCTTCCGTGCTGTTGCCGTCGCGGATCGGGCTTCTCCCGCGTCCGCGCGCTCTCCGCCATCGCGGTCGTCCGTCGTCGAGGACCCCAGCCGCCGCGGATCGGGCTTCTCCCGCGCGGCTGTCACCCGCCCGTCCCAGCCGCCGTCGCGGCCTCTCCTGCCCCACCGTCGCGGATCCTGCCCCAGCCGCGCCCTCTGCTGCCCGCGCAACTGCTGCTGTCGAGCTTGTCCGCCCGGCAGCGCCCTCTGCGCGCCTGCTGCAGTCGCGGTCGTCCGCCCGGCAGCACACTCTGCGCGGCTGCGCTGCAGTCGTGGTCCCTCTGCTGCAGTCGCGGTCGTCCGCCCGGCTGTCTTCGTCCGCCCGGCGCAATCGCGGCCCTCTGCTGCTGTCTTCGTCTGGCGCAGTCGCGGCCTCTTCGTCCGCCCTCTGCGCGTAGTTGCGGCCTGCAGTGCTGGTGCGCCTGGTTTCTGCCATCACTGTTCATCCGCTGCTCCCGCTCGGGATTTTGGTACCTTCCAGCCAGTTGTTTCAGATCTGTTATTCTTCAGTGATTTATTACTCTGCAATATGTCAGCCAACGCTATTGTTGTCAACATTGTGCTTGATGGCCAGAATTACCCCGAATGGGCTTTTTGTGTTCAGATTGCATTAAGGGGTCATGGTTTACTTTTTCATTTGACTGAGGATTCTCCAGTTTTAGCAGTTGATCGAAGCAATGCTGCTGCAATTAAGACTTGGCAGATCAATGATGGCAAGGTAATGGCTGCAATGGTCAACAACACTAAACCAACTATGATTATGAGTCTGTCTAAATTTACCACTGCTAAGGCTATCTGGTCACATCTGAAGGATCGATTTGTTCAGGATAGCGGTGCTCTTTTACATACTCTTATGCAGCAGACTCATGTGATTGAGCAACATGATATGTCCATTGATGAATATTATTCCGCCTTTGATCGTCTTATGAGTGCATTGACCTCCATGGTGCCCGCTTGTACAGCTGTGCCTTGTCCAGCCCATAAGTTCATTGACAAATTTTTTACCTAAAGATTTGTTATGGGAGTTCGACCTGAATTTGATTCCCTTCGTGCAAGGCTGCTTCACAGTTCGGATACTCTCACCATGGCTCAGGCATTGTCTGAATTGCTTGCTGAAGAGACTCGTCTGAAATCTATGTCTTCTCTTACGGGTGTCAGTTCTCACAGTGTGTTGGCTGCTACTCAGAGGTCTAGGAACACCTCCTTTCAGCCTTGTGAACACTGCAAAATGACCACTCATCGGTCTGAGAACTGCTTTGCCAAGTTTTCAGAGAAGTTGGCTGATTTTCGTGTCCGTCGTGCTACTCGTGGTCATGGTATGGGACCATCTCCTAAAGGCTCAGTTGCGGTTGCTGCTACTTCTTCTGCTGGTGCTTCATCATTATCTTGGGTTCTTGATTCTGGTGCTTCTTTTCATGTGACATCTGATCAGTCACGTCTGGCATCTACTACACCTGTCACCGAGGGTACCTCTGTTCAGACAGCTGATGGTACATTATGTCATGTCACCCACAAGGGTTCTCTTTCCGATTCTAATTTTACTATTCCAAATATATTTTTTGTTCCTGAGTTATCCATGGATCTACTATCAGTTGGTCAAATTACCGATCACAATTGTTTTGTTGGATTTGATGACTCATCTTGTTTTGTACAGGATCGTCACACAGGGGATGTGATTGGGACTGGCCGTCGCCGTAAATCTTCGCCTCGCCTCTACATCTTGGATACCTTGCGTCTTCCTTCCTACCATACTTCTCCACCTCATGTGCTTGCGGCTTCGGGTTCCACGACGACGTTTGCTCAGTGGCATCATCGTCTTGGTCACTTATGTGGATCTCGTCTGTCCACCCTAATAAAGTCAGGATGTTTAGATCCTACACATGCTGAGTCTAGTTTTCATTGTAAGGGTTGTCATCTTGGAAAACAAATACAACTTCCATATTTTACTAGTGATTCTCATTCTGCTAAACCTTTTGATTTAATTCACTCTGATGTTTGGGGTCCTGCTCCATTTGTCTCAAAAGGTGGTCATAAATATTATGTCATTTTTATTGATGATCATTCTCGTTATACTTGGATTTACTTCATGAAACGCCGTTCAGAATTGCCTTCTATTTATAAGTCCTTCACTCGTATGGTTCACACCCAGTTTTCTGCTACTATTAAAATATTCCGTTCCGATTCTGGTGGTGAATTTTTATCTGACACTTTCCGCCAGCTATTGACCTTAGAAGGTACTCTAGCTCAACTTTCCTGTTCTGGGGCTCATGCTCAAAATGGTGTTGCTGAACGCAAACACCGTCATATTATTGAGAGTGCTCGTACTATTTTGATATCTTCTTTTGTTCCTTCACACTTTTGGAGTGAAGCCGTTTCCGCTGCTGTGTATCTTATTAATAGACAACCATCATCTAAACTTTCTGGCAAATCCCCGGGTGAAGTTCTTTTTGGGACCCCCCCACGATATGATCATCTCCGTGTGTTTGGATGTATCTGTTATGTCTTGTTACCACCACGTGAGCGGACCAAATTGACTGCTCAATCTGTAGAATGTGTATTCCTTGGATACAGTCCAGAACACAAAGGCTATCGTTGTTATGATCCTTCGACTCGTCGTATTCGAATTTCTAGAGATGTGAGTTTCAATGAAAATCGCCCCTTCTTTCACAACCAGTCTACTCACTCCTCATATTATCCCACAGAATCTACTTCTTTCATGTGTCTTCCTTCCATTCCTGCATCTACACCATCATCCACATCTGATGTTCTCATTCCAATAACACCACCTTCCACCTCCACGTCATCCTCTTCTTACTCTTCCAAACCACCTATCATCCAAACCTACATTCGTCGTTCCCACTCTATTTCTACGGCTGGTCCCGATAGCGATCCTGTACCTGATTCTTGTACTAACCATAATGAGTCTAATGATGTTTTTAATCAGGGATGTCGTCTTCGTGACCGTGATACCATTGAACCTCCAGATCGCTATGGTTTTCCACGGGCTGGTGTGGCAATTGTTGAACCCACTACATATCAGGAAGCTTCTGGGATTCTTGAGTGGCAGCTAGCTATGATTGATGAATTGGCTGCTCTTGAACGCACCGGTACATGGGATATTGTTCCTTTACCCTCGCATGTTGATCCTATCACATGTAAATGGGTCTTCAAAGTTAAGACAAAATCAGATGGGTCCATTGAGAGGTATAAAGCTCGTCTTGTTGCTTGTGGCTTTCAACAGACTCAAGGACTTGATTATGATGAGACTTTTGCACCTGTTGCGCATATGACTACTGTTCGAACCTTGATTGCAGTTGCAGCCTCATCTTCTTGGACTATCTTTCAGATGGATGTCAAGAATGTTTTTCTCAATGGCGATCTACAAGAAGAAGTTTATATGCATCCTCCTCCAGGGGTTGATACTCCTTCAGGGCATGTTTGTCGTCTCCGTCGCGCATTGTATGGGCTGAAACAAGCTCCTCGGGCTTGGTTTGAGCGATTCATCTCTGTCATCATAGCTGCTGGTTTTTCTTCTAGTGAACATGATCCTGCATTGTTTATTCACGTTTCTCCAAAAGGCCGCACTTTACTTCTATTATATGTGGATGATATGCTGATTACAGGTGACAACTCAGAACATATTTCTCATGTCAAGCAGCATCTTAGTAAGGAATTTCAGATGTCTGATTTGGGACCGCTTAGCTATTTCTTGGGCATTGAAGTTCAGCAGACTCAAAAAGGCTTTTATCTGTCTCAGTCCAAATATATACAAGATCTTCTTGATCGCTCTGGAATTACTGATACACGCACTGTTGCAACACCGATGGATCTTCATTTAAAACTTCGCCCGAAGGATGGGACACCACTAGCAGACCCAACTCGGTATCGTCATATTGTGGGTAGTCTTGTTTACCTCACCATCACCAGACCTGATATTGCTCATGTTGTTCATATGTTGAGCCAATTTGTATCAACACCTACTTCAGTTCATTATGGTCATTTGCTTCGTGTGCTTCGATATTTACGTGGGACAAGATCCAGATGTTTACTCTATGCTTCTGATAGCCCACTTCAGTTTCATGCGTATTCTGATGCCACTTGGGCAAGTGATCCTATTGACTGTTGTTCTACTACAGGTTACTGTATTCTTCTTAGATCATCTCCCGTTGCCTGGAAATCCAAGAAGCAAGCGGCCATATCTCGTTCTAGTGCTGAAGCCGAACTTCGGGCACTTGCTACTACCACTGCTGAAATTATTTGGTTGCGCTGGCTCTTGGCTGATATTGGTGTCACTTGTGACACTTCTACACCTCTGTTATGTGATAACTTGAGTGCTATACAGATTGCTCATGATCCAGTCAAGCATGAACTTACTAAACACATAGGTGTTGATGCATCTTTTACTCGATCTCACTGTCAGCAGAAGACTATTGATCTTCAATATGTGCCCTCAGAATCTCAATTGGCAGATTTCTTCACCAAAGCACAAACAAGAGCACAACATCAGTTTCACTTGATCAAACTCAAAGCTTCAGATCCTCCTTTTCCACCTTGAGTTTGAGGAGGGGTGTTAAGGCCCATTAGGCCCAGGCCTACTGCCTATATATTACCTATAGTCCTTAGGGACAGATCATCCATCTCAAGGTTAGTAACAATCCTAAGGTGCGATAGCAATGAGAAGAGAGAGGAGAAGATTGAAATTGATATAGAAAAGACAGTAAAAGGAGACTTGAAAGAATGGAATATACCGAAAGATTTAGCCTTGAATAGGAATACATTAAAAATAGTTGTCCATATACCTAAACCTTGATTTGTCGTTTATGTTGGATTTCAACTCCAGCCTAACCTAACTTGCTTGGAACTAAAAGTCTTTATTGTTGTTGTGGGGAAATTTCTTCTTTTTTCTACTCAATATATCTACCTTTCCATGTCATAAAAAAATCCTTCAAGTTCTACCAGAGCAGCATACTAATAGATACTCATGCCATTTCAAATTATAAGACATTTTGGTTTTCTATATACATTGCTTTTGTTGTGTATCTAGATATAGTGTATATCTAAGTGCATAGTAAAAACTATGCATCTCAAAAAACTATGCATCTAACTGTGTATCTAAGTTAAGGTCCACTGATTTGTAATATTAACAAAAATCTCAGGTATGTAAACCTTCAATACGAAAACAAATGCTATTTGTATGAAGAGAGAGAACCTACAGCACGCAACTTTACATAGATTGGGTCTATGTTGGACGCTTCTAGGTTCTTTATAGCACTGGTTAACCAGTCACAGGCTTCAATGTTCTTGACCATATTTCCTTCATCAAATGATCCTCCAGTTAATGATGCCTCATACTGCAGTATGATCAGTAGCATCATGAATTCCAGTACTATTGTAGCATAAGTATTAATATAGGGAAATAGATGTAATACATCAATAGAATGCACACCTCAGGTGGAATCTGCAGGAGCTCAAGCAATTTGTCAACCTCATTAATCAAAGCCACATTACTATCAGATTGCAACTCCAGTCTGTTATTGCGCCATTCTATCTGCAAAACCATAAGGTATATATGTCTACTGACCATGCATGAATATACATTTTAATGCAACAGTTTTGTGGAGCTTCGGCATGATGAGACACATAGATGGATCTCATTAGTGAAACAGTTTATGGTATTTTGAATTCAGTTTCTGACAGATGGTGCATATTTATCTATTATACAACATAGAATGAATGCCATCACAGAGAAACAAGACTCAAATAAAGGGGGTGAAGTCTTCTAGGGTGGTGTTTCTACTTTGTTCTGTGTACGCGCGTTTTCTCTTGTACGTTTTTGGGCCCTAGGACCTTTTCTCCTATTAATATAATGATACGTAACTCTCCTGCGTATTCGAGAAAAATATATATATACACAACGGCAGAACAAATGTACCCTAGGACAGTGAATTGCTTAAGCAAAACCTCCACCTTAAACAGGCCAACAAAACACCTCTACAGCTCTACTAATTCTCTTGCGGGTTTCTTGATCTTGCTTTTGCTTCCTTCTGTTCTCAAAAACACAGAGAGCTGTGTTTCATTGCATTATGAAGAGCAAGGGGCAAGAACCCTTACACAGTACACATGATGCGCAGCTCTCCTGCGCTTTCGAGAAAAAAAAACACAAACAAAAACAGTTTAGTTTAGCTTACAGAAAGGCTCCACAGATCGCCGATGACAAACAACAAACATGATCCAAACAACCGTAGGCCTGTTACTATTTCCCATCGGGCACAAAGGCAAGGAGGTGGGAAATTCCTTTAGCGCTCAAAAAAAAAAGAGAGATAACACTGCTGCACAGACTACAAAGGCCACACTATAATGGTCTTGTGTGTGGCATTATCATCTTCTACAACCATGAAGTTCACTATAAAGTGGAATTATAAGTTTCTGTTCGACTATTTGTTTGGCTGTTATGTGTGTATGGAGCTCTACAGCCCAGCCATGTATTAATTAGCCCACTAGGGTTAGAGGGGAAACCCTAGGGCTACCCTATATAGCTTGTATCCTGGTTGCTCATTAATCTAAGGAATCTGCCCTAATCATCTTCCTTTAGTTTCTAATTACATGATATAAATGTGAAAGGTAAAATCTGTTGTAAGTCCTAAATGAATACTCGCTCTGTCTCAAATTATAATTCGTTTGACTTTTTTGTGCCAAGTTTGACCGGCTCGTCTTATTCAATTTTTTTACGAAAAAATGAAAAATACAAAGCCATACTTAAAGTATATTATATTCTAAACAATATCACAGTAAAAATTAGTAATAAATATGTTTTTTAATAAGACAAGTCGGTCAAACTTAGGTTAAAAAAGTCAAACGAATTATAAATTGGAACGGCGGGAGTATTTAACAATGATTCTGCAACTTCATCTTGTACATATGTTCAGTTTTAAACAATTAATATGAATATGGTAGGAAATTGTCCCTAATGTCTTCAGTAGAGAACTAGTGTTATGACCGGCGTGCATTATGAGAGGCGCAGGCCCGTTAGTGGCTAGACCTAGGCACAAGGATTAGGGGCCTTAAGCCCAGTTTAGTGCTTTTCTCAGTCAATTATAAATACCTTGTAAACATTGGGATTAATTAAGCAGAAACAAGATTGTTCCGGCTTCCTAAAGGGAACCGGGAGATTACTGTGACCTAGCCGCCCTTTCCCTCGCGCCTCTCCTCTCCTCTCGCGCGGTGATCACGGCACCTCGCCGTCGTTCATCGCGCTTCAAACCCCGGCCACCGATCACCCACCACTACAACCTCAGATCGATCAGGGAACTAGCCCCGGTTCCTATCAACTAGAGACAACACTAAGTGTAAATTTCAACAGCCAAGATGCACTATAACTATAAGTTGTAAGCATGTGACAAACAATTCAAATATTATTTCGTTAAGCTCTTATTGGGCCTCATGCCCTCATCAGACATCCATATAGTTTGGTTTTAAATGTATCGGGCATTAAAAGAGAAAATAATTTTAATCACAACAACTCTAAGGAAACATGATTTGCCATATACATCAGTAAAGGTGAAAGTAAGCATACAGATTGTATATCCTCCCTCATATGCCTGAGCTTTATATTGAAAATCCCTAGCCATTCATCCATATCATCAACACATATACTGGCTATTTCGAGACCCTGCAATACCTGCATGAAAAGAATACATCATTTTAAAAATTTGTTGGAATTACCTTTGTGAATAAAATAATTGTATATAACAAGACAAACATTTTTTCTCGAAAAGCACAGGAGAACTGTGCCTCGTTATTATTAAGAAGAAACAAAGGTCTAAAGAAGACCCAGATACAAGATCCAGACAAACATTTAAGAATGAGATAAGATGACTGCTACAGCAAAGGCATTCATAGAACCTATGGAAACAAAATAGTTTTGTTATATGGTTGGTAATGAATTCATTTTGTTTGTATTTCAACATATAAGATAAATCATGATCCTGCAGTGTTGAAACCTAGATTTGTGAGAAGAGAAGAACAGGAGGAATCTGGACACTAAATAAATGGACATGAACCAGAGAAATGATCTTTTTTTCTCAGACAACGCAGTCATTGTATTAGGAAAAGAAAAATACAACAGGTGGACAAGACACAAGAGTCCACTCCTAGTACCGATGTAAGACATGGACTTGAGTTGGGTTGCATAGCCGACTAGCTCACCTAGTGAGATTGTTAGACTACCCGTCTAGGATTCTAGGGTTTGGGGTATTCCCCATGTAATTACCGTCTCACCCCTCACTGTAATGGGCCTGGCCCAGTTACTAAGTCTATTAATACCACTCCCCATCCCTGGTTAGGGGTATGGGTTCCTATTCCAACATGGTATCAGATTAGGTTTTTTTTTCCAGCCTCCTCCCTCCCAGCCGCCAGCCGCCGGCTTCCCCTCTCCCCACCGCCGAGCGCCGCCAGGGCCGTCGCATCTCCCTCCGCAGCAGGCCCCAGGCGGCCAGGCGTCCTGCGTCCTCCTGCGTCCAGTCGTCCACGCGGACGACGCGGCAAGCCGGTCACGCGCCCAGCCGCCCACGGCGCACCTGCTGCTCGGCTGCTCGTCTTCCTCCAGCGACCGTCGCGGCCCGCGACCGCCGCCAGGGGCCTCTCCCTGCCGCCGCCGGTCCCCCAGCCACCGGCTCCCACTCCTCTCTCTCTCCCACCACGCCGTTCGTCGCGCCGCCACCGGCTGCTGCCGTGCCGGCGCCATTCTCTGCCCCGACCGCCGCCGTTGGTCGCGACCCCGCCCTCTGCGCCGCCCGCGACCCCGCCCTCTGCGCCGCCAGGGAGCCTCGCCGCCCAGGCGCCGTCCCCGCCGCCCCTGAGCCGCGCCGCCCAGGCGCTGCCCCTCTGCGCCGCCAGGGAGCCGCGCCGCCCAGGCGCCGTCCCCGCCACCCCTCTGCTCCGACCTCGCGCTCTGCTCTGCGCCTCCGTCCTCGCCAGGTGCCGCGACACCCCCGCCCCGCCTGCCTCCCCCGAGCGAGGTCGGTCGTGCCCTGTCCCGGATCCGCCATTCCCGGTTCCGCGCCTGGTTTCCTGCTCCGGCTGCGTGGTTCCTGGCTGCGCCCCGCCCGCCCGGCTGGCCGGCGACGCCACCCCGGGACCCGCGCGCGTGGAGCCCCGGCCTCTTCCAGCCGCACGTCGCCACCGGCGTGGTCGCGCTCGCCTGCAGCTGCTGCCCGGTCCCGGCTGGCCGGCCGCCGGCACTCCGGCTGCCCCTCTGCGGCTCAGCCCGCGGCCATCCCGCGCCTGTCCGCCCGCGCCAGGCGACCGCCTCGCCTCCCGCTCGGAGGACCCGCGCCCCTGCTGTTCCGCGCCCGGCTGTCTAGTCCGCGCCTCCCTGCGTCGGCCTGCACCTGTCGCCATGAGCTTTACCTCGCCCGCCGCTCTCGTGACTGTGTGTGCCCTCCTCCACGACGGCCAGCTCATCCGGGGCATGTTCGTGTCCTTCGATCCAGTCTGGAACCCTATTCTCCAGGACTGCGTCGAGGTCCACCCTCAGACGGGCCGTCACGTGCCCGGACCGCTTGTCTTCCCCCGTGCTGCGATCGCCTCCCTAGCGGTTGAGCCCGTGTCATCTCCCTCCATTCCTAGTGCCTCTGTCGGGGCACCTTCTTTGGCCCTCTCCGCTCACACCGTACCTCCACCACTTCCGCCTCCCCAGACTATCACCGATTGGGTGGTTGACTCCGGGGCCTCCTTCCACACTACCCCCACCACTACTTCGTTACTCCACTCCCATCCTCCCCACCCCTCACATCCTACCTCCATCGTCGTCGGCAACGGTTCCACCCTCCCGGTCACCTCAGTAGGTACATCGGCTCTTCCAGGACCATTCTGCCTTAACGACGTCCTTGTTGCTCCCGGACTAACTCATCCCCTCCTCTCGGTTCGTCGCTTCACTAGTGACAACCAGTGCTCTATGGAGTTCGACCCCTGGGGCCTCACCATACGCCACCTTCCCACACATGCTGTGCTCGCTCGCTGTAACAGCTCCGGCCCCCTCTATTCTCTTCACTTGCCCTCCACTCCCCACACCAGAGGAGCCTCTTCTCCCGTACTTCATACTACCACCACATCACATGCTCTTGCTACTACCACCACCTCCTCCGCCATTTGGCACCGTCGCCTCGGGCACCCTGGACCTGACGTCATGTCCCAGCTTTCCGGCCACTCCGACATATCATATACTCGGGGCTCTTCTGAGCGCCTCTGTCATGCTTGTCAGCTCGGCCGTCACTCCCGTCTTCCCTTTTCCACTTCCACATCCAGGGCTGTTCAGGCCTTTGATCTTGTCCACTGTGATCTCTGGACATCTCCTGTCCTTAGTCTCTCCGGCTACAAATACTACCTGGTTATTCTGGATGACTACTCCCATTTCCTTTGGACTTTCCCCCTTCGGCTGAAGTCCGATACGTTCACCACCCTTACTCACTTCTTCGCCTGGGTTTCCACCCAGTTCCGGCGCCCGGTCCGTGCCCTGCAGTGCGACAATGGCCGCGAGTTCGACAACAACGCCTCCCGCTCTTTCTTCCTCACTCACGGCGTCCAGTTGCGTCTCTCGTGTCCCTACACCTCTGCTCAGAACGGCCGGGCCGAGCGCATGATTCGCACCACCACCAACATGATCCGCTGCCTTCTCTTTCAGGCGTCTCTCCCTGCCACCTACTGGGCCGAGGCCCTTCATACCGCCACGCATCTCCTCAACCGTCTTCCCTTGAAGGCGGTGAGCCACCCTACCCCTCACTTCGCCCTGTACGGCACATCCCCTTCCTACGACCACCTGCGCGTGTTCGGCTGTGCCTGCTACCCTAACATTTCTGCCACCGCCCCTAACAAGCTCTCTCCTCGCTCCACTCGCTGCCTCTTCCTTGGCTACTCCCCTGACCACAAGGGGTACCGGTGTCTGGACCTCACCTCCCACCGCATCATCATCTCTCGTCATGTCATCTTTGACGAAGATGTGTTTCCCCTTGCTGGCTCCACCCCACCCACCGATCTTGACTCCCTCCTCGAGTCCGACCCAATTCCTCCCCCACCTTCGGCTCCCCGTCTTGCGCCGTTACCTGCTCCTCGCGCGGCCCCGTCGGTCCTGCCTGCGCCACGCGCGGCCCCGTCGACCCCGCCTGCGCCACGCGCGGCCCCGTCGACCCCGCCTGCGCCACGCGCGGCCCCGTCGACCCCGCCTGCGCCACGCGCGGCCCCGTCGACTCCGGCTCGGTTCGCCAACCCCGCCCTCGTCTACCATCGCCGCGGCCACGCCACTACCTCGGCGCCCCCCGACTCGGGCCCGTCGACGAGCGCGGCCCGATTCGCCGACCCCGCCGTCGTCTATCACCGCCGTGAGCCGGCCCCACCAGCCGCTCCCGACGTTCCGGTGGCTCACTCCGAGCCGGCCGTATACCACCCGGTCGCCATCCATCGCGACCCCGGGCACGTTCACCCGATGGTGACTCGGCGCGCTGCTGGCGTTCTCCGCCCCGTCGACCGGCTGATCCTGACTGCTGATACGTCCAGCACTCCCCCCGGCGCTTCCCCGGTGCCCTCCTCCGTTCGCACTGCCCTCGCCGACCCACATTGGCGTCGTGCTATGGAGGAGGAGTACGCGGCCCTCTTGGCCAACCACACCTGGGACCTGGTGCCGTGTCCACCAGGCACCAACGTGGTCACCGGCAAGTGGCTATTTCGCCACAAGCTGACCTCGGATGGCTCCCTCGACCGCTACAAGGCCCGTTGGGTCCTTCGGGGTTTCACCCAGCGCCCCGGAGTGGACTACGACGAGACCTTCAGCCCCGTCGTCAAGTTCGCCACTGTTCGCGCCGTCCTCTCCCTCGCCCTCTCCCGCGACTGGGCGATCCATCAGCTCGATGTCAAGAATGCCTTCCTGCATGGCACTCTGACGGAGACTGTCTACTGCAGCCAGCCCACCGGCTTCGTCGACGCTGACCGTCCGGATCTGGTCTGCCGGCTGAACCGGTCCCTGTACGGCCTCAAGCAGGCGCCACGGGCATGGTACAGTCGCTTCGCCTCCTACCTGGCCTCCATCGGCTTCGTCGAGGCCAAGTCGGACACGTCCCTGTTCATCTACCGGCGCGGCGACGACACCGTCTACCTCCTGCTCTACGTCGACGACATTGTGCTCACGGCATCCACCGCCGATCTTCTACACCGCACGATCGTCGCCCTTCAGCGGGAGTTCGCGATGAAGGACCTGGGGCCCCTACACCACTTCCTCGGCATCACCGCCGAGCGCCGGCCCCAGGGTCTTTTCCTCCACCAGCGCCAGTACGCCATCGACATCCTGGAGCGGGCTGGCATGTCTGACTGCAAGCCCTGCTCCACGCCTGTCGACACTCAGGCCAAGCTCTCTGAGGACGACGGGCCTCCGGTCGCCGACGCGATGTCCTACCGGAGCCTGACCGGCGCGCTCCAGTACCTCACCTTCTCCAGGCCCGACATCGCATACGCCGTCCAGCAGGTGTGCCTGCATATGCACACTCCGCGGGAGCCCCATCTCACTGCGCTCAAGCGGATTCTGCGCTACCTCCGCGGCTCCCTCGACTACGGCCTCCTTCTCCGACCATCACCAACGTCAGAGCTCGTGGTCTACACCGACGCTGACTGGGCTGGCTGTCCCGACACGCGCCGGTCCACCTCCGGTTACGCCGTGTTCCTGGGCGCCAACCTCGTCTCTTGGGCCGCCAAGCGTCAGCCCGTCGTCTCTCGCTCCAGCGCTGAGGCCGAGTACCGTGCCGTGGCCAACGGCGTGGCAGAGGCCTCCTGGCTGCGCCAGCTCCTCCACGAGCTCCACAGTCCCCTCCAGCGCGCCACCCTCGTCTACTGCGACAACGTCAGCGCGGTCTACCTCTCCACCAACCCCGTGCAGCATCAGCGCACAAAGCATGTGGAGATCGACCTGCACTTCGTCCGCGAGCGTGTCGCTGCCGGTGACGTTCGGGTTCTCAGCGTCCCCACCACGCTGCAGTTCGCCGACATCTTCACCAAAGGACTACCGTCGAGTGTATTCTTAGACTTTCGTTCCAGTCTCAACATCTGTACAGGATAGAGTTGTGACTGCGGGGGGGTGTTAGACTACCCGTCTAGGATTCTAGGGTTTGGGGTATTCCCCATGTAATTACCGTCTCACCCCTCACTGTAATGGGCCTGGCCCAGTTACTAAGTCTATTAATACCACTCCCCATCCCTGGTTAGGGGTATGGGTTCCTATTCCAACAGAGATTGCCCTGGACTCTTAGGCCTGTTTGATTTGGCTTTTTTCTGAATAGCTTTTCTAAGAAGTTGGCTGGAGAGAGAAGTTGGTTGTGGGGAGAAGCTAGTTGGTAAGAATCTGGGTGTTTGGCAACGTGACTGTGGGTGACTGTGGGGATAATCTACTGGTTAGAATTTAGGAGGAATAGTGCTAACTCCACTGCCTGCTCACACGAGGGGCACGGGTGTAAATGCCTTGGGGAATCGGGTGGCACCTCACAGACGCGGGTGTTGAGCCGCTTCTCCACTGTCGTTCAAAACCTACTTCTCAGAAAATCAGCTATGGCCATAATCGCCTTAGAATCTAGGCGTTTGGACACCACAAGCCGCTTATGGCGGCCAGAATCGACTGAAAAGCCAAACCAAACACAGCTTTAGTTTGGCACTTTTGTAGATTGGAATCAACCCAAGAAAAAACTACATGTGTCTAAGTGCATAGATAACCATGTTTGACGTGCTGGATCAACCAAAAGCCATGGAATCGAAAACAAAAAACGGCGAGAAAAACTTAGGATCCCAATTATTTGAGCGATACACAAAAAAACTTATTGCTTCATAAGCTCAAACTAGCTAGAAAAATATTCTATTAGCTAAGGTACATCCTGGAAGCCTCAACAATGCCTTTTTAGATTTCTAGTTTAGTTTGTGTAGCTTTGCTAGTTGAAGTTGAGTAGTGCTAATATTGCTTAGGCTTTGTATGCTTTGCTCACTAGTATGTGTAGAAGCTTACGATGTGATTAGAGTACTAGTTGTATAGGTTTGTGTGACATTGCCAACTAGAATTGTGTAGGTGAGCTCTCACTAGCTCGACAGCTTAGTTGCTTTAATTACAATCTTTTGTAAGATGCTTGTGGTAGATAGTGGGGTGTAGTATTGGCTTAACTAAATAAATTTAATTATGCATTTGTTTCGGTTAGTTGGTGTAGTTAGTATTAGAAAGGACTACTCAAGCCCCCCTCTAGTCCGCCAACTTGACCCTACAAGGTGCCGTCAAGGGGATCCCATGCTGAAGACAAAAATAGGTGGAGGGTTGAGGGCGTATGGGCGACAATAGCAGTCGTAGCTCACTAGTGATCGACTGCTAATGGGCAAGATAAGTTAGGTCAGGTGCCAATTGAGGGACTTAGGGGGTGTTTGTTTGGGATTATAATCTGCCCAAATTATATAATCCAACAAATTTGAGGACCTTCGTCGCAAGCACCTGGCATTCTTCATAGCTCACCGGTGACCAACCGCCAAGTGTGAGATAAGCTAGGTGGGATTCCGATTCATGGACTTAAGGGCCTTCGTCGCTGGCACTCGACTTACTTCTTGGTTGTCTCTTGACCTGCTGGGTGGTGTTAAAAGATCATAGTAAGGCTCTCCGTTCTCGTTTTTTGACCCTAGAAGGAGGAATGGTTTAGATGAGGTCACAGGGCTTGGCGAAATCGGAATACGCTAAAGGTTTAGTTGTAGTTTCTTAGTCTTCTATCTTAAACTTTGTATTACTTTGTGGTAAAATGTTGTCTAAGTACTACTCCCTCCGTTCCAATTTATAATTCGTTTGACTTTTTTAACCTAAGTTTGACCGACTCGTCTTATTAAAAAAATCATAATTATTGTTAATTTTTGTTGTGATATTATTTAGCATATAATATACTTTAAATGTGGCTTTGAATTTTTCATTTTTCACAGAAAATTTTAATAGGACGAGCTGGTCAAATGTGGCACAAAAAAGTCAAACGAATTCTAATTTGGAACGGAGGGAGTATGTGTCTATATTGAATGATTGTACTCATTCATTTGTGGATGTCGAAGGCCAAAATTTTAGATTCCTTTGTCAAAAAAGTTAAGAAGAGCACATACCTCTTCTACAACAGATTCAGTTTCCAACAAGGCATAAACATTTGCAGATTCTAGCGCTACAAGCTCGCGCTTCATCCTTTCTGAAAAAGCCTCTGCTTCACCAATGGCCATAACATAACTGGAAAAAAAGAGTTATCTGCACCAGTTAAATTGTCATGGAAAGGTATACCATAGGCACATAAAGAATTCATCTGCACAAATGCCGAAATGTTAGAGGCACACAATGGCAATTATAAGATTTTCACTGCAATTTCTTGTTACAATGAGATAGATGGTATGAAACGTGGAGCATGTTAATGTATTAGTCCAGGAGTCCAGCATATCCAATCAATTGGCACACACAAGATAGATAAACTGAATGATCAGGATCTGCAAGCACAAAAGGTGGCATGCCAACTGCCAAGGAGATATCTGAAGCTGTTTAGATCAGATTCAGGTAACTTACTTGCCAAGAAGAGCCTCAATGTCCTCCTCTTCTCCCTGAGAAACCAAGTCCTTCTCAACGATAACATGCGATTCATCCTCTAATACTAGTGATTCTACAGGCCCATCTTTACTGCTCACTTGTGTAACCTTTGCTTGAGTGTTCTGAAATACAATTCATTGTTACAACAAAATGTAGTGCAGTCTTATATACAAATGCTACAATCCTTTGCTGGAGTATTCTCCTAAATTATAGAATGCTAACAATCCTTTTTGTCAGTGCTTGTATAATCAACGGTCAAAAGAAAAAGTATATATATGCAGAGGAACACATAAGGTACTCAAACATGATGATCACAGTAGAGTAATTTTGACCTAATGTGGATAATCTAGTATGTCTTTATGCATTACACCTGAAGAAAATGTGGCACGGAAAAGTGACGACTAATTGCAAATCTGCCGGTAAATGTTTTGCACACCACATTTGAAAGTGACACTATGACAAGGACGACAGGCTTGACTAGCCCAATACAAAAAATCTTTGTATGACACATTTCGTCAAACACCTTCTAGGCAGGAACCTGCAGCTATGATCATGATGCAGCAGGGCTTATTCATCTCTTTTTTCAGAGAGAACGTATCCTCAACTTTATTATGCAACAAAGCCATAGGCCCATGCATCTCTCAGCAAGGGCTCCAGGCGCCATGGCTGCCGAAGCTCTCCTCTCCGCTAGCACAGGCACAACACGACTGACGCCACCGTCTACGTTTCCCTTTCCCTGCTCCGCCATGGCTACGGCGTGCTCTCACTCAGAAGTCAGAACCAACCGCCCCCGCTGCCGCCGCGCGGGCCCACTTAGCTGTCACTCCTCAACCATAGCCGCCACACTGTGTTCGCGTCGAGGGAAGGGTGTTAGCGGCCAGGGAGATGTGCCGTGACCCGGCTCACGCACGCTCTAGCGTGCATGGTAGAGGGTGCCATGGCATTTTTTTGAGCTGATAGCGCATATGGAAGTGAAATTTAAAATAAAAAATAAAATAAGAGATAGAATGAGATAGCCTCCGACTGGCCGCAGCGCTTCCCGCACGTGTCCCCTCCCCTTACGTAGGGGCCTCTAAGTTCGCAGCGGCTGACTCCAAAGAGTCTCCTATGCGTTGCAGCGCAAGGGGAAGCCGCGCACGTCCTCCAGATCAAGGGAAGCATTATAGCGCCACCTTGCACAGTGTTCCTCTATTTAATAGTTGAAAAAATAGTAATAAAAGATGAATAAAGTTAGATAATGATATTTTATAGTTGTAGTGAGATATATGGGGAACCACTGCGGAAGAAAAAAATGTAAGGGGTGAAATATTGATGATGTGATGAAAAAAAATGATATAGAGGAGAAAATTTAGGGAGAACCGTTGCGATAGCCTAAAGTGGAATTGTGGAGAGGACCTTGAATGTGAAGCCAGGGCAATGGGTCTATGAGTTACGCATGCGGCACTAATCAGTGTTTAAGGTAGAGTAAATCAAAGGAGGATGTATATGTTTGAGAGATTCATGATAATAAATCACTGGTTTTGTAAAATTTTGTGAGTGCACGTTCACCCCTAATTACTTCCTACCTTTGCCATTAGCACTGATTTCGACAATTCTTGATACACCTTGCCACCGTGATAACCACCACAACAAATCTAGATGCATAGTGTTAAGAGAGCGCAAGAAGACCTATCACAGTCTTACCAACCATCAAGCAAGAGAGAATAGTTTTTTTCTTAATTCTTGCTTAATTAGATTGATATATCTAACCTTATAAAAGTGATTCTTATCTCTTACTTTCTCTAAGCAAGTGGTCCCTATCCTAACCAAATCAATCTAAATATCTTATTCTAATGAACCAACCCAATCTAATCTCTATTTCCTAATAATAAACCAAACTAATCTAATTTGTCTAACACTCTACTTGCCATAAATACCAGGGTAGACCTTCAAGCTTGATAAAGATAATTGTCTTACTTACCTTCATCTGGCTACATGATCTTTCCAAGCAAAACTAGAGGATGAGTTCTTATCGATTTGTACTTTCCTTTTCTAACAAATAATTATGTTTCCTAGATCCTATGAGGAGTCCTTATCGATTCGAACTCCTCTTTTCTAATAAGTAATTCTATTTTCTAAATGGATACCTTCCACGTATATTGTAATTTGAGCCTAATACCTCTGTGGCTTGTTTTTTGCCGTCCACGAGGAAGGCTTGGAGGACGTTGTTCATGAGTGCCCTGAAGGCCTGAACGTAGATAACGTGTTGGAGAGGCTGAATAGCATAATGAGGAACACGAAGTGTCTATGGTGCATGCATAACACCGCATTTCAATATCCGAACCTAGTGGTAGCCCGACCATATATCCAGCTTGGTGAAGAACCAGGCGCAAGGAAGCTCATCCAAGAGCTCGTCCAACATGAGAATTGAGAACTTATCCTTAGGTGCTTTGTCGTTCAGTGCACGATAGTCGATGCAAAAGTGCTAGGATCCGTCTGCCATTTTTTATGAGCAACACTAACGCCAAGAACAGGGAAGTAATGGGGTGGATGATACCCTATTTGAAATGGAAATGAGCTATAAGCCATTCCTATATTAGTTTTGGTGCTTGATTACCATCACAACATTATGGACTAACTAGTTTACTAAGTGAATGAATGCAGGTTCATAAAAATCAAATTGAAGTATTAAATGCAAATAATAGCTCAAACCAAGGCTGATAAGGGCATTATTTGGAAAATAAACTATAAGTAATTTATGTGTTTGGATAAGTTTTAAATGCCCTGAGGAATGTATTTAAGCACCTTAGAAGGATTGGAAAGATTAAACTTTGGAAAAGGTGTATTGGAGCTAAATTTGAGCTAGAATAAGAATCTGAGTTGGAGAATTCAAAAAGATGAAGAATTATGACTTAGACTAGTTCGACAGACTCTAGATATATTTGTCTAAGTCATAGGAATACTCACGAAGATAGTTGAATGAAGACAAAAAAATAAAATCCCAAAAAGGACTTGAGTATCATTCAACTCCTTCGTTAGGGATTAGGGTTTAGGGTTTTATCACCCTATGCAAGGCATTCTTGGGGATCGACCCCTACTAGAAGTTGTGGCAATGCTTCTTTAGTGGTAGGGTGACCCTAGGCCATGGTGACTGAAAGGGAAATAGGGTTAACCTTTTCCTACAATTAATTTTGGTGGTTGAATGTCCAACACAAACATATGGACTAACTAGTTTGCTCTAGAACTCATGTATTACAGGTGCATAAGGTTCAACACAAACCAATAAAAGATTCAAGTTAGGGACTAAATTGAGCCGGAGCAAAGATCTGAGTGTGCTATGGTCTGGCGCACCGGACTGTCCGGTGTGCCACCGGACAATGTCCGGTGCACCATGCCCATACAAATCCGAAGCAGCCACTCTCGGGAATTCGAAGGTGCCCTATGCTATAATTCATCGGACTATCCGGTGTGCCACCGAACTGTCCAGTGTGCCAGTGGAGCAACGGCTAACTCGCGCAACGGTCGACTCTAACAGGAGCTACAGTGAGCAACAGTGCCACACAGAAGTCAAAGCAGCAAAGTCAGAGGGACACCAGACTGTCGGACGTGTGGCACCGGACTGTCCGGTGCCACAAGAGGACAAAGCCCCAACGGTCGACTCGGCTCCGAACCCTAATGGTTGGGTGACGTGATGGCTCACCGGACAGTGAACAGGACATGTCCGGTGGCGCACCGGACTGTCCGGTGCGCCCATAGACAGCAGCCTCCCCAACGGCTACCTTGGTGGTTGAGGGCTATAAATACCCCCAACCACCACAAACTCCAAGCATCCAAGATTTCTGAGTATCACATTCAATACAAGAGCTCTAGCATTCACTCCTAGACACGATTCAAAAGATCAAAGCCTCTCCAAGTCCCAAATTCATCTCAAACACTTAGTGACTTGTGAGAGAGAGATTTTGTGTTCTTTTGAGCTCTTGCTTCTTGGATTGCCTTTCTTCTTTTCTTTCTCTTATTCTCAAGTGCTTTGTAAGCGAGGCAAGAGACACCAAGTGTGTGGTGGTCCTTGCGGGGTCTTAGTGACCCGTGAGATTAAGGAAGAAGGCTCACTCAGTCTAAGTGACTGTTTGAGAGAGAGAAAGGATTGAAAGAGACCCGGTCTTTGTGACCACCTCAACGGGGACTAGGTTCTTTGAAACCGAACCTCGGTAAAACAAATCACCATGTTCATTCGCTTGATTTCCATTTGATTTGTTTTCCCCTCTCTCCCGGACTTGACTTTAACTCTAACGCTAACCCTGGCTTGTAGTGTGTGTTTAAAGTTGTAAATTTCAGATTATGCCTATTCACCCCCCCCCCTCTAGGCAACTTTCAGCGACCAACTATATGTTGGTTCGGTCAACTTCCAACTCCGCTCCGGCCGGAGGGTGAGCTACCTCAAGATCCCGCTACCCACCTCTGTGAGGTACGAGGGCGAATGGTTCTATGTCAAGAACCTCGACGGCAGTGCCCCGTGCTTCACAGATCAAGAGCCTATGTCTACAGACGATTGGAACTGTGGGGCAGAGCCGGGTCTGAAGGGCGAGGTGGAGCCTCTCTTGGTGGCGCTCAAAACGTTGAAATATCAAGGCCTTACCAGCGTGAGACTGGTGCACGTCTTTATGCACCACCAAATTCAACCCTTGATGGATTGCTGGAGGCCGATGTACAAGTATCCCGACATTAATGATCTCGATCGCCACTCCACTGAGCCGCTCATGCTGTCTGAGATTGAAGTGAGAGTCAAGGTCGTCACTGTGCTACCGTTAGGGTTCTTCATGGATGAGGACTTCTCGCACCCCCTTTCTCGGGGCGTACCAAATGTTCTGGTGAGCCCTTTGTTCTATTCATCTCTCCTTTCGTTCTACTTTGCTGGTATTGTTGAGTCATGATCTTTGCAGGGGATTGGTCCTCTAGCACCCAGTCTTCCATCGCTCCCCGAGGGGGTCATAGTTCAACCGAAGTGCAAGCGTAAAAGGAGCGACGGGGAGACACTAGGGGCGCTCATGAGGCGCCTTTAGGTGAAGAAGAAGAAGGGCATGGGAGTCATGCGCCCTGTTGGATCGGGCGAGAGAGCAGTTCTTCCTCCTGATAGAGGAAGCGTCTGCCTCTACTTCCGGTGGAGCGGGGACCATGGCACTGGTGGGTAGTCCATCGTGCTGTGGCGATGTCGCAACTAGTTCCAACGTCCCAGCTGAGACGGGCGGGCCGGTTATGGAACCAGCCTCGGTCGTAGTGCCTGTTGGCGACATCGTGGCAACTGCTGTCGCGAGAGGGAACGCACAGGCGGTGGCAGCCCTCGTGATGTTCTTGGATCCCATGGGACATCACAATCGTTCGTTCCTTCGTCAATCACTCTAGGGAAAGTGATCACTAGGAAGCGATCGTCCTGGTATGTCGATTTGCTCCCCTTCTTGTTACTAGTCCTTTGTTCTCTGTCTGATGTTCATTTCTTTTCTTCTTTTCACCTAGCGCGTATGTGTCACGCAAGTCCATGCTGGACGTGACCTTGGTGGTCAGTGTCATCTCCATCTCCCTAGGCCCTTAGGTTGCAGTCGCCTAAAGGTGTCATCCTTCTGGCTCCTGGGGGTGACCCACCATGCAGTGTGCTGCCCTCCTCCCCCGTGGCGGCGGCGTCATCCTAGGCCGCTCTAGGGGCGATGAGCGTGTCCATCCTAGAGGTGGTTCTCATCGACTCGTTCTTGACCTCGTTCGACCTTGGGGAACCTCTAGCGGTGGGTGTAGTTTCTCCTGGTGTGTCCTCACCATGGGGATCGTCTACTCTGTCATTGCCTCTTCCTGCCCTTGCACCCTGGCCGACCACCATCGCGGCTGGTGGTGGCTTAGAGGTGGGGCGGCTAGCCCTCGAGTCCATCGTTCTTCAGGAGAAAATGGTGTCGGCCATGGTTGACGTTGGGGTCACATTGCCCATGTGGCTTGCGAAGGGTGGCAAAGTGGAGGCAGAGGAGTGGAGGCGACTTGAGTCGGCCCCGCTCCGAGCTAACATGGCCATGGAAACCATCGAGCACATGCTTAGTGGTTTCAGGGACGCGATCTCGATTGCTCGGGCGTCAGTGACAGGAGACTTCGTCCCCTTTGAAAGGGAAATGTGCCCTTGGGCCATTTCTAAGTATTTTGGTGATTTAGTGCCCAACACAGGTGCCTAATTGTAAAATGGTGGACAAAGTACAAATCAAGGATAAAGGTATGTTTCTCAGACTTAGTACATTGTTTTATGGACTAATGTATTGTGTCTAAGTGCTGGAAACAGAAAAAATCGAGTTGGAGAAGAGATGGCTTGAGCAGCCAAAGTCTGCTCAGTCTGGCACACCGGACTGTCCGGTGGTGCACCGGACAGTGTCCGGTGCGCCAGGCTGGCTCGACGTGAAGTGGCCGCTCTCGGGAATTCGCCGACGGCGTACGGCTAAAATTCACCGGACTGTCCGGTGTGCACCGGACTGTCCGGTGTGCACCGGACTGTCCGGTGAGCCAACGGTCGGCCGGGCCAACGGTCGGCTGCGGAATCTGCGCGCGACACGTGGCTGGGCCAACGGTCGGAAGGGGGCACCGGACTGTCCGGTGTGCACCGGACATGTCCGGTGCGCCAACGGCTCCCAGATCTGCAACGGTCGGCAACGCCATTTTAGGAAGGAAATCGGGCACCGGACAGTGTCCGGTGTGCACCGGACTGTCCGGTGCACCCGACGACAGAAGGCAAGATTGGCCTTCCAGATTTGCTCTCAACGGCTCCTAGCTGCCTTGGGGCTATAAAAGGGACCCCTAGGCGCATGGAGGAGTACACCAAGCAACCTTAGAGCATTCTTGATCATCCACACTCAGTCTTTGCGCATTCGTTTGTCATTCTCAGTGATTCGAGCTCCGTTCTAGTGAGAACTTTGAGATAGTCTTTTGAGCTCGATTCTTGGCCGTGTGTGTGCGCATTTTGCTGTGGATTTGTGTGTGTTGCTGTCCTCCCTTACTCCGTATTTCTTGTGAATCTCAAGTGTAAGGGCGAGAGGCTCCAAGTTGTGGAGAATCCTAGCAAACGGGATATTGAAAGGCAAAACAAAACACCGTGGTATTCAAGTTGGTCTTTGGACCGCTTGAGAGGGGTTGATTGCAACCCTCGTCCGTTGGGACGCCACAACGTGGAGTAGGCAAGCGTTGGTCTTGGCCGAACCACGGGATAAACCACTGTGTCATCTCTGTGTTTGATCTCTTGTGGTATTGTGTTTTGTTGAGACTCCTCTCTAGCCACTTGGCGATTATTGTGCTAACACTTAACAAGTTTTTGTGGCTATAAGTTTAAGTTTTCACAGGATCACCTATTCACCCCCCCTCTAGGTGCTCTCAATTGGTATCAAAGCCGTTCTCTTCAAGAAAGGGACTAACCGCCCGAAGAGATGGATCCTAAGGGGAAGGGAATCGTGATCAATGACAAGGAGAAGGAGTCCTTCGTCAACGAGCCAAAGGACGACAAGACTACCGACTCAGGCTCGGGGCACAGACGCAAAGAAGGGAAGAAGAAGAAGACAAGACGCATCAAGGAGATCATCTACTACGACAGCGACGAATCTTCCTCTTCCCAAAAGGACGACGACAACGACTACAAAAAGACGGTCAATTCGAACTTTTCATTTGATTATTCTCGTATTCAACATAGTTCGAATTCGCATTTGCTTTCCATTCCTCTTAGCAAACCTCCACACTTCGATGGGGAGGACTACGGATTTTGGAGTCACAAAATGCGTAGTCACTTATTCTCTCTCCATCCAAGCATTTGGGAGATTGTAGAGAATGGAATGAAGTTTGATAGCTCGGATAACTCTATGCTCATAAATGAACAAATCCATAGAAATGCACAAGCTACTACTGTTCTCTTAGCGTCCTTGTGCAGGGAAGAGTACAACAAGGTGAGCGGCTTGGACAATGCCAAGCAAATATGGGACACCCTCAAGATCTCTCACGAGGGGAATGACATCACCATGCTCACCAAAATGGAGTTGGTGGAGGGCGAGCTTGGACGATTCGCCATGATAAGGGGAGAGGAGCCAACCCAAACGTACAACCGGCTCAAGACCCTCATCAACAAAATAAGGAGCTACGGAAGCACACGATGGACGGACCACGACGTCGTCCGCCTAATGCTAAGGTCTTTTACCGTTCTTGATCTTCATCTCGTAAACAATATTCGTGAGAATCCCAGGTACACGATGATGACGCCCGAGGAGGTACTCGGAAAATTCGTAAGCGGGCGGATGATGATCAAGGAGGCGAGATATGTGGACGACGCTCTAAACGGTCCAATCAATGAACCTCAACCCGTTGCTCTCAAGGCAACGAGGAGCAAGGAGGCGCTACCGAGCAAGGTGGCGCAAGTTGAGGCGGCCGGGCTAAATAATGAGGAGATGGCCCTCATCATTAAGCGCTTCAAGACGGCGCTTAAGGGTCGCAAGGGACAGCCAAGCAAGACCAAGACAAAGGAGAAGTGCTCGTGCTTCAAATGTGGTAAGATTGGTCATTTCATTGCTAACTGTCCCGATAATCAAAGTGACCAGGAAAAGGGGAACAAAAGGGAGAAGAAGAAGCATTACAAGAAGGCCAAGGGCGAGGCGCATATCGGAAAGGAGTGGGATTCGGATTGCTCCTCCTCCGACTCCGACAATGAAGGACTCGCCGCCACTGCCTTCAACAAATCGGCCCTCTTCCCAAACGAGCATCACACTTGCCTCATGGCAAGGGAGAAGAAGGTAATCAATCATAATGCTAATACTTATGATTCTTCTAGTGATGATGAGTCTAGTGAGGATGAAATAGATTACTCCAGTTTATTCAAGGGATTGGATAGAACTAAGATAGCTAAGATTAATGAATTGATTGATGCCTTGAATGAAAAGGATAGAATCTTAGAGAAACAAGAAGATCTTTTATATGAAGAGCATGATAAATTTGTTAGTGCACAAAATTCACTTGCTCTAGAAGTTAAAAGAAATGGAATGCTTTCTTGTGAACTTTCTACTTGTAACAAAACCATTTCTTCTTTAAAAGGTGAAATTAATGATTTAAATGCTAAGCTAGAAGTAGCAAGTAAATCTAACTCTTGTGTTGAACATGTTGAAATTTGCACTAAGTGTAAGGATGTTGATGCTTGTTGTGAACACTTAGTTTCAATTTCAAAACTAAATGATGAAGTGGCTAGTCTTAGTGCCCAACTTAAGACTAGCAAGAATGAATTTGATAAGCTGAAATTTGCAAGGGATGCCTACACGATTGGTAGACACCCCTCAATTAAGGATGGACTTGGCTACAAGAGGGAAGCCAAGGACTTAATAAGCCATAAGGCTCCCATCTCTGCCAAGGAGAAAGGGAAGGCCCCTATGGCAACTAGTGCTAAAAAGAACCATGCCTTTATGTACCATGGTAGGAGACAAACTAGAAATGCTTATAGGAGCTATAATGCTTATGATGTTTTTGATTCTCATGCCATGTTTGCTTCTAGTTCTTCCTATATGCATGGTAGAGATATGTCTAGAAGAAATGCTATTCATCATGTGCCTAGAAAGAATATTATTCATGCTCCTAGGAAAGTAGTGAATGAACCTTCTACAATTTATTGTGCTTTAAATGCTTCCTTTGCTATTTGTAGAAAGGATAGGAAAATAGTTGCTAGGAAGTTAGGGGCAAAATGCAAGGGAGACAAAACTTGCATTTGGGTCCCTAAGGATATTTGCACTAACCTTATAGGACCCAACATGAGTTGGGTACCTAAGACCCAAGCCTAAATTTGCCTTGCAGGTTTATGCATCCGGGGGTTCAAGCTGGATTATCGACAGCGGATGCACAAACCATATGACGGGGGAGAAGAAGATGTTCACCTCCTACGTCAAAAATAAGGATTCCCAAGATTCAATTATATTCGGTGATGGGAATCAAGGCAAGGTAAAAGGGTTAGGTAAAATTGCAATTTCTAATGAACACTCAATCTCCAATGTGTTTTTAGTTGAGTCTCTTGGTTACAATTTGCTATCTGTTAGTCAACTATGCAATATGGGATATAATTGTCTTTTTACAAATGTAGATGTGTCTGTCATTAGAAGAAGTGATGGTTCACTAGCCTTTAAGGGTGTACTAGACGACAAGCTTTACTTAGTTGATTTTGCAAAAGAAGAGGCCGGTCTAGATGCATGCTTAATGGCTAAGACTTGCATGGGCTGGCTGTGGCATCGCCGCTTAGCACATGTGGGGATGAAGAACCTCCACAAGCTTCTAAAGGGAGAACACGTGATAGGTTTGACTAACGTACAATTCGAAAAAGATAGACCTTGTGCAGCTTGTCAGGCAGGTAAACAGGTGGGAGGAGCGCATCACAGCAAGAATGTGATGACCACATCAAGACCTCTGGAGCTGCTGCATATGGACCTCTTCGGACCCGTCGCCTATCTAAGCATAGGAGGAAGTAAGTATGGTCAAGTTATTGTTGATGACTTTTCCCGCTTCACTTGGGTGTTCTTTTTGCAGGATAAGTCTGAAACCCAAGGGACCCTCAAGCGCTTCCTAAGGAGAGCTCAAAATGAGTTTGAGCTCAAGGTGAAAAAGATAAGGAGCGACAACGGGTCCGAATTCAAGAACCTTCAAGTGGAGGAGTTTCTTGAGGAGGAAGGGATCAAGCACGAGTTCTCAGCTCCCTACACACCTCAGCAAAATGGTGTGGTAGAGAGGAAGAACAGGACGCTCATAGATATGGCGAGGACTATGCTTGGAGAATTCAAGACCCCTGAGTGCTTTTGGTCGGAAGCCGTGAACACGGCTTGCCACGCCATCAACAGGGTCTACATTCACCGCCTCCTCAAGAAGACGTCGTATGAGCTACTAACCGGTAACAAACCCAATGTATCTTACTTTCGTGTATTTGGGAGCAGGTGCTACATTCTAGAGTGAAGAAGGGTAGAAATTCTAAATTTGCTCCCAAAGCTGTAGAAGGGTTTTTATTAGGTTATGATTCAAATACAAAGGCGTATAGGGTCTTCAACAAATCCTCGGGTTTGGTTGAAGTCTCTAGCGACGTTGTATTTGATGAGACTAATGGCTCTCCAAGAGAGCAAGTTGTTGATTGTGATGATGTAGATGAAGAAGATGTTCCGACGGCTGCTATACGAACCATGGCGATTGGAGAAGTGCGGCCACAGGAACAAGATGAACGAGATCAATCTTCTTCCTCAACAACGGTGCATCCCCCAACTCAAGACGATGAACAGGTTCATCAAAAGGAGGCGTGTGATCAAGGGGGAGCACAAGATGATCACGTGATGGAGGAAGAAGCGCAACCGGCACCTCCAACCCAAGTTCGAGCGGTGATTCAAAGGGATCATCTCGTCGACCAAATTTTAGGTGACATTAGCAAGGGAGTAACTACTCGATCTCGATTAGTTAATTTTTGTGAGCATTACTCCTTTGTCTCTTCTATTGAGCCTTTCAGGGTAGAGGAGGCCTTGCTAGATCCGGATTGGGTATTGGCCATGCAGGAGGAACTCAACAACTTCAAGCGCAATGAAGTTTGGACACTGGTGCCTCGTCCCAAGCAAAATGTTGTGGGAACCAAGTGGGTGTTCCGCAACAAACAGGACGAGCACGGGGTGGTGACGAGGAACAAGGCTCGACTTGTGGCAAAAGGTTATGCCCAAGTCGCAGGTTTGGACTTTGAGGAGACTTTTGCTCCTGTGGCTAGGCTAGAATCAATTCGTATCTTGCTAGCATATGCTGCTCACCATTCTTTCAGGTTGTACCAAATGGATGTGAAGAGCGCTTTCCTCAACGGGCCGATCAAAGAGGAGGTGTACGTGGAGCAGCCCCCTGGCTTCGAGGATGAATGGTACCCCGACCATGTGTGTAAGCTCTCTAAGGCGCTCTATGGACTTAAGCAAGCCCCAAGAGCATGGTATGAATGCCTTAGAGACTTTTTAATTTCTAATGCTTTCAAGGTTGGGAAAGCCGATCCAACTCTTTTTACTAAGACTTGCGATGGTGATCTTTTTGTGTGCCAAATTTATGTCGACGACATAATATTTGGTTCCACTAACCAAAAGTATTGTGAAGAGTTTAGCAGGGTAATGACGCAGAAATTCGAGATGTCGATGATGGGCGAGTTGAACTACTTCCTTGGGTTTCAAGTGAAGCAACTCAAGGACGGCACTTTCATCTCCCAAACAAAGTACACGCAAGACTTGCTGAAGCGGTTTGGGATGAAGGACGCCAAGCCCGCAAAGACTCCGATGGGGACCGACGGACACACCGACCTCAACAAAGGAGGTAAGTCCGTTGATCAAAAAGCATACCGGTCAATGATAGGGTCTTTACTTTATTTATGTGCTAGTAGACCGGATATTATGCTTAGCGTATGCATGTGTGCTAGATTTCAATCCGATCCTAAGGAGTGTCACTTAGTGGCAGTGAAGCGAATTCTTAGATATTTGGTTGCTACGCCTTGCCTCGGGCTTTGGTATCCAAAGGGGTCTACCTTTGACTTGGTTGGATACTCAGATTCCGACTATGCTGGATGTAAGGTCGATAGGAAGAGTACATCAGGGACGTGCCAATTCTTAGGAAGGTCCCTGGTGTCGTGGAACTCTAAGAAACAAACCTCCGTTGCCCTATCCACCGCTGAGGCCGAGTACGTTGCCGCAGGACAGTGTTGCGCGCAACTACTTTGGATGAGGCAAACCCTCAGGGACTTTGGCTACAATCTGAGCAAAGTCCCACTCCTATGTGACAATGAGAGTGCTATCCGAATAACGGAAAATCCTGTTGAGCACAGCCGCACAAAGCACATTGACATCCGGCATCACTTTTTGAGAGACCACCAGCAAAAGGGAGATATCGAAGTGTTTCATGTTAGCACCGAGCACCAGCTAGCCGATATCTTTACCAAGCCTTTAGATGAGAAGACCTTTTGCAGGCTGCGTAGTGAGCTAAATGTCTTAGATTCGCGGAACTTGGATTGAATTGTAGCATACATGTATTTATGCTTTTGATCATGTTCCTTTTTGCATTTTGTTGTTAAGTATGGTGCTCGAGTTGTACAAACACTCCCTGGACCTCACAAGTCCGTTGCAAAGTGATGCACAGTTTTAGGGGGAGATGTGTTACAACTTGACCCTTTGAAACTAACCATATGCTTGAGTTTGCTTGTTTTAGTCTCAAAGGAGAATTGAAAGGGAAAAGGTGGACTTGGACCATGAAAGACTTCCACTGCACTCCAATGAGAGGGTAACCTATTCCAAGTACATCTAATGAACTCTTATTGCCATTTGCTCTTAATTGAAGATTTTGGTGAGGCAATGGGGTTAAAGAGCCAAGATTAATCCCGTTTTGGTGTTTGATGCCAAAGGGGGAGAAAATAAAGGCCAAAGCGATAAATGGATCAGCTACCACTTGAGAGATTTTGAAAATAGTAGAATAGAGCTTTTGGTTTGTCAAAACTCTTTTGTTGTCTCTCTTATCAAAAGTTGGCTTCTTGTGGGGAGAAGTATTGATTATGGGAAAAAGGGGGAGTTTTTGAAATCTTTGATCAATCTCTTTTGGAATGACTCTCTTTATGTTTCAACATGTGTGTTTGACTTAGAGATAGAGATTTGAGTTTGATTTGCAAAAACAAACCAAGTGGTGGCATAGAGTGATCCATATATGTCAAAATTGAATCAAAATAATTTGAGTTCTTATTTGAAGTGTTTTTGTACTTGTTCTACTTGTTTTATGTTGTGTTGGCATAAATCACCAAAAAGGGGGAGATTGAAAGGGAAATGTGCCCTTGGGCCATTTCTAAGTATTTTGGTGATTTAGTGCCCAACACAGGTGCCTAATTGTAAAATGGTGGACAAAGTACAAATCAAGGATAAAGGTATGTTTCTCAGACTTAGTACATTGTTTTATGGACTAATGTATTGTGTCTAAGTGCTGGAAACAGAAAAAAATCGAGTTGGAGAAGAGATGGCTTGAGCAGCCATAGTCTGCTCAGTCTGGCACACCGGACTGTCCGGTGGTGCACCGGACAGTGTCCGGTGCGCCAGGCTGGCTCGGCGTGAAGTGGCCGCTCTCGGGAATTCGCCGACGGCATACGGCTAAAATTCACCGGACTGTCCGGTGTGCACCGGACTGTCCGGTGAGCCAACGGTCGGCCGGGCCAACGGTCGGCTGCGGAATCTGCGCGCGACACGTGGCTGGGCCAACGGTCGGAAGGGGGCACCGGACTGTCCGGTGTGCACCGGACATGTCCGGTGCGCCAACGGCTCCCAGATCTGCAACGGTCGGCAGCGCCATTTTAGGAAGGAAATCAGGCACCGGACAGTGTCCGGTGTGCACCGGACTGTCCGGTGCACCCGACGATAGAAGACAAGATTGGCCTTCCAGATTTGCTCTCAACGGCTCCTAGCTGCCTTGGGGCTATAAAAGGGACCCCTAGGCGCATGGAGGAGTACACCAAGCAACCTTAGAGCATTCTTGATCATCCACACTCAGTCTTTGCGCATTCGTTTGTCATTCTCAGTGATTCGAGCTCCGTTCTAGTGAGAACTTTGAGATAGTCTTTTGAGCTCGATTCTTGGCCGTGTGTGTGCGCATTTTGCTGTGGATTTGTGTGTGTTGCTGTCCTCCCTTACTCCGTATTTCTTGTGAATCTCAAGTGTAAGGGCGAGAGGCTCCAAGTTGTGGAGAATCCTAGCAAACGGGATATTGAAAGGCAAAACAAAACACCGTGGTATTCAAGTTGGTCTTTGGATCGCTTGAGAGGGGTTGATTGCAACCCTCGTCCGTTGGGACGCCACAACGTGGAGTAGGCAAGCGTTGGTCTTGGCCGAACCACGGGATAAACCACTGTGTCATCTCTGTGTTTGATCTCTTGTGGTATTGTGTTTTGTTGAGACTCCTCTCTAGCCACTTGGCGATTATTGTGCTAACACTTAACAAGTTTTTGTGGCTATAAGTTTAAGTTTTCACAGGATCACCTATTCACCCCCCTCTAGGTGCTCTCACCCTTTGGGCGGGTAAGTATTTCCTTTGTGGTCGCTTTTCCACGGTTTTTTGTTCGTCCGGACTGTTTATATGGTCTTCTTTCTCCAGTGCCTTCTTGCTCGAGTGGAGGCTCGAGTGGAGGCATTGCGATCGACTCATGTGGAGGCGGGGCAGCTCCGCATGAGTGCTGCCCGCGCCGAGGAGGAGGAGCGCGAGCTCACCGAGCTCCACTCCAAAATCCATCGTCTTCGAAGCGAGGCATCATCCTTGCGTGTGGAGTGCAACAGAGCTTGTGGTGACATGGGTCGCCTTCGAGATGAGGGTGTTGACTCAGGGAGACACTCCATGGAGTGAAGTCTCGTGCCAATCTAGCCGAATCATCCTCGTGGGAAGTGGAGGTTCGCCTGGTGTAGGCGGGCTTAGAGCTAGCAAGGGAGCACGACGTGCCGAAGGTCCGCCCCTTTCTTACCTTCACGTCTTGACCATCTACTATCTCTGATCGCTTCATGTTTTTTCTCCTGTAGAGCTCCGCAAGATGCTCGTTCAAATGTGTGATGCGAAGGCTATGGCTGATAGGAGAGGGTGGCGGCCATAGAGAAAACATGCGAGCTCTTGCTCACCCACGAAAATGTCGTTGCTAGGGGGCATCAGGCGGACGCGTTTCTTTTGAAGAGGAGCTCCAAACTCCAAGAGCTCAGTCTGGTTGCTGGCATGGTGTGTGTCCACCTTTCACCTCTGTCGTCGACCGAAGCACCCCTAATTGATCGCCTGCTGGAGCTGCCCGACCATGTGGAGAGCTCTATCGCCAAACGTATTTGCCGAGGTGGTGGCGTTGCCCTTGGCTAGATGGTTTCTCACTTTAATGAGATCGACACCATTGTCACCGTCGAGGGTTACACTACCGGCGGAAGCGGCGAGGAGCTGAACACCATCGAGGAGCAAGTCCGCCCTGTCGCCCAGTTGATTGCGAGCTAAGTCTATGTCAGGTCCCTCCTGACCGGCCCCTAATCAAGGAGCCTCTGGCTGGTGGCCCATCTTCCTCTATTTAGATGATTGACTCCTAGGATTCTTGTACTAAACCTCTGTGTGGTGCTTTCATATTTATAAGAATGCATGTTTCCTGTGTTTCTATGTGTCTCGGCGTGGACAAGGCGTAGACAATAGTATAGATGCACATTCTTAACTTTCATTGATTTTCGTGGGATTATACATTACTGCACCTTGCCTAGACAGGGTAGCTTTTTCCTGTACTCTATCGTCGGGGAACCCCTGCACTTCGCACCTGCGCCTCCCTATCCACCGACCCTCGCATGCTTGGGGATGTCGATGACACTTGGAGTTATCTCAGGGCCTCCTCCCCGCTCCTTGGGTCTGGCGGCATCAGGGTCGACCGTAGTAGCGTTGGCGGTGCCTAGACTATCACCTCCCTAGGATTCGATGAGCGTCGGCACCAACTCAGAGCTGGCACGCTCGCAGGTGTATGTTGCCTTGAACAAAGCGATGGCTATGATGACTCTGCGTGGCCTTGGCATCTTAGCTTTAGGTATGTGTAGTTGGGCACAGCCATGAACATGACGTAGCACGGTCTCCTGAGGATAGCGTTGTAGCATCCTAGGAAATCCACCACCTCGAACTGTAGTTGTTCGATGCAGAGGATGGTGGGGCCCCCGAATGTGATGGGGAGGGTGATCCGACCAAGGGAGTAGGCCTGATGGCCTAGAATGACGCCATGGAACGGCACCGAGCTAGGGCGTAGCGATGAGCGTGCAATGCCCAAACCATCAACGGTCCCGATGTACATGATGTTGAGACCGCTTCCCCCATCCATCAGCATCGTGGTGAGGTTCTTTGACCCCACGATTGGCTCTACCATGAGGGGGTATGTCCCGGGATGTGGGATCACGTCTGGGTGGTCGCGGTGGTCAAAGATGATCAGGAATTCCGACTATCGCAGGTACCGTGGGACAGTGGGCTCTGCGACGAATACTTCCTATCGAGCCGGCTTTTGGTGGCATTGATCATTGTATGCCTCTCCCCACCGAAGATCATGAGGCATCCCGTGGTTTCGAGAAACTCTTCGGTGGGGGCTTCTTATTATGCCGGCTTTGCCGGCTCTTCATGGTTTTCCTTCTTGACCAGTGGCTTGTAGACGAAGCGCTTTAGGAGTTCACAATACCAGAGTTTGTGGCGGACGAGAAAGCCATGATTTTGGCACGACGAGTCCATCAACTTCTGGAAATGGTCGTTGTTGTTCTTTGTCGGTGGTCTGGGCGGCCGATCTGTAGCAGCAACTTCTCCTTCCTCGGTGCGCGTGGGGCGGTAATTTGTCCGATGTCTACCGGGGTGCTCCCGCTTGTCCCTTCTCTCGTCGCTAGGCTTGTCGGCGTCGTGCGGGCTTTTTCCCTTACGAAAAACTGCCCCCACCGCGTCTTCCCCGTTAGCGAACTTGGTCGCAATGTCGAAGAGGTCGGTGGCCATCTTTGGTCGCCCCCATCCGAGCTCATGGACTAGGGCCTCGTTGGTGGTGCCGTAGGTGAAGGCGCTCACCACATCAACGTCGGTGGCGTCCAGGAGTTTTTTTAGAACCTCCGGACGTAGTCCTAGAGGCTCTCTGCTCTTTTGCGTGCACCACTTGATGTCCCAAGAGCTCCCAGGGTGCTTGTAGGTGGCCTAGAAGTTCCCAATGAATGCTCTTCAGGTGTTGGCCAAATCATGTATGGTGCCGGTAGGCAGGTGCTCGAGCCAAGCCCTTGCCCCTTCCACAAGATGGACATGAAGGAACTGGATGACCAAGTGGTTGTCCATGATTCCTGCCATGTGGCACGCGAGTCAGTAGTCTTCCAGCCACACGCGGGGATTCATGGAGCCATCGTACTTGGTGACGTTGGCTGGCGCCTGTACCTTTGGGGGAGATTGTAGCCTTTTGGATCTCGTGCCCGAAGGCGCGTGATCCTGGCCCAGGTGGGCTGAGGCTGCACACATGTCTTATTTCGTGCGGTTGGTCAACCTCTTCTTGTTCCTAGCGCCTGTTGTCGAGGATATGGCGAGCGTCGCGGATGCCTCCAATGTGATGCTTTATGTGCACACATGTCAGAGTAGACTAGTGGGAGACCTATGCCCCCTTCTCCAGGATGAGGTTGTGTGTGTGCCACGGCTCTCCGTGCCGGTACGATGCTGGTGATCGACCTTGGCTTGTTGTACCGCGACACTTTCCACCAAGTTGCGAAGATTCTGATACATTGCCTTCGCCTCGGGCTCATCTAGCTCAGGGATAGATCGGAGCATCATAGTTGCTGCAACCATGTTTTGCGCAGGGTTGAGGAAGTACTGCGTGCCATCACTGCTTTCAGCGATTTAGTCGTAGGTCTTCCTTGCCTAGGGCTTTTTAGCTTCAAGGCTTCTTTGCTCAATGTTGTCGTAAAGCCGGTTGAGCCTCTCGATGAGTGTGTCGAGCTCCTCCTCCTGCTGTCGGAGGGTGGCTTCGTGGGTGAGGATGCGTGCCTAACGCTGGCATTGGTATTCCTCCTCTTGGATGGGGGATCCCGAGTTCACCCCTTCGTTGTCGCCTTGTGGTGGCGTGGCCACGAAGCAGGCTCTTTCTTGTACCTCGTCGAAGTCCAGACCGGGCTCCATCGAGGCACTACTTGAGTCATCCTCAAGAAGATCGAGGATGGATGTTGGTTGGCGTCCGACAATGGCCACCATGGTTGACAGTGGGACCGCTTCCGCCTATCATTTAGCGACAACAGCGGATGCATTGAGGCACCACCTGAGGGCGGCGACACATCTCTTGAGGCACTGTTTCTTCGCCTTGGTTCGGGTGGAATGCCTGGGCCCTGGGCCTGTGGCATTGGCCTCGTTGTGGCTGATGAGGCAAAGTTCACCGGTCTCTTAGGCGAGGAAGTTGAGGGAGCCGAAGGTGATCTAGCTCCCAAGAGCAAAGGTCTCACTCCCGGTGGACGCTGAGTAGCTATCCATCAAAGTTTAAAAAGTTGCTTTAGCATGCTCGCGGCCCCCTACCTAGCACGCCAACTGCCATGGTTTAGGAAACCAGGGAACAATAGATTTGTGTTCGGTGGCGATGCAAGCGAGGACTCACTCCGAATGGTGGATCCCAAAGATCCGAGCAGGGAACTAAGACATGTGGTTATACTGGTTTTGGCTTTCGCCCTAGTCCAATATAGTGATGATCGTTGTATTGCTTTGAGTCGTGCTACAACTAGAGTGCATGTCCAAAAAGAAATTTGACCGACCCTTTTATAGCTCAATGGTGGACTTTACAGTGTGGACTCGTCTTCTACTAGGAGGAAGCCCGACTTGCTCCTTCTAGATGGCGTAGTCCTCCTGATGTCTTCTATAGGGTCGTGCACTATCGTACCCCTAGTATGGCGTTCCCTCTTGTTAGTTTGGTATACGAATCCCTGTAGCTCATTCGGTGTCAGCGTTGTGGTACCTATAGAATCCCACAGAGTTTGCTTATGGTAAGGTTTGAGGTCGTGTCCGGAACTACTTGATCTTTTGTCATACCCCTTACATCACTATCAAGCACGTGTAGGTATACGCTCGTTATAGGGTATTGTCTCGTCCTTTCCAGTGTATGGGTCACTGTAGAGACTCTAGTGCTAAGGTCTCCGCGATTGGAGTTGACTGGTCACGTGAGTTAGTGAGGATGTTTCTGTCGGTGCATGTGGGGATGTTCCATCACGTCTGCCTGAGGACTTTCAGTACTGTAGGTATGACCCGGTCGTGGTTTGGTGATATTGCATCTTGTCGCAGGCGTCATGGGCCGACACCGTTGGCCCAGGTTCCTTCCTTGTGGCCCCGCCGGGTGGGGTTTGGTCGTTCACCCCGCCTCGCATACTTGCTCGGCGGGGGCTTGGTCAGTCGCCCCACCTCGCAGACTTGCTCGGCGGGGGCTTGGTCGGTCGCCCTGCCTCACAGACTTGCTTGGGGGGGACTTGGTCGGTAAATGGGCCAGAGAGAGGTTCACGGGCCTCGCTTTGGGTACCCCTTTCCTAGGTACCCGACACCTTTGCACCTGTACCTAGGCTTGAGTCAATCTGTATATTATTATCCTATGTTACTTACCATAATTTCAAGCTTTATCAAATGGAGGTGAAAAGCATATTCCTTAATAGACCGATCTAGAAAGAGGTCTATATTGAGCAAACTCCTAGCTTCAAAGATGATAAGTATCCTAAACATGTCTTTAAGCTTAATAAGGCACTCTATGGGCTTAAGAAAGCTCCAAGAGCATAGTATGAATGTCTTAGAGACTTTCTTATTGCAAATTCATTTAAGGTTGGAAAAGTTGATCATACTCTTTTCACTAAGACGATTGATGATGATTTATTTGTATGCCAAGTTTATGTTGATGACATTATATTTGGTTCTACTAAATGGTCGTCTTGTGAGGAGTTTAATAGAATTATGGTTAAAAAGTTTGAGATGTCTATGATGGGGGAGTTGAGGTTTTTCTTAGGATTTCAAATCAAGCAACTCAAGGTCGGCACCTTCATTAGTGAGATGAAGTACACTCAAGAAATATTGAAGAAGTTTGGGATGAAGGATGCTAAACCCATCAAGACTCCCATGAGAACCAATGGACATCTCGATCTAGACATAGGAGGTAACTCTATTGATATATGATTGGTTCACTTCTCTATTTATGTACATCTAGACCGAATATTATGCTTTGTGTATACATGTGTGCAAGATTCCAAGTTAATCCTAAGGAATGTCACCTTATGGTCGTTAAAAGAATCTTGAGAAATTTAGTTTATACTCCTAACTTTTGGGATCTGGTATCCAAAAGGTTCTAAATTTGATCTTATTGGTTATTTTGCGGCCAAATGTAAGGTAGATAGGAAGATCCTTGGCTTCAGAGGCTTCAAAGAAAAAAATTGTTGCTCTATGCATCGCTGATGTTGAGTATATTTCTACAAGACATTGTCGTGCACAATTACTCTGGATGAGGCAAACCTTAAGGGCTAATTTGGTGGGAGGGGAATTGAAGAGGATCCATGGGGATGAATTCCCTTGCTATTAAATTGAATAGCAAGGGAATTCCTCCCCCATGGATCCCCTCCAATTCCCCTCCCACCAAACCAGCCCTAAAGGACTTTGGCTACAATCTGAGGAAGTCTCTCTCCTATATGATAATGAGAGTGCAATCCAAATGACCAATAACCCTGTTGATCACGACCATATATTCTAAGAATATAGACATCCGATATCACTTCTTGAGAGATCATTCACAAATAGGAGATATAATTATAGACCATTTGAGCACGCATAAATAATTAGTCAATATCTTCGCCAAGTCCTTAGATGAGAAGAGATTTTGTAAGCTTAGGAGTGAACTAAATATTCTTGATTCTCGCAACATGTATTAAAATATTGCACACATTGATTATCTGTTATACCTTTAATCAATGGTAGTGCTTTCAATTGGTACAATTTCCATTATTCATACTTTGCGTGAACTAAGGTTCAAATTGTAGAAAATCATCACCAACCTCACAAGTCCAAGTGCATAGGTTAAACAAGTATTTGTCACTTGTATGTACATATTTAGTGGAAGGATAGTCTACAAGTTGAATTTTTGAGACTAACAATGTTTTCAAGTATATCATGGGTGTAGTCCCAAATTAAAAGGGAAATAGAGACATCGGGCAAAGTCAAGCGCTTTCGTTGCATATTCGATCATCAAAGACCCTTTGCCCGATTTATGTTTTAATTGTCAAATCCTATAGAATAAAAATTTTCAAAGGCCACTTGAAGTTTTCCATTTTTGGCGTTTGATGCCAAAGGGAGAGAAATTATTCAGCCAAAGCATATGGACCGCATCGCTAAGTTTTTAATCTAATTTTTTTTAAATTTATGAGTTGGTTTCATTTGGTATAAAAACTCTCTTAACAACTAAGAGGATACTATCTTATGAAAATTTATCAAAAGGGCAAAATTCAACGAGGGGAGGATTCCTTTATGCCAAAGAGAGAGAAAACGTTTTTGGCCAACGCATTTACAAAAAGTTTTTTTTAAAAAGGGAGCATTTTCAAATCATTTTTTTGATTGGCCAAAACAAAAGTTTTGAGATCTGTTGATAGGGGGAGAATTTTTTTCAAAATTTTGAAGAAAAGGAGTTGATTTGCAAAATCGAAAGCAAGTGGTGACTAATGTGGTCCAACATGTTAACATCGCTACAAACTCAAATCCAACTTAATTCTAAATTTCAATTTGCATCTTATGAACTTATGATAAATAGCAAACAAGTTATTAAGATAGACATTTCATATTTGCTTTGGCTGTGTTGGCATCAATCACCAAAAATGGGAGATTAAAAGGGAAATGTGATATAAACTATTTCCATATTAGTTTTGGTACTTGATGACCATCACAACATTATGGACTAACTAGTTTGCTAAGTGAACAAATGCAAGTTCATACGAATGAAATTGAAGTATTCAATACAAACAATAGCTCAAACCAAGGCTAGTAAGGGAATTATTTGGAAAAGATGAACTATAAGTAGTTCATGTGTTTGGATAAGTTCTAAATGCCCTAGAAATGTATTTGAGTACCTTAGAAGAATTGGAAAGTTTAGAGTTTGGAAAAGGTGCATTGGAGCTAAGTTTGAGCTACAATAAGAATCTGAGTTGGAGAATTTAAAAATATGAAGAGCTATGACTTAGACTAGTTGGACAACCTCTATATATGTTTGTCTAAGTCATAGGAATGTTCATGAAGATAGTCGAATGAATACAAAAAAGAAAATCCCAAAAAGGACTTAAGTGTGCTGCTCTACGACACACCAGACCGTGTCCAATGTGTGCCGCACCAGTCCGGTGGGTCACCGGACTGGTTACACAGAGAAAATTTATTCTAGGCTTATGTGGGATGCTACAAATGACTAGTCTAGTGGTGCACCAGACCACTTACACAAAGAGGTTGTTTTGTAGAGCTGAAGACCATGGCACACCGGACTTGGTCCAGTGAGCATCAGACCTATTAGAGTTCAACGGTCGGCTTTAGGATCCAACAATTAGATGATGTGGCATCACACGTGGCAGGGTCTGGTGGTGCATCAGACCAGTCCGATGCCACCATACAAGACAACTTTCTATTAGAACAATCACTGGTCCAGCATGTGTGTTAGAGGTCTAGTGTGCATCGGAGCTATACTATAGGCGATCTAGTGCACCCACAGAAAGTGTAGTTTTTAGGGTTTGTTCCCAACGACTATTTTGGTGGTTGAGGGCTATAAATGCATCCCAACCAACCCATTGAATACACAAGAGATGAACAATAACTCCTACAAGCTAGAGCAACACTCTCAAGAGATCAAAAGCCTCACAAGTGCCACAATAGAGAGAATTGAGCAAGTGATAGCCATTCTAGTGTGATTTTATGATAGCGCCTTGTGAGTGTGCATTAGAGAAGTGTGTGTGTGTGTGATGTGATAGTGTGCTCTTGAGCTTGGAGCTTTGAATCCCATCCATTGTAAAGGCTAGCAAGAGGCTTCGACGTGTGAAGTACCTTGCGGAGACATGATCTCTTGATCGAGAAAAGTCAGATGACTCCAGTTTGATCTTCAAAATCACTTGAGAGGGTTGAAAGAGACCAAGTCCCTTGGGTTTCTTCAATGGAGACGTAGGTTTCGTTTGGAAACCTAACTCTGGTAAATAAATCGTCGTGGCTTCTGTGTTTGACTGTTTGCGAGCTCTTCCTCCATAAGTTCTCTTATGTTGATTTCCATTCCAATCATCTTGTGTTGCTCCCAAGTTTATTCCGCACATACATTGATAAACACTTTGCAAGAAGAACTCATCTCCCTAACTCTGATTATTTTACTTCGTGCTCTAACCGACTAATTTGGGATCAAGTTTTGTTTTAAGTGATTAAATTTCAGGTGTGGCCTATTCACCCCCTTTAGGCAATAATTACTATTCCAGCATGGTAGCACACTGCCTCTCAAGCTCGTTCTTCTAAAGTTGTGAGTGGCGATAGGGGTGGACAACTACTGGCACCATGCATGGTAAGTTGTTTTGATGGTTGTAGGGGCATGTTGGGGGTAGACCATGGGGCTCGTCGAAATTACCCTATAATGTTCGAGGAGGCGGTCCAATAGGGACCATAGAAAGTCCATATACAAGGCCTAGAGAGTTGGCTCCCAGATGTCATCGTGAGGAGAGCCTGTCCCCTTCTTGAATACGTGTTGTTAACCTCATCAAAAGGACATGTAGACCCTCAAACTCCCAAGGGTACAAAGGTAGTTGATGCCTAAGACAAGGACAAAACTGCTGAGGTTGATGCTAAAACAACGGATAGAAAGTCTTCCCTACTAATGTGCATGGCCATGTTGCAAGCCACAATGATGTAGGCTACACAGTTTGCATTGGACACTATGACTCATAGGTTGTAATCACATGTCGCCAACCTGATGTGACATATAACCCCAACGTTGAGAAAGTTATCGATTGAGCTAGTGTCATGGAGGGTGAGGAGCTTTTGGCCATGAATGTAAATAGAAAGGTGCTTCATCTCCTGGCGCATTGACTCCTATGGTAATGGCCCAACAGGACATCCTCGGCTAGCGCTGTGGAGGGCACATTGTGCATTGGCTCGAGGTCCGCAAGGTCGCCTCTATAGGACGCTCATATGCTAAGGCCAAATGCATGGTCATCTGTAGATCTTGAGGGACGCGTAGATGTATGTCCATGCGGATGTGGTATGGGTGGCTCTGACAAACAAGTCATCCTTTTGAGTTGTATCTAGCTGAAGTGTGTGATAAATAACGGCACTAAAACAATCATAGAGATCTTGTGCTATGGAGGTGAAAGGGAGTCATGCCAATTTGGATAGACGGTTTGTATGGATGGCCGAACTAAAACATAGGATGAAAGCTCCATGAAGCATTCTTAGGAAGGCATGCCCTCATCCTGTTCGAGGGCATAGTACCATGTTTGAGCGACACCCCATAAATACGAGACAGACATGATCAGATGGAAGCATGTGTTGCCCTCAAAAGAGTTGCTCACATTGGGTGAGCCAGTTCAAAGAATCCTTGAGTCCATCATAGGAGGTGAAATCAAGTTTGCTAAATCAAGGAAGGCCTAACTCGATGGTTGTACTAAGGTCCATTAGTGGCGCCACGACTAGGAATTGTAGGAACACTGAGCGCTAAAGATTTGGACAACAATGATAGTGATAGTGGAAAATTGATGAGGTGGATGGGGATGGATTGGCAGTGGGATGGGGTGGCAGACATCATGGTGGTGGGGGTATGGTAGTGGTGTCCGAGTTTGTTGGAAGTGTCATTGAGCCATACCCTAACATCCCATAGGGAAAGCCTTGGGGTGTGGTGCTCGCCGATGATGACGTTTGATGGCTCCCCTCGGTGGTCAGTTGCGAGAGGACGGCGACCTGTTGCACCTTGAGGTCGATCAACTCCTGCACAATGTCAAACATGGCCTTTGTGATGGCATCGAGGGTGGATGGTGGCATTCCCTGTGGTGCCGACTAAACGACCTACTACGTCGATAAGGATGAAGTCTTGGTGTCACCCGCAACAATAACATCAGAACCTGACATCGTTAATACCGGATTGATAGGATCCATGACCATGTCGTGGTTGGAAAGTGCTTAGAGATGTGAGATTAAAAACCTTTTGTGAGTTGCATATAAAATTATTTAGCTATTTTTATTTTACGCCCCGTTTGTATCATTGGAATTGAATTCCATTCTAATAATATTAATTTAGGTATATATCAATTAAGCTAATTCGGTTTTATGCAAAATATATTTGTATACTATTATTAGCAAGATGTCGAAGATATTTATGTGCTGCATTTTTTTTATAGAGGAGTGAGACGAAAAGTGCCATGTAAGTTATAAAGTAGAAACATATTCTACTAATGCATAAAATCATTTTCCATCCTCCACCACATGAATTTGAGATAGTCTTATATCTGAACTTTGGAAAGTGGTGGAATGTCAAATTCTAAATTAAATAAGTTACTTTATTAAGTGAATTTCAATTCTTCTAAAATGAAGGGATCCAAACGCCCCCTTTATAGTATTTTTTTTATAAAGAAAGTGACAAGTATTCTCTTTTGCAATACTATGTAGAAGCGACACTTTGCCAAAATATAGTGCACAGTCATGTAACATCCAAAATAATAATAAGACAATCACAGAATAACTAGCAAGAAATTTTATGCCTCTCGATTTTCTCCAATCCCCATGCAACTCTAGGGGTTTAGTTACATGGCCCACATGTGCGAGTTAGTATTATCTCATCAAAACTATAAGCAGGAGGCACCGCATGATACCTTTGCCCAGATAGCCATCTCGACGACGTCCATGCCGACGACTTTGGGGATGCTTCCCAAGTGCTCTTTGCACATGTTGAGGATGCACATCAGCAGGCGGTTCCTGCAGTAGATAACAGTTGTATGCAATCTTGAACTGATGGCACACGCAGGAGCAGGATGGGAGTAGGAATTGATCGTGATGATGCGTCACCTGTCGTCTTTGTTGCGCATGGTCCATTGTGGAGGCGCCACACTCTGGCTTCTCAGGTTGTCAAACCCCTGAACAACAGTTCATTTCCAGAAAGCACAGCAGGCGATTTGTCATCACAAGGATATATATATGTTCTGGATCCATTGTTCTTCGTGGTATTTATATTCTGGAGACCGAACGGGGGAAGTGGCATACCAGGACGAAGGTGCAGCCGCTGGGGTCGTTTTGGGAGACCTCTATCTTGTGGAGATGCTTGATCTTGTACACTTTTGCCGGCTGATACAGTGATACATGCATGCATGCATGCATAGGCAATCAGAATAACGCATCTTTTACAATTAATTTTCCATTCTGGTGATCTGAGGAAGACCAGCAAAGAAAGAGAGAGACGGCTGGAAGAAGGTCACCTCGAGGACGCCGCCATTGGAGTACTTGAGCACCCGCAGGAACGTCTTGGTCCTGTGCCCTTTGGCCTTGGCTGCGCCACCGCCACGCACGAGTGAAGCAGGAGGGAGGAGGAGATGGTCAGGAGCATGCGAGCGCGGGTGAGCATGGCATGGATCGCGGAAGATGGGAGGGGGACACTGACTGACCGGTGACGGCGAGGACACGGGGCTTGGCCATGTTGTGGCGGGAGGTGAGCTTGCCCTTGGCCCAGCCGCCGCCGCCGCCGCGGCTCTTGGCCACGCGCATGCACATCACCACCTTGTCCCGGTCCCCCTTGGCGAGGATCCCGGCCTCGCACCCGCGCTTCAGCTCCATGTCGTCCGCGCTCGACCGCGCCATGTCGCCGCCGCCCGCCGCCCGGCTGGCCTTCAACGAGTGAACGGACTCAGGTTGCGATGGAGAGGATGAGACCGGGATTAGGCGGACACATTCCAAATCTCTTGGTTCGCCATTACTTTTTCTTTTCCTTTCCTAGAAGAAACTGATGAATGACGACGACGACGAAACGTTCGCTGCATGCACGGGAGACTGGCGTTGCCCGCTTCCTCCACTTGTGTCTCTATTTCGGGTACCATTTCACTGTTTCAGCCACCGTTCAAGGAGGGAGATGAGAACTCCATCCTAGCTCCATTTGCGAGTGACATGGAGTCTGTCGCATACCGCATTGACTACTAGAAATTGGTACTTTCAGCTTTTGGGTATAGTAGGATACAATCATACAATCTCAGGCGAGCAGAAGCTCCCCACCAACGCCTCCGAACGCAGCCGCCTTCCTCTGTTCTCTCCATATCCTCTCTTCTGGTCCCTCTCCACGCCACAACGCAGAGAAGCCGACTCTCCTACGCCTGTGTCCAGTCGGGCACAAGGAACCTTGAACTGGTGTTTTCGAGCAACTGAAACACTTGCCTTATATGTGATCAAGATGCTCTGTCCAACTTTTGCTATAGATTAGCATATTATTGTTGAACACCATATATGGCATCTTGTAAGGCTGAACTTTCAGGTCCGGCCAATGTAGCCCAGACAGGCAGACAGTTCGCGCCCTGGACAATCTGCGGGACAGTCTAGACGGTCCGCGATAGGATTAACTTAGACGAGAGAATCCCTATTTCCGTACGAGCATATCCATCTAATCACGCGGATTATATTGGAGAATGTCTAGGAACGGGTCTAAACCTCATCATATGTATGTCTAGGAATTGGTCCATCTAATCATTCTTGTGCAAGCGACGATGCAGTCTCTCCATATGACTAGACTGATTCGTCAATGTACAGTGCAGTGGGCGCTCCGCAAGGCGAGAGGGCAAAAAGGGAATCACTGACTTACGTGCAGTGCATCTAATACAGGTCATCTACAAAGACATCGTAAGCACAAGAGTGAGTAGAACTATATGACCAACAGGTAAACAGAAAGCAAAGTGAAACAAAATTTTGTAGGATGGGTAATAACATAGAATTGGTCAAGATGACCAAACTTTTGAAATGACACTAAATGTCAAGGTAAGGGTAGATGTCTATAGTTCTTAGGGCGACCATTCTAGTCTAGGTTAGCGGTCCTACAGTCAGCAAGGCTTTGATACCACTTATGTCACACTCGGTTTTAGAAGGCAAACCAGATACGAACTATGTACGTGTCAGGATCAAAAACTCACGTACACAATGATTACATAATTGGACATCATCACACATTGCTCAACATAAATAGCGGAAAGGTACTTTATTACAAGATGTCCAAGACATCCACAGAGTTTATAACATAGTCATTAACATTATCAAAGTGCGGAATACGAAACGTAGCAGATAAGGCCTTCACAGGCAGCTGACTAGGGGTTTGCCACTAACATAACTAAAACTCGTCGTAGTCCTGTAACTCCTCAAAGTCCTCCATGTTGCCAGCATCTCCTCCTGAGCACTGAATACAGTGGGGACAACCTGGGTGGGGGTGGTTTTTAAAGCAAGGGTGAGTATACATCAACGTACTTAACAAATGTCTCATTTGGCTAAAGTGGACTAGTTGTATGTGGAGTTAAGGTTGAGCAGTTGTTTTTAGTTGGTCAAGTATTTATTACTAATGGTAGAGCCAAATTTTAGTAATGAACCCAGTTATTATCGAAATGTACTCCCTCCAAGAGGAAATACCGGAGATCATAATTGTAACCATCATCATTAAACATCGTCATAAAAAGTATCCAAAGTTCTTCTAATCAAAGAGGATCCCAAGGTCGCTCTTAACCGTGAGCTCGGCTAATATACCAGTTTCTAACACTCTGCAAAGGTTGCACACTTTACCCACGAGTCGTGATTCCTATTCTGCCCAGAAATCATGACTCCCCATTGATCACTACTAAGGTGACCTGGCAGGGTCTCACTACGTAGCTGTCGGGGACCATAATTAGGGGTACCCCAAGACTCCTAAATCTCAGCTGGTAACCCCCATCAGCACTAAGCTGCAAAGGCCTGATGGGTGCGATTAAGCCAAGGCTCGGTCCACTCAAGGGACACGACCTCGCCTCGCCCGAGCCCAGCCTCGGGCAAAGGCAACTGACCCCGGAAGGTTCATGTCTCGCCCGAGGCCCAGTCTTCGCCAAGAAGCAACCTTGGCCAGATCGCCACACCGACCGACCAAATCGCAGGAGCATTTAATGCAAGGATGGCCTGACACCTAATCCTGTCGCGCGCCTTCAGTCGACAGAGCCGAAAGTGACCGCAGTCACTTCGCCGCTCCACTGACCGGCCTGACAAGAAGACAGCACCGCCTGCGTCGCTCCGACTGCTGTGTCGCTCGATAGAGTGAGGCTGACAGCAGCCAAGTCTGGCCTCGGGCGTCATAGGAAACTCCGCCTCGCCCGACCTCAGGGCTCGGACTCGGGCTCGGTCCTGGAAGACGACGAACTCCGCCTCGCCCGACCCCAGGGCTCGGACTCGGGCTCAGCCCCGAAAGACGACGAACTCTGCCTCGCCCGACCCAGGGCTCGGACTCGGGCTCGGCCCCGGAAGACGACGTACTCCGCTGAAGCGTCCCGATCCTTTGGGACTCAAATGTGAAACAATTACTAGTCCCAGGAGGCTAGTAAACACATTTCTTACTTCAAATAGTACAGAGTTTTAGATAAATTTATTACAATACCGGGGTACAAGCTCGAGAGAGCCAAATAGAGAAGCGCAGTAGGAAGAAAATACACTAGCCCAAGCCACAGGCAGAACTGGGTGCAGACACAGCCCTCTTAATCAAGCATAGCAGAAAAGAAGTCCTCGGCTGCTGAAAAACATAAATAACTTTGGGTGAATACACTAGGTATTCCGCAAGCCCACCCCGCTCCCGTAGAGAGAAAGAGACCTATGATGTACATGCTCAATTTGGTGGAGTTGTAGTCACTCATCATTTTCTTAGAGAGAGGCAGTTGTTTGAAGGTTTTCCCATGGTCTTTAAAAGAAACCAAAACTCAACCACCACTGAGCTCCCCGCTCCCGTGGCCTTATTTTCCTTTCAACACCCGTTTGATCACACCTTTCCCCTGGCAAGCCACTTAGAGAAAACAAAAGAAAACTCTAATTGCCATACCATACCAGACTCATCCATACCAGTGGACACGGACTATTCGAATAGGTTTCAACTCTGCGCAGAGGGGTACACTTTACCCACTAGCCCGGTTTCTGCGATCTCACCGTCGCGAGACCCGAATGCCGGATCTCTTTCCTTACTCGTGCATCCTAACCTTAACGGTTATCCGGAAGGAGTCAGGCCACCACCATGCCCAAACCGGACAAAACTTTCCCCCTCCTTATCCTCCGGTGCTCCCCAGCCTTCTTAACCCTGGGGTCGGACCACACGAGTTCGGATCGAGTGACTGCCCACACAGTCTCGAGTGGTTGTACGACAAAGGAGTACAGGTAGTGAAGATGACAAACCGGTCCTTATGTGAGGGGACAATCCTTCTGCTCACGCCTAAACCAGCTGAGCCAACACCTTAGGCCCTCCCCTAAACCAGGGAGTCCCTGACCATCCCACTCTCAGGTGATGAGGGTGAGTACCCTTCATCGCATAATTTTTCAAAAGAGATTTTATTTGGAGATACACATAGCCTTTCCTCCCAATCCACTTTACGTATCCAGAATGTGTATATTAATGCGGGCCATCTCTCACTCACAATGCAATATTCCCCATAATTCCCGGCCTAGGCAGTGGTAGAGAGAATAGGTAATTTATGCATCAAGGGAAGGATGGACTTGCCTTCGTCGAAGCTTTCCTGGCACAGAAGATCTACTTCCGGAAGTTCGGGTTCTGGCCCTTCTTCCGGGGCTAAAGGTTCCGGATCAACGATCCCTGCTTCTTCTAGGAAAACAGGCAATAAAACAATACATCAACAGGGATTTACGAATTATAGTGTGTCATTTTCTAACATCATTGTTGCATGAGATCTTTAGAAATTATTTGGATGATTTTTGGTGTATAAAATATTGAAGAATACTAATTAAATGGGAAAGGGTGAAGAAAAGAAAATAGAAAGGGATTTCTCCCCAAACGGGCCGGGGGGGGGGAGATTTGGCCCAGCTCGGCGCGGGGCAGGCGCGCGGGCGCGCTTTCGGCCCAGCAGCGGCCCACGGGGAGGGGCGACGGCGCGGGCGCGCGAGGCGACGGCGTCAACGTGGGGCCCACGCGACAGAGAGAGCGGCAGGGGGAAACGGCGCGGCGCGATTGACGACGGGGGTGAACCGGCCGAGGGGGGAGGAGAAAACCGGCCGCCGGGGGGGGGGGGGGGGTTCGACGGCGGCTTGCCGCCGGTGGCCCGGTTCTTGGGCAAAGCGCAGGCGCCTAAGCATGGGGAGGGGATGGCGGACCTAGAGACGGGCTCAATTTGGTCAGAGGGGGTCGGGAGGGAGCTGCCCGCGGGGAGGTGGCGGAGCTTCGCGGCGGGGTTGCCGCCGGTGAGCTCTGGGCGAGCAATCGGGGTGGGGGAGTGGTGCATTGCGTTTGCGGCGAGGTGAGGAAGCTGCTAGGCTAACTCAATTGCTTACTGGGCTAACGGAGAGGGAGAGAGAGGAGAGGAGGAGGAACTCACCGGAGAGGGGGAAGACGACGGCGCTTCGCGAATTGGGCTCGGGTGAGGGGAGGAGGGTAGTGGTCGGGGCTGGTGCGAGAAAGAAGGGGCTCAGGGCGAGCTTTTTATAGGCGTGCGGGGGCGAGGGGGGCGGTGGAGCTCCCTGGCTCCGGCGAGCTTCCCAGTGCCGCCATAAATGGCGCACAGCGCCGTCGAGGGGACGCTACGGCGGGGGCGGTACCGGCGAGGACGCGGTCAAGGGGAGGAGGACGGAGCGGTGCCAAACTTCCCTGTGTGGCCGGACGGCAGAGGGGAGGACGGAGGCGACGGCGGAGGTGACTTCGGCGAGGGGACGGCGGACGGACGACGAAGCGGCTGACGGGCGGGGCCGCTTGGTCAGCGAGAGCGAGCGAGCGAGCGAGCGAGGCGCTGACGGGTGGGGCCGCTTGGTCAGCGAGAGCGAGCGAGGCGCGGGCGCGGCTGCCGCGCGCGCGGAGGCGGGCCGCAGATGGGTCGGGGAAGGAGGAATGCGGGCGCGAGGGAGAGGGGGGGGGGGCCGCGGCTTGGGCCGAACTCGGCCCAACAGGGGGAGGAGGAGGTTTTTCTCTTTTTCTTTTTATTTTCTAATTCCTATTTCCCAATTTGTATCTTTTTCTTTGAACAAATTATTTTGTAGATACTCTAAGTGTTTAGAAAATAGAATCTAAGTGAGGTGCTTTTGTGATCAATCAAGATGTATGCATATGATGAAGGAAAATTTTGGGGAGGATTTTAGAATTAGAGGATGAAGGGAGGGGTAAAAGGTGGATTAGGGTTTCAAACCTAGATTAGGATTTTTGGGATGCTACAAACCTACCCCACTTAAAGGAATCTCGCCCTCGAGATTAGACGGGGCTCGGGAAAAGGTAAGGGTATTCCTTCCTCAGAGAGTCCTCACTCTCCCAGGTGGCTTCCTCTTCTCCATCTCTGCTCCACTGAACCTTACAGAGCTTCACTTCTGAATTGCGGGTTCTTCTGACTGCTGAGTCGAGAATCTTTACTGGCTTTTCCCGGTACTGGAGATCTTTTTGAATCTGAATTGTTTCTGCCTCGATACGAGTTTCTGGTACTTTTAGACATTTGCGGAGTTGAGACACATGGAACACATTGTGAATATCTGACATGGACTCTGGTAGCTCAAGGCGGTATGCCACAGGTCCTATTCGGGAAATGATAGGGTAAGGACCGACGAAACGGGGTGCTAGCTTTCCCTTCATCTGGAACCTTCTGACACCACGCATTGGAGAAACCTTGAGATAAACAAAATCTCCTTCCTCAAATCTGAGTTCCCTTCGCCTATTGTCTGCGTAACTCTTTTGTCGACTCTGAGCTTCAAGTAACCTTCTGCGGATCAAGGCAACTTTTTCTTCGGCTTCTTTAACGAAGTCGGGTCCTTCTAGCGTCCTTTCCCCTACATTGGACCACATTAGGGGAGTCTGGCATTTTCTTCCATACAGTGCTTCGAATGGTGACATTTTGATGCTGGCCTGATGGCTATTGTTGTATGAGAATTCGGCGTACGGCAAACTAGACTCCCAATCTCTGTCGAAGGCTAATACGCAGGCTCTGAGTAAATCTTCAAGGACCTTGTTGACTCTCTTTGTTTGACCATCCGACTGGGGGTGATAAGCAGTGCTGAAATCTAGCTTGGTGCCCATTGCTTGCTGAAGGCCCTTCCAAAACTTTGAAGTGAACTGCGTTCCTCTATCTGATACTATCTTCCGCGGAATGCCATGTAGCCTGACTATCTCTTTAAGGTATAATCGGGCAAGGGCTGCTCCTCCAAAAGTGGTCTTTACTGGAATAAAGTGGGCAACTTTGGTGAGACGATCGATTATTACCCATATGGAATCATTTCCTCTTTGTGATCTGGGCAATCCAGTTACGAAATCCATGCCTATTTCCTCCCACTTCCATTCGGGTATTGGGAGGGGTTGAAGCAGGCCTGCAGGCTTCTGATGTTCGGCCTTTGTTCGCTGACAGGTGTCACATCGGGCCACATACTGTGCTATTTCCTTCTTCATCCCTCTCCACCAATACCTGGTTTTGAGGTCCAGGTACATCTTGGTGGTCCCTGGGTGGATAGAGTAAGCTGAGTTGTGGGCTTCATCAAGCAGGGTCTCCCGTGCCTTTCCAATTGGCACGCACAGACGGTTCTTGAACCAGAGGACTCCTTGCTCGTCTGTTCTTAGGTCCGGAAGTTGCTCTTTGCGTGCTCTTTCCTTAAGCTTGGTTGTTTCTGCGTCGAGGCATTGGGCCTTGTATATGAGATCTTCTAGGTTTGGCTTGACTTCCAGGCCACCGTCGTCTCCCAGACATGCATTCAGCTGAGCTGATTCTTTCTTCCAATCTTCTAGGAAGTTTGTTCCTCTAATCCCGAAAGGTTTCCGGCTGAGGGCGTCTGCTACCACGTTGGCCTTTCCGGGGTGGTAGTGGATTTCGAGGTCATAATCTTTGATCAATTCGAGCCACCTTCGTTGACGGAGGTTGAGGTCCGGTTGCGTGAAGATGTACTTTAGACTCTTGTGATCAGTGAAGATGTGGCATTTGTTTCCAATCAGATAATGCCTCCATATTTTTAGAGCGTGCACTATGGCTGCCAATTCCAGATCGTGGGTAGGATACTTCTGTTCGTGCGGCTTGAGTAATCGGGATGCATAAGCAATGACCTTCTCATTTTGCATTAAGACACACCCTAAGCCTTGCTTGGAAGCATCACAAAAGATGACAAACTCCTGGTGTATGTCTGGTAGAGTCAAAACTGGCGCGGTTGTAAGCTTCTCCTTGATGATTTGGAAACTTTCTTCACAATCGGGAGTCCACACGAACTTATTGTCCTTTTTGAGAAGTTCCGTCAAGGGCTTTGCTATGCTGGAGAATCCCTTGATAAAACGGCGATAATACCCTGCCATTCCCAGAAAGCTTCGAACTTCACTGACGTTGGATGGTTGCTTCCAATTTGAAACAGCTTCTACCTTAGATGGGTCCACTTCTACCCCTTCAGCAGTCAAGATATGCCCTAGGAAGGCTATCTTCTCTAACCAGAACTCACACTTGCTGAACTTAGCATAAAGTTGATGAGCTCTGAGTCTTCCGAGGACGGTTCGAAGGTGCTGCTCATGGTCCTTGCGACTCTTGGAATAGATGAGGATGTCGTCGATAAAAACCACGACAAACTTATCCAATTCTTCCATAAACACCTTATTCATGAGATTCATGAAAAAGGCGGGTGCGTTGGTTAGTCCAAATGGCATCACCGTGAATTCATATTGCCCGTATCTGGTGACGAATGCAGTTTTCTGAATGTCTGCTTCCTTAATCCTGAGTTGGTGATATCCTGACCTGAGGTCTATCTTGGAGAAGTATTTGGCTCCTTGCAGCTGGTCGAAGAGGTCATCAATCCGGGGAAGGGGGTACTTATTCTTGATTGTTACTTCGTTCAAGGATCGATAATCAATACACATCCTCATACTCCCATCCTTTTTGGTCACGAACAGAACGGGTGCTCCCCAGGGAGACGAACTGGGACAGATGTACCCTTTTTGTTGTAGTTCTGAAAGCTGAAGTTTCAGTTCTGCCAATTCAGTGGGGGCCATGCGGTATGGTCTTTTTGCGATGGGCGCAGTGCCGGGAATGAGGTCTATATAGAACTCTACTTCTCTTTCTGGTGGCATCCCGGGCAACTCTTCTGGAAATACATCTTCAAATTCCTTGATTACAGACATGCTCTCTACTGCCAGACTAAACACCATTGGATCTTTTGCAGGCGGTTGGGCTTGGCAGGAAACTGCCTTTCCTTGGTGATCTATGAGAAGGACAGTTTTGCTTGCGCAGCTGATAACACCCTTGTGCTTAGCTAGCCAATCCATTCCTAGGATTACATCAATACCTTGGGATGGCAAGATGGTTAAGTCTGCCAGGAATACTACCCCACTTAAAAGGATCCTGACTTGAGAACATCTGAGTTTGCATAGGAGGTCTGTTCCCGGGGTTCGGGTGACCAAAGGGATAGCTAAAGGTGTAGAGGGTATGCCATGCTTCTCCACAAACTTAGCGGCTATAAATGAATGGGATGCTCCTGAATCAAAAAGCACAGAAGCGGGAGTAAATTCGACGAGGAACTCACCGAGCACTACTCCCGGGGCCTGCTGGGCTTCCTGAGCGTCGACGTGGTTGACTCGGGCCCTGCCCTGGTACTGAGCCCTGCTCTGCTGGCTGCTGGGAGGAAGCGTCTTGGAGGTAGGTGCTGATAGAATCTTGGGGCCATTCACCGAGTTGGAGTAGGTTGCCCCGGGTGCCTTCAGCTGAGGGCAGTTGTTCTTGAAGTGCCGGGGGTCTCCACAGTGCCAACAGGCGTTTGCTGGCGGCTGGTTGCTTGCAACGGAGGGTGCCTGATGGGAGCTCTGACTCTGTTGACTGTAGCGCGATGGAGAGGGTCCAGATTGTTTATCGAAGCCTAGACCCCTGGGTGGGAGCCCAAAGGGTCGAGCTCTCTGGTGACGCTCTTGCTGTTGAGCTCGCAGGACCTAGAACTTTCTCTTGATGTGCCCTTTTTCCTCCTCTTTAGCTCTTTCCACTTGAATAGCTTTGTTGGAAAGGTGAGAGAAGCTGTGGAAGTCCTGGCTGGCGAGGATGGTCTTAAGCTCGGGTCTTAACCCTCTCAGGAAACGGGCCATTTTCCTGGCCTCGGTGCTGACATCCTCAGGCGCGTAGCGGGCCAGCTCTGTGAACTTGTGCACATACTCACTGACTGATCGCCCACCTTGGGTTAGCTCCCGGAATTCATCCTCCTTGAGTTGAACTATCCCTTGGGGTACATGGTGCTCACGGAAAGCTGTTTCGAATTCTGCCCAGGTAGCATCTCTGACGGCTTCACTGAAAGTGTCCCACCATGCTAAAGCCATTCCTGAAAGCTGATGGGCTGCCAGCTGAACACGCTGATTCTCAGGGCAAGCGATGGCTTCCAACTTCCTCTTGATCGTGCGAAGCCAGTCATCTGCATCGAGGGGATTGCTGGACCCTGCGAATGTGGGAGGCTTGAGTCTCAGGAATTCTCCCATCCTGTCCTGGGGCCTTCCACCACCTGGGCGCTGGTTCTCCAGACTTCGAGTGAGGACTTCAATGAGTCTGGTTTGATGGGCTAGAACTTGGGCCAGATCTAGTGGTAGTTCCGGAGGTGCGGGGAGGTGGGTCCCATCCCCTTCTCCACCGGCTCCTCCTTCAGCTCCTAAGGGAAAACCTGCTCCAATCCCGGAGGCGGTAGGCGTGGTTTTATCCGAAGCCATCTGCCATGGGAAGAGAGTTACTATTATGCACATGCCATTTTTTTTTAACTGGTTATTTTATTCATTACATCAAGCCATTACATGACACAACGCCCTGCTATCATAAGTTCGTCACACGCGAGTGCTATCTAGGGTACTCCCGCACTCCTTCTCTAATGTGTCCCCAAATTCCTTGAGAAGGTCATCAAGGCTAGCCAGGGACATCTCATCGGTGTCGGATAGGTTCCTTGGAGGGTTTTCTTCCTTCTGCTCAGTCTGGCACCCTTGGCTCTTGGTCTTCTTGCGGATTTTCTTTGCGGGGGCAAGCTTCTTCAGTTTCTTGTCGTAGTCCATCTTCAGTGTGCGGTAGGCTTCTCGGGTATTGGTTTCCTCACCTTCAGCTATTGCGAGGCTCTCTTGAAGGGACACTTTTTCTTCTGAGAGTTCCCTGACTTTCTGCTCCAGGCTTTCCACCCGGGAGGTTAGAGAGGTGCAGTGGAGGGTGAGGTCATCATATTGGTTATCAAGGGTATGAAGGTATCCAGCCATGTAGACAATGGTGGGATCGTTCTCAGTAGGATCTCCTCCTGATAGGGCCTGAAGTCTTTTCCTCCAGGTGGGGGTATTCTTGTTGCTGGGTGGAAAGTAGCGAAGGGGGGTTTCCATGATTACTTTGTTGTAGTTTTGACATAGCTGACGGAGGGCTTTCCGGGCGACATTTTGGCAAGCATCTAGGAAATGAACTCCGGTAAAAGTGACTTGGAAGGAACGTTGGTTTGGATAGCTGTGGCTTTCCCCCAGGTAGACTGCCATGGAGCATCTTATCATCCCGCCCTCGAAATGTTCCGTCCAGACGTATTCCGGCTTCTTGCGGATTCCCATGCGGAGCGCACAGCTTCGCAAGAGGCGGGGGAACCCTTCCACTTCTGAGCAGTAGGATGTCTTAATGGCCAGAGAGTCTTCCATCTGGAATAGGAAAAGAAGGGTCTTGTTAAAACTGGGGAAGGGAAGAGAAAACTTTTCTTGAGGTGAGAGGTATTTTCTTGTTAAGGTAGTTTTGAGGTCAGGGCTGCGACCTACGGCCAGTCCTATGGCTCTGATACCACCTGAAGCGTCCCGATCCTTTGGGACTCAAATGTGAAACAATTACTAGTCCCAGGAGGCTAGTAAACACATTTCTTACTTCAAATAGTACAGAGTTTTAGATAAATTTATTACAATACCGGGGTACAAGCTCGAGAGAGCCAAATAGAGAAGCGCAGTAGGAAGAAAATACACTAGCCCAAGCCACAGGCAGAACTGGGTGCAGACACAGCCCTCTTAATCAAGCATAGCAGAAAAGAAGTCCTCGGCTGCTGAAAAACATAAATAACTTTGGGTGAATACACTAGGTATTCCGCAAGCCCACCCCGCTCCCGTAGAGAGAAAGAAACCTATGATGTACATGCTCAATTTGGTGGAGTTGTAGTCACTCATCATTTTCTTAGAGAGAGGCAGTTGTTTGAAGGTTTTCCCATGGTCTTTAAAAGAAACCAAAACTCAACCACCACTGAGCTCCCCGCTCCCGTGGCCTTATTTTCCTTTCAACACCCGTTTGATCACACCTTTCCCCTGGCAAGCCACTTAGAGAAAACAAAAGAAAAACTCTAATTGCCATACCATACCAGACTCATCCATACTAGTGGACACGGACTATTCGAATAGGTTTCAACTCTGCGCAGAGGGGTACACTTTACCCACTAGCCCGGTTTCTGCGATCTCACCGTCGCGAGACCCGAATGCCGGATCTCTTTCCTTACTCGTTGTTGGAGCGAAGGCAGAAACGCCACCCTTCGCCCGAAGTCTCCACCGCTTAGCCCCTGCCCCGACGGACAAAGCGGGCAGGGACACCCTTCGCTTCACCGGCACCAGAGACAATGCGGAGACCCTTCGCTCGATTTGGCACCAGACGAAGGCCTGCGGCGACGCCTCCCCGCGGCGCGGCCTCGTTCAGCTCTGAGGCCCACATAAGATCTGGCCCATTGTAACGGGCCCCGCGTGGCCGCGTTTGTGTTACGGGCCTAATTTGTAAAGGCATACTTGTAATTACAGCTTGTAACCCCGCTCTATGGGAATATTCTGGGGATAAACTAGGCACCTGAGGGCACATGCGTCCTTAACGCAAGGCGCCGTGCACTCGGATACCTATAAATACCCCCGCACAGTGCCCGTGAGAGGCCAGATGAACAGAGCTTTTGCCATCACGCGCGAGTGCCCTGTTGCCATCACCATTCACCCGTGTTGGATCTCCTTGCTGTCGAAAGACGGTACCAACATTTGGCGCCCACCGTTCGTGCTACGAGACAACCACCCGCGATGGCACCCAAGAGAGCTAACCCGAAGGCTGACGAGGCTGCGAAGGCAGCACTGCTCGCTGCAAGAAAGGGCAAAGCCCTCGCCCTCACCCAATCCACCCACCAAGAGGCCACTGAAGACGACACCCTCCGCACCTGCGACCCTGAGGGACAACCCTCAGGCTTCGCACCTCCCTCAGGCTTCGCACCACCGGAGGGCGCGGACCTCGCCGAGGACGGCGAGGTCCTCGGCATCTCCGCAGAAGAACAGCTACAGCTGCGCGCTCTGCGCCTCAAGAACCGCAACCTCCAGAGGCAGAAGGAGATATTGGAGGCCAAGCGCCAGCGTGTGTCCGCACTCGCCAAAGTGCGGCAGATGATACGCGACGAAGAGCACAAGGCCCAGGAACTCGAGCGGGAGATCGCGCTGATGCAGCGCGAAGGCCACCTCGGCCCGCAGCACGAGTCATCCCTCCAACAGCGCGCACAAAACGAAGACACGCGCGAAGGCCACCCCGGCCTGCAGCATGAGCCACCCCTGCAACACCGCGCGCAACCGGAGGACCCGCGGACTTCACTTTCCCGCACGCCGCGCCATTCCAAGGGGTCAATTATCTCGATTAGCGAAGTCCCCTGGCGCCTCACCTGCAAGTGACGCCGTGGCCAGCTAACTTCCGGGCTGGGACCTACCCCAAGCACAACGGCAGCACCGACCCGGCTCAATACATAATGAGTTACCAGGTCGCCGTCGCATCGTCCGGGGGGGACGACGCCACAATGGCGAAGTCCTTCATCATCGCCCTCGAGGGCCCCGCGCTCACCTGGTGATCCGAGGAGCTCCACCAGCGCAAGATTGAGTCCCAGCGGAAGCCAAAAGACGCTCCACAGTCCAGCCGCACGTGGACAAGAACTCCGCAACAAGACTCCGGTCGAGATGGCCGCGGTCAGCCGCAAGTGCACAACATTGCCAACCAGCAGCCGGCCGCTGACCCCCTTCGCCGCCAGGAATATCCCCCCCAGGGCCGCGGAAGTGGAACTCGCGGCAGGGGCCGAGGGCGTGCGCAGCCACCCCCTCCATCGCGCCGATTTTACTGCCTTTTCCATGGCGAAGACTGCGCCCACCCAACCAAAGACTGCCCCGAAGTGAAGGCCACCAGAGACAGAATGGCGAGGGCGCAGCCAGCCGACAACCCCAGAATTGTCGCGCATAACTACCAGCCACCCCCTCCACCCTATATCCACGGTCCCCCCCGCATCCACCGCACCATGCTTACCAACATCATCAGGAAGTACAAATCGTACATCCTCCGCCTCCACCACCACACCAGCAACAACAAAACATCCCCAACGCCCCAAAGCAGGAGGACTTCGCCGATCAACCTTATCGCGGAGTCATTCATATGATAACTGGGGGGTCCAGCACCGACTTCGACACCAAGCGGCAGAAGCGGGACCACTACCGCAGCATAAACCATGTAGCCGTCACGGGATGGGACCAAGATTGTCCCCCTCGATCAGGCCACGCCCAAGCAGACAGTCACTATCAGCGAAGACCTTACTTCGCATGAAGAAGAGAAGCTCCTCTGCTGCCTGGCCAAGAATAAAGATGTCTTCACCTGGTCCGCCCTCGACCTGGTCGGAGTCAGCCGATCCATAATCGAGCACAGTTTGGGAATCGACCCCTCGGTGCGACCAAGAAAGCAAAAGCTTCGCAAAATGTCCGATGAAAAGACAGAGGCCGCCAAGGCGGAGGCGCACCGCCTCCTAGAGGCTAAATTCATTGAGCCAGTGGCTTACCCCACATGGCTCTCCAATGTTGTAATGGTGCAGAAAAAAAGCGGATCCCCCGCAAAAAGACATGCGTCGAAAAAGACCGCGATGACGGTCTTCGACATTCGACCACCACGAGGTCACCGCGAGGCTAAGCGCTAGCTACCCTCGCGTGCGACAAATCCGCGCAAAAGTCGCCTAAGGGTGCAGCCGGATTAGCACACCAAGTGCGAAAAAAAATCTAAGTCTATCGCGAAGACTATCCGTGCAAAAGCCGCCTAAGGGTGCAGCCGGATTAGCACAACAAGTGCGAAAAAAATCTAAGTCTATCGCGAAGACTATCCGTGCAAAAGCCGCCTAAGGGTGCAGCCGGATTAGCACAACAAGTGCAAAAAAAATCTAAGTCTATCGCGAAGACTATCCGTGCAAAAGCCGCCTAAGGGTGCAGCCGGATTAGCACAACAAGTGCGAAAAAAAATCTAAGTCTATCGCGAAGACTATCCGTGCAAAAGTCGCCTAAGGGTGCAGCCGGGAAAAAATCTAAGTCTATCGCGAAGACCATCCGTGAAAAAGTCGCCTAAGGGTGCAGCCGGGAAAAAATCTAAGTCTATCGCGAAGACTATCCGCGCAAAAGTCGCCTAAGGGTGCAGCCGGATTAGCACAACAAGTGCGGAAAAATTCTAAGTCTATCGCGAAGACTATCCGCGCAAAAGTCGCCTAAGGGTGCAGCCGGATTAGCACAACAGGTGCGGAAAAAATCTGAGGCCATCGCGAAGGCTATCCGTCCAGAAGTCGCTTAAAAGTGCAGCCGAATCAGCGCAACAAGTGCGAAAAAACCGAAGACTATCTATGCAGAAGACACCTAAGGGTACACCTGGACTAGCACAACAACGGCCGAAACGACAACATCAAACCATCCACACCAAGACCAACTATAATCAAGCCAACACAGCGCAGCAAAACAAATCAGTAAGCACAAAACGCCTTCGCACACACACATGCACGCGAGGGCACACAATTCCACCATACAAGCCTCGACGTACACAAGCGAGGGCACCACACTCTACATCGGCTCAACCTTAGGAATAATTCCCATCTCCCTATAATTAAATAACATTATCCTGAGCTCCTCACCCGCAAAAAGCCTTCGCAGTTCCCCTTCACCCACACTCTCGGCGGTCGCCAGAGACAACAGTTCCTGCCGACCAGCCCCACCCACACAAAGCAGAGCCCGCTCCTCCGCGCTAACCCTACGTTTAGCGACCGCCCTTCGTCGACGGCGCCCGGCGCTAGGGCCTGGCACGTCCGACGTGTCCGCGACGTGTGGCGAGGCCTCCGCCGCAGCCACGTCCAAGGCCGCAAAATAATCCAAATTCTCCTCCGACGACTCCTCAGTCCACTCAACCGAGCTCCCGGAGTCAGCAAAGTCAAAAAACTCAGATGCAGACCCACTATATTGATTACCACCTCCCGCGGTCGAGGCCGCCAAAAACTCAGTAGCAGTGGTTGCGTGCGCAGGCCCAAAATCTTGAACCTGCGCAGCAACCAAAGTTCAGTACAACATCCAAAATTCCCTAACCCTAAACAACCACTACGCCACCTGCGAGGGCCCTGACGCCGCGGGTGCCTTCGCCGTTGTCTCCGCCGCCACTTCCGCCATTGTTTCCACCGCCTCCGCCGTCGGATCTTCGACGGTCGGCGCAGCTGCTGCGAGGGCACCGGGAGCGCCTTCGGCCACCTTCAGGGGCAGGTCTTCAACTGTCGCAGCAGATGTGGGGGCGCCTGGTGCGTCTTCCGTGCTCTCCGGGGCCGGCTCCGGGTCAGGCAGGGCGCCGTTCAGTGCTCCGAAATCGTCCACCCGCTCGCCTCGCTCCGCCTAAAACAAAACATACAAAAAGTCAGCAAACACACGCACAGACCACATCCAGCAAACGCCGAGCAAACGACAACGTTACCTGAGCCCTCGCAGCCTCGGCCCGCTCCCTGACCATTTCACCACCATACAGACCCCACATCCGGTCATAGAGGGCGCCGGCGGACTCCTTCACCACGGGGTCTTCGACCTTATAGATATCTCGCCCAAAATCTTCATCTGCCTGGTCGAAGGCCTCATAGTGCCGGCACCCTTCGCGAGAGAGTGCGTTCATCGCCCCCTCGCAGGTGACCAGGGAGGCGAACGACATTAATCCCCCCAGGCGGCCCCCTTCGCGCGGCTCTCCAGAGCGGTGAGCCGCCCCCGCAGGTCTTCGGCGAGATCCTTGGCAAGATTGGCTTCCGCCCGAGCCAGCCTAGCCTCCGCCTGCGCTGGCCTTCCGTCCTCGCCACGTACCGCCCCACGAGCCGCACCGCCATGTCCTCCGCATCACGCGCAAAGGCGGCCGGGTCACGGTTTCGTAAATTCAGTGCAAAGGCAGGACTTCGCACCACCCTTCCTCCGTCAAAAGGCATCTGGCGAGGGCACACTGGCGAGGGCACACTTCGCCCAGCGCCCAGCCGTGCGCCAAGGGCCAGACCCCGTACGCCACGAACACTTCAACTAAATCACGACCACTGCTCTGGCCGGCGGCGCGCCGAAGGGCCCCTTCGTCTGCGTCCTCTTCTGCCACTTCAAAAGGCGGATACGCAGAGTAATAGTGAGAGCACATCTCAGACACGGGAAGTCCTTCATGGCCTTCGACAGTAGCCTCAGCAACGTAAAACCAAAATTCATTCCAATTGCCCCACTTGTCGCGGGCGCACGGAACCAACTCCACTACTGGCATTGTGGTCTTGCCGGTCTTCGGCGTGAATGTGCACGACCCGAACTGGGCAACTCCGTCCTCAACCACCCTCTTCTGCCAATGCAAGCAATAATGCTTCGCAAAAACTTCAACCGACGGCTGTCCGCCGTACGAAGTCGTCGCCCAGACATACTTCGCCAGCGCCACCACGGCGTTCGGTGTCAGCTGATGTATTTGAACGTTGAATCTACGCAGGACTTCGCCAACAAACCAGTGCGCAGGCAAGCAGAGACCGGCGACGAAGAACGCCTCGAAAACGACCAACTCACCCCCCCCCCCCCCCCCGCGGAACCACTTCGAGCGAGGGCAGCGTCTCCGCCATCTAGCGACGTCTTCGGCACCAGGTGACTTTGTCGAACTGGTCCCTCGGAGGGCAAATGTTGGAGCGAAGGCAGAAACACCACCCTTCGCCCGAAGTCTCCACCGCTTAGCCCCTGCCCCAATGGACAAAGCGGGCAGGGACACCCTTCGCTTCACCGGCACCAGAGACAATGCGGAGACCCTTCGCTCGATTTGGCACCAGACGAAGGCCTGCGGCGACGCCTCCCCGCGGCGCGGCCTCGTTCAGCTCTGAGGCCCACATAAGATCTGGCCCATTGTAACGGGCCCCGCGTGGCCGCGTTTGTGTTACGGGCCTAATTTGTAAAGGCATACTTGTAATTACAGCTTGTAACCCCGCTCTATGGGAATATTCTGGGGATAAACTAGGCACCTGAGGGCACATGCGTCCTTAACGCAAGGCGCCGTGCACTCGGATACCTATAAATACCCCCGCACAGTGCCCGTGAGAGGCCAGATGAACAGAGCTTTTGCCATCACGCGCGAGTGCCCTGTTGCCATCACCATTCACCCGTGTTGGATCTCCTTGCTGTCGAAAGACGGTACCAACACTCGTGCATCCTAACCTTAACGGTTATCCGGATGGAGTCAGGCCACCACCATGCCCAAACCGGACAAAACTTTCCCCCTCCTTATCCTCCGGTGCTCCCCAGCCTTCTTAACCCTGGGGTCGGACCACACGAGTTCGGATCGAGTGACTGCCCACACAGTCTCGAGTGGTTGTACGACAAAGGAGTACAGGTAGTGAAGATGACAAACCGGTCCTTATGTGAGGGGACAATCCTTCTGCTCACGCCTAAACCAGCTGAGCCAACACCTTAGGCCCTCCCCTAAACCAGGGAGTCCCTGACCATCCCACTCTCAGGTGATGAGGGTGAGTACCCTTCATCGCATAATTTTTCAAAAGAGATTTTATTTGGAGATACACATAGCCTTTCCTCCCAATCCACTTTACGTATCCAGAATGTGTATATTAATGCGGGCCATCTCTCACTCACAATGCAATATTCCCCATAATTCCCGGCCTAGGCAGTGGTAGAGAGAATAGGTAATTTATGCATCAAGGGAAGGATGGACTTGCCTTCGTCGAAGCTTTCCTGGCACAGAAGATCTACTTCCGGAAGTTCGGGTTCTGGCCCTTCTTCCGGGGCTAAAGGTTCCGGATCAACGATCCCTGCTTCTTCTAGGAAAACAGGCAATAAAACAATACATCAACAGGGATTTACGAATTATAGTGTGTCATTTTCTAACATCATTGTTGCATGAGATCTTTAGAAATTATTTGGATGATTTTTGGTGTATAAAATATTGAAGAATACTAATTAAATGGGAAAGGGTGAAGAAAAGAAAATAGAAAGGGATTTCTCCCCAAACGGGCCGGGGGGGGGGGGAGATTTGGCCCAGCTCGGCGCGGGGCAGGCGCGCGGGCGCGCTTTCGGCCCAGCAGCGGCCCACGGGGAGGGGCGACGGCGCGGGCGCGCGAGGCGACGGCGTCAACGTGGGGCCCACGCGACAGAGAGAGCGGCAGGGGGAAACGGCGCGGCGCGATTGACGACGGGGGTGAACCGGCCGAGGGGGGGAGGAGAAAACCGGCCGCCGGGGGGGGGGGGGGGGGGGGGGTTCGACGGCGGCTTGCCGCCGGTGGCCCGGTTCTTGGGCAAAGCGCAGGCGTCTAAGCATGGGGAGGGGATGGCGGACCTAGAGACGGGCTCAATTTGGTCAGAGGGGGTCAGGAGGGAGCTGCCCGCGGGGAGGTGGCGGAGCTTCGCGGCGGGGTTGCCGCCGGTGAGCTCTGGGCGAGCAATCGGGGTGGGGGAGTGGTGCATTGCGTTTGCGGCGAGGTGAGGAAGCTGCTAGGCTAACTCAATTGCTTACTGGGCTAACGGAGAGGGAGAGAGAGGAGAGGAGGAGGAACTCACCGGAGAGGGGGAAGACGACGGCGCTTCGCGAATTGGGCTCGGGTGAGGGGAGGAGGGTAGTGGTCGGGGCTGGTGCGAGAAAGAAGGGGCTCGGGGCGAGCTTTTTATAGGCGTGCGGGGGCGAGGGGGGGCGGTGGAGCTCCCTGGCTCCGGCGAGCTTCCCAGTGCCGCCATAAATGGCGCACAGCGCCGTCGAGGGGACGCTACGGCGGGGACGGTACCGGCGAGGACGCGGTCAAGGGGAGGAGGACGGAGCGGTGCCAAACTTCCCTGTGTGGCCGGACGGCAGAGGGGAGGACGGAGGCGACGGCGGAGGTGACTTCGGCGAGGGGACGGCGGACGGACGACGAAGCGGCTGACGGGCGGGGCCGCTTGGTCAGCGAGAGCGAGCGAGCGAGCGAGCGAGGCGCTGACGGGTGGGGCCGCTTGGTCAGCGAGAGCGAGCGAGGCGCGGGCGCGGCTGCCGCGCGCGCGGAGGCGGGCCGCAGATGGGCCGGGGAAGGAGGAATGCGGGCGCGAGGGAGAGGGGGGGGGGCCGCGGCTTGGGCCGAACTCGGCCCAACAGGGGGAGGAGGAGGTTTTTCTCTTTTTCTTTTTATTTTCTAATTCCTATTTCCCAATTTGTATCTTTTTCTTTGAACAAATTATTTTGTAGATACTCTAAGTGTTTAGAAAATAGAATCTAAGTGAGGTGCTTTTGTGATCAATCAAGATGTATGCATATGATGAAGGAAAATTTTGGGGAGGATTTTAGAATTAGAGGATGAAGGGAGGGGTAAAAGGTGGATTAGGGTTTCAAACCTAGATTAGGATTTTTGGGATGCTACATCCGCCTCGCCCGACCCAGGGCTCGGACACGACCTTGACCTTGGAAGACCGACTCGACCCCGACCTCGGAGGAGCCTCCGCCTCGCCCGACCCAGGGCTTAGACCGACCACGTCACAGGGGGGCCATCATTACCCTATCCCTAGCTAGCTCAGGCTACGGGTAACAGGACCGGCGTCCCATCTGGCTGGCCCCGGAAAACAGATAATGATAGCGCCCCGCGTGCTCCATGACGACGGCGACTCTCAAACCCTTACGGAAGCAAGGAGACGTCAGCAAAGACTCGACAGCCCCGACAGCTGTCCTTCCGCAAGGCTCCAACGCTCCTCTGACGGCCACGACATCATATGGACAGGGTGCCAAAACCTCTCTGGCTGCCACAAGGCATGTACTTAGGGCACTAGCTCCTCTCTGCTCGACACGATAGCACATTGCTACACCCCCATTGTACACCTGGACCCTCTCCTTACACCTATAAAAGGAAGGTCCAGGGCTCCCTTACGAGAAGGTTGGCCGCGCGGGAGGACGGGGCGACGCGTAGAGTCCCTCGCTCTCCCCCCACGCAGACGCTTGTAACCTCCTACTGCAAGCGCACCCGACCCCGGGCGCAGGACAAACACGGAGGCCACGGGCTTTCCCCTCTCTTCTACCCCCTTCGTGCTCCGTCTCGCGCCGACCCATCTGGGCTGGGACACGCGGCGACGATTCACTCGTCGATCCAGGGACCCCCCGGGGTCGAAACGCCGACAGTTGGCGCGCTAGGTAGGGGCCTACTGTGTGTTGACGAATAACTCCCCGTCAAGCTCCAGATGGGTAGTCTCCAGCAACCTTTCCAACCCGGGACGGTGCTCCGTTTCGGGAGTCTTGAGTTCATGTCCCTCGACGACAGCTACGACATGATACTCCTTCCTCCGCCGCACGACGGCGACAATGGCGGCCGACAACCCACCCGCTGGCGGCGGAAGACGTCTTCCCCACGAGGCGGAAGAACGGCGTCCGAGTTTGTCCCGTCACCTCCCCCGCCGGAGGAGGAGGCGGGGCAACCGTGGCCAAGCAGGAGGCGGCACCTCATCGGCTGTCGAGCGAGTCGATGGCGCCGGCGCCCCGATAGGGGACATGTCGGGCGTCGACCTCGCGTCTGAGACGAAGACGAGCGTCGTTTCCCTGCAACACGCCAACCCCAAGCGGACGGACGACGCCTGCACGCTCGCGAAGAACCTGCTGGGCGTCACCCTCATACCTGAGACGATGGTGCAGTCCGCCCCCGACGTGACAACGTCACCACCTGTCGACCAAGAGGTACCGACCGACTCCCGTCTCATGCCTCTTGGATTCGGCCTCGACCCACCAAGCGACCCCACTTTGGTGGAAGCCTTCATAGAGGCATGCACCAGCCCTCCGGAGTATCATATGCGGTCACCCTGGGACCGGCTGACGGCCGTCTCGACCTACGGACCCTCGGGTTCCGAGGAAGATGACGAGCCTGACTTTGGTTGGGATTTCTCCGGGCTCGGTAACCTCGGCGCCATGCGGGACTTTATGACCGCATGCGACTACTGCCTTTCCGATTGTTCCGACGGTAGCCACAGCTTCGGCGACGGAGACTGCGGCCCAAGTCGTGAATGTTTCCATGTCGATCTAGGGGGTCCCGACGAAGGCAACCATCTTGGTATACCGGAAAACGGTGATCCCCTAGGCCTGCGCCTCGCATTGACATCCTTCGGGAGCTAGCTGTGGTCCCAGTCCCTACGGGGGTCAGGACGCACAGCTCGAGCAAATCCGCGAGATGCAAGCCAGGCTCGACGAGGGGGCAGGAACACTTGAGCCGCTCCGCTGGAACATCGGGCAGGAATGGGTAGGCCAAGCTCCGGCTAGAGAAGCGCGTCATATACCCCAGGGCGTCCAGCTCCGCATCGCCGACGACGTCAGGACAAGGCCGCCACCGGCTTCAAGTGGGGTCGGCCAGAACCTGGCTGCAGCAGCGGTACTTCTCCGCGCAATGCCGGAACCATCAACCACCGAAGGGCGACGGATCCGGGGAGAGCTCAAGAATCTCCTGGAGGATGCCGCGGTCTGACGGGCCGAGAGCTCTGCCTCCCGAGGGCAGGGATACCTCTTGGAGCACCGCGCCGCGACTTCCCGATTCGTGCGGGAAGCCTCGGTCCACACCGGGCGCACGCGCAACACAGCGCCTGCAGCCCCGGGATGCCTCAGCAACGAGCACCACCACCGCAACCATCGAGCCCGCCTCGACGAGAGGGTGCGCCGAGGCTACCATCCCAGGCGTGGAGGACGCTACGATAGCGGGGAGGATCAGAGCCCCTCGCCTGAACCGCCCGACCCGCAGGCTTTCAGCCGAGCCATACGACGGGCGCCGTTCCCGACCCGGTTCTGAACCCCGACTACCATCACAAAGTACTCGGGGGAGACAAGACCGAAACTGTGGCTCGCGGACTACCGGCTGGCCTGCCAACTGGGTGGAACGGACGATGACAACCTCATCATCCGCAACCTCCCCCTGTTCCTCTCCGACTCCGCTCAGGCCTGGCTGGAGCATCTGCCTCCGGGGTAGATCTCCAACTAGGACGACCTGGTCCAAGCCTTCGCCGGTAATTTCCAGGGCATGTATGTGCGCCCTGGGAACTCTTGGGATCTTCGAAGCTGCCGCCAGCAGCCGGGAGAGTCTCTCCGGGACTACATTTGGCGATTCTCAAAGCAGCGCACCGAGCTGCCCAACGTCACCGACTCGGATGTCATCGGCGCGTTCCTCGCCGGCACCACCTGCCGCGACCTGGTGAGCAAGCTGGGTCGCAAGACCCCCACCAGGGCGAGCGAGCTAATGGACATCGCCACCAAGTTCGCCTCTGGCCAAGAGGAGGTTGAGGCCATCTTCCGGAAGGACAAGCCGCCCCAGGGCCGCCAGCTGGAAGATGTTCCTGAGGCGTCCGCTCAGCGTGGCACCAAGAAGAAAGGCAAGAAGAAGTCGCAAGCGAAACGCGACGCGGCCGACGCAGACCTTGTCACCGCCGCTGAGTATAAGAACCCTCGGAAACCTCCCGGAGGCGCAAATCTATTCGACAAGATGCTCAAGGAGCCATGCCCCTATCATCAGGAACCCGTCAAGCACACCCTTGAGGAATGCGCCATGCTTCGGCGTCACTTTCACAGGGTCGGGCCACCTGTGGAGGGTGGCAGGGCTCCCCACGACGACAAGAAGGAGGATCACCAGGCAGAGGAGTACCCCGAGGTCCGCAACTGCTTCATGATCTACGGTGGGCCAGTGGCGAACGCCTCGGCTCGGCACCGCAAGCAAGAGCGTCGGGAGGTCTGCTCGGTAAAGGTGGCGGCACCGGTCTACCTAGACTGGTCCGACAAGCCCATCACCTTCGACCAGGGCGATCACCCCGATCGCGTGCCGAGCCCGGGGAAATACCCGCTCGTTGTCGACCCCGTCATCGGCAACGTCAGGCTCACCAAGGTCCTCATGGACGGAGGCAGCAGCCTCAACATCATCTACGCCGAGACCCTCGAGCTCCTGCGGATCGATCTGTCCTCAGTTCGGGCCGGTGCGGCGCCTTTTCACGGGATCATCCCCGGGAAACGCGTCCAACCCCTCGAACGACTCGATCAGCCTGTCTGCTTTGGGACCCCCTCCAACTTCAGAAGGGAAACCCTCACGTTCGATGTGGTCGGGTTCCGAGGAACCTACCACGCGGTACTAGGGAGGCCATGCTACGCCAAGTTCATGGTCGTCCCCAACTACACCTACCTCAAGCTCAAGATGTCGGGCCCCAACGGGGTCATCACCCTCGGCCCCACGTACCGACACGCATACGAATGCGACGTAGAGTGCGTGGAGTACGCCGAGGCCCTCGCCGAATCCGAGGCCTCATGGCCGACCTGGAGAGCCTCTCCAAGGAGGCGCCAGATGTGAAGCGCCATGCCGGCAACTTTGAGCCAATGGAGACGGTTAAGTCTGTCCCACTCGACCCCAGCAACAACGCCTCCAAGCAGATCTGAATCGGCTCCGAGCTCGACCCCAAATAGGAAGCAGTGCTCGTCGACTTTCTCCGCGCAAACGCCGAAGTTTTCGCGTGGTCCCTCGGACATGCCTGACATACCGAGGGATGTCGCCGAGCACTCGCTGGATATCCGAGCTGGAGCCCGACCCATGAAGCAACCTCTGCGCCGATTCGACGAAGAAAAGCGCAGAACCATAGACGAGGAGATCCACAAGCTGATGGTCGCAGGGTTCATCAAAGAGGTATTCCATCCCGAATGGCTTGCCAACCCCGTGCTTGTGAGAAAGAAAGGAGGGAAATGGCGGATGTGTGTAGACTACACTGGTCTAAACAAAGCATGCCCGAAAGTTCCCTATCCTCTGCCTTGCATCGATCAAATCGTGGATTCCACTGCGGGATGCGAAACCCTGTCTTTCCTCGATGCCTACTCAGGGTATCACCAAATCAGGATGAAAGAGTCTGACCAGCTCGCGACTTCTTTCATCACACCTTTTGGCATGTACTGCTATGTTACTATGCCATTTGGTTTGAGGAATGCGGGTGCGACGTACCAAAGGTGCATGAACCACGTGTTCGGCGAACACATTGGTCGAACGGTCGAGGCTTATGTCGATGACATCGTAGTCAAGACGAGGAAAGCCTCCGACCTCCTTTTTGACCTTGAAACGACATTTCGGTGTCTCAAGGCAAAGGGCGTAAAACTCAATCCCGAGAAGTGTGTCTTCGGAGTCCCCCGAGGCATGCTCTTGGGGTTCATCGTCTCCGAGCGGGGCATCGAGGCCAACCCGGAGAAAATCGCGGCCATCACCAACATGGGGCCCATCAAGGACTTGAAAGGCGTACAGAGGGTCATGGGATGCCTTGCGGCCCTGAGCCATTTCATCTCACGCCTCGGCGAAAGAGGCCTACCTCTGTACCGCCTCTTAAGAAAGACCGAGTGCTTCACTTGGACCTCCGAGGCCGAGGAAGCCCTCGGGAACCTGAAGGCACTCCTTACGAATGCGCCCATCTTGGTGCCCCCCGCCGCCAGAGAAGACCTCTTGACCTACGTCGCCGCTACCAATCAGGTGGTCAGCGCCGCGATCGTGGTTGAGAGACAAGAAGAAGGGCATGCATTGCCCGTCCAGAGGCTGGTTTACTTCATCAGTGAGGTACTATCCGAGACCAAGATCTGCAACCCGCAAATTCAGAAGCTGTTGTACACGGTGATCCTGACGCGGCGGAAGTTGTGACACTACTTCGAGTCTCATCCGGTGACTGTAGTGTCATCCTTCCCCCTGGGGGAGATCATCCAGTGCCGAGAAGCCTTGGGTAGGATTGCAAAGTGGGCGGTGGAAATTATGGGCGAGACGATCTCGTTCGCCCCTCGGAAGGCCATCAAGTCCCAAGTCTTGGCGGACTTTGTGGCTGAATGGGTCGACACCCAGCTCCCATCGGCTCCGATCCAGCCGGAACTCTGGACCATGTTTTTCGATGGGTCGCTGATGAAAATAGGGGCAGGTGCGGGCCTGCTCTTCATCTCGCCCCTCGGGAAACACCTACGCTACGTGCTACCCCTCCATTTCCCGGCGTCCAACAACGTGGCTGAGTACGAAGCTCTGATCAACGGGTTGCGCATCGCCATTGAGCTAGGGGTCCAACGCCTCGACGCTCGCGGCGACTCGTAGCTCGTCATTGACCAAGTTATGGAGAACTCCCACTGCCGCGACCCGAAGATGGAAGCCTACTGCGATGAGGTTCGGCGCCTGGAGGACAAGTTCTATGGGCTCGAGCTCAACCACATCGCCCGACGACACAACGAGACTGCGGACGAGCTGGCTAAGATAGCCTCGGGGCGGACAACGGTCCCCCCGGACGTCTTCTCCCGAGACCTACATCAACCCTCAGTCAAGACCGACGACACGCCCGAGCCCGAGAAGGCCTCAACCTAGCTCGAGGCATCCTCGGCACAGCCCAAGGCGCCCTCGGCTCGGCTCGAGGCACCCTCGGCCCTCGAGGGTGAGGCACTGCGCGTCGAGGAAGAGCGGAGTGGGGTCTAGCCTAATTGAAACTGGCAGACCCCGTACCTGCAATATCTCCACCAAGGAGAGCTGCCCCTCGACCGAGCCGAGGCTCGGCGACTGGCGCGGCGTGCCAAGTCGTTCGTCTTACTGGGTGACGGAAAGGAGCTCTACCACCGCAGCCCATCTGGCATCCTCCAGCGATGCATATCCATCGCCGAAGGCCAGGAGCTCTTATGAGAAATACACACGGGGGCTTGCGGTCATCACGCAGTGCCCCGAGCCCTTGTCAGAAACGCCTTCCGACAAGGTTTCTACTGGCCGACCGCGATGGCCGACGCCACTAGAATCGTCCACGCCTGCCAAGGATGTCAGTTCTACACGAGGCAGACCCACCTGCCCGCTCAGGCTCTACAGACAATACCCATCACCTGGTCGTTTGCTGTGTGGGGACTGGACCTTGTCGGTCCCTTGCAGAAGGCACCCGGGGGCTACACGCACCTGCTGGTCGCCATCGACAAATTCTCCAAGTGGATCAAGGTCCGACCCCCTAAACAGCATCAGGTCCAAACAGGCGGTGGCGTTCTTCACCAACATCATCCATCGCTTTGGGGTCCCGAACTCCATCATCATCGACAACGGCACCCAGTTCACCGGCCGAAAGTTCCTGGACTTCTGTGAGGATCACCATATCCGGGTGGACTGGGCTGCCGTGGCTCACCCCATGACGAATGGGCAAGTGGAACGTGCCAACGACATGATTCTGCAAGGACTCAAGCCGAGGATCTACAGCGACCTCCACAAGTTCGGAAGGCGGTGGATGAAGGAACTCCCCTCAGTGGTCTGGAGTCTGAGGACAACACCGAGCCGAGCCACGGGCTTCACACCGTTCTTTCTAGTCTATGGGGCCGAGGCCGTCTTGCCCACAGACTTAGAATACGGTTCCCTGAGGGCGAGGGCGTACGACGACCAAAGAAACCAGACCGACCGAGAAGACTTACTGGACCAGCTCGAAGAGGCTCAGGACATGGCCTTACTACACTCGGCGCGGTACCAGCAGTCCCTGCGACGCTACCACGCCCGAGGGGTTCAGTCCCGAGACCTCCAAGCAGACGACCTGGTGCTTCGGCTGCGACAAGACGCCCGAGGGCGGCACAAGCTCACGCCTCCCTGGGAAGGGCCGTTCATCATCACCAAGGTTTTGAAGCCCGGGACATACAAGCTGGCCAACAGCCAAGGCGAGGTCTACAGCAACACTTGGAACATCAGACAGCTACGTCGCTTCTACCCTTAAGATGCTTTCAAGTCGTTCGCACACCTCGTTCACGTTCAAAGTCTAACCATCAAGGAAGGGTCGGCCTTGCCTCGGCAAAAAGCCCGACCCTCCCTCGGGGGCTAGAAGGGGGGAACCCCCTCTGCGTCAAAATTTTCCTCGAAAAAAAGACTTCCATCAAAAAGCTTTCACATCCCACGGCTATGTCAGTAACAGGACCCCAAGAAACGAACAAGGGTGCATGTAAGTGGCAAGGCCGACCGAGCCGAGGGACTCCTACGCCTCTGGGATACGGATACCTCGCTCGTCGCCTACCACGAAAAATGACTCTTACTTGGGCAAGCTACCATGCTACTGACGAACGGTCCGGATAAAACGGAGGGAAAAGAAACACAATCTTATATTACGATAATAAAGTGTTCGAGCCTCGGCGGCCGCAAAAGACACGTATGCATTCAAAGAAATCTGCTCCGGCAGAATCAGGCGTCGCCCGGAGAAGGAGCCGCGCCCTCGGCTTCGTCTCCACCCTCGGCAAGATCCGCCCCGGCCTCGGATGACGGCACAAGCGGGAGGATCTCTGCCTCGAAGGTGGTTGCCAGCACCGCGCTTGGGCCCGCGGCGGCCGCGTCAAGCCTTTGGACTTCGGCCAGGGCGGCTTCATCTTCGTCGGGGAGGCAATACCCCTCGCTGACCCACTCCAGATCCATGTCATAGTGGGAAGCGAGCACGGCGAAGGCCCGCCTGACGCCGTGATGCAACGCCTCGCGAAGTCTGCCACGCGCATGGTCACCCAAGGCTTGCAGACGACTTTGAGGGGAACTTCCCGAGGAGACATCGTCGAAGCCGAAGACCCGGCAAAAAGCCGAGATGGCCTCGGACATGGCCACGCGGTCGGTTTCCCTCTGCTCGGCCGCCTGAGCAAGCGCCCTGGTGGACTTACCGAGGGCAAATTCGAGCTCTGCGAACAGCCAAAGCGGAAGACCTCAAACATGAGTTGAAGAACCAAGCTGAAACAAAATCTTCAAACAGCCGAGACATACCTTCGGCTCGGGCACACTGCTCCGAGGATGCGGCTTGGGCCACGGCGAGGTCCGCTGCAAGGGCTCCAGCCCGAGCAGACGCCTCGGCTAACTGGACTCCAAGAGCCTCAGCCCGGCTTTCGGCTTCGTCAGCCCGGCCCCGAGAATGGTCCCGCTCGCCGGTGACCTGGTCAAGCTCCGACTACCGCCGCTGCGCCTCCGCGCGTGCCGTCGCCGCCTCCGCTCCCAGATCGGCATAGAGCAACCGAAGGTCCGCCACCTCGGCGCTCTGTTGGGAGAGGCGCGCGGTAGCACTAGCAAGCGTGGTCCTCAGGGACCGCAGCGAACCCTAGACATCAACCTCGCGGCGGATGAACGACGACTTGGCGGCGCTCAGATCCGTCAGATCCTGAGGGAAGGAAGCGGGGCGTCACAAAGAGCGCCTTAATCACGAGAAAGGTATGCATGAAGTCATTACCTGGAGGATCTTGGGAACGTCCCTGCAAAGGACCTCCAAGGTCGACCGAAGCGATCCCACTGTTGCCTCGGCACACTCACGAAGCCCGTCCCAAGACTGCTCCTCCCGTTCATCGTCGAGAACGAAGAAGGGATCCGAGGCCCCACGGGTCCGGAACCGAAGCAACTGGCGCCGCCCCTCGGAACTGTGCCGTGCGGGGACAAGACTGCCGCTCGACGGGGCGGGTCGCGGTTCTGCGCCCCCTCTTCTGAGGCATCAAGTAGCGACGCCTCGGCCATCTCAGCGTCGGCGGCGACGGGTGGCTCCACGGCCAGAACGGCAGCGGCCTCGGCAGGAGCCGGTGACAGCACCGACAACACGCCTGGTGGGCTCGAGGCCGCAGCCGCGCCAGCAGTCTCCCTCGGCACGATGGCCGCCTCGGCAGAAGAGTCAGCCTCGGGAGCTCGCCCCACGACGACTTGTGCCGCATGGGCCCCCCGCTTTGGGGCATCTTGCGAGAAGGCCAGCTGGCCGGCGAGGCTCGGTGCGGCACTGGCTGCAGAAGCCGGCGCCGTTTTGAGGGCCTTCTGGGGAGCCAGACCGGTCGAACCATGCCTCCGTTTGCTGGGAGGAAAAAGAAGGGCAGGATCAGGACACACGAAGGAGGAGCCAGTACAAATATATCCTAAGATACTTACCCACTCCGGGCCACGATCAATCGTGCCTGTGGGGAGGTCTCTCGAGCCTCGATCTCCGAAGGTACCACCGAGGTCAGCCCGACTGCCGGCTTCATCCATGCCTCGGGCGCCCGAGGCACCAGAGGGACGGACTGCCCAGGCACAGCCACGGCGACCCGAGGGTCACCCTCCTGCACAGTCGGCACGGGCAACGGTTCTTCGGAAACAGGCGGCTCGGCCTGAAACCCCGGGGTCACCTCAACTACCTCGGCCAAGGGGTCAAGTACCCCCTCGGCCTGCCCTCGTTCTTCGGACCGGGACCCCGACGTCCCGGCCCCGGATACCGACGGCGCCAGCCTGCTCGGGGGCTGGCTCGACGACCCCTGGCCCAGCCTCAGATCTGGGCTGAGGCCGAGACGGGCCGCCATGTCGTCATCTTCATCATCGTCTTCATCATCGTCGTCGTCATCAGGCGTCTCCAGCGATGGCTCCCTCGGGAGCCATCCCTCTCCTGCCGACGATGAAGCCTTTCCAAGGCGTCCCGAGCCCGCATCCGCTCGCGGGCCCGAGCCTTCTCCGCGTCCTTCTTCTCCTTCCTCTTCTCCGCGATGACCCTCCGCGCAGCCCGGTCCACCGTGTCCTCTGGGACCGGTGGCAGGGAAGACTTGTGAAACCCCACCTCCTGAAGACGGACAAAAGGTCTCGACTGTGAGAGCCAAGGGCAATCCGACACAAGAAGGAAGAAGGCGCGGACACTCACCAGGGACACACACCCGCGATCGGCACGCATCGAGAGCTGGGAAAGGGTGCCGGCGTCCGGCTTCCCCAACGTGCCCGCTACCCGCCTGTGGAGGTCTTCGACGGGAAGGGGATCCGAGGACATCCGCGAACCCTCCAAGTCGACCCCCGACGTCTTCTCCCAAAGCGGCAGCCGCCGCCCCGTCAAAGGAAGCACCCTTCGGCGGTGAATGGCGGCAACCACCCCCGCAGCGGTGAGCCCTCCTTTCCGCAGCTCCTCCAGGGCCTTCAGAAGGGGCTAGAGATTCTTCTGTCTATCGCGCGGGGTCCCGTAGCGCCAGTTATCGGCGGCGGCGGTCACCACTCGCTGAGAAAATGATGGGAGCCTCCCGTCGTCATTTCGAAGATAGAATCACCGGCGCTGGCACCCTTTGTTCGAAGATGCCAGGACGGCTGGGATGTACTGCGGCGCCCGTGCCTGCCTCAGCTGGAGGATGCAGCCACCGGCCCGCACCACCATGCGGACCCTCCTTTCCCCCGTCGGCGAGGCAAAAAGCTCCGCAGAGAAGAGATGGGTCCACAAGTCCCAGTGAAGGTCAATCCCCAAGTATCCTTCACAAACCGCCGCGAAAATGGCAGCTTGTGAGATGGAGTTGGGACTGAGATTGTGCAGCTCCACCCCGTAGACATGCAGAATCGCCCGCATAAAACGGCTTGCCGGCACTCCGAACCCCCGCTCGTGAAAGGAGACAAAGCTCACGACATACCCCGGCAGCGGGGACGGGGCGGCTCCGCTCGGAGGGGCCATCCACTCCGGCTGCGAGTCACCGGAGAGAGGGCGAAGCAAACCCTCAGCAACAAGGGCCTCCAAGTCATCCGCCGTGATGGTGGAGAAAGGTCACGGGTCGCGCGGCGGGACAATGGTCACCCGGTCGGCCATCCCCAAGCGGAAGAGGTGGCGGCGGAGGAACTGGGTGCGCGGTTTCCTTTCTCTAGCTATTCCCTCGGGTTTGCAAAAACCTAAGTGGGAGGCAAGCCACTGAGTAAAGAACCATCACCAGCCCCTCTCCTGAATATATAAAGGCCTTGGCGAGACCCATTCAACACTTCGCCCGAACCCGCCGCAAGATTCAAAACTCAAAGAGACGACACGTCCGTGTTCCGTTCCTCGAACGGCTCGCGCACGCGCAACGGTCGCCCCGTGAACCACTCGTCCTGTCGCATTAACTCTGCGGCAGGACAGGCGACACCTTTGGCAGGTGAAGAAGGCGACGCTTCACCTCCGCCATAATGACCGCGTCAAAAAAGGTGCGCCACGTCATTCGATTTTGTATCCTTTTCACTTCCTCTTTCTCTCTCTTGCCTCAGGGGTCAGAAAAGGGGATACTGAGAGCACCTAGAGGGGGGGTGAATAGGTGATCCTGTAAAACTTCAAACTTAAGCCACAAAACTTGGTTAAGTGTTAGCACAGATAATGCCAAGTGGCTAGAGAGGAGTCTCCACAAAACACAATAACCACAGAAGATCAATCACAGAGATGGCACAGTGGTTTATCCCGTGGTTCGGCCAAGACCAACGCTTGCCTACTCCACGTTGTGGCGTCCCAACGGACGAGGGTTGCAATCAACCCCTCTCAAGCGGTCCAAAGACCCACTTGAATACCACAGTGTTTTGCTTTCTTTTCTTTATCCCGTTTGCAAGGAATCTCCACAAATTGGAGTCTCTTGCCCTTACAAGTATATGATCACAAAGAAGCACAGAGTAAGGGAGGGAAGCAACACACACAAAACCACAGCAAAATGCGCACACACACGGCCAAGAATCGAGCTCAAAAGACTATCTCAAAGTTCTCACTAGAACGGAGCTCGAATCACTAAGAATGACAAACGAATGCGCAAAGACTGAGTGTGGATGATCAAGAATGCTCTAAGGTTGCTTGGTTATCTCCTCCATGCGCCTAGGGGTCCCTTTTATAGCCCCAAGGCAGCTAGGAGCCGTTGAGAGCAAATCTGGAAGGCCAATCTTGCCTTCTGTCATCGGGGGCACCGGACAGTCCGGTGCACACCGGACACTGTCCGGTGCCCGATTTCCTTCCTTAAATAGCGAAGCCGACCGTTGGCAGCCTGAGAGCCGTTGGCGCACCGGACATGTCCGGTGCACACCGGACAGTCCGGTGCCGTCTTCTAGCCGTTGGCTCGGCCACGTGTCCCGCGCAGATTGCGCGGCCGACCGTTGGCCCGGCCGACCGTTGGCTCACCGGACAGTCCGGTGAATTTTAGCCGTATGCCGTCGGCGAATTCCCGAGAGCGGCTACTTCACGTCGAGCTAGCCTGGCGCACCGGACACTGTCCGGTGCACCACCGGACAGTCCGGTGTGCCAGACTGAGCTGAGTCTTGGCTGCACTCAGCCAAGTCTTTTTCTCCTCTTTTCTTTTCTTCTTCTTTCTGTTTCTAACACTTAGACAAGTATATTAGTACACAAAACCAATGTACTAAGGCTTAGAAACATACCTTTACTTCATGATTTGCACTTTGTTCATCCATGGACATAAATTCACATTTAAGCACTTGTGTTGGCACTCAATCACCAAAATACTTAGAAATGGCCCAAGGGCACATTTCCCTTTCAATCTCCCCCTTTTTGGTGATTTATGCCAACACAACATAAAGCAAGTAGAACAAGTACAAAAACACTTCAAATAAGAACTTCAAATTATTTTGATTCATTTTTGACATATATGGATCACTCTATGCCACCACTTGGTTTGTTTTTGCAAATCAAACTCAAATTTCTATCTCTAAGTCAAACACACATGTTAAGACATAAAAAGAGTCATTCTGAGAGAAATTGACTTAAGATTTCAAAAACTCCCCCTTTTTCCCATAATCAATACTTCTCCCCACAAGAAGCCAACTTTTGACAAGAGAGATAACAAAAGAGTTTTGACAAACCAAAAGCTCTAGTCTACTATTTTCAAAATCTCTCAAGTGGTAGCTGATCCATTTATTGCTTTGGCCTTTATTTTCTCCCCCTTTGGCATCAAGCACCAAAACGGGATCAATCTTGGCCCTATAACCCCATTGCCTCACCAAAATCTTCAATTAAGAGCAAATGGCAATAAGAGTTCATGAGATGAACTTGGAATAAGTTACCCTCTCATCGGAGTGCAGTGGAAGTCTTTCATGGTCCAAGTCCACCTTTTCCCTTTCAATTCTCCTTTGAGACTAAACAAGCAAACTCAAGCATATGGTTAGTCTCAAAGGGTCAAGTTGTAACACATCTCCCCCTAAAACTGTGCATCATTTTGCCACGGACTTGTGAGGTCCAGGGAGTGTTTGTACAACTTGAGCACCACAATAAGCAACAAAATGCAAAAAGGAACATGATCAAGGGCATAAACACATATATGCTACAATTCAATCCAAGTTCCGCGAATCTAAGATATTTAGCTCACTACGCAGCCTGCAAAAGGTCTTCTCATCTAGAGGCTTGGTAAAGATATCGGCTAGCTGGTTCTCGGTGCTAATATGAAACACTTCGATATCTCCCTTTTGCTGGTGGTCTCTCAAAAAGTGATGCCGGATGTCAATGTGCTTTGTGCGGCTATGTTCAACAGGATTTTCCGCCATGCGGATAGCACTCTCATTGTCACATAGGAGTGGGACTTTGCTCAGATTGTAGCCAAAGTCCCGGAGGGTTTGCCTCATCCAAAGTAGTTGCGCGCAACACTGTCCTGCGGCAACATACTCGGCCTCAGCGGTGGATAGGGCAACGGAGGTTTGTTTCTTAGAGTTCCTCGACACCAGGGACCTTCCTAAGAATTGGCACGTCCCTGATGTACTCTTCCTATCGACCTTACATCCAGCATAGTCGGAATCTGAGTACCCAATCAAGTCAAAGTTAGACCCCTTTGGATACCAGATCCCGAAGCAAGGCGTAGCAACCAAATATCTAAGAATTCGCTTCACTGCCACTAAGTGACACTCCTTAGGATCGGATTGAAATCTAGCACACATGCATACGCTAAGCATAATATCCGGTCTAATAGCACATAAATAAGGTAAAGACCCTATCATTGACCGGTATGCTTTTTGATCAACGGACTTACCTCCTTTGTTGAGGTCGGTGTGTCCGTCGGTTCCCATTGGCGTCTTTGCGGGCTTGGCGTCCTTCATCCCAAACCTCTTTAGCAAATCTTGTGTGTACTTCGTTTGGGAGATGAAGGTGCCGTCCTTGAGTTGCTTCACTTGGAACCCAAGGAAGTAGTTCAACTCGCCCATCATCGACATCTCGAATTTCTGCGTCATTACCCTGCTAAACTCTTCACAAGACTTTTGGTTAGTAGAACCAAATATTATGTCATCGACATAAATTTGGCACACAAACAAATCACCATCACATGTCTTTGTAAAAAGAGTTGGATCGGCTTTCCCAACCTTGAAAGCATTAGCAATTAAAAAGTCTCTAAGGCATTCATACCATGCTCTTGGGGCTTGCTTAAGTCCATAGAGCGCCTTAGAGAGCTTACACACGTGGTCGGGGTACCGTTCATCCTCGAAGCCAGGGGGTTGCTCCACGTACACCTCCTCCTTGATTGGCCCGTTGAGGAAAGCGCTCTTCACATCCATTTGGAACAACCTGAAAGAATGGTGAGCGGCATATGCTAGCAAGATACGAATTGATTCTAGCCTAGCCACAGGAGCAAAAGTCTCCTCAAAGTCCAAACCTGCGACTTGGGCATAACCTTTTGCCACAAGTCGAGCCTTGTTCCTTGTCACCACCCCGTGCTCGTCCTGTTTGTTGCGGAACACCCACTTGGTTCCCACAACATTTTGCTTGGGAAGAGGCACCAGTGTCCAAACTTCATTGCGCTTGAAGTTGTTGAGTTCCTCCTGCATGGCCAATACCCAATCCGGATCTAGCAAGGCCTCCTCTACCCTGAAAGGCTCAATAGAAGAGACAAAGGAGTAATGCTCACAAAAATTAACTAATCGAGATCGAGTAGTTACTCCCTTGCTAATGTCACCCAAAATTTGGTCGACGGGATGATCCCTTTGAATCACCGCTCGAACTTGGGTTGGAGGTGCCGGTTGCGCTTCTTCCTCCATCACGTGATCATCTTGTGCTCCCCCTTGATCACACGCCTCCTTTTGATGAACCTGTTCATCGTCTTGAGTTGGGGGATGCACCGTTGTTGAGGAAGAAGGTTGATCTCGTTCATCTTGTTCCTGTGGCCGCACTTCTCCAATCGCCATGGTTCGTATAGCGGCCGTCGGAACATCTTCTTCATCTACATCATCACAATCAACAACTTGCTCTCTTGGAGAGCCATTAGTCTCATCAAATACAACGTCGCTAGAGACTTCAACCAAACCCGATGATTTATTGAAGACTCTATACGCCTTTGTATTTGAATCATAACCTAATAAAAACCCCTCTACAGCTTTGGGAGCAAACTTAGAATTTCTACCCTTCTTCACTAGAATGTAACATTTGCTCCCAAATACACGAAAGTACGATACATTGGGTTTGTTACCGGTTAGTAGCTCATACGAAGTTTTCTTGAGGAGTCGATGAAGGTAGACCCTGTTGATGGCGTGGCAGGCCGTGTTCACAGCTTCCGACCAAAAGCACTCGGGGGTCTTGAACTCTCCAAGCATCGTCCTCGCCATATCTATGAGCGTCCTGTTCTTCCTCTCTACCACACCATTTTGCTGAGGTGTGTAGGGAGCGGAGAACTCGTGCTTGATCCCTTCCTCCTCAAGAAACTCCTCCACTTGAAGGTTCTTGAATTCGGACCCGTTGTCGCTCCTTATCTTTTTCACCTTGAGCTCAAACTCATTTTGAGCTCTCCTTAGGAAGCGCTTGAGGGTCCCTTGGGTTTCAGACTTATCCTGCAAAAAGAACACCCAAGTGAAGCGGGAAAAGTCATCAACAATAACTAGACCATACTTACTTCCTCCTATGCTTAGATAGGCGACGGGTCCGAAGAGGTCCATATGCAGCAGCTCCAGAGGTCTTGACGTGGTCATCACATTCTTGCTGTGATGTGCTCCTCCCACTTGTTTACCTGCTTGACAAGCTGCACAAGGTCTATCTTTTTCGAAATAAACATTGGTTAGACCTATCACGTGTTCTCCCTTTAGAAGCTTGTGGAGGTTCTTCATCCCCACATGTGCTAAGCGGCGATGCCACAGCCAGCCCATGCAAGTCTTAGCCATTAAGCATGCATCTAGACCGGCCTCTTCTTTTGCAAAATCAACTAAGTAAAGCTTGCCGTCTAGTACACCCTTAAAGGCTAGTGAACCATCACTTCTTCTAATGACAGACACATCTACATTTGTAAAAAGACAATTATATCCCATATTGCATAGTTGACTAACAGATAGCAAATTGTAACCAAGAGACTCAACTAAAAACACATTGGAGATTGAGTGCTCATTAGAAATTGCAATTTTACCTAACCCTTTTACCTTGCCTTGATTCCCATCACCGAATATAATTGAATCTTGGGAATCCTTATTTTTGACGTAGGAGGTGAACATCTTCTTCTCCCCCGTCATATGGTTTGTGCATCCGCTGTCGATAATCCAGCTTGAGCCCCCGGATGCATAAACCTGCAAGGCAAATTTAGGCTTGGGTCTTAGGTACCCAACTCATGTTGGGTCCTATAAGGTTAGTGCAAATATCCTTAGGGACCCAAATGCAAGTTTTGTCTCCCTTGCATTTTGCCCCTAACTTTCTAGCAACTATTTTCCTATCCTTTCTACAAATAGCAAAGGAAGCATTTAAAGCACAATAAATTGTAGAAGGTTCATTCACTACTTTCCTAGGAGCATGAATAATATTCTTTCTAGGCACATGATGAATAGCATTTTTCCTAGACATATTTCTACCATGCATATAAGAAGAACTAGAAGCAAACATGGCATGAGAGTCAAAATCATTATAAGCATTATAACTCCTATAAGCATTTCTAGTTTGTCTCCTATCATGATACATAAAAGCATGGTTCTTTTTAGTATTACTAACCATAGGAGCCTTCCCTTTCTCCTTGGCGGAGATAGGAGCCTTATGGCTTGTCAAGTCCTTGGCTTCCCTCTTGTAGCCAAGTCCATCCTTAATTGAGGGGTGTCTACCAATCGTGTAGGCATCCCTTGCAAATTTCAGCTTATGAAATTCATTCTTGCTAGTCTTAAGTTGGGCATTAAGACTAGCCACTTCATCATTTAGTTTTGAAATTGAAACTAAGTGTTCACAGCAAGCATTAATATCAACATCCTTACACCTAGTGCAAATTTCAACATGTTCAACACAAGAGTTAGATTTACTTGCTACTTCTAGTTTCACATTTAAATCATTAATTTCACCTTTTAAAGAAGAAATGGTTTCACTACAAGTAGAAAGTTCACAAGAAAGCATTCCATTTCTTTTAACTTCTAGAGCAAGTGAATTTTGTGCACTAACAAATTTATCATGCTCTTCATATAAAAGATCTTCTTGTTTCTCTAAGATTCTATCCTTTTCATTCAAGGCATCAATCAATTCATTAATCTTAGCTATCTTAGTTCTATCCAATCCCTTGAATAAACCAGAGTAATCTATTTCATCCTCACTAGACTCATCATCACTAGAAGAATCATAAGTATTAGCATTACGAGTGATTACCTTCTTCTCCCTTGCCATGAGGCAAGTGTGATGCTCGTTTGGGAAGAGGGCCGATTTGTTGAAGGCAGTGGCAGCGAGTCCTTCGTCGTCGGAGTCGGACGAAGAGCAATCCGAATCCCACTCCTTTCCAAGGTGTGCTTCGCCTTTGGCCTTCTTGTAAACCTTCTTGTTCTCCCTCTTCCCATTCTTCCCTTGCTCCTGGTCACTACATTTTCAGGACAGTTAGCAATAAAATGACCAACCTTACCACATTTGAAGCATGAGCGCTTCCCCTTTGTCTTGGTCTTCCTTGGTTGCCCCTTGCAACCATTTAGCGCCGTCTTGAATCTCTTGATGATGAGAGCCATCTCTTCATCATTGAGCCCGGCCGCCTCAACTTGCGCCACCTTGCTGGGTAGCGACTCCTTGCTCCTTGTTGCCTTGAGAGCAATGGGTTGAGGCTCGTGAATTGGACCGTTCAACGCGTCATCGACGTATCTCGCCTCCTTGATCATCATCCGCCCGCTTACGAATTTTCCGAGTACCTCCTCGGGCGTCATCATCGTGTACCTGGGATTCTCACGAATATTGTTCACAAGATGAGGATCAAGAACGGTAAAGGATCTTAGCATTAGGCGGACGACGTCGTGGTCCGTCCATCGCGTGCTTCCGTAGCTCCTTATTTTGTTGATGAGGGTCTTGAGCCGGTTGTACGTTTGGGTTGGCTCCTCTCCCCTTATCATGGCAAATCGTCCAAGCTCGCCCTCCACCAACTCCATTTTGGTGAGCATGGTGATGTCATTCCCCTCGTGAGAGATCTTGAGGGTGTCCCATATTTGCTTGGCATTGTCCAAGCCGCTCACCTTGTTGTACTCTTCCCTGCACAAGGACGCTAAGAGAACAGTAGTAGCTTGTGCATTTCTATGGATTTGTTCATTTATGAGCATAGAGTTATCCGAGCTATCAAACTTCATTCCATTCTCTACAATCTCCCAAATGCTTGGATGGAGAGAGAATAAGTGACTACGCATTTTGTGACTCCAAAATCCGTAGTCCTCCCCATCGAAGTGTGGAGGTTTGCCAAGAGGAATGGAAAGCAAATGCGAATTCGAACTATGTTGAATACGAGAATAATCAAATGAAAAGTTCGAATTGACCGTCTTTTTGTAGTCGTTGTCGTCGTCCTTTTGGGAAGAAGTAGACTCATCACTATCGTTGTAGTATATGATCTCCTTGATGCGCTTTGTCTTCTTCTTCTTCCCTTCCTTCCGCTTGTAGCCCGAGCCGGAGTCAGTGGGCTTGTCATCCTTTGGCTCGTTGACGAAAGACTCCTTTTCGTTGTTGACCACCATCCCCTTTCCCTTAGGATCCATCTCTTCGGGCGATTAGTCCCCTCTTGAAGAGAACGGCTCTGATACCAATTGAGAGCACCTAGAGGGGGGGGGTGAATAGGTGATCATGTAAAACTTCAAACTTAAGCCACAAAACTTGGTTAAGTGTTAGCACAGATAATGCCAAGTGGCTAGAGAGGAGTCTCCACAAAACACAATAACCACAGAAGATCAATCACAAAGATGGCACAGTGGTTTATCCCGTGGTTCGGCCAAGACCAACGCTTGCCTACTCCACGTTGTGGCGTCCCAACGGACGAGGGTTGCAATCAACCCCTCTCAAGCGGTCCAAAGACCCACTTGAATACCACAGTGTTTTGCTTTCTTTTCTTTATCCCGTTTGCAAGGAATCTCCACAAATTGGAGTCTCTTGCCCTTACAAGTATATGATCACAAAGAAGCACAGAGTAAGGGAGGGAAGCAACACACACAAAACCACAGCAAAATGCGCACACACACGGCCAAGAATCGAGCTCAAAAGACTATCTCAAAGTTCTCACTAGAACGGAGCTCGAATCACTGAGAATGACAAACGAATGCGCAAAGACTGAGTGTGGATGATCAAGAATGCTCTAAGGTTGCTTGGTTATCTCCTCCATGCGCCTAGGGGTCCCTTTTATAGCCCCAAGGCAGCTAGGAGCCGTTGAGAGCAAATCTAGAAGGCCAATCTTGCCTTCTGTCATCGGGGGCACCGGACAGTCCGGTGCACACCGGACACTGTCCGGTGCCCGATTTCCTTCCTTAAATAGCGAAGCCGACCGTTGGCAGCCTGAGAGCCGTTGGCGCACCGGACATGTCCGGTGCACACCGGACAGTCCGGTGCCGTCTTCTAGCCGTTGGCTCGGCCACGTGTCCCGCGCAGATTGCGCGGCCGACCGTTGGCCCGGCCGACCGTTGGCTCACCGGACAGTCCGGTGCACACCGGACAGTCCGGTGAATTTTAGCCGTACGCCGTCGGCGAATTCCCAAGAGCGGCTACTTCATGCCGAGCCAGCCTGGCGCACCGGACACTGTCCGGTGCACCACCGGACAGTCCGGTGTGCCAGACTGAGCTGAGTCTTGGCTGCACTCAGCCAAGTCTTTTTCTCCTCTTTTCTTTTCTTCTTCTTTCTGTTTCTAACACTTAGACAAGTATATTAGTACACAAAACCAATGTACTAAGGCTTAGAAACATACCTTTACTTCATGATTTGCACTTTGTTCATCCATGGACATAAATTCACATTTAAGCACTTGTGTTGGCACTCAATCACCAAAATACTTAGAAATGGCCCAAGGGCACATTTCCCTTTCAGATACTCCGAAAGGGATCCTTCTCCGTGAAGGAAGCGGGCCCCGAGCCCCCTAGTGATCAGAGGTTCGAAGGCTGGCCCCTCGGAAGGGTTCAACAGCCGCCTCAGAGCGATTGGGCTCCGCGCCCACTACTGGTCAGAGGTTCAAAGGCTGGCCCCTCGAAAGGGTTCAACGGCCGCCTCAGGCCACTCGGGCTCCGCGCCCACTACTGATCAGGGGTTCGAAGGCTGGCCCCCGAAGGGTTCGATAGCCGCCTCAGACGTAGAGCGAGGGATGATCCTGGGTACGTTCGATACATAACCGAGGCTCGGGCTGCGCTCCCGAGGTACCCTAGGACATTTCCGAGACCAACGGGAACGATTTTGTAACAGAATCCCACCAGAGGGAGGCATCGAGCCCTCGGACCCCGTCAAAAGGGGACTGGGTCTGGCAAGTCACCCGCAGATACTTTTGGAGCGCGCCTCCGGGCCACTAGCCGACCCCTAACAAATGGGGCATGGGCGTCCACTCGGATTACCCGTTAGCAACTCACTGGAGACACCATGTTCGGCGCCCTCCGAGGGCAACATGGCGCTTTCCACCCTCCTCCTTGCGGAAAGGCGATGCAGGGGCGTATATAAAAAGCCGAGTCTGTCCCTGACCGTCCTCTCGCTCTGTGCGGAGGCTTGGGGGCTGCTCTCGCAAACCCGGCTCCGACCAAACCGTTGACAGCGTCAACGTACCAGCCCGAGAACTTGGGACCAGACTGTTCACCCGAGCTACGACCAGTTTGCATGAGGGAGCAGCTAGACCGGCCGAAACATTACGAAACGTACTAAGACCTCGAAGGAGTCAAACTACTCCTCCGAGGCCTCGGGGGCTACACCCGGCGGGTGCGCTCGCGCACACCCACCGGAAAAAAAAGCAACCGAGGAAGGCTGGTCCCCTTGCAAAAAAGTGCGACAAAAGCCTCCAAGCGAGTATCAACACTCCCTTCGAGGCTCAGGGGCTACTGTCGGGGACCATAATTAGGGGTACCCCCAAGACTCCTAAATCTCAGCTGGTAACCCCCATCAGCACTAAGCTGCAAAGGCCTGATGGGTGTGATTAAGCCAAGGCTCGGTCCACTCAAGGGACATGACCTCGCCTCGCCCGAGCCCAGCGTCGGGCAAAGGCAGCCGACCCCGGAAGGTTCACGTCTCGCCCGAGGCCCAGTCTTCGCCAAGAAGCAACCTTGGCCAGATCGCCACACCGACCGACCAAATCGCAGGAGCATTTAAAGCAAGAATGGCCTGACACCATATCCTGTCGCGCGCCCTTCAGTCGACAGAGCCGAAAGTGACCGCAGTCACTTCGCCGCTCCACTGACCGGCCTGACAAGAAGACAGCGCCGCCTGCGTCGCTCCGACTGTTGTGCCGCTCGACAGAGTGAGGCTGACAGCAGCCAAGTCCGGCCTCGGGCATCATAGGAAACTCTGCCTCGCCCGACCCCAGGGCTCGGACTCGGGCTCTTCTTCCAGAAGACGACGAACTCCACCTCGCCCGACCCCAGGGCTCGGACTTGGGCTCGGTCCCAGAAGACGACGAACTCCGCCTCGCCCAACCCTAGGGCTCGGACTCGGGCTCGGTCCCAGAAGACGACGAACTCCGCCTCGCCCGACCCAGGGCTCGGACTCGGGCTCGGCCCCGAAAGACGACGTACTCCGCCTCGCCCGACCCAGGGCTCGGACACGACCTTGACCTCGGAAGACCGACTCGACCCCGACCTCGATGGAGCCTCCGCCTCGCCCGACCCAGGGCTCGGACCGACCACGTCACAGGGGGGGCATCATTACCCTATCCCTAGCTAGCTCAGGCTACGGGTAACAGGACCAACGTCCCATCTGGCTGGCCCCGGAAAACAGATAATGATAGCGCCCCGCGTGCTCCATGACGACGGCGACTCTCAAACCCTTACGGAAGCTAGGAGACGTCAGCAAGGACTCGATAGCTCCGACAGCTGTCCTTCCGCAAGGCTCCAACGCTCCTCCGATGGCCACGACATCATATCGACAGGGTGCTAAAACCTCTCTGGCTGCCACGAAGGCATGTACTTAGGGCACTAGCTCCTCTCTGCTCGACACGATAGCGCATTGCTACACCCCCCATTGTACACCTGGACCCTCTCCTTACGCCTATAAAAGGAAGGTCCAGGGCTCCCTTACGAGAAGGTTGGCCACACGAGAGGACGGGGCGACGTGTAGAGTCCCTCGCTCTCCCCCCACGCGGATGCTTGTAACCCCCTACTGCAAGCGCACTCGACCCCGGGCACAGGACAAACACGGAGGCCGCGGGCTTTCCCCTCCCTTCTACCCCCCTTCGTGCTCCGTCTCGCGCCGACCCATCTGGGCTGGGACACGCGGCGACGATTCACTCATCGGTCCAGGGACCCCTCGGGGTCGAAACGCCGACAGTAGCCTTTACAAAGACTCCCCTGGTGCATAGCTGCTCGTTAGGTTTCGCTAGTTGTACAAACGCAGTACACCTCCCCAATGTGGGTGACTAACAAAACCAAATCGAATGAACCTCTGCACCCCCTTAGCAGAGCAAGCACTATGCCCTAGCCCTCATTGATGGCCCTCAGGCAAAGCCAACTACACCCCTAGGTTCATCTAATTATTTAGCTAAGGGCGTCCCATTCCACTCTCATGGTTGCACTGTTATCCCGGGTAGTCACTCAACGAACAGGTCCTTACGGAGAGGTACTCAGGAAAATGGCCTGAGTCCCCTAAAATATCACAAGATCATCATCGTATCATAAATATTCACATCATGTTCGTTGATTAAGTTAAAACAATAGCATAAGCTAACCATGATAACCCAAAAAGGTAAACAAGGATAAGGTAAATACAGACTAGTCAATCCTTAGGTTTTCATAAAGTAATGCGGGATGGTGAATTATAAAGTAAGTATGACATAATAGGTCAGAGGACACTTGCCTTCACTAGGTTGTTGCTCAGGAAGATCTGCGGCAACACACTCAGGAACCACGAACTGCTCGTCGTCTAAATAAAGCGATCATGCATTCAATACATTTGGATAATGAAAAATGAACAACACATCAATCATGTACAAATAATTGAACACATCTCAAAAGGAAAAGTATAAACTCAAAAGGAGCTTAAGTTATAGGGTGAACTAATCACATTTAGTAGTTTGTTATTCTCTAAGTGTTGGCTATCTCCATGAGTTACATAATTATGTTCTACTTACTTTAATGTGGCACAAAAATTATACCAGGGATAGATTCACACATTACATATTATTAATCTCACAAGATTAAACATCCATTTACCACTAGGGTTTCCTTTTTATTTATCTTATTAAACAAATAAATTATCACATAAACTAACCGATAGCCTAGGCATAAAATTAGAATGCACAAACAGTGAATGATCCTAATTTATTTAAACAGAGAATAACTCTATGAACATTTTGCAATTTGAATCACTCAATTTGGAGTTCATATGCAAAAGATATGAAATAAACAAGTTTTGAAGTTTAAAATACAAAATTAGGCCTAAATATGTGATTAAACAAAAGTCCAGGGTTCAATCTGCAAGATTACAGGGGCCTGCGTACGAAAACCAGGGACGGCAGGTTGTTTTCAAACAAACCGAAGGTCTCTTTAACAATTTTACCATGCAAAGGGGTATCGGGCTCTCTTGCCCATCGGATCTCAGATCAACGGCCGAGAACATATCTGAGCGCGAGCGCGCGGGCGCGGGCGCGCGACGAGCGCTGACAGGTGGGCTGGAGGCATCAGCGACCTGAGGTAGGACTGACAGACCAGGCCCAGCGGTAGGGGCGCGAGTGAGGGGGAGATCTGAGCGGCCAGATCTACAATGGGCGGCTGAGATTAGATCGGTCCTAATTAAACCTAAACCGTTATATCTCGGATGGACGTCCGGGATCCAACGGCTAGCGTGGTCAGGGCGGCCGGTCTTAAGTGCGGCGGCGCCACTCGTCTCCGCGATGAGGTCTCGCCGGAGGTGAGGGCACGACCACGGCAAAGCTCTAGGGGATTGGGAAAAGACTCGAGCACAGTTAGGGTGACACGGTGAACTCAACCGTGGGCACAACGATGGCGTGGGGGCACCAGAGGATGCAAAACGCGGAGGAGTGGCCCAACGGCGGCGCGGATTTGCTCCGACGAGCAATCACGCGAAGACTAGGGCAACAAACGGAGAAATAGGGGCACATGGAGGTTGCTCACCTCAATATGAAACTCTGGAGCACCGGGGCAACGTCGGGGATGCAAGGATGCCTTGGGTCGACGGCGACAGGATTCGGCTTTACGGGGAGAATGCTGGTGAGCGCGGACCGGGCGAAATAGAGGGGCTGGGGGCAAACCGAGAGGTGTCTCGCGTTGCTGGCGAAGGGGTGGAGCTCACCGAGGCAACGGACGTGGCGGACGCTCGACGACGGCCAGAGAATAGCAGCGAACCTTCAGCGGAGTTCCATGGGCGCATGCGCAGAGCGAGAGAGAGAGAGAGAGAGAGAGAGAGAGAGAGAGAGTGTGAGGGAGTTCAGCTGAAGGTGCAACTGTGCGAGGGGAGTGAGTGAGTGGGTGTGGGCTGTAGAAAAGGGCTCGGGCGCGAGGGTCGTGGCTGGAAAACGCGTGGTCGTGGGTGCGTCCACGACGGAGAGCGCGGGCGGGAGGTTAGGGAAGAGGGGAGTGGTCGACAGGCGGGGTCCGCGGACCGGCGAGGGTGAGCGGCAAACGAGCGCTCAACATTGACGGGAATGTCCCACCGAGCAGCGAGCGAGAGTGGCCACGAGCGCGGACGGGTCGGCGCCGATAGGTCGGGACCACCGGGCAGTGGGAGGGAGAGAGAGCGCGCGTGCGCGGACGCGGGCGGTCGCTAGCAGGTGGGGTCCACCTGTCAGGCGACGCAAGCGCGCGCACGCGGCGTGGCTGGGCTTAATTGAGTTTTTCTTTTTCTAGGGATTTTTTAAATGCTTTTCTTTTTATTTTCTCTAAGGTTTTCAATTCAAATTCAAACCAACTCAAACATGTGCATCATTTTAATGAATATTTTAAGCTCAGCATGATGCAAAAAATCATGACTCACATAAGTTTTGACAAAATAAATATTAAATCCCTCACTTAATTAACCTAATTCTACTCAAAAGGAAGAGAGATAGAGAGAGAGGCAAAGGGTAACACCTGAATTTGGTAGGCATTTAGAGAAGAAATTTTATACCCCTAAATTCAGTGTGTTACAGAACAAGTTGTTTGGACTATAATTTTCTTGTGTTTGTGGCTAACTTTAGGGATATATTATGGTAGTTGGTAGGTGATGATGGCCCTGTCCACCCTATGTATTCTACCATGTTGTGTTCGTGCTAGCTCTTAAATCTTAGAGTCGAATTGTGAATTATTTCTACTAGCCCTTCTCATCCCTTTTTGTTGGTGTTTGGATTGAATCATAAGTGTTATCAAATTATACATTGCTATTTCTTGGTTTAGTTATACTGCCATAGTCTTTTATAGAGTTATATTTAGTAGTAGAAGTAACTTGAGCACTAGTACACAGAAGCTCTATAGTGGCGGTTCTAAACCTATTTACACAGGCGTTTTTCAGTACCGCCAGTGCTAGGGGTCAGTGGAAATCAGCATTTCCACTGGCGGTTATTTTGGAACCGCCAGTGAAAAATTTGGTGCTACTCGGCACCATCGATATCACTAGAAAAAAAAATACATCAAAGAGATACACTTCCCAATAGTACTCGAAGATAGTTCATTGACTTGACACTCTCCAAGAGGTTCATACAAAATACATGGCTGACAAGGAAGGAAGGTAACAATGGAAGTGCTGGTCAGTGGAAACCCAAGATGACACATCGTTCTGATGTGGGCAGTAGTGGCAGTTCTAACAAAGGCAAGCTCACTTCCAAAGGAACTCCGAGGAGGAAAGGGAGGTGCAGAAATTGTGGCGATGCTAGCCGAGACTGTAAGCGTCCAAAGAAGGATGAAAAAGAACATAAACCACCAGAGGCAAATATAGCTGTGGGCGGCACTGAACATGCAGCTCTTTTGTTCGCCCAAGTGGAGCAGGCTTCAGGTGGATCTACACTAACATACATTTGAACACATATGAAGTGTTCATGCAAACTGTCTATAATAACAAAATATAAAGGAACTAATAGCAATTACGATCTGCATATTAATACATTATGATCTACATACACTATTTGCATAGAATTATTTACATTACTCAAGTCTAAAAAACAATTCAGTAGCGCAAGAAACACAAATTGACAAGAACTGCTGTACATTTGTAAGTCAAGAACCATAAACGATGAGTATGTCGTAGATTTGTAAGTCAAGAACTGCTGCTAAGTTCACTAATAAGGAGATTAATTTATAATAACAATAGCTTGTGGATGAGTATGTCGTAGATTTGATAAAAAAAGTAAAGGATGCTACACCACCGACACGGCTACACCAGGCACCAGCTACATGCCTAAACAATAAGAACTGTTGTACAAATTGATAAGAATTTTTCCTTGATGCTGGCCGACTGTAGCATGGCTCTCTCCCTCTCTCACCTACACGGCTACACCAAGCACCAGGCATCAAGAAGGGGTCGGAGAGCTGCTGGCCATGGAGCCTGATCCTGATGTGTCTGCTGGTCACGAGCCTGTGGGGGAAGAGCTCGCCGCGCCGGGCTCACCGCGTGGAAGAGAGCAGAGGGGATCAGAGGGAAAGCAGAAGGGAAGAAGAGAGCAGAGAGGAAAGGAACTCACCGCGCCTCTCCCTCCTCTCTCTCTCTCTCACCCTCCTCTCCCTCCCTCTATCTCTCTCCCTCTCCCTCTCCCTCCTCTCTCTTCCCTCTCCCTCTCCTTCCTCTCTCTTCCTCCCTCTCGGCGGCGGCGGCGCGTGCGCCCTCCTCTCTCTTCCCTCTCCCTCTCCCTCCTCTCTCTTCCCTCTCCCTCTCCTTCCTCTCTCTTCCTCCCTCTCGGCGGCGGCGCGTGCCCTAGGGTTTACTAAACGCGGCGGCGGCGGCTGCCGGCGCGGTAGACACGGCGGTGGTACGGCAGATTAGGGGAAGAGAAAGAAACCTGGAGACGGCGGTGCGGGGGCGGGAATGGCGGCGTGGGGACGGGCGCGGGGACGATCACCGGCGAAAACCTCGGGGTCGAAATCCAGCAGCCTGACGACGTCGTCTTGAAGTGAACTGGCGCCAGGGACTTGTAAATTTTTCGGCTCCCGCGCGCCACCCTTTATATAGGCGCCATTTCTACTGGCGGTTGACAATGAAAACCGCCAGTAGAAATCATTTCTACTGGCGGTTGTCATAGAGAACCGCCAGTAGAAATGCCATCCACAGTCTGTGGATGGCATTTCTACTGGCGGTTCTCTATGACAACCGCCAGTAGAAATGATTTCTACTAGCGGTTTTCATTGTCAACCGCCAGTAGAAATGTTTTTAGTATATTATTTTTTATTGTATATTCATACATTAAGTATATAAATTTTTGTACATATTAAATATATAAATATATATATTTAGTATACATAATATATATTTATATATTACTTCTCTCTCTCTCCCCTCTCTCTCTCCTCTCTCTCCTCTCTCTCCCCTCTCCCTCCTCTCTCTCCCCTCTCCCTCCTCTCTCTTCCCTCTCTCTCCCTCCTCTATCTCTCCCTCTCTCTCTCCTCTCTCTCCTCTCCCTAGCTCCTCTCTCTCTCTATCCTCTCTCTCCTCTCTCTCCTCTCCCTAGCTCCTCTCTCTCCCCTCTCCCTCTCTCTCTCCTCTCTCTCTCTCTATCCTCTCTCTCTCTCCTCTCTCTCTCTCCTCTCTCTCCTCTCTCTCTCTCCTCTCTCTCTCCTCTTTCCCTCCTCTCTCTTCCCTCTCTCTCCCTCCTCTGTCACTAGAATGCCCGTTCTTGTAGTGTTTAAATACTACGTCGTCTCCTGGCTTCGCGTCTCTCATCACCATTGGTGTGAAGTTCTTTCACAAGTATCAGATCTGGTAAACATCTTTCCAAGTTCTTTTACAACATGTTCTTTGAAGATGCTTGTTTCTTACTGCCTGATATGCATATATTAGTCGAATAGTCCTCCCTGCTTTTATTTTACCTCGTTCTAGGTGATAAACCATGACAGCGGCACTCCAAAGAAAGCTAAGGTGGTGGTGGAGGATGAGGAAGAGGCGGGGTTGGAGGATGAGGAAGAGGCGACTGTGACACTATCCATGTGCAAAGTGCAAAGTGCTGCATCCGCACAGACGGTAAGTGCTGGACCTGCTCCGAGCGCATTGGCAACAATAGCTCTCTCTCCCTCTCCCTCTCCCTCTCCTCTCTAGAAAGTCGTGTAAAATTACATGCTTCGGTTTGTCGCTAACAATAATCAATTACATGACATGTCCTAACAATAATCAATTACATGACAACTATATAATCTAGGGAGCTATTGTTCTGCCTTGTCCATCGTGGCGTACCCAGGGCATCGAATTGCGTGGGATGCTTCGCTCAACGTTCCTTATCTTGGTTGGATGGTCTATGAAAAGAGACATGTCATTGAACTGGTTAAAATCCTCTAAATCAGATACACCATCAACTCCTATAGCTTGTTGTTTTCCAGGAAAAACTACATGCTTCGGTTTGTCGGTGCTTTTCTTCTCATTGTTAGAAATGATCTGTTCAGCATAGAAGACCTGTGCAGCACGATTAGCAAGGATCCATGGGTCATCTTTGTAACCTACCTTACTTAGATCAAGAACTCTGACCCCATAGTTGTCTACCGTGACATGTTTGTCTTCAACCCATTGACATCGGAAAACCGAGATCTGAAATGTACCATAGTCTAGTTCCCATATGTCCTCAATAAAGCCAAAATATGTAATAATCTCACCAGTTTCATCATCTATGGCTTCGCATCGAACACCACTGTTTTGTGACATGCTCTTTTTGTCCTTGGACTTGGTACAAAATATGAATCCACTAATGTCATAGGTTTGCCATGTTGTGACCTAGCGTGATGGTCTAGATGCCAAGCCCTTGATGGTTTGTTCTTCTATTGTTTCTCCACGTGGAATGTCCTTCACCATTAGCCATGTGTTGAACCGCTGCTTATGTTGCTTCATTACCCAATCATCCGTATGCCCAGGATTTTGCTCGCGAAGCTCATTGATGTGTTGTTGGATAAATGGCTCCATTATCGTTAGCTGATGTAGGATGCTCTGATGTGCCTCAAGTACTATATCGTAATCCGGTGGGATGAAAGATTTCCGTCCCATCCTCCCGCTTCCATACAGTCTACCCTCGTGTCGTGACGGAGGCAGACCTATTGCAACCTGGTCTTTTAGGATACTATTGCAGAATGGACCTCCGGACTCAATGGCCTCTTCGGTACAGTACCCCTCTATCATGGATGCCTCGGGACGAGCACGGGTTGATACATAGCCATTCAGTATTGACATGAAACGCTCATACGTCCACATTTCATGCAAGTACATAGGACCCAATGCTTCTATTTGTGGCACCAAGTGCACCACAAGGTGCACCATAATATCAAAGAACGATGGAGGGAAACACATCTCAAACTGTGATATTGTCTCCACTGCGAATTCCTGAAGAGATGCCAACTCATCACGGCCAATTACCTTTTGTGAAATCCTGTTGAAAAAGTAGCACAACCGTGTGATTGCCATCTTTAAAAACAAAGGATTTATAGCCCTGATGGCAATAGGTAGGAATGTAGTCAGCATGACATGGCAATCATGTGAGTTGTAGTTGGTGATTGTCAGGTCTTTCATTGACACAATACTCCGTATGCTAGAGCAGAATCCGGATGGGACTTTCAAATTCTTGAGCCAAACACACATCGCATGTTTCTCATCTACATTGAGATTGTAGCTTGCTGCTGGGAGATGGTACTTCCCATTTTCTTGAAGAACGGGATGTAGTTCCTTTTTTATGCCTAAATCTACCAAGTCCATGCGTGAATTGAGCCCTTCTTTTGTTTTGCCCTTTATGTCTAGCAAGGTGCCCATTATGCTTTCAAACACGTTCTTCTGAACGTGCATACCATCGATCGCATGCCGCACATCTAACTCTTTCCAGTAAGGCAAGTACTCGAAGAAAATAGACTTCTTCTTGAATATAGCCCCCGAAGCTGGTTTGACATCCTTCCTTGTTTTTCCGTCTTTCGTCTTCTTCCCGAAAACAAACTTGATATTCCTGACTATTTCAAAAACTCTATGACCTCTATTATTACCCGATGGAGCAGTAGAATGTAGTTCACCATTATTGTCGAAGTACTTATCCATCTTTCGCATGCGGTACCTGTGTCCTTCCAATAAAAAGCGTCTGTGCCTCATGTAAACTATCTTCCTAGATGCAGCAAGGGATACGTAAGCAGTTCCATCAATGCATACTGTGCAACCAACCTTTCCCTTAAACTGGCCTGATAATGTGAAGAGAGCAGGGTAATCGTTGATCGTAACAAAAAGAATTGCTCTCAGCGTGAATGAACCTTTACGATACTCATCCAACATTTGAACACCCGTTTCCCACAATATTTTCATATCCTCCATTAAGGGCTCCAAAAATACATCCATGTCAACTCCAGGTTGTGTAGGTCCAGAAATAAGGATGGTTAGCAAAATGTACTTTCGTTTCTGCATCAACCATGGAGGAAGGTTGTATATGGTGAGGATCACCGGCCATGTGCTATGCTTGCTGCTCCTCTCAGCAAATGGGTTCATTCCATCAGTACTCAGTGCGAACCTAACATTTCTCGGTTCATCGGCAAAGTCTCGGTGGTTGTCATTGAAATCTTGCCACTGCTTCCCATCGGCTGGATGTCGAAGCTTCCCATCGTTTTTGTGCTCATCAGAAGCATGCCAGCTCATAAGTCTGGCATCCTCAGGATTAGCGAACAAACACCTCAATCGATCGATGACGGGGAGGTACCACACCACCAAAGCAGGAATCTTTTTGAGCGCATAATAGTCTACTTCTTCTTTTTCTTTGCTCGTGGATTTTGAAGTCTTTTTTTGGGCTTTCTTTCGCTTCTTCCCTTTAGACACGGATGCAACACACTCTTCGTCCTCTCGATAGTCTTTATTCGTCTTGTACCTACTTGCACCGCACTTTGGGCAGCTCTCCAAGTCTTTATAATCATCACCTCGATAAAGGATACAGTGATTTCTACACGCGTGGATCTTCTCCACACCCATAGTGAGCGGACTGATTAGTTTCTTTGCATAGTACGTGTTAGCAGGCACATTGTTCTCCTTTGGAAGCATGTCTGCGATAATACTCAAGAACGCATCGAAGCCAGCATCAGACACACCATATTTAGCTTTTAACATCAACAGCTTTAGCACAGACCGGAGCGTCGTGAACTCTTTGGTACAACCCTTAGACTCGTCGTACAAAGGCTCTTCTGCTGCCTTCTTCAGGGACTCCATACCTTTCATTAAGAACATCGATTGATCTGTATGACGACGCAACATTGCCTCTAGCAACTCTGCATCTTCCTCATCCATAACACTTGGCAGAACATGAGGTCTATCATGTTCATTTCCTCCAGCGTAACCATGATCAGTAACATTTTGCACTACATGTTCGCTCTGTGGAAGAGGTTGGTGTGTCTCGTGAACGAACTGAAATCTGTCGTCGATGTTCTCAGGGTTTCCAGTCGTATAAGGCGAAGAGCTACCCTCTCCATGCTTTGTCCAAATTGTGTAATCCTTCATAAATCCTCGGCATACCAGATGAGATATGATTTGTTTTGTGTCATTAAATACAGCAGCATTTTTGCAGTCCATGCATGGACAATATATGTGTTTTGTCTTTGTTCTCCAAGCATGGTTCGTAGCGACATCAATAAACCTATGGACCTCAGATATGTATGATGGATCTAACCTTGATAAGTTATACATCCAGGATGTCCTCTCCATCACCACCTGTAAAAAAGTAACATAAAACACATGGTGAAACCCTATATCCAAAAATGTGGCTAAAATGTGAAACCCTCTCTCTCTCTCTCTCTCCTCTCTCTCTCTATCCTCTCTCTCCTCTCTCTCACCTCTTTAACACATGCTTCGGTTTGTCGCTAACACATGCTTCGGTTTGCAAGTCGTGTAAAATTACATGCTTCGGTTTGTCGCTAACAAAATGTAGTTAGACTACTTTATCTCTTCCAATAAAAGTAGTTAGACTACTTTATCTCTAACACATGGTGAAACCCTATATCCAAAATGTGGCTAAAATGGAGGAAAAATGAACAAAATTTGGCAAAAGAAACATAAGCCAAACTTTTTTAGCAACTAATAAACAAAAAAAATTAATACCCAAACCTATCTTTAACACATGGTGAAAGCCTAGTTTCAAAATGTAGTTAAAATTGAGCAAAAATAAACAATAACTGACAATTGAAACATAATTAAACCAACCTTCCATACAACACATTCACCATTCATAAAGCAACTAAATATGTGTTATGGATAAACTTATTTGATAACTAAACATGAAAAAGGAGAGGGAATAGACAAAAACTAACCATCTTAAGCAACCTTATTTGAGGAAATAGAGAAAATTACCTAGCTATACTCTTCTCTCTCACATGTAAAACCCTAGATCCAAAATGTGGCTAAAATTGAGCAAGAATGAACAAAAATTGACAAAGAAACATAAACCAACCTTTCTTATCCACCTTCTTCGAAGAAATGAAGAGCAAAACCTCCCTCCTTATATTTTTTTGAAATCTGGACCTCCAAAATCGCCTCCAATGGAAGCTGGCTGCGAGCATACAGTTCACTGTCGGGGGAAGAAGAGAGCTATTTATAACAGACAGTTCACTGGCGGTTGGCTTGAAAAACCGCCAGTGGAAACCAATTTCCACTGGCGGTTATCTTAACACAACCGCCAGTGGAAATAGGGTATTTCCACTGGCGGTTCGGTTACACCAACCGCCAGTGGAAATTAGTTTTCCACTGGCGGTTATGTTACACCAACCGCCAGTGGAAACATCCTATTTCCACTGGCGGTTGTGTTAAGATAACCGCCAGTGGAAATGTGTTTCCACTAGCGGTTCCAAAGCCGGGCCCGCCTCGTTTTTTTTACTGGCGCGCGATAACTGAAACCGCCAGTGATAATTTTTGGGTGCCGCAGGCTATGAGCTCTTTTCTACTAGTGGAGGTTCTTTTACTCGCTCGTCAAAAACTAGTACAAAATCCGAATTGCATTCCCAGTATAGACTTACAGCGAGCAGGATTAATTAATTGAATTGCAAGCTAAGAGCACATAGTCCTAAACAACGCGTAAATACAAATGAGGTTGAATCATAAATATCCATGCATGCACGATGAACAAGTCATCAAACAACCTTGACATCTAGCTAGCTAGGCAGAACGTTATGGAATCAATTGACTTTCCATATTCTTCCAAGTTCCAACTGACCCCATTAGTGAGCACTCAGCACTGAGGGAAGTCAGGCGGCGGTGGAGGAAGCGCCGTCTCTGGAGTTGGCCCGTCCTGCACCTCGAACGCCATTGCCAACCCTATCGGCAGATGAGCATCGAAGTGGCAATGCATGATCCACATTCCTGCAACCACGCACATAAAAAATCATGGTCACCAACGTGCACCCTGCTAGCCACAGAAATCTACTGAATTAATATCAAGTTTGCATAACCATAATCGTATATACCTGGGTTGTTGGCAACGAAGCGAATGACAGCCCATCCACCCGTCGGCACGGCAAGGGTGTTCCTCTCGAGCGGGTTGACGAGGTTGTACTGCTTCTCGGCGGTTTCCCGTCGGAAGTTGCCGAACCCCTGCGCCAGCACGAAGAAGTTGTGGCCGTGGAGGTGCATGGGGTGGCTCTCCCGCGCCACCAGCGCCGTGTCCTGCAGCACCACCTCCACCGTGGCGTTGTACGGCAGCGTCCTGACCCTGGTCGACTTGGCCGTCGCGAGGCCCATGCCGCGCGGCGGCCTGGTGTAGTCGAACTCCAGGGGCGGCGCGTCGGGGAAGTCCCGCGTGTAGACGCCCGCCGTGGCGTTCCTGTAGTGCGCCTCCAGGAGGGACATGGCGGCGGGGAGCACGAAGGAGGCGTTGTTCATGCTGCCGGCGAACACCTGCTGCCGGCTGCCGCCGCCGCCGCACCGCGTCTGCTCCGGCCTGCACGCCGCGAGACCCAGCCCGATGGTGACGAGCATGCGCGTGTCCACGGCGAGCGGCACGGCGGGGGCGCGGGCGCCCGGGCGGACGAGCGCGGCCAGGCTCGTGAAGAAGCGGTGCGCCGTCGCCGTGTCGTTGGGCGGCGGCATGGGCGCGAGCACCGGCCGCCGCCGCGGTCCCTGCTTGTTCTGCTGCTGGCCGACGTCGACGTACTCCAGGACGGCGGTGGCGGTGCTGTTCCTGAACGGGAGGCTCGGGCGCGCGCTGTTGTAGGGGGAGGCCATCATGTAGTAGCGCCGCCGCCACGACGGCGGCGCGGCGGCCGCCGTGGCCATGAGCGCGTCCACGGTCTGCCCCGGCGCCACCACCACGACGTCGGTCTCGTACGGCTCCGTGTAGCCCGCGTCGGCTCCCACGACCGTGAAGCTGTGGCCGGCGACCTTGAAGAACATGGGCGTGTTCACCGCCGCGTTGATGATCCGGAGCAGGTACGTCGAGCCGCTCCGCACCTTGAGCTTGAAGGTTCCTGGGAAATTAACTTGTTAGAGTACGTAGGCTAACGCGCTGAAATGAAAGGTGCATGACTGTTGAGATGCATGGTCGAAAGAGAGCCAGGTAGTGTACTAAGTGTAGTGTAGTGGTACTTACTGGGCCTGCGGTTGCTGCCCGAACACCTGTGCAAGTCCCCCGGCTTGCCGTTGATGGTGTAGGCGTCGGCCTGAGGCACCAGGTTGCCCGTGAGGAAGGCGTTGCGCTCCAGGTCGAACACGTTGCCGTTCCACCACTCGCCTGAATGCAATGCGATGCGAGATGCATGATCGTCGTTAATTTGTAGCAACAACAGAAACGACGTTGCTGGATACTATATGTATATATCTCGTACGTACCAAGCAGAACGATCCGCTCCTGGTCGGGTTTGGGGAAAGGGTACCCCTGGGCGCCGTTCCTGGGCTTGATGACAATGGCGCCATGGACGGTGGCACGGAGCATGGAGCTGTGCGCGTGCCACCACAGCGTGCCCTCCTGCCCCGTGGCGTTGTAGCGGTAGGTGTAACGGCTGCCGGGGCGGATGGGGCACTGCGTCACCATCTCTGGGCCGTCCGCCCACTGCGTCCCGCGCTGGAAGAGGCCGTGCCTACATACAGATGAAGTTAGTTGACACTGGTCTTGTCGTCTATGTCTTGTTGGCAGTGGCGAATCTAGCCGAAAATATGATCGGGATCATCAAGAGCAGCTTTGCTATATCATACAAATTTTTATGAACTTTAACAGTATTTTACTAAAGGATTTATAAAATTTATCGGGGTCGGCTCACCCCGATAAACCCCCTAAATTCGCCCCTGCTTGTTGGCTTCAATTCAAAGATACACGTACGTACCAGTGAATGGTGATGTTGTATGGCGAGTTGTTGATGACGTGCACCACCACCGTGTCGCCCTCGCGGACGTGGATCGTCGGCCCGGGAAGCCGGCCGTTCACGGCGGTGATGGCCCTCGCCGGCTGGCAAAGCTGGCTTATGGAAAGGTCGTTCCGCACCTGAAAATCAATTTGCATTGACACTGATCTGATGATGATGCAGAGAGAGAACCCAAAACAAAACAAAACAAAACAAAACGGCCTTAAGAAAGGGCGTGGACGATATATAATCATTTACGTACGTCGAAGGTGTGCTCCACGGTGGCGCCGAGGCCACCGCAGACGACCAGCAGCTGGGCGAGAGCAAGCAACAGCGGCCAGCGACGACGACACGAGGCCATGTCCATGAGCGCTAGCTGAGCTCGTTGCAGTTGCAGGCAATTATCCCGTAGCGCCTGATGACTAGTTTGGATGAAACAGATCGATCGATGCTCGAACCGGAGAGGTGCGCTAGCTCGTACGTGCCGGTTCAAGTATGTACCGTCGATGCGGGTGTATATATATATATACACACGCATGCACACGGAGATCATCTGCAGCTGACTTGTTCAATCACCGAAGTCAGCACCAACGAACTCAGTCCCAGCTGTTGCACTGCTACGTTGGTGCGACGCCGAAAATGGTGTCTAGCAGCAAGCCGGGACCCGGGACACAGCAGGCCGGTTCACTGGCTAGCTGCTACTCACTAGCGGCCACGAGCTAACTCAGATCGGCTCGGCAGGGGAACGCGTGAGCTTCGATCATTTCTAGGAGCGCCGGCGCCAGATCGATGGCGCTAACGAGCGTGGGACGCCGGGAAGATGACAAAGACGAACAGCGCTGGTCCAGCTACTTCGTCCATGCTTTGTCACAGTACCATTACACAAATGAAATGAAGGTACACACATGCAATGCAAGTGTCGGGAGAGCCGGGCGCCGCACAGTCCAGTGTTGTAGGCATAAAATAGTCGGTTGCCCGTGTGTTATGACGACTTACAATAATACCCACGTAAACTATTCACCAAAAAAATTTTAAATTTTTTTATTGATTGTCTCCACTCTCCGTATAATATTTTTTTATTTGGCTAACTGATGTTATTGTTTACTCTATACAATATGTCATGGTACAACGTGGCCAATGAAGTGAGCGATTAGAAGAGAGTTTACAACGATTGACTGAACGAACAGACATTATAAAATGACATAATTCCACCATACAAAGACCAAATAAGAGAAAGTTTGTGAGCTCAAATTTCTAAAATAAGTCACATGAACTCAAACTTATAAAAAAGATGGATCAAAATATGGAGTGATTGCTAAAATTAGGCATCAATAAAAACTAGATGTGCTCCTGTCGGGGACCATAATTAGGGGTACCCTCAAGGCTCCTAATTCTCAGCTGGTAACCCCCATCAGCATAAAGCTGCAAAGGCCTGATGGGTGCGATTAAGTCAGGGATCAGTCCATTCGAGGGACTCGACCACGCCTCGCCCGAGCCTAGCCTCGGACAAGAGCAGCCGACCCCGGAGGATCTCCGTCTCGCCCGAGGCCCCCCTCCAGCGGCGAACATATTTCCGACTCGCCCGAGGCCCTGTCTTCGCCAAGAAGCAACCCTGACCAAATCGCCGCACCGACCGACCAAATCGCAGGGGCATTTAATGCAAAGGTGGCCTGACACCTTTATCCTGACGCGCGCCCCTCAGCCGACAGAGCCGAAGTGACCGCCGTCACTTCGCCGCTCCACTGACCGGTCTGACAGAAAGACAGCGCCGCCTGCGCCGCTCCGACTGCGGTGCCACTTGACAGAGTGAGGCTGACAGGCGGTCAGGCCCGGCCGCAGGCACCATAGGAAACTCCGCTCCGCCCGACCTAGGGCTCGGACTCGGGCTAAGCCCCGGAAGACGGCGAACTCCGCTCCGCCCGACCCAGGGCTCGGACTCGGGCTAAGCCCCGGAAGACGGCGAACTCCGCTCCGCCCGACCCAGGGCTCCGACTCGGGCTCAGCCCCAGAAGACGACGAATTCCGCTCCGCCCGACCCAGGGCTCGGACTTGGGCTCAGCCCCAGAAGACGACGACCTCCGCCTCGCCCGACCTAGGGGCTCGGACTCGACCTCGGCCACGGAAGACGGACTCGACCTCGACCTCGGAGGAGCCTCCACATCGCCCAACCTAGGGCGCGGGCCGGACACGTCAACAGGAGGCGCCATCATTACCCTACTCCAAGCTGACTCAGGCTAAGGGAACAAGACCGGCGTCCCATCTGGCTCGCTCCGCCAGATAGGCAATAATGGCGCCCCGCACGCTCCCTGACGATGGCGGCTCTCGGCCCCCTTATGAAAGCAAGAGGACGTCAGCAAGGACTCGACAGCCCCAACAGCTGTCCCTCCGCCAGGCTCCAGCGCTCCTCCGACGGCCACGACATCACACAAACCGGGCGACAAAATCTCTCCGGCCGCCACGATGGCGTGTACTTAGGGCGCTAGCTCTCCTCCGCTAGACACGTAGCACTCTGCTACACCCCCCATTGTATACCTGGATCCTCTCCTTACGCCTATAAAAGGAAGGACCAGGGCCCTCTTAGAGAGGGTTGGCCTCGTGGGGACGAGGACGAGACAGGCGCTCGCTTGAAGCCGCTCGCTCCCTCTCCCGCGTGGACGCTTGTAACCCCCTACTGCAAGCGCACCCGACCTGGGCGCGGGACGAACACGAAGGCCGCGGGATTTCCACCTCTCTCACGCCGGTCTCCGGCCGCCTCACTTCCCCCCTTCGCGCTCGGCCTCGCGTCGACCCATCTGGGCTGGGGCACGCGGCGACATTCACTCGTCGGCCCAGGGACCCCCCCGGTCTCGAAACGCTGACAGTTGGCGCGCCAGGTAGGGACCTGTTGCGTGTTGACGAACAGCTTCCCGTCAAGCTCCAGATGGGCAGTCTCCAGCGACCTCTCCAACCCGGGACGGTGCTCCGTTTCGGGAGTCTTGAGTTCATGTCCCTCGATGGCAGCTACGACATGATACTCCTTCCACCGCCGTGCGACAGCGACAATGGCGGCCGACAGCTCGCCCGCCGGCGGCGGAATCGACGACGTCTTCCCCGCGTGGTGGAAGAACAACATTCGAGCTCACCTCGTCCTCTCCCCCGCCGACGGAGGAGGAGGCGGGGCAACCAAGGCCAAGCAGGAGGCAGCGCCTCGTCGGTTGTCGAGCGAGTCGACAGCGCCGGCGCCCCAACGGGGGCTGCGTCGGGCATCGACCTCGCGTTTGAGACGAAGACGAGCGCCGTCTCCCCGCAACACGCCGATTCCGAGCAAACGGACGACGCCAGCACGCTCGCGAAAGGCTTGCTGGACGTCACCCTCGTACCTGAGACGACGGTGCGGTCAGTCCCTGACGTGACTTCATCACCGTCCGTCGACCAAGAGGTACCGACCGATTCCCATCTCACGCCTTTCAGATTCAGCCTCGAACCGCCAAGCGACCTCGCTTTGGCGGACGCTCTCGTAGAGGCGAGTCCAAACCCTCTGGGGTATCGTGTGCGGTCACCCTGGGACCGGCTGACGGACGTCTCGACCTACGGGCCCTCTGGGTCCGAGGAAGACGACGCGCCCGGCTTCTGTTGGGATTTCTCTGGACTTGGCAACCCCAGTGCCATGCGGGACTTTATGACCGCATGCGACTACTGCCTTTCCGACTGTTCCGACGGTAGCCGCAGCCTCGGCGACGAGGACTGCGGCCCAAGCCGCGAATGTTTCCACGTCGATCTAGGGGGTCCCTCCGAAGGCAACCATCTCGGCATGCCGGAGGACGGTGATCTCCCTAGGCTGGTGCCTCGCGTTGACATCCCACGGGAGCTAGCTGTGGTCCCCGTTCCGGCGGGGGGTCACGACCCACAACTCGAGCAAATCCGCAGGGTGCAGGCCAGGCTCGGCGAGGGGACAGGAGCACTTGAGCCGATCCGCCGGGACGTCGGGCAGGAATGGGCAGGCCAGCCTCCGGCCGGAGAAATACGTCATCTACCCCAGGGCTTCCAGCACCGCATCGCCGATGATGTCAGGGTCAGGCCGCCACCCGCATCTAGTGGGGTCGGCCAGAACCTGGCTGCAGCAGCAATGCTTCTTCATGCGATGCCAGAGCCATCAACCACCGAGGGGCGGCGAATCCAGGGAGAGCTCAAGAATCTCCTGGAAGGCGCCGCGGTCCGACGGGCCGAGAGCTCCGCCTCCCGAAGGCAGGGGTACCCCTCAGAATATCATGTCGCGACTTCCCGATTCATGCGGGAAGCCTCGGTCCACACCGGGCGCACGCGCAACACAGCGCCTGCGGCCCCGGGACGCCTCGGCAACGAGCACCATCACCGCGACCGTCGGGCCCACCTCGACGAGAGGGTGCGCCGAGGCTACCACCCCAGGCGTGGAGGACGCTACGACAGCGGGGAGGATCGAAGTCCCTCGCCCGAACCACCCGGTCCGCAGGCTTTCAGCCGGGCCATACGACGGGCGCCATTCCCGACCCGGTTCTGACCCCCGGCAACTATCACAAAGTACTCGGGGGAGACGAGACCGGAGCTGTGGCTCGCGGACTACCGGCTGGCCTGCCAACTGGGTGGAACGGACGATGACAACCTCATCATCCGCAACCTCCCCCTGTTCCTCTCCGACACCGCTCGCGCCTGGTTGGAGCACCTGCCTCCGGGGTAGATCTCCAACTGGGACGACCTGGTCTAGGCCTTTGCAGGCAATTTCCAGGGCACGTACGTGCGCCCTGGAAACTCCTGGGACCTCCGAAGCTGCCGGCAGCAGCCGGGAGAGTCTCTCCGGGACTACATCCGGCGATTCTCGAAGCAGCGCACCGAGCTGCCCAACATCACCGACTCGGATGTCATCGGCGTGTTCCTCGCCGGCACCACCTGCCGCGACCTGGTGAGCAAGCTGGGTCGCAAGACCCCCACCAGGGCGAGCGAGCTGATGGACATCGCCACCAAGTTCGCCTCTGGCCAGGAGGCGGTCGAGGCTATCTTCCGGAAGGACAAGCAGCCCCAGGGCCGCCCATTGGAAGATGCCCCCGAGGCGTCAACTCAGCGCGGCGCCAAGAAGAAGGGCAAGAAGAAGTCGCAAGCGAAACGCGACGCCGCCGACGCGGACCTTGTCGCCGCCGCCGAGTACAAGAACCCTCGAAAACCTCCAGGAGGTGCCAACCTCTTCGACAAGATGCTTAAGGAGCCGTGCCCCTATCACCAGGGGTCCGTCAAGCACACCCTTGAGGAGTGCGTCATGCTTCGACGTCACTTCCATAGGGCCGGGCCACCCGCGGAGGGTGGCAGGGCCCGCGACGACGACAAGAAGGAAGACCACCAGGCAGGAGAGTTCCCCGAGGTCCGCGACGGCTTCATGATCTACGGTGGGCAAGCGGCGAACGCCTCGGCTCGGCACCGCAAGCAAGAGCGCCGGGAGGTCTGTTCGGTGAAGGTGGCGGCGCCAGTCTACCTAGACTGGTCCGACAAGCCCATCACCTTCGACCAAGCCGACCACCCCGACCATGTGCCGAGCCCGAGGAAATACCCGCTCGTCGTCGACCCCGTCGTCGGCGACGTCAGGCTCACCAAGGTCCTCATGGACGGAGGCAGCAGCCTCAACATCATCTACGCCGAGACCCTCGGGCTCCTGCGTGTCGATCTGTCCTCGGTCCGGGCAGGCGCTGCGCCTTTCCATGGGACCATTCTCGGGAAGCGCGTTCAGCCCCTCGGACAACTCGACCTTCCCGTCTGCTTCGGAACACCCTCCAACTTCTGAAGGGAGACCCTGACGTTCGAGGTGGTCGGGTTCCGAGGAACCTACCACGCGGTACTGGGAAGGCCATGCTACGCGAAGTTCATGGCCGTCCCCAACTACACCTACCTGAAGCTCAAGATGCCGGGCCCCAACGGGGTCATCACCGTCGGCCCCACGTACAAACACGCGTTCGAATGCGACGTGGAGTGCGTGGAGTACGCCGAGGCCCTCGCCGAGTCCGAGGCCCTCATCGCCGACCTGGAGAGCCTCTCTAAGGAGGTGTCAGACGTGAAGCGTCATGCCGGCAACTTCGAGCCAGCGGAGACGGTTAAGTCCGTCCCCCTCGACCCTAGCAGCGATGTCTCCAAGCAAGTCCGGATCGGCTCCGGGCTCGATCCCAAATAGGAAGCAGTGCTCGTCGACTTTCTCCGCGCGAACGCCGACGTCTTCGCGTGGAGTCCCTCGGACATGCCCGGCATACCGAGGGATGTCGCCGAGCACTCGCTGGACATCCGAGCCGGAGCCCGACCCGTCAAGCAGCCTCTGCGCCGATTCGACGAGGAGAAGCGCAGAGCCATAGGCGAGGAGATCCACAAGCTAATGGCGGCAGGGTTCATCAAAGAGGTATTCCATCCCGAATGGCTTGCCAACCCTGTGCTTGTGAGAAAGAAAGGGGGGAAATGGCGGATGTGTGTAGACTACACTGGTCTGAACAAAGCATGTCCGAAGGTTCCCTACCCTCTGCCTCACATCGATCAAATCGTGGATTCCACTGCTGGGTGCGAAACCCTGTCTTTCCTCGATGCCTACTCAGGGTATCACCAAATCAGGACGAAAGAGTTCGACCAGCTCGCGACTTCTTTCATCACACCCTTCGGCATGTACTGCTATGTCACCATGCCGTTCGGCTTGAGGAATGCGGGTGCGACGTACCAGCGGTGCATGAACCATGTGTTCGGCGAACACATTGGCCGCACGGTCGAGGCCTACGTCGATGACATCGTAGTCAAGATGAGGAAAGCCTCCGACCTCCTTTCCGACCTTGAAGTGACATTCCGATGTCTCAAGGTGAAAGGCGTCAAGCTCAATCCTGAAAAGTGTGTCTTCGGCGTGCCCCGAGGCATGCTCTTGGGGTTCATCGTCTCCGAGCGGGGCATCGAAGCCAACCCAGAGAAAATCACAGCCATCGTCAGCATGGGGCCCATCAAGGACTTGAAAGGCGTGCAGAGGGTCATGGGATGTCTTGCGGCTCTGAGCCGCTTCATCTCACGCCTCGGCAAAAGAGGTCTGGCTCTGTACCGCCTCCTAAGGAAGGCCGAGTGCTTTGCTTGGACCCCTGAGGCTGAGGAAGCCCTCGGGAACCTGAAGGCGCTTCTCACGAATGCGCCCATCTTGGTGCCCCTAGCTGCCGGAGAAGCCCTCTTGATCTACGTCGCCGCAACCACTCAGGTGGTTAGCGCCGCGATTGTGTTTGAGAGGCAAGAAGAGGGGCATGCATTGGCCGTTCAGAGGCCAGTCTACTTCATCAGCGAGTGCCGAGAGGCCTCGGGTAGAATCGCAAAGTGGGCGGTGGAAATCATGGGCGAAGCAATCTCGTTCGCCCCTCGGAAGGCCATCAAGTCCTAGGTCTTGGTGGACTTCGTGGCTGAATGGGTCGACACCTAGCTCCTAACAACTCCGATCCAACCGGAGCTCTGGACCATGTTCTTCGACGGGTCGCTGATGAAGACAAGAGCCGGCGCAGGCCTACTCTTCATCTCGCCCCTCGGGAAGCACCTACGCTACGTGCTACGCCTCCATTTCCCGGCGTCCAACAATGTGGCTGAGTACGAGGCTCTGGTCAACGGGTTGCGGATCGCCATCGAGCTAGGGGTCCGACGCCTCGACGCTCGCGGTGACTCGCAGCTCGTCATCGACCAAGTCATGAAGAACTCTCACTGCCGCGACCCGAAGATGGAGGCCTACTGCGATGAGGTTCGGCGCCTGGAAGACAAGTTCTACGGGCTCGAGCTCAACCACATCACCCGGCGCTACAACAAGACTGCGGACGAGCTGGCTAAAATAGCCTCGGGGCGAACAACGGTTCCCTCAGACGTCTTCTCCCGAGATCTGCATCAACCCTCCGTCAAGATCGACGACACGCCCGAGCCTGAGGCACCCTCGGCACAGTCCGAGGCACCCTCGGCTCGGCCCGAGGCACCCTCGGCTCGGCCCGAGGTACCCTCGGCCCCCGAGGGCGAGACGCTGCACGTCGAGGGGGAGCAATGTGGGGTCACGCCTGATCAAAACTGGCAGACCCCGTACCTACAATATCTCCACCGAGGAGAGCTACCCCTCGACCGAGCCGAAGCTCGGCGGTTGGCGCGGCGCGCCAAGTCGTTCCTCTTGCTGGGAGAAGGGAAGGAGCTCTACCACCGCAGCCCCTCAGGCATCCTCCAGCGATGCATCTCCATCGCCGAAGGTCAGGAGCTCCTGCGAGAGATACACTTGGGGGGCTTGCGGCCATCACGCAGCGCCTCGAGCCCTTGTCGGAAACGCTTTCCGGAAAGGCTTCTACGGGCCGACGGCGGTGGCCGACGCTACTAGAATTGTCCGCACCTGCGAAGGGTGTCAGTTCTACGCAAGGCAGACCCACCTGCCTGCCCAGGCTCTGCAGACCATACCCATCACCTGGCCTTTTGCTGTGTGGGGTCTGGACCTCGTCGGCCCCTTGCAGAAGGCACCCGGGGGCTACACGCACCTGTTGGCCGCCATCGACAAATTCTCCAAGTGGATCGAGGTCCGACCCCTAAACAGCATCAGGTCCGAGCAGGCGGTGACGTTCTTCACCAACATCATCCATCGTTTCGGGGTCCCGAACTCCATCATCACCGACAACGGCACCCAGTTCACCGGCAGAAAGTTCCTGGACTTCTGTGAGGATCACCACATCCGGGTGGACTGGGCCGCCGTGGCTCACCCCATGTCGAATGGGCAAGTAGAGCGTGCCAACGGCATGATTCTACAAGGACTCAAGCCTCGGATCTACAACGACCTCAACAAGTTCGGCAAGCGATGGATAAAGGAACTCCCCTCGGTGGTCTGGAGCCTGAGGACAACACCGAGCCGAGCCACGGGCTTCACGCCGTTCTTTCTAGTCTATGGGGCCGAGGCCATCTTGCCCACAGACCTGGAATACGGTTCCCCGAGGACGAGGGCCTATGCCGACCAAAGCAACCAAGCTAGTCGAGAAAACTCGCTGGACCAGCTGGAAGAGGCTCGGGACAAGGTCTTACTACACTCGGCGCGGTACCAGCAGTCCATGCGACGCTACCACGCCCGAGGGGTCCGGTCCCGAGACCTCCAGGTGGGCGACCTGGTGCTTCGGCTGCGACAAGACGCCCGAGGTCGACACAAGCTCACGCCCCCCTAGGAGGGGCCGTTCGTCATCACCAAAGTTCTGAAGCCCGGAACGTACAAGCTGGCCAACAGTCAAGGTGAGGTCTACAGCAACGCTTGGAACATCCAACAGCTACGTCGCTTCTACCCTTAAGATGTTTTCAAGTTGTTCATATACCTCGCTCCCACGCAAAGTTTAGTCATCAAGGAAGGGTCAGTCTTGCCTCGGCAAAGCTCGACCCTCCCTCGGGGGCTAAAAGGGGGGAACCCCCTCTGCATCGAAAGTTTCCTCGAAAAAAGATCTTTTCTGCCAGAATGTCTTTCGTGCTTTTCGACTACTTCGAAAGTGGATCCTAAAAACGACGGAGTACACGTAAGCAGCCAAGGCTGACCGAGCCGAGGGACTCCTACGCCTCCGGGATACGGATACCTCACTCATCACCTTCTGCGATAAGTAACTCACGTTCGGATAAGTGATTCCACGGACCGAACAAGTCTTCACGTTCGGAAGCTCTTCTGCCGGAGCGATTCTTCGAGCCTTCTCGACTGTGTCGGTGACAGAACCCCATGGACGGGTAAGAGTGCGCGTAAGCGGCAAGGCCGACCGAGCCGAGGGACTCCTACGCCTCCGGGATACGGATACCTCACTCATCACCTTCCGTGAGAAGCAACTCTCGCTCGCACAAAAAATTCTGTTACCGACAAAAAAGTCCAGATACTCGAAACAAGAGGAAAAGAGACGCATCTTTACAACACGGCGAGGGTGTGTTTTGGCCTCGGCGACCGCCGAAAACACACACTACAAGATAATCCGATCCTGCAGGCTTGGATCTTGACGGCTAAAGGGAGCAGCAGCACCCTCGGTGTCGACAACACCTTCGGCGAGGTCCGACCTAGCCTTGGACGGCGACGCGGTCCAAGGGTCTCCGCTCTGAAGGACAACGTCATCACCAAGCCCGGGCCATCGCCGCCAGGGTCTTCTCCGAGAATCCGGCTCGAGCAGGCGGTTCGGCCGGTCACCCCGGGGCCTCAGCCAACTGCCCTCCGAGGACATCAGCCCGACCCGAGGCCTCGATAGGTCAATTCCGGCGTCGGTCCCGCTAACGGACGACCCGGCCAGGCTCCGGCCGACCAGGTCTTCTTTTCGAGCCAACTCTGCCTCTGTTCGCGCTGACACCGCTACCCCTAGCCTCGGCTCATCGAAGAGCGGCCGAGGGGTTCCTCTAACTAAGCAAGGGAAGCCTCGGACAACAAGGCTGACCGAGCCGAGGGATTCCTACGCCTCCGGGATACGGATACCTCACTCGTCACCTTTACACGGGGCGACTCACGCTTGGTGAAGCGGTTCAGACAACCAACGGGCGAGTCTTAGTGCTCGAAAGAGAGGAAAAGACACGGCTCTCTGTCGAAATTACATACATGTTCAGGCCTCGACAGCCACAATGAACAAAAACACTGGCATTCAAAGTGCCATTACAAACGGAACTCCGGTTCCACCTCCGCAGGTACGAACAACCCCACTCGATGGGGGGGGCCTGCGGAGCAACGGAAGACCGACGAACGGCGCGCCGTGGCCCGCTCCGGCAGCGGCGACGACCACGACTTCTGCTCCGGGGGGCCGAACAGCGGCAGCGATGACCTCAGGGCGGATGCTGCTGCCAGGAGGCCCCCGCCCATGCCCAAACTCGTGAGGCAAGGACGGGCAGAAGGCCGTAGAGTTGGAGGTCGGTCCGTGGGCGGCCCTGGCTATCTCGTCGGCGGAAGAACCTCTTCCAGCTGCCGTGGCGGAAGCCGGCGCTGAGAACGGCTCTGAAGCCACTCGGGTCCGAGAGCCAGGCACGTGGCAGCTGCCAGCGCCACGGACGACAACCGCCCTTCCCCCCGATCATTGAGGGAAGGAGCGGGCCACCGCCCACGCAGGGGCCGACCCCGACTCGGCACACTCCCCTCCCCAGCCCTGGTGATGAAAATCCTTGAGGCTGAGGGAGGGGCAGAGGCCACGGCCCGGTTTGCTTTCCCCCGCCATCGAACTGGAGGTCACCATCTTGGGTGACCGCCGGCGGAGGGGTGCAACCGGGCTGCATGATGAAAATCCTTGAAGCCGAACGATGGCTGAAAGGTACCAACTCCCACGGAGTTGCGTTCCCCCCAACAACAAGGCGGAAAGATTGCGGGTATCCCCCATCCGGGGGCTTGGAAGGTGGAAAGGCACGATGCATAAGGGAGCGCGAAGACATGGTCGCCTTTCAAGGGGGTCACCCTCCTTTTAAAGGCGACTCTCCCTACTTGCGTCCCCAGCCGTCGTGGGCTGAGTCTTCTCCAACACGCTCCAAGGTCCTCCCCTACGGCAGTGGGGGCTGGGTCCCACACGTCATGCAAGTCGGCCCAGAGCAGAAGAAGCCAAACCGCCGTGCGCGATGCGTGCGACCGCCCAGCGGTTACAAGCGGCTCTCCACTTTTGCCCAGACCAGCGGGCGAAAGGGCGGGCAGCCATGCAGGCGGCATGCAACCACGCCAAGTGGGCGCACTTCTCCGACTCCCAACACGCCCAGCATGGAGGCCCAGGCCCACGCGTCATGCAACCGGCGCGCCGAATGCTTCGTGCATGCAACTGCACCGCCACTTGCGCCACCACCGCGCCTCCTCAACTGCGGAACCAATACCGCGACTCGAGGTGACCCAGCAGCGCCGGCCTGGCGCGACGGTCAATGCGGCCAAAAATGGGTCGGCAGTAATGGTGGTGGCAGGCGGGCAGGAGCAGCGGTCACGTCGTCAGCCAAGCTTACGTCCCATCCGGGGGCAGCGATAGAACCCTCTCTCACGGCGTGAAGACAACGCGCCCGTGTTCCGTTCCTCGAACAGCTCGCGCGCGCGCAACGGCCACCCCGCGAACCACTCGCCCTGTCGCATTAACTCCGCGGCGGGACATGCGGCGCCTCTGGCAGGAGAAGCGAGCGATGCTTCGCCTTCGCCATAATGACCGCGTCAAAAAAAGGTACGCCGCGTCGTTTGATTTCGTATCCTTTTCCTTTTTTCCTCTTTCTCTCTCTTGCAACAGGGACCGGGAAAGGGGGATACCCCGAAAGGGATCCTTCCCCGTGAAGGAACCAGGCTCCGAGCCTCCCTACTGATCAGAGGTTCGAAGGCTGGCCCCTCGGAAGGGTTCAACAGCCGCCTCAGAGCACGTCGGCTCCACACCCACTACTGGTCAGAGGTTCAAAGGCCGGCCCCTCGGAAGGGTTCAACGACCGCCTCAGGCTACTCGGGCTCCGCGCCCACTACTGATCAGGGGTTCGAAGGCTGGCCCCCGAAGGGTTCACAGCCGCCTCAGACACAGAGCGAGGGATGACCATGGGTACGTTCGATACATAACCAAGGCTCGGGTTGCGCTCCCGAGGTACCCTAGGACATTTTCGAGACCAGCGGGAACGATCTTGTAACGGAATCCCATCAGAGGGAGGCATCGAGCCCTCGGATCCCGTCGCCAGGGGACCGGGTCCGGCAGATCACCCGCAGGTACTTTTGGGTGCGCCTCTGGGTCTCTAGCCGACCCCTAACGAATGGGGCACGGACGTCCGCTCGGATCACCCGCCTGCAGCTCACCGGAGACACCATGTTCGGCGCCCACCGAGGGCAACATGGCGCTCTCCCCCCTCCTCTTTGCGGAAAGGCGACGCAGGGGTGTATGTAAAAAAGTCGAGTCTGTCCCTGATCGCCCTCTCGCCCTATGCAGAGGCTCGGAGGCTGCTCTCGCGAACCCGGCTCCGGCCAAACCGTTGACAGCGTCAACATACCAGCCCGAGAACTTGGGACCCGACCGTACACCTGGGCTACGGCCAGCTCGCATGAGGGAACGACCAGACCAGCCGAAGCATTGCGCGAGGCATTAAGACCTCGGAGGAGTCAAACCACTCCTCCGAGGCCTCGGGGGCTACACCCGGCGGGTGCGCTCGCGCGCACCCACCGGAACAAAATGCAACCGAGAAAGGCTGGTCCCCCTTGCAAAAAAGTGCGACGAAAGCCTCCAAGCGAGTGCTAACACTCCCTTCGAGGCTCGGGGGGCTACTGTCGGGGACCATAATTAGGGGTACCCTCAAGGCTCCTAATTCTCAGCTGGTAACCCCCATCAGCATAAAGCTGCAAAGGCCTGATGGGTGCGATTAAGTCAGGGATCAGTCCATTCGAGGGACTCGACCACACCTCGCCCGAGCCTAGCCTCGGACAAGGGCAGCCGACCCCGGAGGATCTCCGCCTCGCCCGAGGCCCCCTCCAGCGGCGAACATATTTCCGACTCGCCCGAGGCCCTGTCTTCGCCAAGAAGCAACCCTGACCAAATCGCCGCACCGACTGACCAAATCGCAGGAGCATTTAATGCAAAGGTGGCCTGACACCTTTATCCTGACGCGCGCCCCTCGGCCGACAGAGCCGAAGTGACCGCCGTCACTTTGCCGCTCCACTAACCGGTCTGACTGAAAGACAACGCCGCCTACGCCGCTCCGACTGCGGTGCCACTTGACAGAGTGAGGCTGACAGGCGGTCAGGCCCGACCGCAGGCACCATAGGAAACTCCGCTCCGCCCGACCTAGGGCTCGGACTCGGGCTAAGCCCCGGAAGACGGCGAACTCCGCTCCGCCCGACCGAGGGCTCGGACTCGGGCTAAGCCCCAGAAGACGGCGAACTCCGCTCCGCCCGACCCAGGGCTCGGACTCGGGCTAAGCCCCGGAAGACGGCGAACTCCGCTCCGCCCGACCCAGGGCTCGGACTCGGGCTAAGCCCCGGAAGACGGCGAACTCCGCTCCGCCCGACCCAGGGCTCGGACTTGGGCTCAGCCCCAGAAGACGACGAATTCCGCTCCGCCCGACCCAGGGCTCGGACTTGGGCTCAGCCCCAGAAGACGACGACCTCCGCCTCGCCCGACATAGGGGCTCGGACTCGACCTCGGCCACGGAAGACGGACTCGACCTCGACCTCAGAGGAGCCTCCACATCGCCCAACCTAGGGCGCGGGCCGGACACATCAACGGGAGGCGCCATCATTACCCTACTCCAAGCTGACTCAGGCTACGGGGAACAAGACCGGTGTCCCATCTGGCTTGCTCCGCCAGATAGGCAATAATGGCGCCCCGCACGCTCCCTGACGATGGCGGCTCTCGGCCCCCTTACGAAAGCAAGAGGACGTCAGCAAGGACTCGATGGCCCCGACAGCTATCCCTCCGCCAGGCTCTAGCGCTCCTCCGACGGCCACGACATCACACAAACCGGGCGCCAAAATCTCTCCGGCCGCCACGATGGCGTGTACTTAGGGCGCTAGCTCTCCTCCGCTAGACACGTAGCACTCTGCTACACCCCCCATTGTATACCTGGATCCTCTCCTTACGCCTATAAAAGGAAGGACCAGGGCCCTCTTAGAGAGGGTTGGCCGCGCGGGGACGAGGACGAGACAGGCGCTCGCTTGAAGCCGCTCGCTCCCTCTCCCGCGTGGACGCTTGTAACCCCCTACTGCAAGCGCACCCGACCTGGGCGCGGGACGAACACGAAGGCCGCGGGATTTCCACCTCTCTCACGCCGGTCTCCGGCCGCCTCATTTCCCCACTTCGCGCTCGGCCTCGCGTCGACCCATCTGGGCTGGGGCACGCGGCGACATTCACTCGTCGGCCCAGGGACCCCCCGGTCTCGAAACGCCGACAGCTCCATATAAATTATGCTACTTCGTAGCAATTACTAACGTTTAAAACCAACAAATAACCTTTCATTTTACTGTTAGTATGACAAATCATTTTTGCTCCATCCAATTTAGCAACCTCAAACACCATGGAGCCCATTGCGCCAATGTGGTCTCAGAAACGACCTAATGCTTGCAAGAGCCAAGAACGTCATGACATGCTTGGGTTGTAGCCTCGACCCGTAGTGCTGGCCCGACCTGACACGATTATATATTTTTTATTTTAAAAAACATATATACATATATACAATTTATATTCAATATTAAAAACATATAAGCATGATGTTCTACTGGTTAGACAGCTTAATCCAGTGTCTTTCGTCCTTCTTTCATCAGGGCATGGGTTCAAACCCCGCCTCCTACACCGTGACGTGTATGGGCCAGAGTTGTGGCCCGCGGGCGTCTGGCCCATGCCGGCCCGCCGTTTGGCCATATATAGCCGTGCAACGGATTAATTTGAAAAAACTGTGAGGGGTTATTTCTAAAAAGATGATGCGGGATGACCGTTCAAACTGGTGCTTTAAGTATAATTAGTCGGTTGCCCGTGCGTTGCGACGACTTACAAAAATATCTATGTAAACTATCCACCAAAAAATTCAAGATTTTTTATTGATTGTCTTCGCTCTCCGTATAATATTTTTTTGATTTGGCTAACTGAAGTTATTGTTTACTCCATCCAATATGTCCTAGTACAACACGTCCAATGAAGTGAGCGATTAGAAGAGAGTTCACAACGACTGACTGAACGAACAGAGATTATAAAATGACATAATTCCACCATACAGAGACCAAATAAAAAGAAAGTTTGTGAGCTCAAGTTTCTAAAATAAGTCACATGAACTCAAACTTATAAAAAAAGATAGATCAAAATATGGAGTGGTTGCTAAAGTCGGGCATCAATAAAAACTGGATGCGCTTCATATAAATTATGCTAATTCGTAGCAATTACTAACGTTTAAAACCAACAAATAACCTTTTATTTTACTGTTAGTGTGACAAATCATTGTTGCTCCATCCAATTCAACAACCTCAAACATCATTGAGTCCATTGCGCCAATATGGTCTCAGAAACGACCTAATGCTTGCAAGAGCCAAGAACGTCGTGACGTGCTTGGGCCGTAGCCTCGGCCCGTAGTGCTGGCCCGGCCTGACACGGTTATATATTTTTTTATTTAAAAAAACGTATATACATATATACAATTTATATTCAATATTAAAAACATATGAGCATGATGTTCTACCGGTTAGACAACTTAATCCAGTGTCTTTCGTCCTTCTTCCATCAGGGTATGGGTTCAAACCCCACCTCCTACATCGTGACGTGTATGGGCCAGAGTTGTGGCCCGCGGGCGTCTAGCCCATGCCGGCCCACCATTTGGCCATATATAGTCGTGCGACGGATTAATTTGAAATAACTGTGAGGGGTTATTTGTAAAAAGATGATGCGGGACGACGGTTGAAATTGGTGCTTTAAGTATAACTAGTCGGTTGTCCGTGCGTTGCGACGACTTACAACAATACCTATGTAAACTATCCATCAAAAAAATTCAAGATTTTTTTATTGATTGTCTCCGCTCTCCGTATAATATTTTTTTGATTTGGCTAACTGAAGTTATTGTTTACTCTATCCAATATGTCTTGGTACAACACGTCCAATGAAGTGAGCGATTAGAAGAGTGTTCACAACGACTGACTGAACGAACAGAAATTATAAAATGACATAATTCTATCATACAGATACCAAATAAAAAGAAAGTTTGTGAGCTCAAGTTTCTAAAATAAGTCACATGAACTCAAACTTATAAAAAAAGATAGATCAAAATATGGAGTGATTGCTAAAGTCAGGCATTAATAAAAACTGGATGTGCTTTATATAAATTATGCTACTTCGTAGCAATTACTAACGTTTAAAACCAACAAATAACCTTTCATTTTATTGTTAGTGTGACAAATCATTGTTGCTCCATCCAATTCAAAACCTCAAACATCATTGAGTCCATTGCGCCAATGTGGTCTCAGAAACGACCTAATGCTTGCAAAAGCCAAGAATGTCGTGTCGTGCTTGGGCTGTAGCCTCGGCCCGTAGTGCTTGCCCGGCCCAACACGATTATATTTGTTTTTTTACAAAACAAACATATATACATATATACAATTTATATTCAATATTAAAAAACATTTGAGCATGATGTTCTACTGGTTAGACATTTTTACTCAGTGTCTCCCGCCCTTCTTCCATCAAGGCATGGGTTAGAACCCCACCTCCTGCATCGTTTTTTAACATTTTACGCTGATTTAATCAAATGGGCCGACGAGCTAACGGGCTGGCCCGACACAGTCAGCAGGTCGGCATGACGTGCCTGGGCCTGAGTTGTGGCCCGCGGGCGTCTGGCTCGTGCCGGGCCGCCGTTTGGCCATCTATACGTGTGCATCGAGTTAATTTAAAATAACTGTGAGGGGTTATTTATAAATAAATAACGTGGGACAACCGTTGAAACTGGTGCTTTAAATATAATATAGATATAGATTAGTTTACTCCTGATACGTACTAGGCTTGTTAATACGTACATATTGTTAATGCCTCAACTTTGCTTTTATATAAAGTAGGTGCTACATTTTTAAAAAAATGGATGACCGACCTCTTATTGCTTTAGAGCTAGTTTGGAAACTCAAATCCTTTCGAGATTGAAAAAAATTAGTTCATTTTTATCTTAATCCCCTCCAATCCCGAAAGGGGTTTAAGGTTCCCAAAGTAGTCCTTAGTGTTGTCAAATGCATTCGTCGAGGGAGATATTATTGTGAACGCACGCGGAGACGATGTGTCCATGTGTGTCGGCGTTTCGAGACCGGGGGGTCCCTAAGCCAACGAGTGAGTGTGCCGCGTGCCCCAGCCCAGATGGGTCGAGCGCGTGGGCGAGCGCGAAGGGGGGAAGCGAGGTGGCCGGAGACGGGCGTGAGAGAGGTGGAAATCCCGCGGCCTTCGAGTTCGTCCCGCGCCCAGGTCGGGTGCGCTTGCAGTAGGGGGTTACAAGCGTCCACGCGGGTGAGGGAAGCGAGCGGCCCCAAGAGAGCGCCTGCCCCGTCCTCGTCCCCGCGCGGCCAACCTTCTCTAAGAAGGCCCTGGTCCTTCCTTTTATAGGCGTAAGGAGAGGATCCAGGTGTACAATGGGGGTGTAGCAGAGTGCTACGTGTCTAGCGGGGGAGAGCTAGCGCCCTAAGTACATGCCAATGTGGCAGCCGGAGAGATCTTGGCACCCAGCTGGTGTGGTGTCGTGGCTGTCGGAGGAGCAACGGAGCCTGGCGGAGGGACAGCTGTCGGAGCGGTTGGGTCCTTGCTGACGTCCCCCTGCTTCCGTAAGGGAGCTGAGAGCCACCGTCGTCACGGGGCTAGCGGGGCGCCATCATTGCCTATCTGGCGGAGCTAGCCAGATGGGACACCGGTCTTGTTCTCTGCGGCCCGAGTCGGCTCGGGGTAGGGTGATGATGGCGCTTCCTGTTGACGTGGCGGGCCTGTGCCCTAGGTCGGGCGACGTGGAGGCTCCTCCGAAGCCGAGGTCGAGTCTGTCTTTCATGGCCGAGGCCGAGCCCGAGCTCCTGGGTCGGGCGAGGCGGAGGTCGTTCGGCAGAGGCCAGGGCGGAGTCCGACCCCTGGGGTCGGGCGAAGCGAAGTTCGTCGTCTTCTGGGGCCTAGCCCGAGTCCGAGCCCTGGGTCGGGCGGAGCGGAGTTCGCCGTCTTCTGGGGCCTAAGCCCGAGTCCGAGCCCTGGGTCGGGCGGAGCGGAGTTCACCGTCTTCCGGGGCCTTAGCCCGAGTCCGAGCCCTGGGTCGGGCGGAGCGGAGTTCGCCGTCTTCCGGGGCCTTAGCCCGAGTCCGAGCCCTGGGTCGGGCGGAGCGGAGTTCGCCGTCTTCCGGGGCCTTAGCCTGAGTCCGAGCCCTGGGTCGAGCGGAGCTTCCTATGGCGCCTTTGGCAAGGCCTGACTGCCTGTCAGTCTCACTCTGTCAAGTGGCACTACAGTCGGAATGGCGCAGGCGGCGCTGTCCTTCTGTCAGACCGGTCAGTGGAGCGGCGAAGTGACGGCGGTCGCTTCGGCTCTGCCGGGGGCGCGCGTCAGGATAAAGGTGTCAGGCTACCTTTGCGTTAAATGCCCCTGCGACTCGGTCGGTCGGCGCGGCGATTTAGTCAGGGTTGCTTCTTAGCGAAGGCAAGGCCTCGGGCGAGCCGGAGATGTGTCCGCCGTTAAAAGGGGGCCTCGGGCGAGACGGAAACCCCTCGGGGTCGGCTGCCCTTGCCCGAGGCTAGGCTCGGGCGAGGCGTGATCGAGTCGCTCGTATGGACTGATCCCTAACTTAATCGCACCCATCAGGCCTCTGCAGCTTTATGCTGATGGGAGTTACCAGCTGAGAATTAGGCGTCTTGAGGGTACCCCTAATTATGGTCCCCGATAGTAGCCCCCGAGCCTCGAAGGGAGTGTTAGCACTCGCTTGGAGGCTTTCGTTGCACTTTTTTGCAAGGGGACCAGCCTTTCTCGGTTGCATTTTGTTCCGGTGGGTGCGCGCGAGCGCACCCGCCGGGTGTAGCCCCCGAGGCCTCGGAGGAGTGGTTTCACTCCTTCGAGGTCTTAATGCCTTGCGTAATGCTTCGGCTGGTCTGGTGGTTCCCTCATGCGAACTGGCCGTAGCCCGTGTGCACGGTCGGGGCCCAAGTTCTCGGGCTGGTATGTTGACGCTGTCAACGGTTCGGCCGGAGCCGGGTTTGCGAGAGCAGCCCCCGAGCCTCCGCACAGGGCGAGAGGGCGATCAGGGACAGACTCGGCTTTTTTACATACGCCCCTACGTCGCCTTTCCGCAAGGAGGAGGGGGGAGAGCGCCATGTTACCCTCGATGGGCACCGAACATGGTGTCTCCGGTGAGCTGCAAGCGGGTAATCCGAGTGGACGTCCGTGCCCCGTTCGTTGGGGGTCGGCTAGGGGCCCAGAGGCACGCCCAAAAGTACCTGCGGGTGATCTGCCGGACCCGGTCCCCTGGCGACGGGGTCCGAGGGCTCGATGCCTCCCTCCGATGGGATTCCGTTACAAGATCGCTCCCGCTGGTCTCAGAAATGTCCTAGGGTACCTCGGGAGCGCAGCCTGAGCCTTGGTTATGTATCGAACGTACCCCCGGTCATCCCTCGCTCGGCGTCTGAGGCGACTGTGAACCCTTCGGGGGCTAGCCTTCGAACCCCTGATCAGTAATGGGCGCGGAGCCCGAGTAGCCTGAGGCGGTCGTGGAACCCTTCGGGGGGCCGGCCTTCGAACCTCTGACCAGTAGTGGGTGTAGGGCCCACGCGATCTGAGGCGGCTGTTGAACCCTTCGGGGGGCCAGCCTTCGAACCCCTGATCAGTAAGGAGGCTCGGAGCCTAGTTCCTTCACGGGGAAGGATCCCTTTCGGGGTATCCCCCTTTCCCTGTCCCTATCGCAAGAGATAGAGAAAGAGGAAAAAAGGAAAAAGGATACGAAACCGAACGACACGGCGTACCTTTTTTGGCGCGGTTGTTTCGGCGAAGGCGAAGCGTCGCCCGCTGCTCCTGCCAGAAGCGCCGCCTGTCCAGCCGCGGAGTTAATGCGATGGGGCGAGTAGTTGGCGGGGCTGCCGTTGCGCGTGCGCGAGCCGTTCGAGGAACGGCCGTTTCGCTTCGCGTTTTTGAATCCCGCGTCCGGTTCGGGCGGAACGTTGGAACCGTCTTCGCCTTGGTCTTTATATACCCCGGAGAGGGTCCGGTGACGGTTCTTTGCTCCGCTTCCTGCCTCTTCCTTTAGGCTTTTGCAACCCGAGAAACTTTAGCCAGAGAAGAGGAATACGCCCTTCCTGCCCCTTGCGCCGCCACCCCTTCCGTTTTGGTGATGGCTGATCGGGTGACCATAATCTCCCCGCGCGACCCATGGCCCTTTTCCACGGTGACGGCGAGCGATTTGGAGGAGCTGGTCGGCGAGGGTTTGCTTCGCCCTCTCACCGATGAGCAGCGGCCAGAATGGATTCCTCCCATGGGCGGAGTCGCTCCATCCCCACCGCCGGGGTACGTCGTGAGCTTCGTCTCCTTCCACGAGCGGGGATTCGGTGTGCCGACGAGCCGCTTTATGCGGGCCATCCTGTTCCACTATGGGGTGGAGTTGCATAACCTCACCCCCAACTCCATCTCGCAGGCCGCTATCTTCGTAGCGGTGTGAGAAGGGTATTTGGGGATCGCCCCCCATTGGGATTTGTGGACTCATCTCTTCTTCGTCGAGCTTTTTGCCTTGCCGACGGGGGAGAGGAAGGTCCGTGCAGCGGTGCGGGCCGGCGGCTGCACCCTCTTGTTGAGGCAGTCGCGGGCGTCGCAGTACATCCCTGCCGTCCTCGCGTCCTCGAACAAGGGGTGGCAGCGCCGGTGGTTCTACCTCCGGAATGACGGTGAGTTGCTCCCGCCGTTCTCCCAGCGGGTAGTCACCGCCGCCACCGACGCCTGGCGTCATGGGACCCCACACGAGAGACAGAAGAACCTCGAACCCCTTCTCCAGGCCCTGAAGGCGTTGCGGGAGGGAGGACTCACCACTGCGGGAGTGGTTGCCGCCATCCACCGTCGGAGAGTGCTTCCCTTGGCGGAGCGGCGGCTGCCGCTTTGGGAGATGACCCCGGAGGCTGACTGGGAGGGGTCACGAATGTCCCCTGATCCTCTTCCCTTCGACGCCCTCCAATGGCGGGTGTCGGCCGCGATGGGGAAGCCGGACTCCCATGCCTTCTCCTAGCTTCGGATGCGCCCCGACCAGGGGTGCGTGACTCTGGTGAGTGTTCGCTCCTTCCTTCTTCATACACCGGGTTGCTCCTGGTTCTTACGATTGGGTTTCTTTCCCCCCTTCTTTAGGAGGTGGGGTGGCACAAGCCCTCCCTGCCATGGGTCCCGGAGGACGCGGTGGACCGGGCAGCGCGGCGGGTCGCCGCGGAGGAGGAGAAGAAGAAGAAGGACGCGGAGAAGGCCCGGGCCCGTGAGCAGAGGCGGGCTCGGGACGCCTTGGAGAAGCGCCGTCGCCAGCAGGAGAGGGAAGGACTCCCAAGGGAGCCGTCGCCGGAGACACCCGACGACGATGATGACGACGATGATGAGGAGGGGGACGACATAGCCACCCGTCTCGGCCTCAGCCCCGGCTTGGGGTGTGGCTAGGAGCCGTCGAGCCAGCCCCCGAGCGGGCCGACACCGTCAGTCCCCGGAGTTGGGGCGTCGGGGTCCCGGCCCGAGGCACGGGGGCGACCCGAGAGGTCACCTGACCCCTCAGCTGGAGGAGCTGAGGTGGCTGCGGAGGGCCAGGTCAGGGCGTCTGCTCCCCAGGGGTCGCCGCTCGTACCGGCAGCGCATGGGGGTGACCCTCAAGTCATCGCGACCGTGCCCGGGCCATCTGCTCCCCGGGCGTCCAAAGCAAGGGTGGCGCCGAAGTTGCCGGCGAAGCGGACCTCGGCGGCTGTTTCGGGAGCCGGGATCCAAGAAACCTCCCCCAGGCGCGGTGGATCATGGCCCGAAGTGGGTAAGTACCTCGGAATGTCTTCGTCTTGGCTTCCCATTCATAGGTCTCGGCCGTGATTTTCCCTTTCTCTTTTTTTTTTCTTTTTTATTCAGCAAGCGAAGCCATGGCCAGACCGACCTGGCACCCCGGAAGGTCCTTAAGACGGCGTCGGTCCGGGCGGCCAGCGCCGCCCCGGGCCTTGTCGTTTAGCCGACCCTTTCGCAGGGCGTTTCACCGCAGGGGGCTCGGGCGTCGCCTGTCTCTGGGGAGCAGGTTCCCGAGGCGAGCTCTTCTGCCGAGGCAGCCATCGTGATAGGGGAGGCGGCTGGCGCCGACGTGGTCCCGAGCCCGCCTGTCGTGTCGGCTATGCTGGCGCCTGCCGCCACCGAAGTCGCCGCCGTCCCAGTCGGAGAGCGACTGGTTGCTGCCAGCGTCGGGATGGCTGATGCGTCGGTGCCCAGTGCCTCGGAAGAGGTGGGCGTGGACGCGCAATCCGTCCAGCCGGGCGGCAGCCTCGTCGCTGTGCGGCGGAGCCCCGAGGCCCGGCGCCAGTTGCTCCGATTCTGGACCCGCGAGGCCTCGGACCCTGTCTTCGTTCTCGACGATGAACAGGAGGACCAGTCCTGGGATGAGCTCCGCGAGCGTGCTGAAGCAACGGTGGGGTCGCTCCGGTCGTCGCTGGAGGTTCTCTGCAGGGACGTCCCCAAAATCCTCCAGGTAACGGTTTCAGGCATACCTTTTCCTTTCTGTGAGCGAGGCGTTCGCCGTGACGCCCTGTTTCCCTCCCCCAGGATCTGATGGATCGGAGCGCCGCCAAGTCGTCGTTCATCCGCCGCGAGGTCGATGTCTGGGGCTCGCTGCGATCCCTGAGGACCTCGCTCGCCGGGGCTACCGCGCGCCTTTCTCAGCAGGATGCCAAGATAGCGGACCTCCAGTTGCTCTGCGCTGACCTGAGAGCCGAGGCGGCAGCAGCGCGCACGGAGGCGCAACGGCAGCGGTCGGAGTTCGTCCAGGTCGTCGAGGAGCGGGACCAATCTTGGGGCCGGGCTGAGACCCTCGCGGCCGACCTAGCCGCAGCCCAAGTCGCGGCCTCGGAGCAGCGTGCCCGAGCCGGAGGTACGCCTTGGCCGTCCCTGGTTCTTGTTCTTGTCTGTTTCTTCTACTTGTGCTTGAGGTCTTTCTTCTGGTTGTTCGCAGAGCTCGAGTCCGCCCTTGACGAGTCCGCCAAGGCGCTCGTCGAGGCGCTTGCCGGAGCTGCCGAGCGGAGGGAGGCCGACCTCGCGGCCATGTCCGAGGCCGTCTCGGACGTTTATCGGATCCTTGGCCCCGGCGACATCCCTTCAGGAAGCTCCCCTCAAAGCCGCCTTCAAGCCTTGGGTGATTACGCGCGCGGCAAAGTCCGCGAGGCGCTACACCACGGCGTCAGGCGGGCCTTCTCCGTGCTCGCTTCCCATTACGTTGTGGACCTGGAACGGGTCAGTGAGGGGTATTGTCTTCCTGACGAAGATGAAGCTGCCCTAGCAGAAGTTCAGCGGCTCGACGCGGTCGCCGCGGGTCCGAGCGCGGCGCTGGCGACCACCTTTGAGGCGGAGATCCTTCCTCCTGCGCCGTCGCCGGAAGCCGAGGTGGACCTTACCGACGGCGGGGGCGGAACTGAGGGCGCGGCTCCTTCCCAAGGCGGCGCCTGATTCTTGTTGGAACAGTTTCTGTTGGATGTGCGCCTTACCGCGGCCGCCGAGGCCTGAACACTTTGTTTTTCTTGCATGAAGTCGTACTCTCCTTTCTTTCAATTTGCGCATCCGGCCTAGCTCGTCAATAATAGGGTGACTTCCCGAGTTGGGTCATTTTTCGTGGCAGGTGATGAGTGAGGTGTCCCTAACCCGGAGGCATAGGAGTTCCTCGGCTCAGTCGGCCTCGCCACTTACATGTACCCACGTTCGCTCCTCGGGACCCTGCTTCTGACATAGCCGGGAGAACGCAAAAGCCCCTTTTTGATCGAAAATTTTTGATGCGGAAAAGTACACCCAATCTCGACGCGGAGGGGTTCCCCCTTTTTAGCGAGGGCCTCGGCGTACTCCACGCACTCCACGTCGCATTCGAACGCGTGTTTGTACGTGGGGCCGACGGTGATGACCCCGTTGGGGCCCGACATCTTGAGCTTTAGGTAGGTGTAGTTGGGGACGGCCATGAACTTCGCGTAGCATGGCCTCCCCAATACCGCGTGGTAGGTTCCTCGGAACCCGACCACCTCGAACGTCAAAATCTCCCTTCGGAAGTTGGAGGGCGTTCCGAAGCAGACAGGAAGGTCGAGTCGTCCGAGGGGCTGGACGCGCTTCCCAGGAATGATCCCGTGGAAGGGCGTAGCGCCTGCTCGGACGGAGGACAGATCGACGCGCAGGAGCCTGAGGGTCTCGGCGTAGATGATGTTGAGGCAGCTGCCCCCATCCATCAGGACCTTGGTGAGCCTGACGTCGCCGATGATGGGGTCGACGACGAGCGTGTATTTCCCCGGGCTCGGCACGTGGCCGGGGTGGTCAGCTTGGTCGAAGGTGATGGGCTTGTCGGACCAGTCTAGGTAGACTGGCGCCGCCACCTTCACCGAGCAGACCTCCCAACGCTCTCGCTTGCGATGCCGAGCCGAGGCATTCGCCGCATGCCCTCCGTAGATCATGAAGCAGTCGCGGACCTCAGGGAACTCTCCTGCTCGGTGATCTTCCTTTTTGTCGTCGTCGCGGGCCCTGCCACCCTCCGCAGGTGGCCCGGCCTTGTGGAAGTAGCGCCGAAGCATGACGCACTCCTCGAGGGCGTGCTTGACGGGCCCCTGATGGTAGGGGCACGGCTCCTTGAGCATCTTGTCGAAGAGGTTAGCACCTCCGGGGGGCTTCCGAGGGTTCTTGTACTCGGCGGCGGCGACAAGGTCCGCGTCGGCGGCGTCGCGTTTCGCTTGCGACTTCTTCTTGCCTTTCTTCTTGGCGCCGCACGGAGTAGACGCCTCGGGAGCCTCTTCCGATGGGCGGCCCTGGGGCTGCTTGTCCTTTCGGAAGATGGCCTCGACCGCCTCCTGGCCAGAGGCGAACTTGGTGGTGATGTCCATCAGCTCGCTCGCCCTGGTGGGGGTCTTGCGACCCAACTTGCTCACCAGGTCGCGGCAGGTGGTGCCGGCAAGGAACGCGCCGATGACATCTGAGTCGGTGATGTTGGGCAGCTCGGTGCACTGCTTCGAGAATCGCCGGATGTTGTCCCGAAGAGACTCTCCCGGCTGTTGCCGGCAGCTTCGGAGGTCCCAGGAATTCCCGGGGCGCACGTACGTGCCCTGGAAATTGCCGGCGAAGGCTTGGACCAAATCATCCCAGTTGGAGATCTGCCCCGGAGGCAGGTGCTCCAACCAGGCGCGAGCAGTGTCGGAGAGGAACAGGGGGAGGTTGCGGATGATGAGGTTGTCATCGACCGTTCCACCCAGTTGGCAGGCCAGGCGGTAGTCTGCGAGCCACAATTCCGGCCTCGTTTCCCCCGAGTACTTCGTTATAGTAGTCGGGGGTCGGAACCGGGCCGGAAACGGCGCCCGCCGGATGGCCCGGCTGAAGGCCTGCGGACCGGGTGGCTCGGGTGAGGGACTCCGATCCTCCCCGCTGTCGTAGCGTCCCCCACTCCTGGGGTGGTAGCCTCGGCGCACCCTTTCGTCGAGGTGGGCCCGACGGTCGCGACGATGGTGCTCGTTGCCGAGGTGGCCCGGGGCCGCAGGCGCGGTGTTGCGCGTGCGCCCGGTGTAGACCGAGGCTTCCCGCATGAATCGGGAAGTCGCGGCATGAGGTTCCGAGGGGTACCCCTGCCTTCGGGAGGCAGAGCTCTCGGCTCGCCGGGCCACAGCGCCTTCCAGGAGATTCTTGAGCTCTCCCTGGATTCGTCGACCCTCGGTGGTTGATGGCTCCGGCATCGCGCGGAGGAGCATCGCTGCGGCTGCCAGGTTCTGATCGACCCCGCCAGATGCGGGTGGCGGCCTGTCCCTGACATCGTTGGCGACGCGGTGCTGGAAACCCTGGGGCAGGTGACGTATTTCTCCGGCCGGGGGTTGTCCCGCCCATACCTGCCCGACGTCCCGGCGGATCGACTCGAGCGCTCCTGCTCCCTCGTCGAGCCTGGCCTGCGCCCCGCGGACTTGCTCAAGCTGTGGGTCGTGACCCCCGCCGGAATGGGGACCACAGCTAGCTCCCGCGGGACGTCGGCGCGAGGCACCGGCCTAGGGAGATCACCGTCCTCCGGCATGCCGAGATGGTTGCCTTCGGAGGGATCCCCTAGCTCGACGTGGAAACATTCGTGGCTTGGGCCGCAGTCCTTGTCGTCAAGGCTGCGGCTGCCGTCGGAACAGTCGGAGAGGCAGTAGTCTCATGCGGTCATAAAGTCCCGCATGGCACTGGGGTTGCCAAATCCAGAGAAATCTCAACAGACGCTGGGATCGTCATCTTCCTCGGACCCGGAGGGCCCGTAGGTCGAGACGTCCATCAATCGGTCCCAAGGCGACCGCATACGAAACCCAGAGGGGTTGCACTCGCCTCAACGTGAGCGCCCGCCAAAGCGAGGTCGCTAGGCGGGTTGAGGCCGAGTCGAAATGACGTAGGATGGGAATCAGTCGGTACCTTTTGGTCGACGAGGAGCGACATAGTCACGTTGGGGACTGATTACGCCGTCGTCTTGGGTACGAGGGCGACGTCCTGCAGGCCCTCCGCGAGCGTGCTGGCGTCGTCCACTTGCTCGGGATTGGCGTGTCGCGGGGGGACGGCGCTCGCCTTCGTCTCAAACGCGATGTCGACGCCCGACGCGCCCTCCATTGGGGCGCTGGGGGCGTCGATTCGCTCGACAGCCGACGGAGCGCGGCCTCCCGCTCGGCCTTGGTTGCCCCGCCTCCTCCTCTGATGGCGGGGGAGAGGACGGGGCGAGCTCGAATGTTGTTCTTCCACCACGCGGGGAAGACGTCGTCGATTCCGCCGCCGGCGAGCGGGCTGTCGGCCGCCATTGTCGTTGTCGCGCGGCGGTGGAAGGAGTATCATGTCGTAGCTGCCGTCGAGAGACATGAACTCGAGACTCCCGAAATGGAGCACCGTCCCGGGTTGGAGAGGTCGTTTGAGACTGCCCATCTGGAGCTTGACAGGAAGCTGCTCGTCAACACGCAGCAGGCCCCTACCTGGCGCGCCAACTGTCGGCGTTTCGAGACCGGGGGGTCCCTAAGCCGACGAGTGAGTGTGCCGCGTGCCCCAGCCCAGATGGGTCGAGCGCGTGGGCGAGCACGAAGGGGGGAAGCGAGGTGGCCGGAGACGGGCGTGAGAGAGGTGGAAATCCCGCGGCCTTCGTGTTCGTCCCGCGCCCAGGTCGGGTGCGCTTGCAGTAGGGGGTTACAAGCGTCCACGCGGGTGAGGGAAGCGAGCGGCCCCAAGGGAGCGCCTGCCCCGTCCTCGTCCCCGCGCGACCAACCTTCTCTAAGAAGGCCCTGGTCCTTCCTTTTATAGGCGTAAGGAGAGGATCCAGGTGTACAATGGGGGTGTAGCAGAGTGCTACGTGTCTAGCGGGGGAGAGCTAGCGCCCTAAGTACATGCCAATGTGGCAGCCGGAGAGATCTTGGCACCCAGTTGGTGTGGTGTCGTGGCTGTCGGAGGAGCAACGGAGCCTGGCGGAGGGACAGCTGTCGGAGCGGTTGGGTCCTTGCTGACGTCCCCCTGCTTCCGTAAGGGAGCTGAGAGCCGCCGTCGTCACGGGGCTAGCGGGGCGCCATCATTGCCTATCTGGCGGAGCTAGCCAGATGGGACACCGGTCTTGTTCTCTGCGGCCCGAGTCGGCTCGGGGTAGGGTGATGATGGCGCTTCCTGTTGACGTGGCGGGCCTGTGCCCTAGGTCGGGCGACGTGGAGGCTCCTCCGAAGCCGAGGTCGAGTCTGTCTTTCATGGCCGAGGCCGAGCCCGAGCTCCTGGGTCGGGCGAGGCGGAGGTCGTTCGGCAGAGGCCAGGGCGGAGTCTGACCCCTGGGGTCGGGCGAAGCGAAGTTCGTCGTCTTCTGGGGCCTAGCCCGAGTCCGAGCCTTGGGTCGGGCGGAGCGGAGTTCGCCGTCTTCTGGGGCCTTAGCCCGAGTCCGAGCCCTAGGTCGGGCGGAGCGGAGTTCGCCGTCTTCCGGGGCCTTAGCCCGAGTCCGAGCCCTGGGTCGGGCGGAGCGGAGTTCGCCGTCTTCCGGGGCCTTAGCCCGAGTCCGAGCCCTGGGTCGAGCGGAGCTTCCTATGGCGCCTTTGGCAAGGCCTGACTGCCTGTCAATCTCACTCTGTCAAGTGGCACTGCAGTCGGAATGGCGCAGGCGGCGCTGTCCTTCTGTCAGACCGGTCAGTGGAGCGGCGAAGTGACGGCGGTCGCTTCGGCTCTGCCGGGGGCGCGCGTCAGGATAAAGGTGTCAGGCTACCTTTGCGTTAAATGCCCCTGCGACTCGGTCGGTCGGCGCGGCGATTTAGTCAGGGTTGCTTCTTAGCGAAGGCAAGGCCTCGGGCGAGCCGGAGATGTGTCCGCCGTTAAAAGGGGGCCTCGGGCGAGACGGAAACCCCTCGGGGTCGGCTGCCCTTGCCCGAGGCTAGGCTCGGGCGAGGCGTGATCGAGTCGCTCGTATGGACTGATCCCTAACTTAATCGCACCCATCAGGCCTCTGCAGCTTTATGCTGATGGGGGTTACCAGCTGAGAATTAGGCGTCTTGAGGGTACCCCTAATTATGGTCCCCGACAATGCGTGACACAAAAGTGTGATTGATTTAATATTTTTTTGGTGGAGTCATATTTCATATGTGCTTGATTACAATAATGGCTAACCGAATTTCGAGGTATTGTGTAAATGTGCAAGTGTTGGGGGATAAGATGCCGGCCCTTGGGACCCATCGGTTAGCGAGCACACCGATGAATGGTCTCTGGTAACCGGGGCCCGCTGATCAGCTGGAAGAGATAGATAATGTCTACCCTAGAAGAACCCAACCCCGTAAAACTCCGTGGCACCGAGCCTGAGGTCAGGCGTGCCGAAGGGAAACCACTCGAGTGGATCCCGTGCTTGGCCCAAGACTGACTCGCCGTAGGTGACCGGCCGCATTAACTGCATCTGGCATCGAGCTACGATGGAGGCACTGGTCCGCCTCCCACTCATGACCTACAAACCCCTCGGACCGAAGAGCACTCATGACCTACCAGCCCCTCGGACCGTGGCGCATTTATAGTCCGCGCATCCCCAGGCCAGTGACACACTAATGACCTATCAGGACTATGTCTGAGTGCGCACGCCGCTGGTAGGGCGCAACACGACGAACCACGCTAAGCCCAAGCTATGAAGGTCAGGAGTCGGCATAGCCCAAATGATGGTGCTCGGGCCCCACGCTGCTCGCGCCGTCCACCATAAAGAATATGAGATAGTCAGGCGATCGCGAGCACCCGTGTCTTTACCCCATGGTAGAACGCTCAATTTTACCATCACTCGATGGCTCCTTCCTAAAGAAGCCACCGCCGGCCGACCCCCTCGTTGGCCTATAAAATGAGGAAGCTGGCCCCCGGATACGAGAGAGTTCTTTCGTATGCACACACAAGGACGGACCCCATACGAAAAGACATCCAGAAGGACCAACGAACCGGAGGGTCTGGAAGCCGGAGCCCCACCTCTAAGCCCAGACTTAGCTAAGACTCCGCTCTGTAACCACCTCCACCACAAATAAGAGACTTGGGAGCTTCTCCTCCCTCTCTCGCCTGCTTGTAACCCCTACTATGAGATTTGATCATCACTGGTGCCGGTAGCGCAAACCGTCGATGATTAGAAGTAGGTACGTTCTGCCTAAACCATTATAAATCTTACGTCCACCGTGCATACCATCCGCAGCCCCACATGCACAATAAATTTACTTGTCGAAGCGAGGTTCGAAACACCAAAAGTTGGCACGCTAGGTATGGACATTACGCATTCCCGACGTAGTTCTTCAAGCTCCGGATGGCAAGCCACGACACCAACCAACCCCCCAAAACGACGATCCGTTTTGGGAGCCTCGACTTCTCCTTCGACGGCGAACGCGAGGTGGTCGGGGCCCAGGAAGCCCGACCTCCTCCATCAAGGAATCTCGGCACGACCGCGAGGGCCAGCGGTGGCCCCCACGTCGACTGCGCCCCCGGAACGACCGTTCGCTTCGGAAGCCTCAAATTCGTCATCAACCAGGAGGGCGATTTGGTCAGGGCGGCGCTCGCCCGACCTCCTCCGTCCGAAAGCCCTGACACCATCTGAGAGATGCTCAGCACCATCTGCCCCTGCCCCGCATGACCGGCGTGAGGGTCATAGAGCTCTCTACGTCGCACGACGCGGAAGCATCAACCTACTACAACGGGTCTAGCAGCGGCCATGGCGCATTCCCGCCTCGACTGTGCCATGCCCCGACGAAGATCGTCACCCTAGTGGTATGCGACCATCTCCTCACCTCTGATGACTTGGAGTTCATGGGGATGGCGTACAGCGGCGAGGACCTCATCCTCGATACACTCTGCACAGACTCTGTCACACCTGGTTTTGGAAGGTAAACCGAATGCAAACCATGTACATGCCAGGATCAGAACTCACGTACACAACGATTACATAAATGATTCATCATAGCACAATGCTTCGAATAATTATAAAGAGTGAGTATTAATATTACAGACTAGAGCCATTTACATAATATAACTCAAAGTGCACATAATAGAAACGTAGCCAACGTAAACAAACCCACCACAGACAGCTGACTAGGGGTGATCTCCTTGAATTGCTTGGTGGACTCTTGGGTGTGGTGGTCTTTGATCCCGTATTTCTTGACCATCTTCCTTGTCTTCATTATCTTCATCTCCCCCTTGAACAATGTCCTCCTCTTGAGGTGGCTCATCCTCTTGATCCTCATCTTTATCAATTTGAGCCTGGTCCTCATCTTGAGTTGGTGGAGATGCTTGCATGGAAGATGACAGTTGATCTTGTGCTTGTGGAGGCTATTCGGATTCCTTAGGGCACACATCCCCAATGGACATGTTCCTTAGAGCGACGCATGGAGCCTCTTTATCATCTAGTTCAACAAGATCAACTTGCTCCACTTGGGAGTGAAAGGGAAATGTGCCCTTGGGCCATTTCTAAGTATTTTGGTGATCTAGTGTCCAACACAAGTGCTTAAGTGTTAAACTATACCAAATGGTGGGCAAAGTGCAAATCAAGTGTAAAGGAAAAGACCAATTTGGAAAAGACTTGGCTAGGCAGCCAAGACTCTGCGCAGTCTGGGTGCACCGGACAGTGTCCGGTGCGCCAGGCTGGCGTCTGTCAACTGGCTGCTCTCGGGAAGCGATTAACGGCGTACAACTATAAATCACCGGACTGTCCGGTGGTGCACCGGACTGTCCGATGAGCCAATGGTCGGCCGGGCCAACGGTCGGCCGCGTAATCCGCGCGCGACGCGTGGCAGAGCCAACGGTCAGAAGGGGGCACCGGACAGTGTCCGGTGCGCCAACGGCTCTGAAACTCCAACGGTCGGCTTCGCCAAAGAAGGAAAGAAATCCGCACCGGACTGTCCGGTGCGCCAGGCGACAGAAGGCAAGAATTACCTTCCAGGAATGCTCTCAACGGCTCCTAGCTGCCTTAGGGCTATAAAAGGGACCCCTAGGCGCATGGAGGAGAACACCAAGCAACCTTTGAGCATTGTTGATCATTCACACTTCATTCTTGCACACTTGTTCGACATTCTTAGTGATTTGAGCTCTGTTCTAGTGAGAACCTTGTGATACTCTTTTGAGATCAAGTCTTGGTCTTGTGTGTGCGTATTTGCTGTGGATTTGAGTGTGTTGCTTCCCTTCCTTACTCTAGTGCTTCATTGTGATTCTTATTGTAAGGGCGAGAGACTCCAAGTTGTGGAGATTCCTCGCAAACGGGAAAGAGTAAAGTAAAGAAGATCACCGTGGTATTCAAGTTGATCATTGGATCACTTGAGAGGAGTTGAGTGCAACTCTCGTCCGTTGGGACGCCACAACGTGGAGTAGGCAAGTTTTGTACTTGGCCGAACCACGGGATAAATCCTCGTGTCTCTTGTGCTTGTCCTTATTGTGTCTATTGTGCTTCACAAGAGCTCTCCTCTCTACTCACTTGATTTCATTGTTCTAACTCTTAATCAAGTTTGTGGTGATAAGTTTTAAGTTTTACAGGATCACCTATTCACCCCCCTCTAGGTGCTCTCAATTGGTATCAGAGTCGTTCTCTTCAAGAAAGGGACTAATTGCCCAAAGAGATGGATCCTAAGGGCAAGGGGATGGTGGTCAATGATAAGGAGAAGGAGTCCTTCATCAATGATCCAAAGGATGACAAGCCTACTGACTCAGGCTGGGGCCACAAAAGAAAAGACGGGAGGAAGAAGAAAACAAGGCGCATCAAGGAGATAGTCTACTACGACAGCGACAAATCTTCCTCTTCCCAAAAGGACGACGACAATGACTACGAGAAAAAGAAGATGGTTAATTCAAACTTTTCCTTTGATTATTCTCGTATTCCGCAAAGTTCCAATGCTCATTTGCTTTCCATTCCCCTCGGTAACCCCCCCCACTTTGATGGAGAGGACTACGGATTTTGGAGTCACAAAATGCGTAGCCACTTGTTCTCTCTCCATCCAAGTATATGGGAGATAGTAGAAAATGGAATGCACTTTGATAGTACGGATAGTCCCATGTTCATTAATGAGCAAATTCACAAAAATGCACAAGCTACTACTGTTCTTCTAGCTTCATTGTGCAGGGATGAATACCATAAGGTGAGCGGCTTGGATAACGCCAAGCAGATTTGGGACACCCTCAAAATCTCACATGAGGGGAACGACGTCACCATGCTCACCAAGATGGAGTTGGTGGAGGGCGAACTTGGGAGATTCACAATGATCAGGGGCGAGGAGCCAACCCAAACGTACAATCGGCTCAAGACCCTCGTCAACAAAATAAGGAGCTATGGAAGCACGCGATGGACGGACCACGACGTCGTCCGCCTAATGCTAAGGTCTTTTACTATCCTTGATCCACATCTTGTGAACAATATTCGTGAGAATCCTAGGTACACCAAGATGACGCTCGAGGAGATACTTGGAAAGTTCGTAAGCAGGCAGATGATGATCAAGGAGGCTAGGTACGTTGATGATGCATTGAATGGCCCAATCCAAGAGCCTCAAATCATTGCTCTCAAAGCAACGAGGAGCAAGGAAGTGCTACCTAGCAAGGTGGCACAAGTTGAGGCGGCGGGACTCAATGAGGAAGAGATGGCCCTCATCATTAAGCGTTTCAAGACGGCGCTAAGGGGTCGCAAGGAGCATCCAAACAAGACCAAGACGAAGGGGAAGCACTCATGCTTCAAATGTGGTAAGATTGGTCATTTTATCACTAACTGTCTCGATAATGATAGTGACCAGGAACAAGGGAACAAGAGGGAAAAGAAGAAGGCTTACAAGAAGGCTAAGGGCGAGGCACACCTTGGAAAGGAGTGGGACTCGGATTGTTCGTCGTTCGACTCCGACAACGAAGGACTCGCCGCCACCGCCTTCAACAAGTCAGCCATCTTCCCCAACGAGCATCACACCTGCCTCATGGCAAGGGAAAGGAAGGTAAGCACTCGTGATACTAGTACTTACGCTTCCTCAAGTGATGAAGAATCTAGCGATGATGAAATAGACTATTCATGTTTATTCAAGGGCCTAGATAGAACTAAGGTTGATAAGGTTAATGAATTAATCGATGCCTTGAATGATAAAAATAGGTTATTAGAAAAGCAAGAGGATCTTTTGTATGAAGAACATGATAAGTTTGTAGAGGCACAAAAATCCCTTGCTTTAGAAATAAAAAGGAATGAAATGCTTTCTTGTGAATTGTCTACATGCCATGACTCTATTTCTAGTTTAAAGAGCATAAATGATGACTTGAATGCTAAGTTAGAAATAGTTAGTAAAACAAACTCTCGTGAAGAACATGTTATGATTTGCAATAGGTGGAAAGATTTTAATGTTGATGCTTGTAGTGAACACCTAGTTTGCATTTCTAAACTAAATGATGAAGTGGCTAGTCTTAATGCTCAACTTAAGACTAGCAAAAATGATTTTGATAAACTAAAATTTGCAAGGGATGCCTACACGGTTGGTAGACACCCCTCAATTAAGGATGGGCTTGGCTTTAAGAGGGAAGCCAAGAACTTGACAAGTCATAAGGCTCCCATCTCCATCAAGGAGAAAGGGAAGGCCCCTATGGCAAACAGTATTCAAAAGAACCATGCTTTCTTATACCATGATAGGAGATATTCTAGGAATGTTCATCATGATAGAAGTTGCAATGATATTGTTTCACATGCTTATGATTCAAATGCAATGTTTGCTTCAAGTTCTTCTATGGTGTATGATAGAAATTTGGCTAGGAAAAATGTCATTCATCATGTGCCTAGGAAAACAAGTAATGAACCTTCTACAATTTATCATGCTTTAAGTGCTTCCTTTGCTATTTGTAGAAAGGATAAGAAGGTGGTTGCTAGAAAATTAGGGGCAAAATGCAAGGGAGATAAAACTTGCATTTGGGTCCCTAAGGCTATTTGTACTAACCTTGTAGGACCCAACAAGAGTTGGGTACCTAAGACCCAAGCCTAAATTGCCTTGCAGGTTTATGCATCCGGGGGCTCAAGCTGGATTATCGACAGCGGATGCACAAACCACATGACGGGGGAGAAGAGGATGTTCTCTTCCTACGTCAAGAACAAGGATCCCCAAGATTCAATCATATTCAGTGATGGGAACCAAGGCAAGGTGAAAGGGTTAGGAAAAATTGCTATTTCATCCGAGCACTCTATTTCTAATGTGTTCTTTGTTGAGTCGCTTGGATATAACTTGTTGTCTGTGAGTCAACTTTGTAATATGGGATATAACTGTTTATTCACAAATGTAGATGTGTCTGTCTTTAGAAGAAGTGATGGTTCATTAGCTTTTAAGGGTGTACTAGACGACAAACTTTATTTAGTTGATTTTGCAAAATAGGAGGCCGGTCTAGATGCATGCTTAATTGCTAAGACTAGCATGGGTTGGCTGTGGCATCGCCGTTTAGCACATGTGGGGATGAAGAACCTTCACAAGCTTCTAAAGGGAGAACACGTGATAGGTCTAACTAATGTAACTTTCGAAAAAGATAGACCTTGTGCAGCTTGTCAAGCAGGTAAACAGGTGGGAAGCTCTCATCATGCCAAAAATGTGATGACAACATCAAGACCCCTGGAGTTACTTCATATGGACCTCTTCGGACCCGTCGCCTATCTAAGCATAGAAGGAAGTAAGTATGGTCTTGTTATAGTTGATGATTTTTCCCGCTTCACTTGGGTATTCTTTTTGCAGGATAAATCTGAAACCCAAGGGACCCTCAACCGCTTCCTAAGGAGAGCCCAAAACGAGTTTGAGCTCAAAGTGATGAAGATAAGAAGCGACAATGGGTCCGAGTTCAAGAACCTTCAAGTGGAGGAGTATCTTGAGGAGGAAGGAATCAAGCACGAGTTCTCCGCTCCCTACACACCACAAAAAAAATGGTGTGGTAGAGAGGAAGAACAGGATGCTACTAGACATGGCGAGGACGATGCTTAGTGAATTCAAGACGCCCGAACGGTTTTGGACGGAAGCTGTGAGCACGGCTTGCCATGCCATAAACCGGGTCTACCTTCATCGCCTCCTCAAGAAGACTTCATATGAGCTTCTAACCGGTAACAAACCCAATGTGTCTTACTTTCGTGTATTTGGGAGTAAATGCTACATTCTAGTGAAGAAAGGTAGAAATTCTAAGTTTGCTCCCAAAGCTGTAGAAGGGTTTTTGTTAGGTTATGACTCAAATACAAAGGCGTATAGGGTCTTCAACAAATCATCGGGTTTGGTTGAAGTCTCTAGCGACGTTGTATTTGATGAGACTAATGGCTCTCCAAGAGAGCAAGTTGTTGATCTTGATGATGTAGATGAAGAAGACATTCCAACGACCGCAATGCGCACCATGGCGATTGGAGATGTGAGGCCACTGGAACAAAAGGAGCAAGATCAACCTTCCTCCTCAACAACGGTGCATCCCCCAACTCAAGAAGATGAACAGGTTCATCAAGAAGAGGCGCGTGATCAAGGGGGAGCTGATAGTCGCCTAGAGGGGGGGTGAATAGGGCGAAACTGAAATTTACAAAAATAATCACAACTACAAGCCGAGTTAGCGTTAGTAATAAAGAAACGAGTCCGCGAGAGAGGGCGCAAAACAAATCGCAAGCAAATAAGAGTGTGACACGAGGATTTGTTTTACCGAGGTTCGGTTCTCGCAAACCTACTCCCCGTTGAGGAGGCCACAAAGGCCGGGTCTCTTTCAACCCTTCCCTCTCTCAAACGATCCCACGGATCGAGTGAGCTTTCTCTTCTTCTCAATCAACCGGGAACAAAGCTTCCCCGCAAGGGCCACCACACAATTGGTGCCTCTTGCCTTGGTTACAATTGAGTGATGATCTTAAGAACAAATGAGAAAGAAAAGAATGCGATCCAAGCGCAAGAGCTCGAAAGAACACAAGCAAATCACTCTCTCTAGTCACTATGGAGTTGTGTGGAATTTGGAGAGGACTTGATCTATTTGGTGTGTCTAGAATTGAATGCTAGAGCTCTTGTAGTGGTTGAGAAGTGGAAAACTTGGATGGCAATGAATGTGGGGTGGTTGGGGTATTTATAGCCCCAACCACCAAAAGTGACCGTTGCTGGAACCTGTCTGTTCGATGGCGCACCGGACAGTCCGGTGCACACCGGACAGTCCGGTGCCCCTGCCACGTCACCATTGCCGTTGGATTCTGACCGTTGGAGCTTCTGACTTCTGGGCCCTCCTGGGTGTCCGGTGCACACCGGACATGTACTGTTTGATGTCCGGTGCACCGGTATGGGCGTGCCTGACGTCTGCGCGCGCTGCGCGCGCATTAAATGCACCGCAGGGAGCCGTTGGCGCCGCAGGGAGCCGTTGCTCCGCTGGCACACCGGACAGTCCGGTGCACACCGGACAGTCCGGTGAATTTTAGCGGAGCGGCTGCCGAGCGAACCCGAGGCTGGCGAGTTCCGGAGGCCGCGCTTCCTTGGAGCACCGGACATGTCCGGTGCACACCGGACAGTCCGGTGAATTATAGCGCGCCGGCTTCCGAGAATTCCCGAGGGCGAAGAGTTTGAGTCGAAGTCCTCTGGGCGCACCGGACATGTCCGGTGCACACCGGACAGTCCGGTGCCTTCAGCCAGAGGTGCCCTCGGTTGCCTCATTGCTCCTTTGTCGAATCCAACACTTGGTCTTTTTATTGACTGAATGTGAACCTTTTGCACCTGTATAACTTATGCACTAGAGTAAACTAGTTAGTCCAATATTTGTGTTGGGCAATTCAACCACCAAAATTATTTAGGAACTAGGTGTAAGCCTAATTCCCTTTCAGGAGCACAAGATGATCATTTAATGGAGGAAGAAGCACAACCGGCACCTTCAACCCAAGTTCGAGCGACAATTCAAAGGGATCATCCCGTCGACCAGATTTTGGGTGATATTAGCAAGGGAGTAACTACTCGCTCTAGATTAGTTAATTTTTGTGAGCATTACTCTTTTGTCTCTTCTATTGAGCCTTTCAGGGTAGAAGAGGCCTTGCTAGATCCGGACTGGGTGTTGGCCATGCAGGAAGAGCTCAACAACTTCAAGAGAAATGAAGTTTGGACACTGGTGCCTCGTCCCAAGAAAAACGTTGTGGGAACCAAGTGGGTGTTCCGCAACAAACAAGACAAGCACGGGGTAGTGACAAGGAACAAGGCACGACTTGTGGCAAAAGGTTATGCCCAAGTCGCAGGTTTGGACTTTGAGGATACTTTTGCTCCTGTGGCTAGGCTAGAGTCAATTCGCATATTGTTAGCCTATGCTACTCACCATTCTTTCAGGTTGTTCCAAATGGATGTGAAGAGCGCTTTCCTCAATGGGCCAATCAAGGAGGAGGTGTATGTGGAGCAACCCCTGGCTTCGAGGATGAACGGTACCCCGACTACGTGTGTAAGCTCTCTAAGGCGCTCTATGGACTTAAGCAAGCCCCAAGAGCATGGTATGAATGCCTTAGAGACTTTTTAATTGCTAATGCTTTTAAGGTTGGGAAAGCCGATCCAACTCTGTTTACTAAGACTTGTGATGGTGATCTTTTTGTGTGCCAAATTTATGTCGATTACATAATATTTGGTTCTACTAACCAAAAGTCTTGTGAAGAGTTTAGCAGGGTGATGACTCAAAAGTTTGAGATGTCGATGATGGGCGAGTTAAGCTATTTCCTTGGGTTCCAAGTGAAGCAACTCAAGGATGGCACCTTCATCTCCCAAACGAAGTACACACAAGACTTGATCAAGCGGTTTGGGATGAAGGACGCCAAGCTCGCAAAGACTCCAATGGGAACCGACGGTCACACCGACCTCAACAAAGGAGGTAAGTCCGTTGATCAAAAGGCATACCGGTCTATGATAGGATCTTTACTTTATTTATGTGCTAGTAGACCGGATATTATGCTTAGTGTATGCATGTGTGCTAGATTTCAATCCGATCCAAGGGAGTGTCACTTAGTGGACGTGAAGCGAATTCTTAGATATTTAGTTGCTACGCCTTACTTCGGGATCTGGTATCCAAAGGGGTCTACCTTTGACTTAATTGGATACTCAGACTCCGACTATGCTGGATGTAAGGTCGATAGGAAGAGTACATCGGGGACGTGCCAATTCTTAGGGAGGTCCCTGGTGTCGTGGAGCTCTAAGAAACAAACTTTCGTTGCCCTATCCACCGCTGAGGCCGAGTATGTTGCCGCAGGACAGTGTTGCGCGCAACTACTTTGGATGAGGCAAACTCTCCTGGACTTTGGCTACAATCTGAGCAAAGTCCCACTCCTATGTGATAATGAGAGTGCTATCCGCATGGCGGATAATCCTGTTGAACACAGCCGCACAAAGCACATAGACATCCGACATCACTTTTTGAGAAACCACCAGCAAAAGGGAGATATCGAAGTGTTTTATGTTAGCACCGAGAACCAGCTAGCCGATATCTTTACCAAGCCTCTAGATGAGTCGACCTTTTGCAGGCTGCGTAGTGAGCTAAATGTCTTAGATTCGCGGAACCCGGATTGATTTATAGCATACATGTGTTTTATGCCTTGATCATGTTCCTTAATGCATTTTGTTGTTTATTTATGGTGCTCAAGTTGTACAAGCACTCCCCGGACCTCACAAGTCCATTTGCAAGTGATGCACATATTTAGGGGGAGATGTGCTACAACTTGACCCTTTGAGGCTAACTGTGTGCTTGAGTTTGCTTAATTTAGTCTCAAAGGAGGTTTGAAAGGGAAAAGGTGGACTTGGACCATGCAAGACTTCCACTGCACTCCGATGAAAGAGTAACTGATTCCAAGTTCATCTTTGTACTCTTATTGCCTTTTTACTCTTAGTTGAAGATTTTGGTGAGGCAATGGGGTTAAAGGGCCAAGATTGATCCCGTTTTGGTGCTTGATGCCAAAGGGGGAGAAAATAAGGCCAAAGTAATAAATGGATCAGCTACCACTTGAGAATTTTGAAAATACTCTTTTGTCAAAAGTTGGCCTCTTGTGGGGAGAATGGTTGATTATGGGAAAAAGGGGGAGTTTTTGAAATCTTTGATCAATTTCTCTTGGAACAACTCTCTTTATGTCTCAACAAGTGTGTTTAACTTAGAGATAGGAAATTGAGGTTGATTTGCAAAAACAAACCAAGTGGTGGCAAAGAATGATCCAAATATGCCAAATTTGAATCAAAACAAATTTGAGTTTTCATTTGCATTGATGTTACACTTCTTTTAGTTGCTTTTTATTGTGTTGGCATAAATCACCAAAAAGGGGGAGATTGAAAGGGAAATGTGCCCTTGGGCCATTTATAAGTATTTTGGTGATCTAGTGTCCAACACAAGTGCTTAAGTGTTAAACTATACCAAATGGTGGGCAAAGTGCAAATCAAGTGTAAAGGAAAAGACCAATTTGGAAAAGACTTGGCTTGGCAGCCAAGACTCTGCGCAGTCTGGGTGCACCGGACTGTCCGGTGGTGCAACGGACAGTGTCCGGTGCGCCAGGCTGGCGTCTGTCAACTGGATGCTCTCGGGAAGCGATTAACGACGTACGGCTATAAATCACCGGACTGTCCGGTGGTGCACCGGACTGTCCGGTGAGCCAACGGTCGGCCGGGCCAACGGTCGGCCGCGTAATCCGCGCGCGACGCGTGGCAGAGCCAACGGTCAGAAGGGGGCACCGGACTGTCCGGTGTGCACCGGACAGTGTCCGGTGCGCCAACGGCTCTAAAACTCCAATGGTCGGCTTCACCAAAGAAGGAAAGAAATCTGCACCGGACAGTGTCCGGTGGTGCACCGGACTGTCTGGTGCGCCAGGCGACAGAAGGCAAGAATTGCCTTCCAGGAATGCTCTCAACGGCTCCTAGCTGCCTTGGGGCTATAAAAGGGACCCCTAGGCGCATGGAGGAGAAGACCAAGCAACCTTTGAGCATTGTTGACCATTCACACTTCATTCTTACACACTTGTTCGACATTCTTAGTGATTTGAGCTCCGTTCTAGTGAGAACCTTGTGATACTCTTTTGAGCTCAAGTCTTGGTCTTGTGTGTGCGTATTTGCTGTGGATTTGAGTGTGTTGCTTCCCTTCCTTACTCTAGTGCTTCATTGTGATTCTTATTGTAAGGGCGAGAGACTCCAAGTTGTGGAGATTCCTCGCAAACGGGAAAGAGTAAAGTAAAGAAGATCACCGTGGTATTCAAGTTGATCATTGGATCACTTGAGAGGAGTTGAGTGCAACTCTCGTCCGTTGGGACGCCACAACGTGGAGTAGGCAAGTTTTGTACTTGGCCGAACCACGGGATAAATCCTCATGTCTCTTGTGCTTGTCCTTATTGTGTCTATTGTGCTTCACAAGAGCTCTCCTCTCTACTCACTTGATTTCATTGTTCTAACTCTTAATCAAGTTTGTGGTGATAAGTTTTAAGTTTTACAGGATCACCTATTCACCCCCCCATCTAGGTGCTCTCAGGGAGCCATTGGATTTGTTGAAGAAACCTCAACTAATCCAGTGGATTTGTTGAAGACTCTATATTCCTTTGTGTTTGAGTCATAACCATGTAAAAGCCTTCTACAGCTTTAGGAGCAAATTTGGAACTTCTACCTCTTTTGATAAGAATAAAGCATTTGCTCCCAAAGACTCTAAAATATGAAACATTGGGCTTTTTACCAGTGAGGAGTTCATACGATGTCTTCTTGAGGATTCGATGAAGATATAACCGGTTGATGGAGTAGTAGGCGGTGTTAATCGCCTCAGCCTAGAACCGGTTTGGTGTCTTGTACTCATCAAGCATGGTCCTTGCCATGTCTAGTAGAGTTCTATTCTTCCTCTCCACTACACCATTTTGTTGATGTGTGTAGGGAGAAGAGAACTCATGCTTGATGCCCTCATCCTCAAGAAAACCTTCAATTTCTGAATTCTTGAACTCCGTCCCGTTGTCGCTTCTTATCTTTTTGATTCTCAATCTGAACTCATTTTGAGCCCGTCTTAAGAATTTCTTTAAAGTCTCTTGGGTTTGAGATTTATCCTGCAAAAAGAATACCCAAGCGAAGCGAGAATAATCATCCACAATAACTAGACAATACTTACTCCCGCCGATGCTTATATAAGCAATCGAGCCGAATAGGTCCATGTGGAGTAGCTCAAGCGGCCTGTCAGTAGTCATGATGTTTTTGTGTGGATGATTGACTCCAACCTGCTTTCCTGCTTGACATGCGCTACAAATCCCATCTTTCTCAAAAATGAACATTTGTTAGTTCTAAAATGTGCTCTCCCTTTAGAAGCTTGTGAAGATTCTTCATTCCAACATGGGCAAGTCGGCGATGCTAGAGCCAGCCCATATTAGTCTTAGCAATTAAGCAAGTGTCTAGTTCAGCTTGGTTATCATTAAAATCTACTAAGTATAGCTGACCATCTAGCACTCCCTTAAATGCTACTGAATCATCCCTTCTTCTAAAGAGAGTAACACCTACATCAGTAAATAGACAGTTGTAGCCCATTTTGCATAATTGAGAAACAGAAAGCAAATTGTAATCTAAAGAATCTACTAGAAAAACATTGGAAATAGAATGGTCAGGAGATATAACTATTTTACTCAAACCTTTGACCAAACCTTGATTTCCATCCCCGAATGTGATAGCTCTTTGGGGATCATAATTTTTCAATTAGGAGGAGAACATGCTTTCTCCCCTGTCATGTGGTTTGTGCACCCGCTATCGATTATCCAACTTGATCCACCAGATGCATAAACCCACAAAACAAGTTTAGGCCTTGTTCTTAGGTACCCAAACGTCTTGGGTCTTTTCACATTAGAAACAAGCACCTTGGGTACCCAAACACAAGTCTTTGGATTCTTGTGTTTGCCCCCAACATATTTGGCAACTACTTTGCCTGATTTGTTAGTTAAAACATAGGAACCATCAAAAGTCTTAAATGAAATGTTATGTTCATTTGATGCAGTGGGAATTTTCTTCTTAGGCATTTTAATATGAGTGGTATGCCTAGAACTAGAAGCCTTATTTTTATACATAAATGCATGATGAGAAACAGAATGAGGTTTCCTAGCATGAATTTTCCAAATCTTGTGCTCTGGATAGTTTGCAGGATATAAAGTGTAACCCTCACTATCCTGAGCCATGGGAGCCTTACCCTTAACAAAATTAGACAATCTTTTGGGGCATTAAGCTTGACATTAGATTGACTCCCTTGTTGGAAACCAATCCCATCCTTAATGCCAGGGCGTCTCCTATTATAAAGCACACTACGAGAAAATTTAAATTTTTCATTTTCTAGTTCATGCTCGACTATTTTAGCAGTTAATTTAGCTATGTGATCATTTTGTTGTTTAATCATGGCAAGGTGATCATCCGTAGCTTCAATGTTAACATCTCTACATCTAGTGCAAATAGTAACATGATCAACAGTAGATGTATATGGTTTGCAGGCATTCAATTCCTCAATCTTAGCATTTAATTTATCATTCTCAATTCTAAGACTAGAAATTGAAACATTGCAAACATTCAACTTTTCAATTTTAGAAACTAAACTAGCATTCTCAATTTTAAGACTTGAAATTGAATCATGACAAATGTTAAGCTCATTAGATAAGTTTTCACATTTTTTACTTCCTGAGCATAAGCATTTTTCAACTTAACAAATTTTTTATTTTCCTTAACGAGCAAGTCCTCTTGGCATTCCAAGAGATCATCCTTCTCGTTAATGGTCTCAATTAGTTCATTTAAAATTTTCTTTTGTTCCATGTTAAGGTTGGCAAAAAGAGCAAGTAAATCATCTTCATTATCGCTAGAACTACCATCATCACTAGATGTAGTATATTTTGGGGTACTTCTAGAATGTACCTTCTTCTTGCCATTCTTTGCCATAAGACATTTGTGGCCGATGTTGGGGAAGAGGAGGCCTTTGTTGACGGCAATGTTGGCGGCGTCCTCGTCGGAGGAGGAGTCGGTGGAGCTCTCATCGGAGTCCCATTCCGGGCATATGTGTGCATCGCCGCCCTTCTTCTTGTAGTATTTCTTCTTCTCCTTCTTCTTCCCCTTCTTGTCTTTGTCCCTGTCACTTTCTCTAGAAATTGGACATTTAGCTATGAAATGACTGGACTTACCACATCGGTAACACACCCTTTTGGAGCGGGGCTTGTAGTCCTTCATGAAAGTCGCCTAGAGGGGGTGAATAGGCAAATCTGAAATTTATAAAGTTTAAGCACAACTACAAGCCGAGGTTAGTGTTAGAATTAAAGTCGAGTCCGAAAGAGAGGGCAAAAACAAATCACAAGCAAATAAGAGCGGATGACACGGTGATTTGTTTTACCGAGGTTTAGTTCTTGCAAACCTACTCCCCGTTGAGGTGGTCACAAAGACTGGGTCTCTTTCAACCCTTTCTCTCTTTCAAACGGTCACCTAGACCGAGTGAGCTTCTCTTCTCAATCAAACGGGACACTAAGTCCCCACAAGGACCACCACACAATTGGTGTCTCTTTCTTTGATTACAATGATCTTGGGGACAAGAAATGGGGAAGAAGAAGCCACCAAGCAACAAGAACAACAAAAGAACACAAGTCGATCTTCTCATAAGTCCTAAGAACTAGAGTTGAATTGGGGACTTTGATTTGATCGGAGGCTTTGATTTGTGTCTTGGAGTGTTGTGTATTGCTCTTGTATTGAATGAGGAGTAGTGAATGCTTGGATGCCTTGAAGAGTGGTGGTTGGGGGGTATTTATAGCCCCAACCACCAAAATGGTCGTTGGGGAAGGCTGCTGTCGTATGGCGCACCGGACAGTCCGGTGCGCCACCGGACACTGTCCAGTGCGCCAGCCACGTCACCCAACTGTTAGGGTTCGACCGTTGGAGCTTCTGACATGTGTGCCACCGGACAGTCCGGTGGTGCACCGGACAGGTCCTGTTCACTGTCCGGTGCGCCATCTGACGCCTGCACTGACTCTGCGCGTGGAGTCGGCACTGTTCATTGTTCACTATAGCCGTTGCAGATGACCGTTGGCGCGGGTAGCCGTTGTTCCGCTTGGCACACCGGACAATCCGGTTTTACATCGGACAGTCCGGTGAATTATAGCGGAGTGGCTCCCAGAATTCCCGAAGGTGGCAAGTTTGGAGTTGATCTCCCTGGTGCACCGGACACTGTCCGGTGGGGCACCGGACAGTCCGGTGCGCCAGACCAGGGCAGCCTTCGGTTGTCTTTTGCTCTTTTTATTTGAACCCTTTCTTGGACTTTTTATTGGTTTGTGTTGAACCTTTGGCACCTGTAGAACTTATAATCTAGAGCAAACTAGTTAGTTCAATTTTTTGTGTTGGGCAATTCAACCACCAAAATCAATTAGGAAAAGGTGTGAGCCTATTTCCCTTTCAATCTCCCCCTTTTTGGTGATTGATGCCAACACAAACCAAAGCAAATAAATAAGTGCATAATTGAACTAGTTTGCATAAGGTAAGTGCAAAGGTTGCTTGGAATTAAACCAATATACATTTCATAAGATATGCATGGATGGTTTCTTCTAATTTTAACATTTTGGACCACGCTTGCACCACATGTTTTGTTTTTGCAAACTCTTTTGGAAAATCTTTTCAAAGTCTTTTTGCAAATAGTCAAAGGTAAATGAATAAGATTTCGAGAGGCATTTTCAAGATTTGAAATTTTCTCCCCCTGTTTCAAATGCTTTTCCTTTAACTAAACAAAACTCCCCCTTAATGAAATTCTCCTCTTAGCTTTCAAGAGGGTTTTAATAGATATCAATTGGAAATATATTAGATACCAGTTTTTAAAATCCTAACCAATTGAAAATCATCATACTAATTTGAAATATATCAATTAAAATTTTTTGAAGGGTGGTGGTGCGGTCCTTTTGCTTTGGGCTAATACTCTCTCCCCTTTGGCATTAATCGCCAAAAACGGAGACTTTTGTGAGCCCTTTTTACTTTCTCCCCCATTGGTACAAGTAAATATGAGTGAAAGATTATACCAATTTGAGAGTGATGTGGAGTGATGGCGAAGGGTAAATGATACCGATAGAGTGGAGTAGAAGCCTTGTCTTCGCCGAACACTCCATTTCCCTTTCAATCTATGACTTTGCAAGGGGTTATACCAATTTAAAAATTCTATCAAAAATAAGATACTAATTGAAAAACCTTCTTTTAATACAAATTTGAAAGACTACATTTTTGAAATTGGTGGTGGGTGCGGTCCTTTTGCTTTGGGCTAATACTTTCTCCCCCTTTGGCATGAATCGCCAAAAACGGATACTTGTGAGTGAAATATAAGCCCTTTTTCAAACTTTCTCCCCCTGTGGTAAATAAAATATGAGTGAAAATTATACCAAATTGGAGACGGCGAAGGATGAATAGTTCAGTGGAAGCCTTGTCTTCGCCGAAGACTCTATTTTCCTTTCAATCTATGACTTAGTATGAAATCCACTTGAAAACGCATTAGTCATAGCACATGAAAGATAGATGATCAAAGGTATATAAATAAGTTATGTGTGCAAAACATTAATCAAAATTCCTAGAATCAAGAATGTTTAGCTCATGCCTAAGTTTGGTAAAAGTTTTCTCATCTAATGGCTTGGTAAAGATATCGGCTAATTGTTCGTTGGTGCTAACATATGCAATCTCGATATCCCCCTTTTGTTGGTGATCCCTCAAAAAGTGATACCGAATGGCTATGTGCTTAGTGCGGCTGTGCTCAACGGGATTATCCATCATGCGGATTGCACTCTCATTATCACATAGGAGAGGAACTTTGGTTAATTTGTAACCATAGTCCCTGAGGGTTTGCCTCATCCAAAGCAATTGTGCGCAACAATGGCCTGCGACAATGTACTCGGGCTCGGCGGTAGAAAGAGCTACAAAATTTTGTTTCTTAGAAGCCCAAGACACTAGAGATCTTCCCAAGAACTGGCAAATCCCTGATGTGCTCTTTCTATCAATCTTACACCCTGCCCAATCAGCATCGGAATATCCAATTAAATCAAAGGTGGATCCCTTGGGGTACCAAAGGCCAAACTTAGGAGTATAAACTAAATATCTCAAGATTCGTTTTACGGCCCTAAGGTGAACTTCCTTAGGATCGGCTTGGAATCTTGCACACATGCATACAGAAAGCATAATATCCGGTCGAGATGCACATAAATAGAGTAAAGATCCTATCATTGACCGGTATACCTTTTGATCTATGGATTTACCTCTCGTGTCGAGGTCGAGATGCCCATTGGTTCCCATGGGTGTCTTGATGGGCTTGGCATCCTTCATTCCAAACTTGGTGAGTATGTCTTGAATGTACTTCGTTTGGCTAATGAAGGTGCCCTCTTGGAGTTGCTTCACTTGAAATCCTAAGAAATACTTCAACTCCCCCATCATAGACATCTCAAATTTTTGAATCATGATCCTACTAAACTCTTCACATGTAGATTTGTTAGTAGACCCAAATATGATATCATCAACATAAATTTGGCATACAAACAAATCATTTGCAATTGTTTTAGTAAAGAGAGTAGGATCGGCTTTTCCGACTTTGAAGCCATTAGCGATAAGAAAATCTCTTAGGCATTCATACCATGCTCTCGGGGCTTGCTTGAGCCCATAAAGCGCCTTAGAGAGTTTATAGACATGGTTAGGGTACTCACTATCTTCAAAGCCAGGAGGTTGCTCAACATAGACCTCCTCCTTGATTGGTCCATTGAGGAAGGCACTTTTCACATCCATTTGGTAAAGCTTAAAGCCATGGTAAGTAGCATAGGCAAGTAATATATGAATTGACTCAAGCCTAGCTACGGGTGCATAGGTTTCACCAAAATCCAAACCTTCGACTTGTGAATATCCCTTGGCCACAAGTCGGGCTTTGTTCCTTGTCACCACACCATGCTCATCTTGCTTGTTGCGGAAAACCCACTTGGTTCCTACAACATTTTGGTTAGGACGTGGAACTAAATGTCATACCTCATTCCTCGTGAAGTTGTTGAGTTCCTCTTGCATCGCCAACACCCAATCTGAATCCCTTAATGCGTCTTCCACCCTGTATGGCTCAATAGAAGACACAAAGGAGTAATGTTCACAAAAATGAGCAACACGAGATCGAGTGGTTACCCCCTTATGAATATCGCCGAGGATGGAGTTCACGGGGTGATCTCTGTGTATTGCTTGGTGGACTCTTGGGTGTGGCGGTCTTGGACCCTCATCATCTTCCTTGTCTTGATCATTAGCATCTCCCCCTTGATCATTGTCCTCCTCTTGAGGTGGCTCCTCTTGATCTTCATTTTCATCATCTTGAGCTAGATCCTCATCTTGGGTTGGTGGGGATGCTTGCATTGAGGAAGATGGTTGATCTTGTGCTTGTGGAGGCTCTTCGGATTCCTTAGGACACACATCCCCAATGGACATGTTCCTTAGCACGACGCACGGAGCCTCTTCATCATCTAGCTCATCAAGATCAACTTGCTCTACTTGAGAGCCGTTAGTCTCATCAAACACAATGTCATAAGAAACTTCAACTAGTCCAGTGGACTTGTTAAAGACTCTATATGCCCTTGTGTTTGAATCATAACCAAGTAAAAAGCCTTCTACAACCTTAGGAGCAAATTTAGATTTTCTACCTCTTTTAACAAGAATAAAGCATTTGCTACCAAAGACTCTAAAATATGAAACATTGGGCTTTTTACCGGTTAGGAGTTCATATGATGTCTTCTTGAGGATTCGGTGAAGGTAGAGACGATTGATGCGTAGCAAGCGGTGTTGATTGCTTCCGCCCAAAAACGGTCCGAAGTCTTGTATTCATCAAGCATGGTCCTCGCCATGTCAAGTAGAGTTCTATTCTTCCTCTCCACTACACCATTTTGTTGTGGTGTGTAGGGAGAAGAGAACTCATGCTTGATGCCCTCATCCTCAAGGAAGCCTTCTATTTGTGAGTTCTTGAACTCTGTCCCATTGTCGCTTGTTATCTTTTTTATCCTTAAGCCGAACTCATTTTGAGCCTGTCTCAAGAATCCTTTTAAGGTCTCTTGGGTTTGAGATTTTTCCTGCAAAAAGAACACCCAAGTGAAGCGAGAATAATCATCCACAATAACTAGACAGTACTTACTCCCGTCGATGCTTATGTAAGCGATCGGGCCGAATAGGTCCATGTGGAGTAGCTCAAGTGGCATATCCGTCGTCATGATGTTCTTGTGTGGATGATGTACACCAACTTGCTTTCCTGCTTGGCATGAGCTACAAACCCTGTCTTTCTCAAAATGAACATTTGTTAGTCCTAAAATGTGCTCTCCCTTTAGAAGCTTGTGAAGATTCTTCATCCCAACGTGGGTTAGTCGGCGATGCCAGAGCCAACCCATGTTAGTCTTAGCAATTAAGCAAGTGTCGAGTTCAGCTCTATTAAAATCAACTAAGTATAGCTGACCCTCTAACACTCCCTTAAATGGTATTGAATCATCACTTCTTCTAAAGACAGTAACACCTACGTCAGTGAATAGACAGTTGTAGCCCATATTGCATAATTGAGAAACAGAAAGCAAATTGTAATCTAAGGAATCTACAAGAAAAACATTGGAAATAGAATGGTCAGGTCATATAGCAATTTTACCCAGTCCTTTGACCAAACCTTGATTTCCATCCCCGAATGTGATAGCTCTTTGGGGATCATGGTTTTTCTCATAGGAGGAGAATATCCTTTTCTCCCCAGTCATGTGGTTTGTGCACTCGCTATCAATAATCCAACTTGAGCCCTTGGATGCATAAACCTACAAAACAATTTTAGGCCTTGTTCTTAGGTACCCAAACGGTCTTGGGTCCTTTCACATTAGAAACAAGCACCTTGGGTACCCAAACACAATTCTTTGAGCCCTTGTGTTTGGCCCCAACATATTTTGGCAACTACTTTGCCTGATTTATTATTTAAAACATATGATGCATCAAACATCTTAAATGAAATGTTAGGTTCATTTGATGCAATAGGAGTTTTCTTCTTAGGCAATTTAGCATGGGTTGATTGCCTAGAACTAGATGCCTCACTCTTATACATAAAAGCATGATGAAAGCCAGAGTGAGACTTCCTAGAGTGAATTCTCCTAATTTTGTGCTCGGGATAACCGGCAGGGTATAAAATGTAACCCTCGTTATCCTGAGGCATGGGAGCTTTGCCCTTAACAAAGTTAGACAATCTTTTAGGGGCATTAAGCTTGACATTGTCTCCTGTTGGAAGCCAATGCCATCCTTAATGCCAGGGCGTCTCCCACTATAGAGCATGCTTCTAGCAAATTTAAATTTTTCATTTTCTAAGTCATGCTCATTAATCTTAGCACTAAGTTGAGCTATGTGATCATTTTGTGGTTTAATTAAAGCTAGGTGATCATGAATAGCATCAACATTAATGTCTCTACATCTAGTGCAAATAGTAACATGCTCAACGGTAGATGTAGAGGGTTTGCAAGTACTTAATTCAACAATCTTAGCATGTAAAATAGCATTCTCATATATAAGATTGGAAATGAAAACATTGCAAACATTTAAATCTTTAGCCTTAGCAATTAATTTTTCATTCTCAATTTTAAGGCTAGAGAGAGATGCATTCAATTTGTCAATCTTAGCAATTAAATTAGCATTATCATTCCTAAGGTTGACAAGAGAATCATCACTAACATTTAATTTCTCAACCTTAGCAATCAATTTGTTATTTTCAATTCTAAGGTTGGAAATAGTGTCATGGCAAGTGCTTATCTCACTAGTTAATTTTTCACATTTTTCTATCTCTTAAGCATAGGCATTTTTAACTTTAACATGCTTTTTGTTTTCCTTAATAAGGAAGTCCTCTTGGGTATCCAAGAGTTCATCCTTGTCATGAATAGCACTAATCAATTCATTCAATTTTTCCTTTTGTTGCATGTTTAAGTTGGCAAAAAGGGTGAGCAAATCATTCTCATTATCACTAGAGCTAGCCTCATCACTAGAAGTTGCATACTTAGTGGAAGCTCTAGATTTTACCTTCTTCTTTTTGCCATCCTTTGCCATGAGGCACTTGTGGCCAACATTGGGGAAGAGAAGGCCCTTGTTGATGGCGATGTTTGCGGTGTCCTCGTCGGAGGAGGAGTCGGTGGAGCTCTCATCGGAGTCCCACTCCCGGCAAACATGGGCATCGCCGCCCTTCTTCTTGTAGTATCTCTTCTTTTCTCTTCTCTTTCCCTTCTTGTCGTCGCCCCTGTCACTATCACTAGATAATGGACATTTAGTAATGAAATGACTGGGCTTACCACACTTGTAGCACACCTTCTTGGAACAGGGCTTGTAATCTTTCCCCTTCCTTTGCTTGAGGATTTGGCGAAAGCTTTTGATGATTAAAGCCATCTCCTCATTGTCGAGCTTGGAGGCGTCGATGGGAAGCCTACTTGATGTAGACTCTTCCTTATTCTCTTCCATCGCTTTGAAGGCGACGGGTTGCACCTCGGGTGTGGAGGTGGCGCCTCGCTCGATGATTTGTTTGGAGCCTTTGATCATTAGTACAAAGCTCACAAACTTTCCTATTACTTCCTCGGGAGACATTAGTTTATATCTTGGATCACCACGAATTAGTTGAACTTGAGTAGGGTTAAGAAAAACAAGTGATCTAAGAATAACCTTGACCATTTCATGGTCATCCCATTTGGTGCTCCTAAGGTTGCGCACTTGGTTCACCAAGGTTTTGAGCTGGTTGTACATGGCTTGTGGCTCCTCCCCTTGGTTGAGCATAAAGTGACCGAGTCTATTTCAACCCTTTCCCTCTCTCAAACGGTCACTTAGACCGATTGAGCCTTTTCCTTAATCTCTCGGGTCACTTAGATCCCGCAAGGATCACCACACACTTAGGTGTCTCTTGCTTCGATTACAAGTCACTTAGAAATAGAAGGGAAAAGAAAAAGACCAAACCAAGGGACAAGAGCAACAAAAGCACACAAGTGACCCTCTCACAAGCCCTAATGCACTAGAGTTGATTTTGGGGCTTTGAGTGGATTGATTGCTTTGATTGTGTCTTGGAGTGTTGAGTTTCGCTCTTGCAATGAATGAGAACTCAGAAATGCTTGGATTGATGTAAATGAGGTGGTTGAGGGGTATTTATAGCCTCCCAACCACTTCTAGCCGTTGGCTGAATTCTGCTGGCGATGGGCGCACCGGACAGCCACTGTGCATTGTCCGGTGTGCGCCACGTCAGCGCAACCGTTAGAGTTCAGAGTCGGTCGACCGTTGGAGCCTTTGTCGTCTTGCTGCACCGGACAGTCCGGATCTCTCTGACTTCTGCGCCCTAACTTCTGTCGTGGTACTGTAGTGCATAGTTCATCCTGTCAGTCGACCGTTGGCGCACAGGGAGCCATTGCTCGGCTGGTTCACCGGACAGTCTGGTGGCACATCGGACAGTCCGATGAATTATAGTGGAGCGCGCCCTGGAATTCTCGAGAGTGGGTGTTTTGGAGTTGTACGACCCTGGCGCATCGGACAGTCCGGTGCGTCATTTTTCAGCACACTCAAGTTCTTTGCTCCATCTTTGATTGTATCCCTAACTGGATTTCTTTATTGGTTTGTGTTGAACCTTATGCACCTGTAGTAGATAATATCTAGACAAACTAGTTAGTCCATGTGTTTGCATTGGTCACCAAACACCAAAAATAATTATAGGAAATGGTTAACTGTATTTCCCTTTCACCTAGGCCTGCTCGGCACGAGCGTTGTGCCGTGCTTGGGCCATAGCCTTGTCTCGTAGTGCTGGTCCGACCCGACACAATTATATTTTTTATTTTACAAAAATTCGTATATACATATGTACAATTTATATTCAATATTAAAAACACCTAAGCATGATGTTCTACCGGTTAGATGGCTTCACCTAGTGTCTCCCGCCCTTCTTCCATCAGGGTTTCAAACCTCACCTCCTGCACCAGTTTTTAACATTTTACGCTGATTTAATCAAATGGCCCGATGGTCTAACGGCCCGGCCCGGCACAGTCAGCAGGCCGGCGTGTCGTGCCGAGGCCAGAGTTGTGGCCCGCGGGCGTCGGGCCCGTGACAGGCCACCGTTTGACCATCTATATGCGGAGGTGTGTTTTGGGACGTGAAGGTTGGTTGCGCGGAGGGGACGGGCATTGTCAATTTGAAATATATGTGAGGGGTTATTTGTAAAAAGATGACGTGGGACGACCGTTGAAACTGGTGCTTTAATATAGTATAGATGTGGGATAGCGGCAAGAAAAGCTCATCGTAGTCAAGTGACGACGGTCGCCTCGCGCATCCCGTCCTCAGCAAACGTTGTTTAAATGGCAAACCATCTTTTAGCCTAGGTCTATTTAAAAGGATAAGTGTCCTCGAGGCGCCAATGAACACAGGTATTCACGAGAAATTGGATGAGGAGATAGGAGAAAGGAAGGCCCCGCTTCTTTTCCCTCAACCGTCACAAAGGTGGGGTCCACCTTCATTCCTCTAGGTAGGGTGCTACCGAGCAGGCACCTAGCTTCCAGGCAAAAGGCTCTGTGGCCTTCACCATGCTGGCAAAATCTAAATCACTCTAGGCATTGCAGTAGCCTTCGCTTAGGCCCTCCAGCTCAATTCCCTGTTCATAGTGGGACGTTACGATGACAAAGGCCTCGAAGATCCCTTAGCAGAAGGATTCCTTCTCAAGCTCTTGGAACCTGCCAATGAGTTGAGCTTTTTCAGCTGAGTTGAACTTCTTTATTAGTTGGGTTGAGATTTTTTAGCTGAGTTGAACTTCTTCAGCTGAGTTGAGCTTTTTGAGCTAAGTTGAACTTCAACTTCAACTGTGAAACTCTCTGACTAAAACAGTTGAACTTGCCTCTGGGCCAGCTGAACTGGGGTTTCTCTCCTAAACTTTCTGGTCAAACCCAGTTGAACGGGTCCCCAGGGGCGGTTCAACTGGTCACTGGGACATCTGTCCAGTCTGACCTGCAGTCTGCCAGACTAGCTGTCAACTAACCCCAGGGCGGTTGGTGTCAAGCCAATTTGACCAGACCATCCAGCAGTCTGCTAGTCAGACTGGCAGACAGACTAACAATCAGCCAGGGGCAGTTGAACCGGCCCTAGGTGCGGTTCAATTGGTCCTCCATAGCAAAATCAGCTCAACGGCTAGTTTTGAAGCCCCACCTTTTATATACTCACTCCTACCTCTCTCCCCATAGCAGAGCATGCACCAAACTCCATTTCTAACTTGAGAAACACCTCCCACTCTCTCTCACACATCTCTTGCCTCTCCCATTTCAAATCTTTGGAGAGAAATCTTTGATTGAGATTGAGAGCTGCTGCTTTTGTGCTTCATCTCTAAATCCTTCTTGCTCTTCTTCTTTTGAGATTTGGTACTATATCGAGTTTTTTGTAGATTCATTACTCTTGAAGCTTCTAGCTCCTAGACGACTAGGTGTCTCTTGTGAGTCTCCAAATCTTATGGAAGACCACAAGAAAATTTGTATTACCCGCTTGTTTGAGCAAATATTAGTGTGTGGGCTTGACCTTTGTGGTCGGCGAAGGGAGGATTAGGGTTGAAAGAGACCCGACTCTTTGTGGGCGCCTCAACGAGGAAGTAGGGCACCTTTTGTGGTGTGACCGAACCTCATGATAAATCTTGTGTATCTTGTATTCTTGTTCATTATGTTTGTTCGTGTTCTTCGTTCTCTCACCATTTCGTAAAAGAATTGTTCATATCTTTTTGGTGTGTGGATTTTGAGAAGTGCCCTTCTTAGATCTACTACTTTGAACCCTATGGATCATCTAGGACATCTCATTTCCAAAGATAACTGGGTGAATTTCGAGATCAATTCAGTTTTATATCTCATTCTTTAGTTGAGCTCGTGCAAACCAGTTGAACCGGTTTTGACACCGGTTGAACCGGTTATACCCAGTTCGTTTCTAGTTTTTGTTGAAAAAGTTTCCGTTTGCCAATTCACCCCCCTCTAGGCAACTTTCAGGCCCACAACGTTTGTTTACATCTCTATCTCAGTTTTACATACTTGCTGAAATTTGGAATTGTTTTGGTCACTTGTTCTTTCCTTCTCACTCTCTTGTGTTTTTGGTGGAAAACCTTTGATTCTTTTGAGAGGATTTGGTTTGGGTATTGATTGGTGGTGAGTTGCACTCCTCGGGCCACTGCATACACCTAGTTCCTGCAGATTTTGGTCGCGATTTGAGAAAAACTAAGTTTGAACTCGTTCTAGAAAACCTCAATTTATGGTTGTATTTTTAAATCTGTGGTTCATTCATAAGTTCGATTGAGCTCAAAATTTGTGGATACCTTGGAAACATATTTGCTCAGGTGTGTGTAAAATTTCATCTCAATCGGAGTTCGTTTGATTCAGTTTTGGATCCAAGAACAATTTTGTACTGCTGAAAACAGCACTTGTTCGCGATACTGTTTTGGACCGTTTCAGACTTTTCGGTGTCCGATTTGCGATCCGTTTGTTTTGCTGGTATCATGTGAGTATTAAAAACATTTTATAATCATGAGATCACCTGTTTGCTAATGTGTTATTGGTTTGAGCGCTCGTTTCATTTCAATTGAAGTGAAGTGTTCATTTTCAGTGTTTGGAAGCAGAATCTGATTGACTCCCATTTACCCCTCTGGTCGTGTCACTGGGCGGCGGTGGTGCGCGTGGGGGCGGCGCTGGTGGCGCGCGGCGGGGTGTGGGGAGCGCCGAGTGCGCGTGGGCGGCGACGGCGGTCGCGGGGAGGCGCGGCGGGGAGGGGCCTGGACGGCGAGGAGCGGCGACGGGTGCGGCCGAGCGCGGGGAGCGGTGGCATCGACAGCGGGGAGCGACGGCGGGGAGCGGCGTTGACTAGAAGTGAGAGAGAGAGAGAGAAGGAGGAGAAGGGCCTCGGGTCCGTTATGTTTTACTTCTTTGTCGAGTGCCAGATCGCCGGTACTCGGCAAACAGGTCTTTGCCGAGTGCCTACTGACAGGCACTCGGTAAAGTATGTATTTAGGGTCTTTGTCGAGTGCCCCACGCCGGACACTCGGCAAACAAGGCTTTGCCGAGTGTCACCTTTGACACTCGGCAAAGCATATTTCTATTTTTTTCTTTTCCCTTACCAAACTTTTTATGGTGTGTTCCTACACTATGTAGACCTACATGTACCATTTTGGCACAATTATAAAAGTGTTTCCTATAACTATCGGATTTAGTTCGTTTGATGGATTTTTCTTGGATAATTTATATTTGAACTGCAAGTGACTCGAAACTTGGAAAACCGTGCATGAAAAAATGATATTAATGCTATTTAGCACAAGTTATGACCGATTTCAGGAGGGGACCGAAAACTTCGAGCACCAAGCTCACTAAACATGGCCGTGAACTTGCCATCCACATGTTTAAAAATTGTATAAAACACAAATGAAGTCAGAAATCATGAAACTTGTCTACATGTCACGATATCATATATAGAGGTTGTGATAAAAATTCGAGAAAGTTTCGAAAAAGTTATGAGGAACTATGTGTAGAAACCTAAGAGATCCACACATGAAATCATTGAGTTTCAATGTGGTTCTCTTAGGTTTCTACACATAGTGCGTCACAACTTTCTTGAAACTTTCTCAAATTTTTATCACAACCTCTATATATGATATCATGACATGTGGACAAGTTTTATGATTTTCTGACTTTGTTTGTGTTTTATACAATTTTTAAACATGTGGATGGTAAGTTCACAACCATGTGAGCTTGGTGCTCGAAGTTTCCGCTCCGCTCCTGAAATCGGTCGTAACTTGTGCTAAATAGCATGGATATCATTTTTGCATGCACGGTTTTCCAAGTTTCGAGTGACTTGCAGTTCAAATGTGAATTTTTCGAAGAAATTCAAATAAACGAACTAAATCCAGTAGTTATAGAAAACACTTTTCTAATTGTCCCAAAATGGTACATGTAGGTCTACATAGTGTAGGAACATACCACAAAAAGTTTGGTTGGGAAAATTTAAAAAAATAAAATGTACTTTGTCGAGTGTCTAGAAATGACACTCGACAAAGAAAGGCTTTGCCGAGTGCCAGAGTTCGGCGCTCGGCAAAAGGTAACAACCTTCAGCTATAAACGGCTGCCGACGACCCTTTGCCGAGAGCCGCCTTCACCGAGTGTTTGGCACTCGGCAAAGACATCTTTGCTGAGTGTATACCTATGCCGAGATTCCTGCTCTCGGCAAACGTGATCGTTACCGAGAGCGGGGCTTTGTCGAGTGCGGTACTCGGCAAAGGCTTCTTTGCCGAGTGCCCGACAAAAAGCACTCGGCAAAGAGCCGAGCACTCGGCAAAGCCACAGATTCCGGTATTGTCTCACTACCAGAATCCGGGCCTTTGCTGAGTGCCAGAAGCTTTACCGAGTGCTTTTTGTCGGGCACTCGGCAAAGAAGCCTTTGCCGAGAGCCGCACTCGGCAAAGTCCTGCACTCGGTAACGATCTCGTTTACCGAGTGCAGGACACTCGATACAGAATTACACTCGGCAAAGACAGCTTTGCCGAGTGCCGAACCCTCGGCAAAGACGACGCTCGGCAAAGAGCCATCAGCGGCCGTCTAAAGATGACGGCCGTTAACCTTTGCCGAGGGCCGAAGGTAGGCACTCGACAAAGAGGATTCTTTGCCGAGTGTCATTCAGCTGACACTCGGCAAAGACCTATTTAGGAAAGAATACGCGGAGGCAAAGTACTGTCCCAAGTGTAAATCGTCTAGGTTCATGGAGGTATACTCTCGTGATGGACAGAAGAGGTAGCTCGACATCCCCTTGACAATCCTACGACACCTTCCGTTCATACCGAGGATCCAGCGTCTGTACATGACAGAGGATTCCGCGAAACAGATAACATGGCAAAAAATGGATATATATATATATGTATGTGATGATCTGTGATGTATATATGTGATATCTGTGAAATATCTTTTATTTGTTTGGATGTAATAGGAAAAACAAATAAAAAAGGTGTGTACTGGTCACTTTGCCGAGTGTAACACTCAGCAAAGAGGTACTTTGCCGAGTGTCAGGACCATAGCACTCGGCAAAGAACCAAGATCTGGGCACCAGTATAGGTTCTTTGCCAAGTGTAATGGCTCTGGCACTCGGCAAAGAGGCACGCTTTGCCGAGTGCCATACAAAGCACTCGGCAAAGAACCTGACATGGGGACCCGCTGGCGGATTCTTTGCCGAGTGCTGGCCGGCAGACACTCGGCAAAGATAACTCCTTTGCCGAGTGTCACCTAGGACACTCGTGTAATACCCAATTTGTAAAAGATCATATATAAAGGGGAAAAGTTATCTCCTTTAGGTATATGTGTACTTTGTATCTACTTATCATCACATGTGAATAGCATATTTAAAGACAAGTAACTAATAAAAAAATTTGTACCACTAAACTATGCATCATGCTGAGTTTTATGTTATGTGCATTTTGTGGCAATACAAAAATAAAGTAAAAATAAATATGTTAATACCTAGATGAGAAGTTAAGATTTAAAGGAAACCCTAGAATTGGGAAAAAAAGAGAAGAAAACACTATACAAATAGTGTAAAATAAAAATTTAAAAATGAACTAAAATTTAGTTTATGTGGTCATGTAAATATAGAAAAATTAACCAGAGTTTGAACTTCCCACAAAAATAGATTCAAATTTGAAATCTAAATTTGAAAAGGGAGAAAACAGAAAAGAAAAGAAAAAAAGGAAAAAAAAACCTGCCTGGGCCTCGGTTCCCCCTTTCGGCCCATCTGAAGAAACCACTCGCGCGGCCCACGAAGCCACTCACCGCACGCCCGTGCTTCCCAACCGGCTTATAGGCGGGCCCGGTCTGGCAGCCTTTGCGTGGTGGCTTTTCCCCCGTCCCGATGTCTCTGCCGCACGGGCCCCATACGTCAGTGGCTCGGGGAATCCTTCTCGCGCGTGTGGACTCCGTCCGCCCCCCCTGTCAACCATAGCTCCGAGTATGGCGGCCACATTCCGGGATCTCCTCCATGGGCAGCTATCCGCCCATAAAAGCCTCGCGCGGCGCTCCCCGAAGAACCGTTCCTTTTCTTGCTACTCCCTCTCGCGCGAGCACCTACCGGAGATCCAAATTGCCACCGCCGCCGACCTTGGGTGCCTTCCATAGCCACTCCGGGCCCCGATTGGTGGTGGAGGAACGATTGGCGTCGGAGTTCGTCACCTCCTTGGTCCTCTACAGCGGATAAAACGGGCACCGTCGCGGGGAATTGGCTCGTCGTCGGGAACATTCGTCGCGCACCCGCACCTTCCCGGAGTCGGTGAAATTCGCCCTGTAATTTCTGGTACAAACCCCTCACCCATAATCACTTTGACCCGCGGATCCTTATGCGCTATACGAGACATGTTATTGGGGCTCCAATCCTCCGATGAACGGTCACCGGCGGGGTTCGCCGTAGGCTGGCGTGGCGGCCGTTCTGCTCAGGCGCGAGGTAGGAGAAAGTCTGTCGAGCGTCGATCTCACAGCGAACGGCTGAGATTAGGAGAGTGGGTATCGTTTAGGTAAAAAGAACCGCGACCGTTGATCCGCGATCCAACGGGCTGCGCTTCAATCTCGGTTATGTTAAGCGCGGACCGTAGATTTCCAATCCAACGGGCTGCGTAGCGTACTGGTTCACCGCGACTTAGATTTAATCTGAGCCGTTGTGTTGGATCGAACGGTCCAGAACCTGCGGTACCCCTTCAGCTCGGTAATCTTGCTAAAGAGTTCCTGGGGTTTTGTGTTATGAACCCTCCGTCCTCAGGGCAGTGCGGTGTGTCTTGGGTTCTTTTGCGCTTGAGCCCCTGCGCTTTTCTGTAAATGAGGCGCGGTCCACAGATTAGGAAAACCAGGGAAATAAAATTAGAAAAACAGATTTTTGTTATTAAATTAATTGCAGAAACTTATTTAATTTGTAGAAAATTCATATAAACTCCAAATTTGACCATTCCGGTTTCTAAATGTTCATAATATTATTGTCTACCCATTTGTGCCTCTGTTTTGGCATGAAAGACTCATTTAAATTTATCTAATACTTAATCTTGTATTAAGTACATAAAAGCTTCAGAAATTCATATCTTAAAATATATAACTCCAAAATTAATAATTCCAGTTCCTATGATCTCATTTTAATGTCTAGAATATTATTGTGTATTTTATTTATATGCTTGGTGTAATGTTAATTTTTGCTATACCATGTATGTATTGTGTTGACGCGAGTAGACGAGCAAGCTACAGAGGAATCTGAGGTTCAGCAAGTAGAGACTGCTGAGCAGGAGCTCGTGGAAGGCAAGTTGTGCCCTTGATCACTTCTTTTACCCATTCATGTTCTTATTAATCATAATGATCTGCATAGGTTAATTTTGTTGGGACCCAATAGGTTACCCTAGATTTGACTATCTTTATACCTTGTTTCACCACTGGTTTTACTACTAAATTTTTGGGTAGTACATGCTATTGCTTTATGTGGATTTGGGTATAAAGATATTTATGACTCATGATTACACTTTCTATTATCTGTTCATTATTTTATGTTCATGATAAGATCATTATGTTAATGGGAACATGGAGAACCACCCGGGAAAACAGTGCTACCACAAGGGTTTAATGGGACGCCCTTGGCTGATTAACTAGGAAAGCTAGTGGACGGCTACCTTACCCGAAAGGGGCAAGGGCAGTAGGGGAGTGGTCAGTGTAGGGAGGTCCTTGGGTTGATTTTGCTGCGATGGCGGTCAGGCAAGAACCCTGCACTGGAGCTTCCTATAAACTGTAGCGGGTAGTCTGAAGCTAGTGGAACTTTGTAAAGGCCTCGTAGTGGTACCCTGCCTCGCTTCCTTGGTAGAGGTGTATGGAGTCTGATCAACTCCGTGGCAAATGGGTAACACGACTTGTGGGTAAAGATGCGCAACCTCTGCAGAGTGTAAAACTGGTATACTAGCCGTGCTCACGGTCATGAGCGGCTCGGACACTCACATGATTAATTTATGGAACTTAAACTTAATCTGTCATTTCATTGCATTTGGGATTATTTTATTATTACTTTTACTTATTATTATAATGGTTTGGTATTTACTTACACTTAGTAATTGCTAATAAAATTTTGACCAACTTCTAAAAGCAATGCTCAGCTTCAGCCTTTATTTCATTGATCAGCCTTACACTTCATGAACTCCCACCTTTGGTGAGTTCATGCCACATTATTCCCCACAACTTGTTGAGCGATGAACGTATGTGAGCTCACTCTTGCTATCTCACACCCCCCCACAGGAAAAGAATAGGTGGTTCAGGAGGAGCCACAAGGCGAGGAGTATGATCTGATCTAGGTGGCGTTTCTCAGTCGACATTTGCGCCGACGATCCTTAGTTCGTTTTATATTCATTATTTTATTTTGTAATAAGTCTTCCGCTATGTAATAAATACTCTGATGTTTTATGACATTTATCTCTATACACTCTGTTATTATATATGTTGTCTTCTTGGCGCATGTATGAGATGCACCTGGCTTTGTTCCTTAAAGCCGGGTGTGACAGAAGTGGTATCAGAGGAAATGCTGACTGTAGGACGAAACCTAGATAGAAATGGACAAAATCCTTCCCTACTTACCTTCTTCTGATTCATTCTATACTTACCTTACTCCGATTCTTTCTATACTTATCTTGATCCTGTCTCACCTTCTACTGTTCTACTCTGATCATTCTTACCTTTTCTACTCCAAGACAAGACGGATTTCACACCTTGGAATCCCTACCCCTATGACATTTTTAAGAGATAGGAGGCCTAAGACCAAACCAAAACTATTTTCTCTATTTTAAAAAATGTTGTTTGATTGTTCTGATGATAAATGTCTGATTTGCTTCTTTGATTGATTGAAATATTATATATGGACATCTTAGCATGTACCACCATAAGGTAATGAATTAGCTTTAGTAGGTGACACACTTAGCTAATAAATCCCCAAAGTAACATGCTTCGTAATCACTGCCTTGTCTACAATCCTTTCTTTCGTCCCCTGTGTTTCTAACCCAGATGGGCTACCCCTATAGTGTTAGAAGAGAGCACTATAGACGTGATCCTTGGTATGTCATGGTTAAGAAAGGCAAAGACAGTTTATACACTGTGCTAAAGGAACCATAGAACTCACCAGTTCCAAAGGAGAAAGATTTGAAGTTGGAATTGCAGTAACTACCGCCACCAAACTAGCGGCATTCTTAGTAGATGGGAAGTTTCTTGGTGTCAACATCCGTGTGGTTAGAGATTTTCCGGATGTCTTCCCAGAAGAGTTACCAGGGATGCCACCATATAGGAAAGTTGAGTTTGTCATAGATCTCTTACCTGGGACTACTCTTACTTCCAAACAGCCATACGAGATGTCCGTAGAAGAGTTAAAGGAACTTAAGAAGCAGTTAATGGAATTACAAGAGGCCAGGTACTTTCGTCCGAGTTCTTCACCTTGGGGAGCGCCAGTTCAATTCGTACAGAAGAAAGATGGATCGCAAGGGATGTGTGTGGATTATAGATCCCTTAATGACATTATCGTGAAGAACAAGTAACCGTTACCCCGCATTGAGGATTTATTTGATCGGATGAGAGATGCTAGGATATTCTCGAAGATTGATCTCCGATCGAGTTATTATCAAATGAAGATTAGGCCATCGGATATCCCCAAGACGGCTTTCTCGACTCGATATGGATTATATGAGTTCACCGTTATGTCATTTGGACTAACTAATGCACCAACCTATTTTGTGAATTTGATTGATAAGGTGCCATTCTTTGGTCATATTATTTCTAATGGAGGAATAGTAGTGGATCCTGCTAAAGTGAAGGAGATAATGGAGTGGAGAGTGCCCACTACAGTTACTGAGATTCGGAGTTTCTTGGGACTCGCAGGGTATTATCGGAGATTTATTGAGGGATTCTCTAAGATTGCCAAGCCTATGACATCGCTTTTGGAGAAAGGAAGAGAATTCAAGTGGGATGAGAAATGCCAAGAAAGCTTTGACCAATTGAAGAAGAGATTGATGTCGCCACCAGTGTTGGTTATGCCAGACTTACAGAAAGGATTTGATATTTATTGTGATGCATGTGGTCAAGGATTGGGATGTGTTCTTATGCAAGAAGGACATGTGATCGCTTACGCGTCTCGTCAGTTGCGGAAACACGAATTGAACTACCCCACTCATGACTTGGAGCTGGCAGCAGTTGTGCATGCACTTAAGATTTGGAGACATTATATTATGGGAACTAAGTGCCAAGTATATACGGATCATAAGAGGTTGAAGTATATATTCACTCAGAAGGATCTCAACCTTAGGCAACGTCGTTGGTTGGAGCTTATTAAGGATTATGATTTGGAGATTCACTATCACCCGGGCAAGGCGAATTTGGTTGGAGATGCCTTGAGTCGGAAGGAGCATGTTCACTCCGCTTTTGTTGTCCAGCTACCTGATGAATTAGCAAAAGACTTTGAGAGACTCAACTTGAGAATTGTTATACACACTGAAGGAGTCACCATCGGGTTGGAACCTACCTTGGAGCAAGAGATTCATAAAGGTCAGGTTGGAGATGCAAAAATCCAAGAGATTAAGGATCTGATTACTGAAGGAAGAGTCCCAGAATTCACGGAGGATGAGCAAGGTACTATATGGTTCAAGGACCGGATATGTGTTCCGGAGATTGATAGCCTTCGTGAGACTATATTAAAGGAAACCCATGATTCTGATTACTCTATCCACCCTGGTAGAACTAAGATGTATCGGGATTTGAAGCAGAAGTATTGGTGGTATGGACTGAAAAGAAATGTTGCTGCACATGTGGCTAAGTATGATGTGTGTCAAAGAGTTAAGGCCGAACATCAAAGACCCGCTGGACTATTGCACCCATTGAAGATTCCTGAGTGGAAATGGGAAGAAATTGGTATGGATTTTATTGTTGGACTACCCCGCACTCCAGCAGGATATGACTCTATTTGGGTAATTGTGGACAGATTGACAAAAGTGGCTCATTTCATACCTGTGAGGACTAATTACACGGGAGCCAAGCTAGCAGAATTGTATATGACTCGAATAGTTTGTTTACATGGAGTGCCTAAGAAGATCGTGTCTGATCGAGGATCACAGTTTACTTCTCGGTTTTGGAAGAAGTTGCATGAGAGTTTGGATACAAAGTTGAATTTTAGTTCAGCCTACCATCCCCAGACTGATGGACAGACAGAGAGGACTAATCAAGTGCTGGAAGATATGTTAAGAGCTTGTGCTCTCAAGCATGGTGGCAGTTGGGAGAAGAGCTTACCCTATGCTGAGTTTTCTTATAATAATAGCTACCAGGCCAGTTTGAAGATGTCACCATTTGAGACTCTGTATGGCAGGAAATGCAGGACTCCTCTATATTGGATCAGACTTGGGGAAGATAGTTCTTTGGACCCGAACTTATTCAAGAGGCAGAAAAGCAAGTCTGTATAATCCGGGAGAAGTTGAGGGTAGCTCAAACCAGGCAAAACAGCTATGCTGATAATAGAAGAAGACCACTGGAGTTTGAGGAAGGTGATCATGTGTACCTCAAGGTGTCACCACTTCGTGGAATGAAGAGATTTAAAGTTAAGGGAAAATTATCCCCTCGCTGTATTGGACCATTCTGAGTTTTTAGGCAAGTTGGATAGATGGCCTATCAACTCGAGCTACCTGATAATCTATCTGATGTGCATAATGTTTTTCCATATGTCTCAACATAAGAAGTGTCTCCGTGTCCCTGAGGAACAGTTATCAATGGAAGAGCTCAGTATTCAGGGTGATTTGACTTACACGGAGTACCCGATCAAGATTTTGGATACTTTGACTAGAGTTATAAGGAATTATGTGATAAAGATGTGCAAAGTACAATGGAATCACCATGGAGAAGATGAAGCTACTTGGGAGAGAGAAGACGAGCTTCGCATAGATTTTCCCCATCTTTTCCCTAGTCCTTCCTAAATCTCGAGGACGAGATTATTTTTAAGGGGGGTAGGATTTGTAATACCCAATTTGTAAAAGATCATATATAAAGGGGAAAAGTTATCTCCTTTAGGTATATGTGTACTTTGTATCTACTTATCATCACATGTGAATAGCATATTTAAAGACAAGTAACTAATAAAAAAATTTGTACCACTAAACTATGCATCATGCTGAGTTTTATGTTATGTGCATTTTGTGGCAATACAAAAATAAAGTAAAAATAAATATGTTAATACCTAGATGAGAAGTTAAGATTTAAAGGAAACCCTAGAATTGGGAAAAAAAGAGAAGAAAACACTATACAAATAGTGTAAAATAAAAATTTAAAAATGAACTAAAATTTAGTTTATGTGGTCATGTAAATATAGAAAAATTAACCAGAGTTTGAACTTCCCACAAAAATAGATTCAAATTTGAAATCTAAATTTGAAAAGGGAGAAAACAGAAAAGAAAAGAAAAAAAAGGAAAAAAAACCTGCCTGGGCCTCGGTTCCCCCTTTCGGCCCATCTGAAGAAACCACTCGCGCGGCCCACGAAGCCACTCACCGCACGCCCGCGCTTCCCAACCGGCTTACAGGCGGGCCCGGTCTGGCAGCCTTTGCGCGGTGGCTTTTCCCCCGTCCCGGTGTCTCTGCCGCACGGGCCCCATACGTCAGTGGCTCGGGGAATCGTTCTCGCGCGTGTGGACTCCGTCCGCCCCCCCTGTCAACCATAGCTCCGAGTATGGCGGCCACATTACGGGATCTCCTCCGTGGGCAGCTATCCGCCCATAAAAGCCTCGCGCGGCGCTCCCCGAAGAACCGTTCCTTTTCTTGCTACTCCCTCTCGCGCGAGCACCTACCGGAGATCCAAATTGCCACCGCCGCCGACCTTGGGTGCCTTCCATAGCCACTCCGGGCCCCGATTGGTGGTGGAGGAACGATTGGCGTCGGAGTTCGTCACCTCCTTGGTCCTCTACAGCGGATAAAACGGGCGCCGTCGCGGGGAATTGGCTCGTCGTCGGGAACATTCGTCGCGCACCCGCACCTTCCCGGAGTCGGTGAAATTCGCCCTGTAATTTCTGGTACAAACCCCTCACCCATAATCACTTTGACCCGCGGATCCTTATGCGCTATACGAGACATGTTATTGGGGCTCCAATCCTCCGATGAACGGTCACCGGCGGGGTTCGCCGTAGGCTGGCGTGGCGGCCGTTCTGCTCAGGCGCGAGGTAGGAGAAAGTCTGTTGAGCGTCGATCTCACAGCGAACGGCTGAGATTAGGAGAGTGGGTATCGTTTAGGTAAAAAGAACCGCGACCGTTGATCCGCGATCCAACGGGCTGCGCTTCGATCTCGGTTATGTTAAGCGCGGACCGTAGATTTCCAATCCAACGGGCTGCGTAGCGTACCGGTTCACCGCGACTTAGATTTAATCTGAGCCGTTGTGTTGGATCGAACGGTCCAGAACCTGCGGTACCCCTTCGGCTCGGTAATCTTGCTAAAGAGTCCCTGGGGTTTTGTGTTATGAACCCTCCGTCCTCAGGGCAGTGCGGTGTGTCTTGGGTTCTTTTGCGCTTGAGCCCCTGCGCTTTTCTGTAAATGAGGCGCGGTCCACAGATTAGGAAAACCAGGGAAATAAAATTAGAAAAACAGATTTTTGTTATTAAATTAATTGCAGAAACTTATTTAATTTGTAGAAAATTCATATAAACTCCAAATTTGACCATTCCAGTTTCTAAATGTTCATAATATTATTGTCTACCCATTTGTGCCTCTGTTTTGGCATGAAAGACTCATTTAAATTTATCTAATACTTAATCTTGTATTAAGTACATAAAAGCTTCAGAAATTCATATCTTAAAATATATAACTCCAAAATTAATAATTCCAGTTCCTAAGATCTCATTTTAATGTCTAGAATATTATTGTGTATTTTATTTACATGCTTGGTGTAATGTTAATTTTTGCTATACCATGTATGTATTGTGTTGACGCGAGTAGACGAGCAAGCTACAGAGGAATCTGAGGTTCAGCAAGTAGAGACTGCTGAGCAGGAGCTCGTGGAAGGCAAGTTGTGCCCTTGATCACTTCTTTTACCCATTCATGTTCTTATTAATCATAATAATCTGCATAGGTTAATTTTGCTGGGACCCAATATGTTACCCTAGATTTGACTATCTTTATACCTTGTTTCACCACTGGTTTTACTACTAAATTTTTGGGTAGTACATGTTATTGCTTTATGTGGATTTGGGTATAAAGATATTTATGACTCATGATTACACTTTCTATTATCTGTTCATTATTTTATGTTCATGATAAGATCATTATGTTAATGGGAACATGGAGAACCACCCGGGAAAACAGTGCTACCACAAGGGTTTAATGGGACGCCTTTGGCTGATTAACTAGGAAAGCTAGTGGACGGCTACCTTACCCGAAAGGGGCAAGGGCAGTAGGGGAGTGGTCAGTGTAGGGAGGTCCTTGGGTTGATTTTGCTGCGATGGCGGTCAGGCAAGAACCCTGCACTGGAGCTTCCTATAAACTGTAGCGGGTAGTCTGAAGCTAGTGGAACTTTGTAAAGGCCTCGTAGTGGTACCCTGCCTCGCTTCCTTGGTAGAGGTGTATGGAGTCTGATCAACTCCGTGGCAAATGGGTAACACGACTTGTGGGTAAAGATGCGCAACCTCTGCAGAGTGTAAAACTGGTATACTAGCCGTGCTCACGGTCATGAGCGGCTCGGACACTCACATGATTAATTTATGGAACTTAAACTTAATATGTCATTTCATTGCATTTGGGATTATTTTATTATTACTTTTACTTATTATTATAATGGTTTGGTATTTACTTACACTTAGTAATTGCTAATAAAATTTTGACCAACTTCTAAAAGCAATGCTCAGCTTCAGCCTTTATTTCATTGATCAGCCTTACACTTCATGAACTCCCACCTTTGGTGAGTTCATGCCACATTATTCCCCACAACTTGTTGAGCGATGAACGTATGTGAGCTCACTCTTGCTATCTCACACCCCCCACAGGAAAAGAATAGGTGGTTCAGGAGGAGCCACAAGGCGAGGAGTATGATCTGATCTAGGTGGCGTTTCTCAGTCGACATTTGCGCCGACGATCCTTAGTTCGTTTTATATTCATTATTTTATTTTGTAATAAGTCTTCCGCTATGTAATAAATACTCTGATGTTTTATGACATTTATCTCTATACACTCTGTTATTATATATGTTGTCTTCTTGGCGCATGTATGAGATGCACCTGGCTTTGTTCCTTAAAGCCGGGTGTGACAACTCGGCAAAGACGTCGTCTCCGTCACCCCGGCACCGTGACGGCGGCTTTTCTTTGCTGAGTACTTCCTGGCATTGCCGAGTGCCCGAGAAAAAGTACTCGGCAAATAAGGCTTTGCCGATGCATTGTGTGCCGAGCCCTTTTTGCCGAGTGCGACACTCGGCAAAGAGTTTGCCGAGTGTTTTTTAAGGCTTTGCCGAGTGCTTTAGGTACTCGTCAAAGCCGTCGATTCCGGTTGTGTCTGGTCACCGGTCCTGCAATGTGTTTATTTGTTTTTTTTTTTGGTTCATATGTGATCAAATCAGCCGTATGTATATATGCGTGTGTATGGATGAATTTTTTTTGAAGAACTGCTGCGATTACGCCCCTCCCCGTTACAAGTGAAATTTTCTTTTCTTTTGAATTTCAAATTGCGCTCAAACAGCAACATGACGAAGCATGCACGTCTACCAAGGTTCACAAAGAGGGTAACAAGATAGTAGTCTAGTCTAGAGAGGGCTAGCAAACTAGATAAGATAACCACACGAATGATCAGGATCACACTTGCTGTTACTGCTGCTCGATCGGTGCTGACTGCTGAGCGTCTTCTCCTGAAGGCCTGAGGAGGCCTGCACTTGTATCAACTTGCCCAGAATAAATATGCTAGGCACAGGCTCCACACTGGCCTGAGCAAGCATCCAGAACCAGAAGAGGTCGAGGTGGTTGCGGTTGATGTTGTCATCGGCGAGCCATTCGCCGCTCGCTGCGAACCCCTTAGTGGCCGTGTTGACGGGCGACGGCCTTCACGATGACATGGTGCTCATGAAGTAGCCCAACGACAATGAGCACCACGGGAGAAGACATGGACTTGAGCGCCTTCGAGTACAACTCCATGGGGCTGACGGAGATGAACATGTCGGCGATGATGAACACGGTAGACTGTGGCGCCAGCCCGAACCCAGAACCAGAAGCAGGACATGAGCAGATGTTGGTATTGGTACATGGGAACCATGCCCCTCTCGGTCACCTTCTTGCACTGCACCTCCCACGACGACGGCGGCGCTGCAGGTATGTGACCCCAGCGAAGAGTTGTTCGTAGATGGGGATGGAGAAGATGCATGAGGACGAGGACGCGCCCCTGATCAGGTCGCAGGCGAACCATAGCTTGTCTGTCCTCCATGGGCGCGCTGGATAAGGCTAGCCTAGCCCTACCTCGCGCACTATGTCGAGGAGCTCGCCGGCACGCCGTAGCTGACCACGGGGACAAGGGAGGGGAGCAGCAGCCGAGCTCATTTGTCCAACCCGTCCGTATAGGGATGAAAATCCCGTCCGTACCGTTCCGAATACCGCGTCTTCCGTTCGTTTTCGAATAGTTGGGAAACCGATTAGAAACGGTTTGAAAACAATTTAACTAGTTTTGTGATCGTTTTTATATTTTTCGTTTTTCGAATCGTAATGATACTGTTTTTATATAATCTAAAATACATTTAGCGTTTAATTTATATAAGTTATAGATTTTAATGATGTTCAAGTGTATGAATAAGAGAAAAACGAAAGTTGTAATTATTTTAAATAATATGAATAATTAAGAAAAGTTGTTTATCTATTTTAATATCTTAAAATTAGGTAATATGCCACTTTAGTATGTACTGTGAAAACTATAAAATATTTGTTCTTTCAACTAATGTATTGTTGTTTTTTAAATTTTCGTCTAGTCTATACTACCTATTAAGGCTGTAAGGGGTAGGCTGCCTCCCCTGGTTCTGCCTTCAGCCAATCTGCACCGTCCATCTATATGCGTCAAATCATCACCGTCCGTCTCGTCGCCTCCGCTTCAAGCCTCCTCTATCCCTCGATCGCAACTGCTCCTCTCTCCGCTCCCCTCTTCCTCGACAGCTAGATCCACATTCACGCCGTCGTCGGCAACGGCTCCAGCCTTCCCACGCCGCCGTCCAACCTCCCCCCGACTCTCCTCCCCACACCGCCGCCGCTCCCACCGCCCGCAAAAACACCACGCACACGGGCGCGGGCGCGGAGACCGACCACCACGGCACCAACTCCTCCTCTGGTTGCCTCCGGCCTCGCCATCCCTCTGTCCTCGACTTCCCTCCGTCCTCCCGGTTGCCAGCCTCCCGGACCGGAAGCTGCACGTGGCTCGACAGCTCGTCTCTGTCGTCTATGGCGGCGGCGGCGCAGCAGCAGCGGGAGAAGGCGGTGTCGCAGGTGTGGCGGGCGGTGGTGGGGTGAATCGGCTTCCTTGTTCAGGTTCTGCTTCAGATCCTTCGGGGCACGCCGTCCTGCGCCCAGCTCTTTCCTTCGTCGAGGTCCGGTACCCGCTCCTCTCCGGGCCCGCGGCCTCGAACCCGTCGTCGGAGGTGGCCTTCATGCCGCTCCGCTCCGAGGTCCCAGCTGACGCGGCACCTGCCCCGACAGCTGCACCTGAGCCCGTGGGCCGCCTCACGGTACGGAGCTTCGATTTTTTTATTCGATTCGGTTGAGCTTTTGAGATGTCCGGGGTGGGGAAACAGTGCCTTTGTGAAGTAGGAGTAGAAGGGTTTCAATCAAATAGTATTTGGACTTGGACGTGCTGATCAAATTGGATTATGCTTCGGTATTTGGGGATGATTGGGATTAGTTGGAGTGGCTGATTTAAGGCTAACGGAGGTTTGGTGGTTTAGTTCAGGTAGTATTGTTGATTTTTCGTTATAGAATAATTAGTATTTGGACTATATAGCAGACCTTCCCCGATGAGTTGGTTAATAGCATGGGCAATTAGTTGCCCTGCAATTGCAAAATAAGGCCTTGATCGTTTTAGTAGTACATACTTACGGCTGCATTATTGAAAGGGAATTAGGCTTACACCTAGTTCCTAAATAATTTTGGTGGTTGAAATGCCCAACACAAATATTGGACTAACTAGTTTGCTCTAGTATATAAGTTATACAGGTGCAAAAGGTTCACACTTAGCCAATAAAAAGATCAAGTTTTGGATTCAACTAAGGAGCAATGAGGCAACCGAGGGCACCTCTGTCTGGAGGCACCGGACTGTCCGGTGTGCACCGGACAGTGTCCGGTGCGCCCAGAGGACTCCAACTCAAACTCTTCGCTCTCGGGAATTCTCGGAAGCCGGCGCGCTATAATTCACCGGACTGTCCGGTGTGCACCGGACATGTCCGGTGCTCCAAGGAAGCGCGGTCTCCGGAACTAGCCAGCCTCGGGTTCGCGCGGCAGCCGCTCCGCTAAAATTCACCGGACTGTCCGGTGTGCACCGGACTGTCTGGTGTGCCAGCGGAGCAACGGCTCTCTGCGGCGCCAACGGCTCCCTGCGGTGCATTTAATGCGCGCGCAGCGCGCGCAGACGTCAGGATCGCCCATACCGGTGCACCGGACATCAAACAATACATGTCCGGTGTGCACCGGACACCCAGGAGGGCCCAGAAGTCAGAAGCTCCAACGGTCAGAATCCAACGGCAATGGTGACGTGGCAGGGGCACCGGACTGTCCGGTGTGCCATCGAACAGACAGCTTCCAGCAACGGTCACTTTTGGTGGTTGGGGCTATAAATACCCCAACCACCCCACATTCATTGCCATCCAAGTTTTCCACTTCTCAACTACTACAAGAGCTCTAGCATTCAATTCTAGACACACCAAATAGATCAAGTCCTCTCCAAATTCCACACAACACCATAGTGACTAGAGAGAGTGATTTGCTTGTGTTCTTTCGAGCTCGTGCGCTTGGATCGCATTCTTTTCTTCCTCACTTGTTCTTGTGATCAAACTCAATTGTAACCAAGGCAAGAGGCACCAATTGTGTGGTGGCCCTTGCGGGGAAGCTTTGTTCCCGTTTGATTGAGAAGAAGAGAAAGCTCACTCGATCCGTGGGATCGTTTGAGAGAGGGAAGGGTTGAAAGAGACCCGGCCTTTGTGGCCTCCTCAACGGGGAGTAGGTTTGCAAGAACCGAACCTCGGTAAAACAAATCCGCGTGTCACACTTTTCATTTGCTTGCGATTTGTTTTGCGCTCTCTCTCGCGGACTCGTTTATATTTCTAACGCTAACCCGGCTTGTAGTTGTGATTATTTTTGTAAATTTCAGTTTCGCCCTATTCACCCCCCCTCTAGGCGACTATCAATTGGTATCAGAGCCCGGTGCTTCATTAGAGCCTAACCGCTCGAAGTGATGTCGGGAGATCACACCAAGAGGGAGATGGAGACCGGCGACAACAAGCCCACTACAAGCCAAGGGAGCACTTCATTGGAAGAGTCCCGCACCAAGAGAAGGGAGAAGAAGAAGAACTCCTCCAAGCGGAAGGAGAAAAGATCTTCCTCTTCTCACCACAAGGAGAAGAAGGAAAAATCCTCTTCTCACAAGCCGCATCGGAGTGGGGACAAGCACAAGAGGATGAGGAAGGTGGTCTACTACGAGACCGACACTTCATCAACATCTACCTCCGGCTCCGACGCGGCGTCCGTCACTTCTAAACGCCAAGAGCGTAAGAAGTATAGTAAGATTCCCCTACGCTACCCTCGCATTCCTAAACATACACCTTTACTTTCCGTCCCATTAGGCAAACCACCAACTTTTAATGGTGAAGATTATGCTATGTGGAGTAATTTAATGCGATTTCATCTAACCTCTCTCCACAAAAGTATATGGGATGTTGTTGAGCATGGTGTACAGGTACCATCCGTAGGGGATGAGGACTATGACATGGATGAAGTGGCCCAAATCGAGCACTTCAACTCCCAAGCCGCAACCATTCTCCTTGCCTCACTAAGCAAGGAGGAATACAACAAGGTGCAAGGGTTGAAGAACGCAAAGGAGATTTGGGACCTACTCAAGACGGCGCACGAAGGTGATGAACTCACCAAGATCACCAAGCGGGAAACGATCGAGGGGGAGCTCGGTCGCTTCCGTCTTCGCCAAGGGGAGGAGCCACAAGACATGTACAACCGGCTCAAGACCTTGGTGAACCAAGTGCGCAACCTCGGGAGCGCAAAATGGGATGACCACGAGGTGGTTAAGGTTATTTTAAGAGCACTTATTTTCCTTAACCCTACTCAAGTACAATTAATTCGTGGTAATCCTAGATATCCACTAATGACCCCCGAGGAAGTTATCGGGAATTTTGTAAGCTTTGAATGCATGATTAAGGGCTCCAAGAAGATCAACGAGCTTGACGAGCCTTCCACATCCGAGGCGCAACCGGTGGCCTTCAAGGCAACGGAGGAGAAGAAGGAGGAGTCTACACCAAGTAGACAACCAATTGACGCCTCCAAGCTCGACAACGAGGAGATGGCCCTAATCATCAAAAGCTTCCGGCAAATCCTCAAGCAACGGAAGGGGAAGGATTACAAATCCCGTTCCAAGAAGGTTTGCTACAAGTGTGGTAAGCCCGGTCATTTTATTGCAAAATGTCCTATGTCTAGTGACAGTGACAGGGGCGACGACAAGAAGGGAAAGAGGAGAGAAAAGAAGAAGTACTACAAGAAGAAGGGCGGCGATGCCCATGTTTGTCGGGAGTGGGACTCCGACGAAAGCTCAAGCGACTCCTCCGACGACGAGGACGCCGCCAACATCGCCGTCACCAAGGGCCTCCTCTTCCCCAACGTCGGCCACAAGTGTCTCATGGCCAAGGACGGCAAAAAGAAGGTAAAATCAAGGTCCTCCACTAAATATGAAACATCTAGTGATGAGGATGATAAAAATGAGGAGGAAAACTTGCGTACTCTTTTTGCTAACCTCAACATGCAACAAAAGGAAAAATTAAATGAATTAATTAGTGCTATACATGAGAAGGATGAACTCTTGGATTCTCAAGAGGACTTCCTTATTAAAGAAAATAAGAAGCATGTTAAGGTTAAAAATGCTTATGCTCTAGAAAGAGAAAAATGTGAAAAATTGTCTAGTGAGCTAAGCACTTGCCATGAGACTTTAGACAACCTTAGAAATGAAAATGCTAATTTGTTAGCTAAGGTTGATTCTCATATTTGCAATGTTCCAAATTCTAGAAATGATAATGATAATTTGCTTGCTAGGATTGAAGAATTGAACATTTCTCTTGCTAGTCTTAGAAATGAGAATGAGAAATTAATTGCTAAGGCTAAGGATTTTGATGTTTGCAATGCTACCATTTCCGACCTTAGAGCTAAAAATGATATATTGGATGCTAAGGTTGTTGAACTAAAATCTTGCAAACCCTCTACATCTAATGTTGAGCATATTTCCATTTGTACTAGATGTAGAGATATTAATGTTGATGCTATCCATGATCACCTAGCCTTAATTAAAAAACAAAATGATCACATAGCACAACTTAATGCTAAGATTAGAGAGCATGACTTAGAAAATGAAAAATTTAAACTTGCTAGAAGCATGCTCTATAATGGGAGACGCCCTGGCATTAAGGATGGCATTGGCTTCCAAAAGGGAGACAATGTCAAAATTAATGCCCCTCCAAAGAACTTATCTAACTTTGTTAAGGGCAAGGCTCCCATGCCTCAGGATAACGAGGGTTACATTTTGTACCCTGCCGGCTATCCTGAGAGCAAGATTAGGAAAATTCATTCTAGGAAGTCTCACTCTGGCCCTAATCATGCTTACATGTATAAGGGTGAGACATCTAGTTCTAGGCAACCAACCCGTGCCAAGTTGCCTAGAAAGAAAACTCCTAATGCATCAAATGATCATAGCATTTCATTTAAAACTTTTGATGCATCTTATGTTTTAACTAACAAATCAGGCAAGGTAGTTGCCAAAATTGTTGGGGGCAAACACAAGGGCTCCAAGACTTGTGTTTGGGTACCCAAAGTTCTTGTATCTAATGCTAAAGGACCCAAAACCGTTTGGGTACCTAAAATCAAGAACTAAAATTGTTTTGTAGGTTTATGCATCCGGGGGCTCAAGTTGGATACTCGACAGCGGGTGCACAAACCACATGACAGGGGAGAAAAAGATGTTCTCCTCATATGAGAAAAACCAAGATCCCCAACGAGCTATCACATTCGGGGATGGAAATCAAGGTTTGGTCAAAGGATTGGGTAAAATTGCTATATCACCTGACCACACCATTTCCAATGTTTTTCTTGTAGATTCCTTAGATTACAATTTGCTTTCCGTATCCCAATTATGTCAAATGGGCTACAACTATCTTTTTACTGATATAGGTGTTACTGTCTTTAGAAGAAGTGATGATTCAATAGCTTTTAAGGGAGTGTTAGAGGGTCAGCTATACTTAGTAGATTTTAATAGAGCTGAACTCGACACTTGCTTGATTGCTAAGACTAACTTGGGTTGGCTCTGGCACCGCCGACTAGCCCATGTTGGAATGAAGAATCTTCACAAGCTTCTAAAGGGAGAACACATTTTGGGACTAACCGATGTTCATTTTGAGAAAGACAGGATTTGTAGCGCATGCCAAGCCGGGAAGCAAGTTGGCATACATCATCCACACAAAAACATCATGACTACCGACAGGCCACTGGAGCTCCTACACATGGATTTATTCGGCCCGATCGCTTACATAAGCATCGGCGGTAGTAAGTATTGTCTTGTAATTGTGGATGATTATTCTCGCTTCACTTGGGTATTCTTTTTGCAGGACAAATCTCATACCCAAGAGACTTTAAAGGGATTCTTGAGACGTGCTCAAAATGAGTTCGGCTTAAGAATCAAGAAAATTAGAAGCGATAATGGGACGGAGTTCAAGAATTCCCAAATTGAAGGCTTTCTTGAGGAGGAGGGCATCAAGCATGAGTTCTCTTCTCCCTACACTCCACAACAAAATGGTGTAGTGGAGAGGAAGAATCGAACTCTATTGGACATGGCAAGAACCATGCTTGATGAGTACAAGACACCGGATCGGTTTTGGGCCGAGGAGGTCAACACCGCCTGCTACGCCATCAACCGGTTATATCTTCACCGAATCCTCAAGAAGACATCTTATGAACTCCTAACCGGTAAAAAGCCCAATATTTCATATTTTAGAGTTTTTGGTAGCAAATGTTTTATACTTGTTAAAAGAGGTAGAAAATCTAAATTTGCTCCTAAAACTGTAGAAGGCTTTTTACTAGGATATGACTCAAACACAAGGGCATATAGAGTCTTTAACAAGTCCTCAGGACTTGTTGAAGTTTCTTGTGACGTTGTGTTTGATGAGACTAACGGCTCTCAAGTAGAGCAAGTTGATCTTGATGAAACAGGTGAAGAACAGGCTCCATGCATAGCGCTAAGGAACATGTCCATTGGGGATGTGTGTCCTAAGGAATCCGAAGAGCCTTCAAATGCACAAGATCAACCATCCTCCTCAACACAAGCATCTCCACCAACTCAAATTGAGGATGAGGTTCAAGATGTTGAACAAGAAGATCAAGAAGATGAGCCACCTCAAAATGACGGCAACGATCAAGGGGGAGATGCAAATGATGAAGACAAGGAGGATGAACAATCAAGGCCGCCACACCCAAGAGTCCACCAAGCAATACAACGAGATCACCCCGTCGACACCATCCTCGGCGATATTCATAAGGGGGTAACTACTCGATCTCGTGTTGCTCATTTTTGTGAACATTACTCGTTTGTTTCCTCTATTGAGCCACACAGGGTAGAGGAAGCACTTCAAGATTCGGATTGGGTGATGGCGATGCAAGAGGAGCTCAACAATTTCACGAGGAACGAGGTATGGCACTTAGTTCCACGTCCTAACCAAAATGTTGTAGGAACCAAGTGGGTCTTCCGCAACAAGCAAGACGAGCATGGTGTGGTGACTAGGAACAAAGCTCGACTCGTGGCCAAGGGGTATTCACAAGTCGAAGGTTTGGATTTTGGTGAAACCTATGCACCCGTAGCTAGGCTTGAGTCAATTCGCATATTATTAGCCTATGCTACTTACCATGGCTTCAAGCTTTATCAAATGGACGTGAAGAGTGCCTTCCTCAATGGACCAATCAAGGAGGAGGTCTATGTTGAGCAACCTCCCGGCTTTGAAGACAGTGAGTATCCTAACCATGTTTATAGGCTCTCTAAGGCGCTTTATGGGCTTAAGCAAGCCCCAAGAGCATGGTATGAATGCCTTAGAGATTTCCTTATTGCAAATGGCTTCAAAGTCGGCAAAGCCGATCCTACTTTATTCACTAAGACTCTTGATAATGATTTGTTTGTATGCCAAATTTATGTTGATGATATCATATTTGGGTCTACTAACAAATCTACATGTGAAGAATTTAGTAGGATCATGACACAAAAATTCGAGATGTCAATGATGGGGGAGTTGAAGTATTTTCTAGGATTCCAAGTCAAGCAACTCCACGAGGGGACCTTCATTAGCCAAACGAAGTATACTCAAGATATCCTAAGCAAGTTTGGAATGAAGGATGCCAAACCCATCAAGACACCCATGGGAACAAATGGGCATCTCGACCTCGACACGGGAGGTAAGTCCGTGGATCAAAAGGTATACCGGTCGATGATTGGTTCATTGCTTTACTTATGTGCATCTCGACCGGACATTATGCTTTCCGTTTGCATGTGTGCAAGATTCCAAGCCGACCCTAAGGAATCACACCTTACGGCCGTAAAACGAATCTTGAGATATTTAGCTTATACTCCTAAGTTTGGGCTTTGGTACCCTCGGGGATCCACATTTGATTTGATTGGTTATTCGGATGCCGATTGGGCGGGGTGTAAGATTAATAGGAAGAGCACATCGGGGACTTGCCAGTTCTTGGGAAGATCCTTGGTGTCTTGGGCTTCAAAGAAGCAAAATTCGGTCGCTCTTTCTACCGCCGAAGCCGAGTATATTGCCGCAGGCCATTGTTGGGGATGAGGCAAACCCTGCGGGACTACGGTTACAAATTAACCAAAGTCCCTTTGCTATGTGACAATGAGAGTGCAATCAAAATGGCCGACAATCCCGTCGAGCATAGCCGCACTAAGCACATAGCCATTCGGTATCATTTTCTTCGGGATCACCAACAAAAGGGGGATATCGAGATTTCTTACATTAACACTAAAGATCAATTAGCCGATATCTTTACCAAGCCACTTGATGAACAATCTTTTACCCGACTTAGGCATGAGCTCAATATTCTTGATTCTAGGAATTTCTTTTGCTAAACTTGCACACATAGCACATGAATATACCTTTGATCATGTCTCTTTTATATATGCTATGACTAATGTGTTTTCAAGTGTATTTCAAACCAAGTCATAGGTATATTGAAAGGGAATAGGAGTCTTCGGCGAAGAAAAAGGCTTCCACTCCACTCTACTACTCATCCTTCGCCGTCGCTCCGCATCATCTCTCCAACTTTGGTATAATCTTCACTCATTCATTTCATGACCAAAGGGGGAGAAAGTACTTCTTAGGGCTCTAATGATTCCGTTTTTGGCGATTCATGCCAAAGGGGGAGAAAATATGAGCCCAAAGCAAAAGGACCGCACCACCACCTAATTTTATAAATTTGATGATTTTAAATTGGTAAATTTCGAAATTGGTATCTCTTTATGTTCTAAAGGGGGAGCAACTAGTATTTTCAAAACTGATATCTTAAAACCCTCTTGAACACTAAGAGGAGACCTTATTTGAGGGGGAGTTTTGTTTAGTCAAAGGAAAAGCATTTGAACAAAGGAAGAAAATTTCAAATCTTGAAAATGCTTTGCAAAATCTTATTCACTTACCTTTGACTATCTTGCAAAATAATTTTGAAAAGAATTTACAAAAGAGTTTGCAAAAACAAAACTTATGGTGCAAATGAGGTCCAATATCTCAAAAACAAAAGAAACAATCCATGCGCTTTCATGTAAGTATTTATATTGGCTCAAATCCAAGCAACCTTTGCACTTACGTTTATGCAAACTAGTTCAATTATGCACTTCTATATTTGCTTTGGTTTGTGTTGGCATCAATCACCAAAAAGGGGGAGATTGAAAGGGAATTAGGCTTAGACCTAGTTCCTAAATAATTTTGGTGGTTGAAATGCCCAACACAAATATTGGACTAACTAGTTTGCTCTAGTACATAAGTTATACAGGTGCAAAAGGTTCACACTTAGCCAATAAAAAGATCAAGTTTTGGATTCAACTAAGGAGCAATGAGGCAACCGAGGGCACCTCTGTCTGGAGGCACCGGACTGTCCGGTGTGCACCGGACAGTGTCCGGTGCGCCCAGAGGACTCCAACTCAAACTCTTCGCTCTCGGGAATTCTCGAAAGCCGGCGCGCTATAATTCACCGGACTGTCCGGTGTGCACCGGACATGTCCGGTGCTCCAAGGAAGCGCGGTCTCCGGAACTAGCCAGCCTCGGGTTCGCGCGGCAGCCGCTCCGCTAAAATTCACCGGACTGTCCGGTGTGCCAGCGGAGCAACGGCTCTCTGCGGCGCCAACGGCTCCCTGCGGTGCATTTAATGCGCGCGCAGCGCGCGCAGACGTCAGGATCGCCCATACCGGTGCACCGGACATCAAACAATACATGTCCGGTGTGCACCGGACACCCAGGAGGGCCCAGAAGTCAGAAGCTCCAACGGTCAGAATCCAACGGCAATGGTGACGTGGCAGGGGCACCGGACTGTCCGGTGTGCACCGGACTGTCCGGTGTGCCATCGAACAGACAGCTTCCAGCAACGGTCACTTTTGGTGGTTGGGGCTATAAATACCCCAACCACCCCACATTCATTGCCATCCAAGTTTTCCACTTCTCAACTACTACAAGAGCTCTAGCATTCAATTCTAGACACACCAAATAGATCAAGTCCTCTCCAAATTCCACACAACACCATAGTGACTAGAGAGAGTGATTTGCTTGTGTTCTTTCGAGCTCGTGCGCTTGGATCGCATTCTTTTCTTCCTCACTTGTTCTTGTGATCAAACTCAATTGTAACCAAGGCAAGAGGCACCAATTGTGTGGTGGCCCTTGCGGGGAAGCTTTGTTCCCGTTTGATTGAGAAGAAGAGAAAGCTCACTCGATCCGTGGGATCGTTTGAGAGAGGGAAGGGTTGAAAGAGACCCGGCCTTTGTGGCCTCCTCAACGGGGAGTAGGTTTGCAAGAACTGAACCTCGGTAAAACAAATCCGCGTGTCACACTTTTCATTTGCTTGCGATTTGTTTTGCGCTCTCTCTCGCGGACTCGTTTATATTTCTAACGCTAACCCGGCTTGTAGTTGTGATTATTTTTGTAAATTTCAGTTTCGCCCTATTCACCCCCCCCCCTCTAGGCGACTATCAATTATCATCTCCTCTCCAAACTGGCGGTGATATGTTTCCGGTGGCCTTCAAGTGAAGCTTTGGGACATAGTTCCAGAATACTGGTTCCCTGTCATTCTGTGTAGGTGAGTAGATAACCTTCTACCATTGCTAGCTTATTCCCAAACACACGGTTACTGCGCTGTCCGGTGCTGTTCCAACATTTCATGAACTACGCAAAATTGTAAGCACAATGCTTGGACCTCTTGCTTTTGTAGTTTTTTAGATCTCAGTTGTCAAACCAATTTGGATTCCTGAGTGTGGTAATGGACCTAACATAGACCAAGCATGATAGATGATCAGTTGTCCTTGTATTGTGTTGGTGGTTATCTAGACGCTACCTAATTCTCGGCCTCAGACTGAGGTTGTCATATTTCGTTTCCTGCTTGACTGTCCAGTCAACAGTCACAGTGCATGTTTGTAGCAGTTTTGAGAGCAAGTCTGTTATGTGATATAATTAAAGATAGAAGATTAGTTGGATTTGGGTAGCTGATGTGTGGGACAGATGCGAATTTGGAAATTTGGTTTCATTGCTAGCCTGGTGGCCTCTTGGTTTATATGTTAAACTGGTACTAGCAAGTTACCGTCAATCTGTCGATGCCTTCCCATATACTGGCTTGTGGCATGATTATTTCCTTATTCAAACTAGCATGTAAATCGGCATGGCAGGGAACCAGTATGCCCATAGTTGGATTTCTGATAGTTTGGATCGGCAAAGAAGCTTATAGCTTCTCATAAAAGGAGCCGAAACTAAAACTAGAAGTCATATCGTTGCTAACCATTACTACTTAAGTTCCTTGAAATGAAGTCAGACTAAACATTTGTCTCTTATGTTTACGCATCTGATATTCTCACAACATTAGAGCTGTCTGTTCAGGTAGTGCTTGACTTGGATGAGACTTTAGTTTCTGCATATGAATCATCTAGCCTTACTGCTATTGTACGTACACAAGCTATTGTCTATTTGTTTTGTTTGTTGTTAATAATTAGCTGATTTACATTGTCGAGATCGTACAATATTGAGATTTTGAACATCATGTTCGTAATATCTTTTGTTGTCCATACATATATTATCATAGTGTTTATTTTTTCCATTGCAACACACGGACATTTACCTATTTCCTAATAAAACATTGTATGAATCCTGTCCAAATTTGATTTCCTACCGGTAAGACTATGTTTCCAATCCGTGTATATACACTTGATTTGCTTATCATAGCTGATGAAGTGTAGTTTTTGGTCTTCAATGTATTGTACTTAGCAGGGCTGTCCAAACAGGACCTTGTCCAAACCTTGTTGCTATTTTATTTGGAGAAGAAGGCATCCATGCACTCCAATGATGCCATGAAATTCAGTTCATTCAATAAGAGCTTGGATGATTCATAGGTTACTATTTAAAATGCTTCCTTTGTTGGTTGCATTCAGCTCTTTATTGTGTGATGTTGCATAGTTAAGTACTTAAGTTCTGTTTATCTATATTTTGGTCCACACACTGTATGAGGTCAAGAAAATCCATAAGCTGAAGCATTGGTGATTTCAGTGCTTCCTTTAACTTTCAGCCATTGTTGTCTTAGCTTACTATAGCATCATGATAATTATCCTTCCGACCATTATGAGCTTCAACTTTGAAAACACATTACTTCCTCCTGAACTGCCTATGAGAACTAAAAAATATTTCTACCAGTTCGCCACTAATTCTTGTTAAATATTATGAAATATTTAATTGCTTGATTTAGTGTTTCTTTGATTGCAGGGCACCGGTGCTGTACTACGTTCTCCTGACGTTGCAGGACAGCGTGCACAAGGTCTTCTACGCCATCGTCGAGGCCGCTGCAGTTCGCGCAGACAACAGCCATCTTGGAGGTCAGCTGCTTGTTTTTCGTCTCCCATTTTCGATTGCTCGGTCACAGTAAAACTACAAACTTGGCTCAATTTCATATTTTTGCTTTGCTCATGAGTTATGGATATATCCTATTAGAATTATTACTGTTGTGAATGTGCAAGGTAGGGAACACTTCGTAGCGTCCACAATAATTGTAGCTGCTCACTACTGCCACCACAATAATGCTTTTTAGACTGCCATTACATAGTGGAGAGTTGCTATGTTTTTTATGGAGCATTTCTGCAAAATGCAACTTCTAACCAGCTTTAGACGACCCATAAGACTCATCAATTGGATTCGTTGTGAGGATCAAGTTAGATTTTCCCCACTGGTGGTACTTGCAGTCACAGGAAAGCAATAAGCTAGATGATCCATCATGCCTACTCTTTCTAGGATATTCCATCTAATCATGGCTCCCATTCCTTATAGGTATCTAATTCCAATGTTGTATGTCTCGGTTGAACTTGTGAAGGCGTTGCAAGCACATATCATTAACTGGGATATTCATATGTTTGATGAGGAGATCGGCAATACCACTCAGGTGCGTACATCAAACTTGAATGAGCCAATGAGGAACTTGGCCGGGTTCATACAATCTTTACTACTTATTAAGGCAGCAAGGGCTAGGCTGCCATTCCTGGTTCTACTGCTCCCATTCCCGCTTGCCCAGCACACGCACACACCTCCCTGACCCGGCTGCGAATGTCGTCGCACGAGGCCGCGCCACCGCTCCGTCCCGGCTCTGAGCTGCCGCGCCTGTCGTGCCACCCCTCGTCGCCTCCCCGCAGCCGCTGCGCGCGTGTCCCCATCGCGCCACCCCTCGCCGCCTCCCTGAACCCCCGCAGCCACGGCGCATGCCGTCGCCGTCTTACAAGGCCGAAGCCCCACCGCGCCACCACTCCCTCCCCCTCGCTGCCTCCCCGACCCGGTTGCATCCCTGCAGCTCGGAGTCTACCAGTAGACGAAGAGAACCATGCTCCCTTGCCTAGGATTCCCGAAACCCTAGCCTCGACCCGTATACACGAGGACCCCCGACAACGAGGAGGCTGCTGCGACGGCTGCGCCACGTTCATGGTCGACAAGGTTGTCGCGCTCACCGCCTCGAGCACCCCCGGCGACGAGGAGGCTGTTGCGACGACCGCGCCACGTTCCTGGTCGGCAAGGTCATCGCCCTATCCCAAGGCAAGATTAGGTCTTCCTGTGATGTACTGATTTTGCTACCTAAATTGTTTAGTAACAAAACAGTCTTCACCTTTGGTATTACTGAAAGTATATGTCACATGTTTTCTTGGTCCACCTATTCCTCATCGGGTGGATGCCAACAAGGAGGCCTTCTCTTTGTACCTTTTTAGGTTATCTTAGAGGACCAGCCAAGAACAAAAGGAGTTGAACAGCTGGAGAAACCATTTCACAGGATTGAAAGCATGCTCTTTACCAAAACTTGATTTGAGCACACAGTGAATAAATAATGCTAACGAAACTAAACTCATTTGCCCCGCATAGTTTCAGTTATACAGAATACAACTAAGATTCTATAATATAGTCCAGTTACAGAGGAGGCAAAAAGTAGTTTTGTGTTAACATTTATGTTGCTTTTACCACTAGCCTATTATACTCGCTCCCAAAAAGGGAAACATATTTTATAGAGCGAAAAGCCAAACCTTACAGACTTTGTTCAACAATTAATAAAATTATATAGGAGTTTAGGACATGTAGAAGCCTCGACCAATGTCTCTGCCCGGTGCCCAGATAGCAAAATGATTGTGGTGTTTACTGAGACACCATAGGCCAGTAAAAAAATAGCTGGTGCATGAGGATTTGCATCACCGCAACAGGTTGGTATGTCGCACAACCACAACCACACAGGCATACAGTCAAGACTATGGTTGTTCCAATTATAATCAAGATAAAGTGAAAATGCAACATGTTCCTTATGCACTGTATTTGTCCCATTAGCCCAACAATATGTCACGTCCCCTCTGAACTATGAAGGCAATACTTTACCAGTTGAATGTTCTGATTAGCTTGACCGTTGTAGCATGGAGACTTGCAAACATAATTAGGGACACTATTCTTCGAGTGCCTCTGTTAATTATAGTGAGGAATTCCCTATTGTTTTTTTTCTCAGATGTTTTGTCGATACTCGGGATTGGGTTGTGTGCCTAGGATTCCATGTTTTTTTATTTGAGCTTTACTTCCCAGTTATACTTCTCATTCTTTGGGTTTTGTACCTAATGACCTGTATCGAAACATCTAAGGTTACTAAATTGTTATTAATCGGATCAGGTACAAACTTGTCATCGTGGCTGGGGACAAAACGGGTGAAACTGAGTTTGCTATGTTTGGCCGGATAACACAGCATGTCAGCATCTCGTGCGGAAAATGGCTACAGCGGTGTATGCCCTGTCAATAGCATCAGCGGTAATAGCTGATTGGGGGAAGGAGAAAGCGTTTTGGGCTGGACATGTGAATTTTCTTGTTTGAATTCAGTATTATCAGATGCAATAGTCCTATCCTAATTTTGATTCTCGCAGAACTCTAAGGTGGGTGGTGGAGGAGGAGGAGAGCGAGGGAGGACGACGAGGCTGCCTGGCGGAGGCACGAGGGGAAGGTGAGCGTCACCTGCAAGGCCACAATCTTGGTGAGACTGCCACCATGAGCGTGCCCCACGACCGCCACCAGGATCTCAAGCTCGCCATCGATGACTTCGACGAGGAGTTGATCGACCCTGAGCTACGCTTCTCGTTCCAGCGCAACAGCAAGGTACAATCCTCCCCCTCCCCACCCAACCGACCATTCTTTAGGTCACAACGGGTGTGTATGTTTTTTACTGTTATCCCGTAATTGGAATTGTAGTCCATTCAGCAAACCTTGGCGCTCCTCACCTATCGCAGCCTCTTCGGCATCGCCATCAGACTTCCTGTCATGCTGCTCCGAGATAGGCGTGCCTGATTTTTCGACAGGTCAGTCGATCATCAATCTCCTGCCGATACAACATACCGAACTACTCCATCATCCTGCACAAACTAAACTAGATTCATTTTCCATTTCTGATATATACAAATTCTGTGTTAATTTTGATCTTGGTTCATAAGAAAAGAACAGAAAATAAACACATATCTAATGACTATAATTATACATACACCATCTCTTGTGATTTTAGATACTTTTCAATTATACCTTTTTTCTAAAATCACACGAAAATACCAATCTATGTCCCGGTAGCGATGTAGAGCACCGCATTGGCTATTGAGTGATGAAGCGTCGTACCGAACTTGGGAAACTACACGTGAATAGATTTTTCGAAACCTTTTTCCCTTTTTCTAAGATTTAAATGGTGGTGGATACTGATTGAAGGTGACTAATGTTTGTTTGTTGTCAACCTTTCTCTCGACAGACTTGCTACGGATTTGGGAGGGAGGCATGTGCAGGTGGAGCTGCAGTGGTAGTTCAGATCCGCTGTCATGAGCTGCTACTGATCCTGATGCGTGAAGACTTGTGACAAATGACGACATAAAAGATATAGCAGGAGTGTGGAGAATAATGGCACTTGGGGATTCAGGTGTATGTACAGTTCTGCCCTAGGCTGCTAGCTAGCTGATTTGTTTATAGCTTACATGCTCCAGTTATTCACAAATATTAGATCTGTTTTCTTATTAATTTCATATTGTTTGCTTTATAGGTTTGTGGAGTGGACTTGACTGACAAAGTAGTGGACATAATTTTCCATGTATTTGATGCTAACTGTGATGGTAACCTGAGCTCAGAGGAGTTCTTGAGGTCATTACAAAGAAGAGAAAATGACATTCGCCAGCCAGCAACTTCTGGTTTTCTAGGGGTGATCGCCTGCTGGTTGAACTGTACAAAGTGTTCTCTTCAACAAATGCTGCCCCAGTAGATTCTTTTGACAGTCGTGACACTTTGTTCCATTGTCCTTGGTTGCTCTGTGTTAAATGTAGGTTTGCCAATCTCACCATTTGTTTGGTTTCATTATCCAGTTTTCATATAAGTTGAACTAAACTACTCGTTAATTGTTCATCTAGGTACATAATAGTTGTCTTTATCTGTTTTGGCGATGATTCTGAATTTCTGATTGTGTGCAGGAGCTGGAGAACGTGATCGACAACCGATAGAGTTCTGAAGTGTGAAGAGGACTTTTGGTGTAAATATTACCCTGCGGCCCCTTCTTAATACTGATTAGAATTGGTCATACCACGTAGCAGCTGTAAGGAATACCTTTCGTTCTCATCCAAGGGCTCCGATAACATACATCTTCTCGCTTGTCTGGTTGCGAGAGAAGGAAATGTTTTTGTTTTCACTGAATTGATGCAGTCTCTGATTCGATTATTTGTTCTTTTTTTATCTCTCAGGAAGTGCTTGTTCAGCATGATGAGTGATCTTCCTTCTGTCTTAGAAGCATTCGTGGACAAGAAACACAGTAAAGATAGGTCTGGGGTTGATAGCAGCGGCAAGTCCAGACACTCATCAAATGTGCCCACATGAATCTTTCCAACAGTTTGCTTTCGCTCCAATCTGTGTTTGGTTCTGCCTCCAATTCGTGTAGAAAACCTTACTCAGAAGGAGTTGTGTCTTTCTTTCTCATACAGAGAGGAAAAGATGGCCATGCCAAGAGTTCCAGGGCAGCACCTCCTGCCGCCAAGGAGTATGACGAAGACGAGGAGCACACAGAGACCTTTTGTGGAAGCTGCGGCGACCTTTACATTGGCAGCAACTAAATAATGTATTCATGTTCCATTTTTCTTTTTCTTTTGAAAAAAGGAGAATAATATATGTTTTAGCTGCATCTACATCGCCAGTCTGCACCGCATCTAATGATTTGTTCAATAACTGGTAGGGACTGAGTTAGCTGACAATAGGCCATTTGATTCCATCCCATTTTTGGTGCATGTAGTGTATCATGTTTCGTTTACCATCTCTATTGTCAAGATTAAAGCTCTGGATATCTTTTCAAGACCATGCTGAGTGTACAGGTAATCCAGTCCAGAAAATTGTGTTTATTTTTTAAATTGTTATAGTTGACGGCATGTTATTATACCAAGAAAACTTTATTTATGTGTGTTCTATATATTTTTTACCTATCTTCATACACTATTGATAGTCAAATCATAATCATAAATTGAAAAACATGCTTGTAGTATGTTTCAGTTTCTGTTTATCCTTACCACCCCTCAAGTGCAGACACCACTTGTAATTAGCCTGTTAGTGTTTCCCTTGGTAGACTTATAGCCTAACTTTTAATGTTAGTGTTTCAGTTTCTATTTATCCACTGAAATCTATCTTCTGGAGGACCGAGGCCATTCAAGTAGAGGTACCCTTGCTCTGTCTATATCTTACATTTGGGTTACTTAATCGGTGACTGTGATCTTGTAGTTATGGTCCAAAATTTTATATGGCACAAAGATGACTATGTTAGTTCCTAAGTTCTTTTAATGTCACAGATCTTGCTAGACAATTTCATAGTGTGTTATTGTGTTAGTGCTCTAATATTCGGACCTGTCATGCTCTATAGTGTGTTAGCCAATTTTATAGTAGGTTACCAGCCAGCAGCACCACTCACAAAAGAACCTCGTGGGTCAGTCATCCTTTGTTGCTTGAGGTGGCTATTTTTTCTTAATGGTTTAATTCTTTGCTTATTTCAGCATTCTGACTATCATAATATAAGCCATATGGCTTCATTTGTTGGTTTCCAACCCTTCACCAGGGAAAAAAAATGTGAGGGTGATTAATTATTTTATTGGATAATCCTTATACAACAAACTCTTACCGTACCCCACTCTTGTGTCCATTTATGAATTAGTTATATAACAAGCTACAACAACCATACTTCATAGTTGATGGTACAAAATGCAATGAGAATCAATTATGGAAAACAAAAATCCAGCTAACAAATGATTTTCTTGTAGCATATGCATGAGAAAGAACATGAATATGTACTTTGTGCTTATGCACCATTGTGGCGTGCGGCCTGACGCCTACATGTTCCCCTCGGTACTCAAGGCCTGTGACTGTGTGAATGGCTACAGGGACAGACTCCTGTTCCCCGCGGTACTCAAGGCCTGTGATTGCGTGCATGGCTGCAGGGAGGACTCTTGGTTCACGGCGAATAGAGGTACAATCCTTATATAGATGAGATGACTGAACTTTTAATTAGTTAGTTAACCTCTAGAATTAAGGAGACTACAAGGACAAATTAGTGTTGTATAGGCGCGGGAAGCCGGGAACAAGGAAACACCAGTAGACTTGACAAGTACTTCCGTGCCACAGGAAGGAAGCAATACATATTTTTCTGGGTTACGGTTACGGGAGACTACCAAGGAAAAATTAATCATAGGCGGCTCTTCACACCAATCCTCTTCCTCCATTTCTCTTCCCGTACCCTGGCCTGGCGGGGTCGCGCTTAGCCAGCTTTGCAGGTCTCCTTCGTTTAAAACATGGCACCTAGCTGTTTTGGTGAGAAACCCTAGATTGATTGGAGTTGGATGTTCTGGAGTGGCGAGGAACCCTAGATTGATTGGAGTTAGATGGATGCTTGCTCGTTTTGTTAGTTCCTTTACCGTCCCTCAAATCCAAACATTCCTTGCTGGGACTGGTACGGTGCTCCAGTTCATCTAAAGCAGTTTGCCTTTTGGGGAATACTGGTTTGTGTTCGTTTTTCCAAAACTGTCTGGGGTTCCGCACGCCCTGTGTTTGAGACCCCTTTGGATTTATTGTTATAATGAGTTTTGCTTGCCCGGTGTTCAATTAGTGTACCATTGAATTTTTAGCAGAGCACTGATCAAGCGTTTTGTTCCAAGGTTTTTTAATCAGTTCTAATGCCCATATATTATCTCATACATGTGTTGATTTCTACACATTTTGAATTTCATCTTATAATCAAATCTGGTCTGATTGACTGTTGCCTTTTATTTTCTTTTTAGTAACTTTTTGAGTACTAGTGATGTAAAGGGACACAAGCTCTAGCAATGTTTCTGCTTCTCATGTAGGCCGTGTAAGACGTCGCAAACATCCAACTGAGGTTAGTAATTTCTTGTTCCTTTTGCTCTTTTATTGCGCTTTGCTCTCTCTCTCTCTCTCTCCCTCTTTAGATTTCAGCTAATACACTGAAACATGGTTCAAGCTAGAGCAACAGCCTGTTTTAGGTGTTCTTTTTCGTACTAATCTTGGTCATTTTTTCAGGCTACCACAGATGGGAATAGAGCTAATGGACAACCATTGCTTGTCAATGATCAGAACAAATATAAATCAATGCTTACCCATACGTATTCTACAGTATGGATGATTAGATGCTTTGCCTTTATTATTTATATGGGTCATCTATATATCCGGGCTATGGTGGTTGTGATTCAAATATACATGGCAAGAGAACTTTTCAACTTACTCAGAAAATCCAGTGAAGAGAAACAACTGCCAGGGTTCAGGGTCCTGAATTGGTAAGCAATGGTTCATTTTGATTCTACCAAGTTTAAACAGAAATTTGTCAATTTCACAGCTGCCATGCTTTTCAGCAGTATTTTTTCCCGTTGTGACGTTTATGCCCAAGTATTATTTCCTATTGTAGGCACTTTTTTCACGGCAATGTTGTACACTTATGGGCGCTTTCTTAGTCGTCAGCTGATGAATATAGTGACTTCAGATCACTTGCTTTATAAGTGAATCTGGAACTGTGTAGAGAAATTGGTTAGGATGAAATAGAAAGAGATAGGTTGTACACTTATGGGCTCTTTCTCTCTTTATGTGCCATGTTGGATGGTTCTCTCTACTTCCAGTTCAGCCTGCATACATTACTAATAAATACCATAATTTTGAATCCAGAACTGTGTAGAGAAATTGGTTAGGATGAAATAGAAAGAGATAGGATGATACTGTGTAGAGAAATTATGTTACAAGTGAATTACATGATTTGTGTATCTAACTGAACATTGTAGTTATCATAAAAGAGACACTGACTTATTCGTGTGCAGATCTAGATGCCAACCATTAGGCATGATTCGATTCTAGAAGATCCTGATGGTGACACCTCACAACCACAACACATCTCGGACTACTACCATGTCAATCTCAAGAATGTGATGATAACATGACCATTCAAATTGGTGAAGTACTTCAGATGCAAATTGAGGTTCAGAGATAGTTAAATGAACAACTTGAGGTAAGTCACTGACACCACTAAGATAACGCTCTTGGTTCAGATAGCTTTTTCACATTGTAGATAAGGTAGGTTGAACAATGGGCTATCTCAAGCATTTTGGTTAGCACAGTCCCAAATGACTTACAATTTGGAATGGAGTACAAGCTACCCTTTTAGATCAATGAATAATATTGTTTAAGCTAAAAAATATGCACATAGCAATTAGTTATTGTAGGTTGAAGAAACATATAGTCTGTTTTTTGGATAATAAAACAAATAGTTTGTTTAAAAACCAAACATGAAAATAGATCTCTCAAACACCAATTTATCGTTGAACTTCAAAACGTTTCGTGAACATTCTCATTAATGTAAGTATGCAATCTTCAACAGATGGCTTGCAACCTATATATGGTCCCTCATTCTAAATTATGATTTTAGTTATAGGTCATGTTTTTTTGTCAACCTGTACGAGTCCACTCAATTTTGAACTTCTCCCATGCAGAAATGGTCAATTGTTAAATCTGAGCATAAAAGATCGGAAATCCAAGGGCTTATGGAATTGGTATTGCAAAGATCTTCATGTGATTCGGATCCTTATAAGGAAAGATAATTTATATACATGAGGGAGCCACCTATTGATTCTTTTGATGTCTCTACATGTGGTAATAGTTTCATCTGAGATTGTCTCTACCTACTATATATGCAACTTGTTTACTAAAAAGTTCTATGTCTTAAACTGCTAACTACTTAACTGCTAACTACTTGATTCTTTACTGCTAGGCCTTGATTTGCTGGATGACATCTTCTTGGGTTATAAAGCTGAATGGCCAATGAATATTGGCATTACAGTAGACGCACTGAAAATACATGCTAAAATATTATGAATGTTCTTTACCGCAGTTGTTGCGGAGGAAGCCGACAGCGTGGCTATGGTCGCTGAGAAGAAGGTTGTCGCGTCTGTGTAGCTTGTCGTCGTTGCTGCGCACAAGGCGGGCTGCACCGTGGATGCTGTCTGTTTGTATTACTTTTGGTTGGTTGCATTAAGTGTTGTACCGTGTGTTTGGTAATGCAGTTACTTTTGTATTCAGTGAACTGTTTGGTAATGCGGTTCCTTTTGTATTTAGTGAATTGTGTGGTACTGCGTACACACTGTAGTTTCTTTTGTATTAAGTGTAGTAGTGATGAGGTAATGCATTGCACTTGTACTACTGAGCTAAATCTATGTACTTGTGCCTGTTGTGGCTAAAAAGCATATGTTTAAGAAAAAACTGCTTTCTGTGAATGAGGTACTAGCAATCTCTGTACATTGTGGCTCTAAATGGCTAAGTCTGTGTACTTGTGTTTATATGAAATCTGAAATAACTGCTGAGGCTATTTTCTCAGTACTACTGAGGCTATTTATAGTTTCTCGGAAACTATTCTTCAGTATCTTGGGAACTTTTGTTCAGTTTCAACTGAACTATTTTTAAGTTTCTCAGGAACTAGAGACTATTTTCTCATGAACTATTGTATAGTTTCTTAGGACCTATTCTTCAGTTTCTTAGGAACTATTGTTCAATCTCTCATGAACTATTTTTCTGTTTCTCAGGAACTATTGTTGAGTTTGTCTTGAACTATTGTATAGTTTCTTAGAAATAAATATTGTTCAGTTTCATAGAAATCTGAAATAACTGCAGATTCAAGTGACTATTTTCATAGAAATATGAAATAACTGCAGATTTAAGTGACTATTTTTACCGAAATCTGAAATAACTGTAGTTCATAGAGTACAAGGGAAATAGAGGAGTATTTTCACTAGAAAGTAGTGCTTGAGATCATGAATGAATTCTAGACTATTTTCACTAGAGAACAGTAGTTCATTTCACAAATTACAGTTTCAAACAAGTTCACATACCGGTACACACTGCACTTCACATATTACAATTTAAGTGGCTAGATTACACTTTCTTCTTCTTCGGGTTGATTTTTAACTAAACATCTAACAATGCGTGGAGACGATGTTGCTCCTGCTGAAATAGTACTATCAGCTTCTGTCGTAGCAATCTGTGATGAGACACCCCCAGCCCTCCCATCACCACTTCTTCAGTCCTTGTATTAGGAACCACTTCATCAGTATGTTACTGTCATATAGCCCGAAGCTCTTTAGGAACCACTTCATCAGTACGTTGCCCATGAACTATCTCGTGTACATGCAACCTATAGAGCATAATGGAATTAAATAGTTGTGACCTAACCACATAAGAATCTAACTAGGTATATGCTCGTGTGTTACTATGATAAAATACATTAATATACAAAAAATATTGTGTTTTATAATATTAACTCCGTAGCAACGCACATACATATACCTATAACATACATATGTACATAAGTTATCGTGTTATTATACGGTTCCGTTGCAACGCACGGACACTCAACTAGTTAAAACAATATGAATACAAAATCAATATAGTTGGTTTTTCTACCGTTTTCATCGCTAGGGTCCGTATGAGCTCCGCGCTGGCATGTTTATATAGACCGCTAAGTGACAGATTATTTGTTCTTTTTCCATTATTTATGGTGGAAGATTAGAGTTCTCATTAAAATTGGCAAACAAGCGAGTTCATAAGGGTGGCAAGCTTGTTCGCTGCGGCTTATTTCAAAACAGCTTCTATTTTTTTAGAGTATTATGTTTCTATGAACTACACCTGCATCAGTCAAAATATGTAAAGTAGCAACGAACATGCTCTAAATATCCCGTAAAACTGAGAGTAACAAATTAACATTTTTTTTCTCGCGTCGGCCTGTCTACCTGCTCTGTCTCCATTCCGCCACGCAACACTTCCGTGCCCTACGCCCCAGAACCTCCCACCGCATCGGAGGGCTCCGCGCCTCCGCCACGCCGATGGCGTCCCAGCCGCCGCCAGAGCCCGCACCGGCCGAGGCGGGTCTGGAAAGCATGGAGGGCCTCGTCCTCGACACGGTCATCTCAAGAGCCGGCGCGCGCCCCGCAGCGGCGCTCGCCTGCGCCAGCACGCGCCTCCGCACCGCCGTTGCCGACGACTCCCTCTGGCGCAGATTCTGCGGTGAGGACCTGGGGCTTCACGCTCCCGTCGATCCAGAGGGCCGGCCTCTTCCCTCCTTCCAGGTTCGCGATGTTAGACCTCGGTCTTTTGTTTTTCCTGTTTTCCCCTTTGTCCCGATTGCAGCAACAGAGGAGCGAGCGGACCATTTCATGGAGTCCACTATTGATTCTTCATCTGTGATGTTGCTCGTTAAATGCTTTTGTTTGCTATGCTGGCTGCTGGGTGTGTATGATGATTCAATTTTTTTTATAACCTTGTATCGTTGCCACTGAGTTCAAATTTGGGATTTATGATAAGGTTTGGTTCTTGAATTATACACCTGATTTCGGAGCTATAACCAAGAAAATAGGAAAAAAAGAAAACTCAGAGCAAGTAATATGTTGACACTTCGTTTCAATGACTTCTTAGATGTAAGTAGTGATAACAGCATAAGGAATGAATTCAAGGCACCCAGAAATATTTAAGGCTTTTAGAGGGACAATACTTCATACTTTTTTGTGGTTGGCTTCATCCGATATTTTTTTTTGTCTTGTGTGCTTACTTTGGTGCCCTTCCTTTTTAGTTCTCTCCATGGTTTTCATTTATGTCGTTCATATGAATATACATTCTTGTGCTGTGTCTCATAATGTTATATCTGATCCCAGGGGTCATTGTGCGTAAGGGGTACTAAAATAGCACAATTCATCTTCTGTTCTTGACTTCTTGTTTCATGACTTAAAATTATTTCGTCTTTCAACCTTTCCTAATCTCGACATGTATATATAACAAGAACAAAAATTTGTTTCATCTTTCAATTTTGAATAGCGAGGGGATTCCTCCCTCATGGATCCCCTCCATTTCTCTGGTCACCAAACGAGCCCTTAGGGTGCGTTTGGGTCCTCTACCTCCTTCGCTAGAGAAATTACCCTTGCCTGATGAAGTTACACCCAACAAGGTGACTGCTGTTTGGTTGTTTTGCCTGGCTGGGCAAAATTACAGAGCTAACTGTTTGGTTTTATAGCTTAAAACTTGCTTGTGCGAGAGGTTTTTGGTTTTGTTTTTTTGGGTACTTTTGCTAATTGTGATACAGTCACCATTTTTCCTTCTTGGTAAGGTTACCTATGCCCATCTATGGGCAACCTGTATGAGTTTACAATACATTTACCATATCAAGACAAATACATGTTTTAGCAGTATGCCACATAGAACATAATAGGAAAAATATCACCTTCCATTGTCTCTTGATATTGCGGTAATTGTAGACTTGTTTTTTCTGTGTAGAGCCATGTTTTTCATTGGTTCTTTGAGCACAGTCTTCATTGTTGATGTTTAAGTGACTTGCCCACCTCTCTCCATTAGTTTAAGCTTTTGGGTTTCAAGTTCAAATCCTAGCTAGCGTTATTAGATAAAAATAATTGTTGCTTGCTTTTATTTCACGTCGTAGTTGGCGTGAGGACTTTCTATCAGCTTAAGCTTTTAGTTGAACTAATTAGAGCATGCAATTCAATACTTGTTTTGTATGTGTGGTGTTCTGTAAGCGTCCCTTTTTTTCTTCTTAATACAATGATATGCAGTTCTTTTGCGTGTTTGAGAAAAAAAAACTCGATACTTGTCACCTTCCTCAGAACCAACCAAGGCCTTGCTGCATTCCTGTATTTTTCTCTTTGAAATAGAGTCATCTACGTTTGTTCTGCAATAATGTCTTGATGCAAACATTTTCTGTGATGATATAGTTGTCTCCATAATTTCTCGGAGTACACAAACAGATCAGCTCCCCCGTTTTGCAAAATTCAATGTGAAGTATGCAACATTCTATGCAAACCTTCTAGAGCACGGAGGCCATTTAGATGGTCAAGAGAGTGTATAAAGACAGTAGAATCATGAGCATAACCATCCCAACCAGCACTCACATAAGTGAACATCAAATCAAAATCAACAGCTACTAGCACATTTTGTGTTGCTTAGGACTTTCGACCACAACAATGATCTTCTGCTCTTGCAGGAATTTTGCAGGGTATATGGGTTCCTCACCAATACAATCCTAGAAAAATAAATGAGGCACTTATAAATTTATTTAAATCAGTTAGCATATTAGCTTCTGAATTAGGGATGGTAATGGGTCGGGTTCGGATCGGTGGAGCAAAAACCCGCCCGCGATCGCACCCATGAAGTCTACATAAACCCGTTAGTGATGGCACCCACGGGTCCATTTCCAAACCCGCACCCAAACCCGTCAAGTTTCACCCGAGGGTTTTTACTCCGTGTACACTTTAAACAATAATTCAGCTATAAGTAATTAAGTGAGATATACTTATGGATTTTTAGCCTTCTCACGTTGAGTAGTAGCAAAACATTTCATGAATTATTAGCCAAGTTACTTATTCAAAATAATTACTATTGTATCTTAATCATTTTTTGCGCAAAATAAAGAATGAACCAATTTTCGGGTCGGGTGCGGGTCACCGTCGGGTTGAAATAGAAAGCCGCACCCACACCCGTGGGTCAAAATCTTCACCCGTACCCGCACCCTTTGGGTTAGGTACCCGTTGGGTTTTGGGTTTGCGGGCTTAAATTGCCATCCCTATTCTGAATGGATGAAGCATGCCTCAAAATATGTGTAAAACCTTTGTCTGCTTTTGTTTATAGAAAGTACATTCATAGTCTATGTTTAAGCATCTCAGGTCCAAGTTGTCCAATTGCATATAAAACTTTATTGAAATATCTACAGACAGTTTCAGCTGACCTTGTAAAATGAAACTTTATGTCCCAATTATGTTTCTTGTGGCCTACAGTTTGAAGAGACATAGCAACTTGTTCCTCAACCGAGCAATTTGTGGAGCAAGATCAGCTACTCGTTGTCCAAAGATCCATCTAACCTTCCAGAATAATGTGCGAGCACAATCACCATTTCTGAAATGATTGCCAGTTTGCCAAAGAGAAGAGATCTCTTACTGAATGATGAACTTGGATAGGAAAGGTCCACCGTGCAGTAAACTATTTGTCATGGCAAAACCCTCCCCAACTCGTCTTAAATCGCCATCCCTATTCTGAATTGTTTTTTTAATTAATCATTTAATTAATATAGGAAAAGAAAAAAGGAAACATTGTCAAATCCCCGCGTCATACATGATACAATGAACGATGTGCCCTTTTCATGCACAACCTTTTCTCCTTGGCATGTTCTTTTCTGATTGTATCCTTTCTTTAATTTTCTTTTATAGATTTAAATTTATTTTTTACAAATACATAAATACCATATACATAGGTATACTTTTATTATGTTTGATTTATTAATAAACCACGAAAATATTTATTAATAATCATGTTATTTTTTAGTCCCTTTAAACCAAATCTCTACGTGCATAAGTATGGTCCTGCTAAAATAGTTGATAAAGCATATATCAGAATGCGAATTCATATTGTATAACACATAAAATTTCATATGTGTTGGACACATTCTAGCCGACTTATACATTGTTATTATTATTATGTGTGATGCTGGGTAAATGCATGTTTCAGTTACATCTTGTTAAGCACTTACACTTGAACCTATTGCTCAGTGTTGTTTGATGTGTGTCTTCCCATATATGTGAAATTCTCAGAAGCAAGATAGTTGAGCCAAGCATCAAAAGGCATTTTGGCTACCCAAGTGAGCAACTAAGCATGTTTGACAAGCAGTATTCACCTGCGAATATTTCATGCATGATCTTTTAGGAGCATCCAGATTGTTTTTTGGAGCATCAACTATTTGTAGTCTATTGCAAATGCTTGGTTTTGTTTCACCCCATTTATTTGCTGTATATCATAGTACTTCAAAAAAGAACAAGTGAATGGAAATCATATGGTGTACAATTCTAAATTCCTTGTTAGTGTTGGTTCGTTATATCAAAATTCATTCTGTTTTCAGGTTGCATATAAAGTTTGGTCGGAGTCTTTTGGCATGTACCCTCTACCTATGGTAAAGAGAGTGAGACAATTCTGGACTTCAATGAAAACTTGGTTGTCTGAAAACTTTCCTGAGGCATACAAAACGTTATGCGAAGGTGTTTCTGAAGCTCAATTAAAGTCAGCAGAGGATGATCTTGGTTTCAAGCTCCCTATGCCCACAAAGCTGTTGTATCGCTTTTGCAATGCTCAACTGCCTTTTAGTGAGGACCATGACACAAATAAAAGCATTTCCACTCATGGATTGATTGGGGGCTATGCGTTTTATGATCATTGGGTGAATGTGCATTTGTCACCGCTTGAGCAAATAGTTGAAGAGACGAAAGACTTCTATCGGGAGTTCCCTGATGTATTTCATGGGCGCAAATTCATTGTAGTGGCAACTTCATGGTTTCATCCGAAAACGTTTCTTCTAGATTGCTCAAATGGTGAACTTTATGTTGGTACATACAACTTACCAATAGGAGGAATGCTTCCCTGTGTGCCCAAAGCATTGATAAAGCCAGCAGGTAATGATCTAGCACAAGATGGACTACTTCTGTGGTTAGAAGAACACCTTAGGCGTTTACAGAGTGGCATGATCAAGACCCGTATGCTGATGACGTCGAGATATATCAGCTTATATCCAGAAGCACCTCCATCATGCAGTTCAGCTGTTACAAATGGCATTAAGGTGGTAATTCTTCACTTCATAGACAGTTATCTAGTCATTTAGTTGAACGTGTCATAACTTTCTCCAGTTCCTACACAGTCATGTAGTCATTCAGTAGTACCACATTTGGTTTTTTGAGTACCCAGATTGTGTTTGTAACTACTGTTTGGACTGCTCAGATTTTCTCTACATTAGATAATTTTTGCCATGGCTACAGTACTGCATGCTGTAGACCATTCCCATGGATGATTTCTTGAGCCTTGGTCTGACATATCTGATACCAATAGGTACGCTCATCTGCTGTCTTTGTGCCAGAACATCCTGGGAGACCTGGGGAAAAATTTATGTTCACTTACTCAATTCGCATGTCAGTTCCAGAGGCATGCATGCTAGGTGGCGTGTACTATTCTTCCTGCCAGCTTTGCTCCCGCCACTGGACCATCAGATCGTGTGACAGGGTTGTTTCTGATGTGAGCGGAGGAGGGGTTATTGGAGAGGTATCCTGGGGAGGAACAGAACTAGTTTTTTTTTTTCCGTTACTGACTACAGTTTCCTTTGAAAGGTGATTAGGTAATGTGCCTGATCAACATATCTCGTGCAGTATCCTCTACTGTTACCTGGTGAGGATGAGTTTGTCTACGAGAGTTGCACGCCACTGCCCCAAGTACCTGGATCTGTGGAGGGCTCTTTTTCGTTTGTGCCGGGCAAGTATGTTCTGATTCATATTATCTAGAGAAGTTATGTTTATGTGGATCCTGTCACCTCCATTCTGTAAATCTACTGGTTAGAGATGCTGTAATGTTTTGTAGGCCTCACTGTTTGTCATTTGTTGGTCTTGCTTCTCTTTGCAAGGTTGAGCCGACCTGAAGGGAAGCCGTTCGAAGTCATGGTGGCGCCTTTCCCTCTTGATGTGCCAGAATACATCTTCTGATGATCACAGCAGAAATAAATGTATGTATGCTTGTTGGGGAGAAGTCCGGATGCTTGTAATAACCTTATTGCAGTAATGTAAAATAAGGAACCGTGCGCTCGTCGTGTAACCAGCAAAATGTGCCTCGTACCCGTTTCCTAGCGAGTATTTTTGCGCCTGTGCTGGTATAGTGGGCTGGGCCGCACTGATGTGAAGGTATCAACTTGCTGGCTTAGGCTATGATAGCCCACGGATTTGAAATAGAACTTGCTGCGGAGCTGCATTAGGGCAACCACAATGGTGTAGATGGCATACTCTAGCAATATTCATGTCATCTATATACTGTACTATAGTGAATTTTTGCAATGATGTTTCTATGTAGATATATATAGCTGTTTTTAATAATTACCACCTTGATTTTTGTGTATAGGCTTACTCCAGGTTCATAGTAGCACTAAGATCTATAGCTGTTTTAATTCATTGCCACATAGGATAAATGCCGACAATAGACTTTTTATAGAGAGTTGACATGGTACCATTGCAGCTGCCCTTAGATCTAGCAAGACCCCTAGATCAACAAAATCAGTGTTACATCATGTATTCATGTCCATTACCAAGTAACGGTGTCTGCAATAAATTATACATGACGAAAATACTAGAGAAGCATCAGGTACTAAGGCAGTATCTCCCTCCCTTAGGCTATCTCCAGCAGCCACTACAACATATGTGACATGACATTCTCGTTACATCTTAAATAAGAGGTGTTTTGTCATAATCTTTGATGTTGTGATGACTCCGTGACGAATAGTCATCGTCATAGAAGGTGTGTGTTAAAGAAACTTTTTGATGAAAATAAAAAAATCGTTATAAATGTAGTGATGAAAATGTATTCGTCATAAAATTTATGATGCCCTAAATTGTCATGAACGAGGCTAAAAAACGTTACAAGAGTATAACATTGAACCATTGCTATATGGTAATTTTGTGACAAGTATGTTTGTCATAAATGGAGTTACATGGCAGCTGTAACACCTCTGGTGTTACGAGAACTAAAACTTTGGCATGACATCATATGCACTGACATTACCTCGTTGTTATACACCTAGAATGCATTCACCAGGCTAAAATTTCAAAACAAAACATGTGATGTGATGCTTGCTTGAGTATATGGTATGGTAAGGGGATCCTTAAATCTAGGTAGGGGTAAATCTCTCCAAGGAATAGTAGTATGTGACCTTATGTTTTAAGCACAAGGGAGTGGTCTTGACAAGTTTGGTAGACATGTATTAAGAAATAATGATTTGGAGAGGTTAAGCACTTGAAAGTACCTTGGGACACCCAAAACCCTAGTTTGGAGTCCAAAAACCCTAACTAGTGCCTTATAGGGTGATTTCAAATTCTAATCACTTTTTGCCAAAAGTGTATATATCAAAGTAGTAGAGTAACAAAAACTAAGCAACTTTTATATTTGGAGATTTTCAAGTTTTGTGGAGCAATTTGAGGGTAAAGTGCAAAAACTCACAAGTGCTCAAGGATTGAAATTCTGCAAAAACAGTGCTAAGAATCATTCGATGATTGGTATAGATGCTTTGCTAAGGGCTTAGATTAGTTAGACTGCCACATATAGCGATTGCTCTAGGTTTAGACCTAGTGTTCAGTGAAGTTTGCATGTGCTCACGTGCATCATTGAAACTATACTCCAAGGGGCTTGTAGTTTTGTGAGATCACACCAATTGTGTTAGTGGTGTAGCCACCGCTTTGTACTAAAGGGAACAAGGCCTACAACGTTTAAACTAGAAACTCAATACTAAAGTAGTGATGAACGGTTGAGGAGAGGCCATATGGGAGACCCAATTACGTGTTGAAAAGGCTCATGGGCTATCAATAGAGTTACCTCGCTAGAATCTTGGCCCTTTCATGGGCATCCTTATGAGGGTCTCCAATAAGGACTAGCGAGAGCTTGCATGCTTCTCGATACCTCATAAAAATACTCATGTCATTAGACAGAAGTTTGTATCTCTATCGCTTTTAGCTTCCATATTTATGTTGTGTACCTTCATTATATGCTTTACCTCTCCATCTTAGTTGTTATGCTAGCTGATAGGTTTGAAATCTAGGTTGCATAACTCTTTCCGATAGAGAGCAACATACACAATCATATAGATATTTTATATTTACAAAGGTTTTGACTAGGAAAAAAGTAGAGGTTATAGTTTGTGAACTAGAGGTATAAGTTGCCTAGCTCACCCTCTCTCTCTCTCTCTCTCTCTCTCTTAGGCATCATAGTCACTTTAGTTGGAGAGTCAAGCTAGCTCAAGTAAAATTTTTGGCTTCACCACCGTTGAGCCGATGTATTTAGAGTAGCTAAAATGAATACCTCTAGGCCTCCATACTTTGATGTCACTAGTTTGTCCTATTGGAGTGCTAGAATGTCACTACATAAAAGAGATTGATTTTGTTGTTTGAAGAGTTACTCACAATGGGATAGAACCACTAAAAATCCTAAAAAACCAACCACAAGTTATGAAAAAGAAATTCATCATAGTGTAAGAGAAAAAAATGTTTATTGGAATCTTTTAGGATGGATATTTGTAACCAAAATATCCACCCTCACAAAAGTAAATGAAATTTGATTATAATTACATGAGTTCCATGACAGTACATGAGCAATTGTATAGATAAACAAAGATATGATTATTTTCAAATGAAACAAAATGATCAAATGAAAGAAAAAGCGCTTTTAGATATATGTATTCTCGTTTGAATCTATTATCAATGAGCTTAATTTTATTAGATTAACAAATCTAAGTGATATGAACATTGTAGGAAAAATTCCTGGTATGCCATCAGATTTTATACTCATTCCTTGTATGCCACTGAGTGGCATATAGGTACATTTTTGTGTGTATGACATGTGGGGCCAGTGGCACACAATGAACGAGTATATTTTCCAATGGCATAAAGGAATTGGCCCAACATTGTAAGGAAGATCATTTATATGCTACCACATAACACATATGTGAGCATCATCATCATCCTTCACATTATGGAGGACTTGAGCATAATGACCCTAATACTTATCATTGGCAAGTTGGTGGCATTTGAGATGTAATGCAAGATGGGTCAAGAAGAAGTCACTTTATCAAGCAAAAGTGTAGCTTTGCCATGTGATGGGCATAAAAAGATGAAGGCAACAAGCAAATTGAAAGGTCAAGCTCCTCAAGTAAAGATGAAGATGAGGACACATAAGATGATGATCCAAATTCCACATCCTCTGATGTTGATGAGGAAACAATTAAAAGAATCAAGAAGGTGATGAAGATGATTCACAATATGAATCTTATAGGTGTGCTCCTCTAAGTTGAAGGCATCCAATTTACAATTGAAAGAAAATAACAAAGAAAAAAAAGGATGTTATGGATGTGGCAAGAAGGGGCACTTCATGGAAGATTGTTCAAACAATCCACACCTAAGGACATGAAAAGAGGTACAAAGCCAAGGTGCTTATGACCATTTGGACTAACATTATTTGCTAGTGTTTTTGGATATAGTTCAAGGGATGCACAAGTGAACTTGGACTAAGGCAAAGGGGTGATCTGGATGATCAACACCTCAAGCTAGACCTACAAGTACATGGAAAAATCCAAGACACAAGAGAGAAGAAGTGAAAGGGAATTAGGCTTACACCTATTTCCTAAACTAATTTTGGTGGTTGAATTGCCCAACACAAATAATTGGACTAACTAGTTTGCTCCAGTCTATAAGTCATACAGGTGCCAAAGGTTCACAAAAGGCCAATAAAAAGATCAAGAAAAGGGTTCAACAAAAAGAGCAAAGGGACAACCGAAGGCACCCTGGTCTGGCGCACCGGACTGTCCGGTGCACCAGGGTTCTCCACGCGCTGAACTCCTCACCTTCGGGAAAACGCAGAGTCGCTCCGCTATAATTCACCGGACTGTCCGGTGTACACCGGACAGTGTCCGGTGCTCCAGGAATGAAGCGACTCTGAACTCGCCAGCTTCGGGAATTCACAACGGCTACTCCACTATAATTCACCGGACATGTCCAGTGTACACCGGACTGTCCGGTGTAACTGTGGAGCAACGGCTACTTCGGCGCCAACGGTCACCTGCAGGCGCATTGAATGCGCGCCAGAACGCGCAGAAGTCAGGCACGCGCGAAGAGGCGCACTGGACACTCTACAGTACATGTCCGGTGCGCCACCGGACATCAAGGCGGGCCCAACAGTCAAAGCTCCAACGGTCGGAACCCTAACGTTCGGGTGACGTGGCTGGCGCACCGGACATGTCCGGTGTGCACCGGACTGTCCGGTGCACCATACGACAGACAGCCTCCACCCAAATGGCTAGTTTGGTGGTTGGGGCTATAAATAACCCCAACCACCTGTGACACCCCGGTGTCACATAGGGTTCTCTTAAAATGCCAAACCTAGAACCATCATTTTATGTGAACCAAAGTAAGCATGAGCATCAAATTAACTTAAGAATAAAGAATTCACCAAGCATATACTTAAAAGTATCATGATCACAACAAATGGGTCTTTCAAAAAGGTATTAATGTTGTAACCCTAATATAAACCCTAAGTGAGCCCCATGAGCAAATTCAAGAAAATAAGGAAAAGGGTATGAAAAATTTAAAATTTTGACTTGAGCCAATTATAAAAATTGAAGTATATTTAATAAACAACAAGAAAGGTTGAGAAAGCTTAGCCAAAATAACTCAATTAAAACCCCAAATCAAGCTTCTCATGTGGGGACTTAATGGGAATTCTGAATTTCAGAATTCTGAAATTCAGACCTTGAGCTGAAGATCAGGGATGTTCACCTTGATCCCCAACTCGAATCCTAATGGCCCCATTGACAAAATTGTGTCTAACTAACCCCTCTGTCGTGTGCCAGAAGATGGCATTGGGACGCGAGCCCTAGACACGACAAAACCTTGGATTTGCCTCGGGTTTGGGCAGGGAGACAGACCGGATTTCCTGGCTCCATATCTCTGCAACCAGTAGGCAAAATCCTATGACTCCACACAAGAATGGTAGCTTGTAGGGAGGAGAAGAGGTTTTGTGCACTGACCAAGGCGAGAGCAGGCTCGGATGAGCGACCACACGCGCCAGAACTTGGGCAAAACGCACGGGCACACGTGTTCGACCCTGGTCGGCACGCCAGAGCTCGCCCAACCCGCGCGCGCGCTCGCCCCGGCGTCCGGTCAAGTCCGCCGCGCGCCCACGCCCTCGGCCGTGCTCGCCCGCGCCTATAAAGCCTCCCCGGGCGCACCTCACTTCGCCCCACACTCACCCTCACTGGCCAGCCCCCTCTCCTTAGCTTCGGCGAGCTCAATTCCGCCCGCCATCGCCGCCAGAGCTTTGGCCACCGTGGCCAGCCCACTCCAGCCATCCTCAGGTCGAGCCAGTGCTTTGGCTAGCTCCGCCAGCAGCCCGTGAAGCTTGCCAAGCCCTCGGACCAGGCCGAACTTCACCGGAGGCCCGAGATCGACCTCACCGGACTTCGGTCTTCTGCCGCCGCGCGTGGACCGAGCTATCCAGTGAGTCTCCGACCGATTCCTTGCACCCATATCTTCTCTGGCACCCCGTGAACCCCTCTGACCCATCCAATTGACCTATCTCGCCGTGACCAGGCCGGACTCCTCGCCGCCGACGAGCATCCCCGCCTGCGCGCGTGGACCGACCGACTCCGGCCATCTCCGACGGCGACCCGCACCTCGTTGTGATCCCCGAGACCTCCCCTACGTCCTCGACCACTTCACCGGAGCAATCTCGCCGCCGGTGAGCCCCTCCGCCCTTTCTTCCGCCGCGGTTACTGTTTAACTTAGAAGAAGGACCTCGGGTTAGGATTTGTAGAACCCGGGGGGTTTCTGTAATGTCAGAGACTCATGTGAATAGTAGCTTAAGGACTGATTCGCGAGGAAAACTTAAAAACCCGCCAGGGACCCCAGTGCAAAGTGGATTTCCATTAAACCAATTCTGTTATTCTTTTTAATTGACCAAAGGACTTAGAAAATCCATAACTTGATGAATTTTTCATAAAAAGTTGTCAAACTAATTTTGCTAGCTCCTGAATATTATGAACTATCATTTAAAAATGATAAACCCTATGCTTTCTGTTCAAAATTTTAGAGTTTAAAATTAAAAACAGAAACCCACCAAACCATGTTTAATTAAGGAAAATTAGTTTTTCTCCTGTGCTGAACTTAAGAAAATTTGTAGGTACTCAAACCTCATTTAGACATTGTCTAAAAATAGTAGGAACCCCAGTATTGAAAAATTTGATGTAGATATTCATTTAAAGCTATTTTGCCCAAAACTTAGGAAAAATCAGAAAGGCATTAGAAATTAAAGAACAGTGATTAGAATTATTTTTCCTAGTTTACTTATGTAACAGAGAACCTAGGAAAAATGCAGAGACCATTAATTTGGACCAGTTTTAAATTAAAATGTTTTATTTGGCCTTATATGGACTGAAAATCAATTATTAGAGTAGCAAAACTAGAACCAAAATGGATAATAAAAATCCAGTAGACTTACAACCACCAGAGCCCCACTACAAAAATAAAGAACACCTCAGTTCAACTTTTTAAGTAAGGAGAATAAATATAAAATGATAATGAGGCATTCTCCAAATAAATCATAAACAACCCCTAATAATATGATAATGGGAAACCAAAAATTATCTAAGTCCATGATGAGATAAACCATCAGAGAAAAATGCAAACCCATGAAGAAGAAGCAAATTCTTATCTATTGCTACTGTTTTATGAGAAAGGCCACTAAATTCAAATAATGCATACCACCCCTCTCCTTAAGCAAAAAGATGCCAAACTTCAGAATGATTGCTCTTGCACAAAACAATAGCTAAGAAAAATAAAAACTCTGTTGTTTGATATTTTTCAAATATAGTGGTAGTAGAAAGCACCTATTTGGCTAGAAACTTGAGAAAACCATAGTAAAATAACTAAAAGGTATTAATGGCTAGAAAATTGTATCAAGTCATGTTACAACACCTAAAAGCCAGCAAAAATAAGTTTTAGAGAATTACCCACTGTTAAATAATAGTTGTAGTTCAAGCACCCCTTCTGCCCTAGAATTTAATAATTTTGTCTTGGGAGAAACTATTCACTTTCTGATCCCCAAACTTTGAAACAGAGAAACATACACCAGTGCCAAACCACTGTAATTTTTGCAGAATTTTTAGAATTTTATAGAAGCAACTTGTAGTTTAAACCTACTCCAAAACTTTTAAGGGAATAAAAGAAAGGGAAAGAAGAAATAAACCTCACCCCAATAAGCCTATCCTGAATACTTATCAATTCTCCCCAAGACTTAAAAAGAATTCAGTGGAACCCCTAAAAGTAAAACCTACCACTTGCCTTAGCTAAAGTTTAACTTAATTTACCAAGTATACCACCCAAGGGTCTTGCATAGGTAAAGATAATTTTTTTAAAAATCAAGTGGATCATACACCGTCAAAAGTTGTAATTTCTAAAAGCACATATCGTATCATGCATATATCTTACGCATTGCATTCATTAGATTGTAATCTTGCCGACGGAGAGTACGTGCTCATCCCCGAGCAAGGACCTGTCCAAGAGGAGGACCAGGAGCAGGCTTCAGAGACTGCTATCGAGGATCTCCCTGCAGCCCCAGCAATTGAAGGCAAGCCCTGGTTTTATGCATAACCGTTTATATATGCTATTTTACTACACTTAATGTTTGTAGGTTTGTAATGTGCACTTAAGTGTAGGAGTTGCTTGAAACCTCTAGTTGCATGAACTTAGGATTCCTTTTTGAGATGAATACTAGTATGCTAGGTCGAGTAGCTGCTTTGCTAATCAGGATCTCGGTAGAAGTCGAGTGATTTTTCTAGCACTCGCGCGAGGTCAGGAATTGATTGTATTCATCTTGATAACGGGATATATGTTGGTCTATGGACTTGGATCCAGGGAGGATGTCTTGTCCATGAGACGGGAAAAAGAATTAAGGATTAATGTGTGGATACCTGAGTCAAGCTTTTGAACGTACTAAGCACATGCCAGGAAATATGGTAACCGGTAAACCTAGTACCTGAGTGAAGCCGGGCGCGGACTTTATCCCTCATGCGACCTGAGACTGGGTCTCCCATGCTAGCTATGGTGGGTACAAGTGCGGTCACTGCACGGCGGCAGCCGGGGTCAGTGGAGCATTGTATGCCAAGGCGGTGAGGCCTGGACACGAACGGGGAATCGATGGGGACGGTTGTCATGTGCAGGGTCGGAGTACCCTGACATGCCGTGTGTTTAGGTTTACCTTGCAAGGTTAAAAACTCGATTCGAATCGTCTGCTTCTCGCAGCTAATGAGACTGCTTGATTCCTTGTACTGCATCGAGTAAGAAGTGAAATGAGGTTACATGAGATAACTTGTTGATTGATCTAAATGCTTGTTACCATGTATGCTTAGAAGAAGCAAATCTAGCTAAGTAATGATGATAGAATTTGAAAGGCTAAAAGTTGATTTTAGAAACAGCTAGTGCTTTTGGCAAACCAAACCCCTCAGCCAAACAGCTGCATAGTCTAGAGGTAGAGGAGTAGATTCCTCACACCGGGTAAGTCTAGCTGAGTATTAGTATACTCAGCCTTGCTTGTGGCACAATTTTTTGCAGGTACCATTCAGGAAATGGTTGATGGTGTGACTTGGCCTACCACCCTGCCACCGGGTTGGACGGTCGAGTGGGATGCTGCTCCGGCAGGAGAGGAGCATGAGGAGTAGTGGGCTAGGCCTTGCCCAATTCCTCAATACCGACGACATCGATTATCCGCTGCACTTTATTTTGTGAACTCCCATTGGCTACTCAAAACTCCGATTTATGTAATAACTCAGTACTTAATTTGTGGATTCCTGTTTTATTGTATTTCTTCTGTGACTCACCTTCGTGTGAGATTGTGGAATTTGATCCTGGTTAAGTGGCTCCATCAGACTAGATCTGAGGGACTGACGGGTTATTCCGATTTAAGTGCGTTACAGCCCCTGAGGCGTGACTTAGGCACTTAAGCTGGAATAATTCGGGTGGTTCCGCCACAGCTGGTATCAGAGCAAATTCCACCACAGAGAAGGACAATAAACCATGAATACCAATTTTCAAAATCTAAAACTTGCCTAGAAACTGCTAAGGATCGTCAGGACTAGACCGGTAGACCTAGGACGAAAGGCCTTAGGCATAGAGGGAAAATGGATGGCTAATTACTTAGGCCCCGTGCGCCAGTACTTATATTTTCAAGGATGCCCTGAAAAGCACCCTATTTTCTTTCGAGAGGCAACATTTTCTTTTCCTAGCATGCATGCATCATAAAACATAAAGAGGAATTAAAATTTGAGCTAACCCACTTTCTTTAAACCATCCGGGCTCTCTTTTTCTTTTTCCTTCCACCATAATCTTTACCTTTGATTCCCTTCCGCAGATGAATTCACCCACCCCCGCCAATGGAGGAGACTCTAGTTTTAGTTCTGACTTCCTTTCTCGCGATGGTTTTCCTTCCATCTTGTGGGAAGTGCTTAACTCCGCCGGTTACCCTACGCCCCCTTTGTACACGGTGCAGTTGTATGAGGAGCATCAGGTACCTCGTTGTCGGGTCTGGCTGACTTTGGAGGCTCATCCCCTTCAGCCGGGTTGGCGTTCTCTTGATTCTGAGACGATTGGACTCAGGACGGACGACACCATCGAGGCAGCAGCCATGAAGGCCCTGACGACTTTTTGTGGCTACCATCCCCTGGAGATGGTGATGCACCCTTTGGGACTCTTCCCTGCTGAGAGGAAGGATGATCCCATGTGGTGTAACCGCGTGAGCCATGTGAAGGATGTGTGGGCAATGTATCCTGACTTGGTTGGGAGGGTCACTGTTCAGTGCATGAGTGCGCTGTACCGCCTTCAGGCCCTTCAGAGCGACGCTATGGCACACCTTGCCAACATCACTCAAACCACTAAGCTCACTCTCGACAGTCGAGAAGATTTTGTGGTCAATTTATCCTCCGAGTTAGTGGAGAAGAATCTACAGGTGGAGAGGTTAAGCCAGCGCATTAACACCTTGGAGCAGCAGGTGGAGATCCAAGACAACACTATTGATGTCTTGGAGAACCAGCTTCACGATGTGCAGAGGGAACTCGAAGAAGCGAATGACCACCTGGACATGCACCACCTGGAGATGGAGGCCAATGAAGCCGGAAGCGAGGGAGAAGAGGATCCCGAGGAGCTAGGACCAGCCCCTGATGCTAATGGGACTACCTCCGCAATGCCCCCTTCGCCCGCATCCAGTGTCGCTTCCACCGCTCAGGATTAAGCAGTCGCTTCGACACTTTTAGGCGGATAGAAACCTATGCGAGCTTAGTAATATCACATTTTGGACTAGGCTTATGGGTACTTCCTCCTAATTGATGTAACCCTGTGAACTTTTGAAATCTGTGGGGTCTTGTCACCATGTTATCTTCATTTCGAACCTAATATTATGATTATGGCATTTTTTCCTTCCATATGAGATGATATCTTGTCGTTCGAAACTGTGAGTTGGGATAACAATGGCGGCAATCTCTGTTTTCAGATGGCAGCTAGGCAGCGTCGCGGGCATAACGAGCAGGTTCCCCCGCCACCTCCTCCCGCCCCCACAGTGCAGGAGCTGATGGCCCAGCAGAATGAGATTCTGCGACAGCTCTTGCAGCGCCAGCCCCACCCTCAGCAGCATGGTGGAGGCCAGCCTCAGCGACCTCCGGCTATGGCCACTTACCAGGAGTTTCTGAGCACGCAACCGCCCTTGTTCGCCAAGGCAGAGGATCCGTTGGACGCTGACGTATGGCTTCGCGTCGTCGAGTCCAAGTTTCCCCTCCTCACGGGAGACTGCCCTGATGCTACCAAGACCCGCTTCGCCGCGCAGCAGCTTCGCGGATCTGCTCGGACTTGGTGGGATCACTTCCGTGCTATGCTCCCCGTTGATCGTGAGGTGTCTTGGGAGGAATTCAAGACTGGCTTCAAAGGACACCACATCCCAGCTGGCATTCTTGATCGGAAGTTGAATGAATTCCTGGCCCTTAATCAAGGAACCCGCACGGTACTGCAGTATGCGCAAGCTTTCAACGACTTATGCCAGTATGCAGGGTACCATGCTGATTCTGATGAGAAGAAGAGGGATCGCTTCCGCAGGGGTCTCAATACCAAGCTGCGGGAACGACTCAACACTGTCCGAGCTGATAGCTTCAATGAGTTGGTCAATATGGCCATCTCCCAGGAGGATTGCATTGTTGCTCACCGGGTAGAGAAGAAGAGAAAGGCACCAATGGCAGCACCATCCGCTCAGGCTCAGAGGTTCCGGATTGTTTCTCACAATCAGAGCAGGGGTTTTCAGCAGCAGGTAGGCAGATGGGTGATCAGGCCACCTCAGCAGCAGCAGCCGGCACCCAATCGCTTTCCAGCTCCCGCTCCAAGAAACAACCAGCCGCAGCAGCAGCAGTTCCGCCAGGGCAATGGGAACAAGTGTTTCACTTGTGGCAATGTGGGCCACTATGCCAAGAATTGTCCCAGGAACCAGCAGAGGCAGATGCCAGCACCAAATCAAGACAAGGGAAGAAAGCAGAAGGTGCAAGTTAGGCAAGGGAAGCTCAACTTCACCACTCTAGAGGAAATACCTGAAGGAGCTCCTATCATGACTGGTATCTTTTCAGTTTATAATCAACCTGCTTTAATTCTGTTTGATTCTGGTGCATCTCATAGTTTCATTAGCCAAAAGTTCAGTGCTAGATGCAAACTGCCAATTTCTCACTCTAGAGGGTCATTCATGATAGTCACACCTGGGGGTAAAATTGCAACTAATCAATTAAACCAAAGTGTGCCTATTCAACTGGGAAGCCACATTGTCAAAACCACTCTTCTTGTGTTGGGATTGGAAAATGTGGACATTATTCTAGGAGCTAATTGGATGACCTTGCACCAAGTTGTGCTTGATATAGCCAGTCGTACCGTGGAAGTTAATTCTCCGTTCTGTGGGAACTTCACTTTAATTCTGCCCCATCAAGGTCCTACTCAGTCATGTGCTTTCTCTATGACGGAGTTACCTCTGAAGAAGATCCCAGTGGTCTGTGAGTATGCAGATGTTTTCCCTGATGAATTGCCAGGAATGCCGCCGGACTGGGATATTGAATTCGCCATCGAGTTGCAACCGGGAACGGCCCCAATTTCAAAGAGGCCCTACCGAATGCCACCCGCTGAGTTGGTAGAGTTGAAGAAGCAATTGCAAGAGTTGCTGGATAAAGGATTTATTCGCCCAAGCACTTCGCCTTGGGGATGTCCAGCACTATTTGTGAAGAAGAAGGATGAAAGCTTGAGGCTGTGTATAGATTACCGCCCTCTTAATGCGGTAACTATCAAGAACAAGTATCCTTTGCCTCGTATTGATGTTCTTTTTGACCAATTGGTCGGGGCCAAGGTATTTTCCAAGATAGACCTTCGCTCTGGCTACCATCAGATCAAGATACGAGCAAGTGATATTCCGAAGACAGCATTCTTGACCAGATATGGGCTATATGAATTCTTGGTGATGTTATTCGGGCTGACAAATGCACCAGCATGTTTTATGTATCTAATGAATTCTGTTTTCATGCCTGAATTGGACAAGTTCGTGGTGGTTTTCATCGATGACATCTTGGTGTACTCGAAGAGCGAAGAAGAACATGCCAGGCATTTGCATGTAGTTCTTCAACGTCTGCGAGAGCACCACCTTTATGCCAAGTTATCCAAGTGTGATTTTTGGCTAAAGGAAATCAAATTCTTGGGTCACACTATCTCTCAGGCTGGAATAGCTGTTGATCTTGATAAAGTGCAAGAGGTGATGAACTGGAAGCCACCAACAACTGTCCGTCAGATTCGGAGTTTTCTGGGATTAGCTGGTTATTACCGAAGATTTATTCCGGACTTCTCTCGAATTGCAAAGCCTATAACAGAGTTGCTGAAGAAAGAAGTCAAATTTGTCTGGAGTCAGAAATGCGAAGATGCCTTCCATGCATTAAGGCAGCATCTGACCACAGCACCAGTATTGGCGCAGCCTGACAACAACAAGCCTTTTGATGTATATTGCGATGCCTCTGGCACAGGGCTAGGTTGTGTCTTGATGCAAGACAACCGAGTCATTGCTTATGCCTCGAGAGCACTCAGGCCTCATGAGCAAAACTATCCCACTCATGACCTTGAGCTAGCAGCAGTGGTTCATGCATTGAAGATGTGGAGGCATTACCTAATGGGGACCCACTGCAACATCTTCACTGATCATAAGAGCCTTAAGTACATTTTCACTCAGGCTGATCTCAACATGAGGCAGAGAAGATGGCTAGAGCTGATCAAGGATTATGACCTGGAGGTACATTATCACCCAGAAAAAGCTAATGTGGTAGCAGATGCCTTGAGTTGGAAGATGCAATGCAATTGTATTCTGATGGATACTCGCATTAACACCTTGTGTGATGAGTTGAGCAAGTTGCAAATTGAAGTGATTCCTTCTGGTTCTTTGTCTCACATTTCTGTTGAGCCAGCTTTGCAAGACCAGATTGTCATGGCCCAGCTCAGTGACAAGGTGAAAGGGAAATGTGCCCTTGGGCCATTTCTAAGTGTTTTGGTGATTTAGTGTCCAACACAAGTGCCTAAGTGTAAAGAGGTGGACAAAGTACAAATCAAGGATAAAGGTATGTTTCTCAGACTTAGTACATTGTTTTATGGACTAATTTATTATGTCTAAGTGCTGGAAACAGGAAAAATTCAATTGGAAATGTCTTGGCTCGAGCAGCCAAGAATCTGCTGAGTCTGGGAGCACCGGACTGTCCGGTGCGCCAGGCTGGTTCGAGCGAACTGGCCGCTCTCGGGAATTCTCCGGCGACGTACGGCTAAAATTCACCGGACTGTCCGGTGTGCACCGGACTGTCCGGTGAGCCAACGGTCGGCCGGGCCAACGGTCGGCCGCGCAATCTGCGCGGGACACGTGGCCGAGCCAACGGCTAGAAGATGGCACCGGACTGTCCGGTGTGCACCGGACATGTCCGGTGCGCCAACGGCTCTCAGGCTGCCAACGGTCGGCTTCGCTATTTAAGGAAAGAAATCTGGCACCGGACAGTGTCCGGTGTGCACCGGACTGTCCGGTGCGCCAGTCGACAGAAGGCAAGATCAGCCTTCCAAGATTGCTCCCAACGGCTCCTAGCTGCCTTGGGGCTATAAAAGGGACCCCTAGGCGCATGGAGGAGCACACCAAGCATCTCCTAATCATTTCTAAGCACCAAGACATCGATTTCGCGCGTTCTTTTCATTGTGATAGCATATAGAGCTCTAGTGCAGTTGTGAACTCATTGAGTTGTGTTGCGAGCTCTTGTTGCGACTTGTGTGCGTGTTGACACTTTGATTCTTGTGTCTTGTGTGCGTTGCTAATCCCTCCCTTGCTCCGTGTTCTTTGTGAATTTCAAGTGTAAGGGCGAGAGGCTCCAAGTTGTGGAGATTCCTCGCAAACGGGATTGAGATAAAGCAAGCAAAACACCGTGGTATTCAAGTGGGTCTTTGGACCGCTTGAGAGGGGTTGATTGCAACCCTCGTCCGTTGGGACGCCACAACGTGGAGTAGGCAAGCGTTGGTCTTGGCCGAACCACGGGATAACCACCGTGCCATCTCTGTGATTGATCTTTGTTGGTTATTGTGTTTTGTTGAGGATTCCTCTATAGCCACTTGGCAATTATTGTGCTAACAATTAACCAAGTTTTGTGGCTTAAGTTTTGAAGTGTTACAGGATCACCTATTCACCCCCCCTCTAGGTGCTCTCAATTGGTATCGGAGCCGTTCTCTTCAAGAAAGGGACTAACCGCCCGAAGAGATGGATCCTAAGGGCAAGGGGATGGTGATCAACGACAAGGAGAAGGAGTCCTTCGTCAACGAGCCCAATGATGACAGGCCCACCGACTCAGGCTCGGGCCACAAAAGAAAAGACGGGAGGAAGAAGAAGACAAGGCGCATCAAGGAAATTGTCTACTACGACAGCGACGAATCTTCCTCCTCCCAAAAGGACAACGACGACTACGACAGACGAAAGACGGTTAACTCAAACTTTTCTTTCGATTACTCGCGCATTCCGCATAGCTCAAATGCTCAATTGCTCCCCATTCCACTTGGCAAGCCCCCTCACTTTGATGGAGAGGACTACGGATTTTGGAGCCACAAAATGCGTACTCACCTGTTTTCTCTCCATCCAAGCATTTGGGAGATTGTGGAAAGTGGAATGAAATTTGATAGCTCGGATAGCCCTGTGTTTATTAATGAACAGATTCATAAAAATGCACAAGCTACTACTGTGTTGCTAGCCTCTTTGTGCAGGGACGAGTATCACAAGGTGAGCGGCTTGGACAATGCCAAGCAGATCTGGGACACCCTCAAGATCTCTCATGAGGGGAACGACGTCACCTTGCTCACCAAAATGGAGTTGGTGTTGGGCGAGCTTGGAAGGTTCGCGATGATAAGGGGCGAGGAGCCAACTCAAACATACAACCGGCTCAAGACCCTTATCAACAAAATAAGGAGCTACGGAAGCACGCGATGGACGGACCACGACGTCGTCCGACTGATGCTAAGGTCCTTTACCGTTCTTGATCCTCATTTGGTGAATAATATTCGTGAGAATCCCAGGTACACCAAAATGTCGCCCGAAGAAGTCCTCGGAAAATTCGTTAGCGGGCGAATGATGATCAAGGAGGCGAGGTACGTGGACGACGCCTTGAATGGTCCGATCAACAAGCCGCAACCCCTTGCTCTCAAGGCAACAAGAAGCAAGGAGGCGCTACCTAGCAAGGTGGCACAGATTGAGGCGGCCGGACTTAATGATGAAGAGATGGCCCTAATTATCAAAAGATTCAAGGCGGTGCTTAAGGGTCGCAAGGGACAGCCAAGCAAGACCAAAGCCAAGGGGAAGCGCTCATGCTTCAAATGCGGTAAGCTTGGTCATTTTATTGCTAACTGTCCCGACAATGATAGTGAACAGGACCAAGGGAGCAAGAGGGAGAAGAAGAAGGCATAAAAGAAGGCAAAGGGCGAGGCACATCTAGGCAAGGAGTGGGATTCGGATTGCTCCTCCTCCGACTCCGACAATGAGGGACTCGCCGCCACCGCTTTCAACAAGTCATCCCTCTTCCCAAACGAGCGTCACACTTGCCTCATGGCAAGGGAGAAGAAAGTAAGCACTCATGATACTAGTACTTATGCTTCTTCAAGTGAGGATGAGTCTAGTGGTGATGATGAGATAGATTACTCATGCTTATTCAAAGGATTAGATAGATCTAAAATTGATAAGATTAATGAGTTGATTGATGCCCTGAATGATAAGAATATGCTTTTAGAAAAGCAAGAGGATTTGTTGTATGAAGAACATGATAAATTTGTAGAAGCACAAAAGTCTCTTGCTCTAGAAATTAAAAGGAATGAAATGCTCTCTAGTGAATTATCTTCTTGTCATGAAACTATTGCTACGTTAAAAAGTTTTAATGATGATTTAAATGCTAAACTAGAAGTAGCTAGTAAATCTAATTCTTGTGTAGAAATTGTTGAAACTTGTAATAGGTGTAAAGATTTTGACATTGATGCTTGTAGTGATCATTTAGTTTCAATTTCCAAATTAAATGAGGAATTAGCTAGTCTTAATGCCCAACTTAAGACTAGCAAGAATGAATTTGACAAGCTAAAATTTGCAAGGGATGCCTACACGATTGGTAGACACCTCTCAATTAAGGATGGACTTGGCTACAAGAGGGAAGCCAAGAACTTGACAAGCCATAAGGCTCCCATCTCCGCCAAGGAGAAAGGGAAGGCCCCTATGGCTAGTAGTGTGCAAAAGAACCATGCCTTTATGTACCATGATAGGAGACAATCTAGAAATGCTTATAGGAGTTGTAATGCATATAATGCCTTTGATTCTCATGCCATGTTTGCTTCTAGTTCCTCTTATGTGCATGGTAGGAGAAATGTTGTTCATAATATGCCTAGGAGAAATGTTGTTAATGTTCCTAGGAAAGTAAATGAATCTTCTACAATATATCATGCTTTAAATGCTTCTTTTGCTATTTGTAGAAAGGATAGGAAGATAGTTGCTAGAAAATTAGGGGCAAGATGCAAGGGAGACAAAACTTGCATTTGGGTCCCTAAGGATATTTGTGCTAACCTTGTAGGACCCAACATGAGTTGGGTACCTAAGACCCAAGCCTAAATTTGCCTTGCAGGTTTATGCATCCGGGGGTTCAAGCTGGATTATTGACAGCGGATGCACAAACCATATGACGGGAGAGAAGAAGATGTTCACCTCCTACGTCAAAAACAAAGATTCCCAAGATTCAATAATATTCGGTGATGGGAATCAAGGCAAGGTAAAAGGGCTAGGTAAAATTGCAATCTCCAATGAGCACTCTATCTCTAATGTGTTTTTAGTAGTCTCTTGGATATAATTTACTATCTGTTAGTCAATTATGTAATATGGGATATAATTGTTTATTTACAAATGTAGATGTGTCTGTCTTTAGAAGATGTGATGGTTCACTAGCTTTTAAGGGTGTACTAGACGACAAACTTTACTTAGTTGATTTTGCAAAAGAAGAGGCCGGTCTAGATGCATGCTTAATGGCTAAGACTTGCATGGGCTGGTTGTGGCATCGCCTCTTAGCACATGTGGGGATGAAGAACCTCCACAAGCTTCTAAAGGGAGAACACGTGATAGGTCTAACCAATGTTCATTTCGAAAAATATAGACCTTGTGCAGCTTGTCAAGCAGGTAAACAAGTGGGAGGAGCACATCACAGCAAGAATGTGATGACAACATCAAGACCTCTAGAGCTGCTGCATATGGACCTCTTCGGACCTGTCGCCTATCTGAGCATAGGAGGAAGTAAGTATGGTCTAGTTATTGTTGATGACTTTTCCCGCTTCACTTGGGTGTTCTTTTTGCAGGATAAGTCTGAAACCCAAGGGACCCTTAAGCGCTTCCTAAGGAGAGCTCAAAATGAGTTTGAGCTCAAGGTGAAGAAGATAAGGAGCGACAACGGGTCCGAATTCAAGAACCTTCAAGTGGAGGAGTTCCTTGAGGAGGAGGGGATCAAGCACGAGTTCTCCGCTCCCTACACACCTCAGCAAAATGGTGTGGTAGAGAGGAAGAACAGGACGCTCATAGATATGGCGAGGACTATGCTTGGAGAGTTCAAGACCCCCGAGTGCTTTTGGTCGGAAGCCGTGAACACGGCTTGCCACGCCATCAACAGGGTCTATCTTCACCGCCTCCTCAAGAAGACTTCATATGAGCTGCTGACTGGTAACAAACCCAATGTATCGTACTTTCGTGTATTTGGGAGTAAATGCTACATTCTAGTGAAGAAGGGTAGGAATTCCAAATTTGCTCCCAAAGCTGTAGAAGGGTTTTTATTAGGTTATGATTCAAATACAAAGGCGTATAGGGTCTTCAACAAATCATCGGGTTTGGTTGAAGTCTCTAGCGACGTTGTATTTGATGAGACTAATGGCTCTCCAAGAGAGCAAGTTGTTGATCTTGATGATGTAGATGAAGAAGACGTTCCAACGGCCGCGATACGCACCATGGCGATTGGAGATGTACGGCCTCAGGAACATTTGGAGCAAGATCAACCGTCTTCCTCAACTATGGTGCATCCCCCAACCCAAGATGATGAACAGGTACCTCAAGTGGAGGCGAATGATCAAGGGGGAGCACAGGATGTTCAAATTGAAGAGGAAGAAGCACCTCAGGCACCTCCAACCCAAGTTCGAGCGACGATTCAAAGGGATCATCTCGTCGACCAGATATTGGGTGATATTAGCAAGGGAGTAACTACTCGTTCAAGATTAGTTAATTTTTGTGAGCATTACTCTTTTGTCTCTTCTATTGAGCCTTTCAGGGTAGAAGAGGCCTTGCTAGATCCGGACTGGGTGTTGGCCATGCAGGAGGAACTCAACAATTTCAAGCGCAATGAAGTTTGGACACTGGTGCCTCGCCCCAAGCAAAATGTTGTGGGAACCAAGTGGGTGTTCCGCAACAAACAGGACGAGCACGGGGTGGTGACAAGGAACAAGGCTCGGCTTGTGGCAAAAGGTTATGCCCAAGTCGCAGGTTTGGACTTTGAGGAGACATTCGCTCCTGTGGCTAGGCTAGAATCAATTCGTATCTTGCTAGCATATGCCGCTCACCATTCTTTCAGGTTGTACCAAATGGATGTGAAGAGCGCTTTCCTCAACGGGCCGATCAAAGAGGAGGTGTACGTGGAGCAACCCCCTGGCTTCGAGGATGAACGGTACCCCGACCACGTGTGTAAGCTCTCTAAGGCGCTCTATGGACTTAAGCAAGCCCCAAGAGCATGGTATGAATGCCTTAGAGACTTTTTAATTGCTAATGCTTTCAAGGTTGGGAAAGCCGATCCAACTCTTTTTACTAAGACTTGCGATGGTGATCTTTTTGTGTGCCAAATTTATGTCGATGACATAATATTTGGTTCTACTAATCAAAAGTCTTGTGAAGAGTTTAGCAGGGTGATGACGCAGAAATTCGAGATGTCAATGATGGGCGAGTTGAACTACTTCCTTGGGTTCCAAGTGAAGCAACTCAAGGACGGCACTTTCATCTCCCAAACGAAGTACACGCAAGACTTGCTAAAGCGGTTTGGGATGAAGGACGCCAAGCCCGCAAAGACGCCGATGGGAACTGACGGACACACCGACCTCAACAAAGGTGGTAAGTCCGTTGATCAAAAAGCATACCGGTCCATGATAGGTTCTTTGCTTTATCTATGTGCTAGTAGACCGGATATTATGCTTAGCGTATGCATGTGTGCTAGATTTCAATCCGATCCTAAGGAGTGTCGCTTAGTGGCTGTGAAGCGAATTCTTCGATATTTAGTCGCTACGCCTTGCTTCGGGATCTGGTATCCAAAGGGGTCTAACTTTGACTTGATTGGGTACTCAGATTCCGACTATGCTGGATGTAAGGTCGATAGGAAGAGTACATCGGGGACGTGCCAATTCTTAGGAAGGTCCCTGGTGTCATGGAACTCTAAGAAACAAACCTTCGTTGCCCTATCCACCGCTGAGGCCGAGTACATTGCCGCAGGACAGTGTTGCGCGCAACTGCTCTGGATGAGGCAAACCCTCCGGGACTTTGGCTACAATCTGAGCAAAGTCCCACTCCTATGTGATAATGAGAGTGCTATCCGAATAGCGGAAAATCCTGTTGAGCACAGCCGCACAAAGCACATTGACATCCGGCATCACTTTTTGAGAGACCACCAGCAAAAGGGGGATATCGAAGTGTTTCATGTTAGCACCGAGAACCAGCTAGCCGATATCTTTACCAAGCCTCTAGATGAGAAGACCTTTTGCAGGCTGCGTAGTGAGCTCAATATCTTAGATTCGCGGAACTTGGATTGAAATGTAGCATACATGTGTTTATGCCTTTGATCATGTTCATTCTGCATTTTGTTGCTTATTGTGGTGCTCAAGTTGTACAAACACTCCCTGGACCTCACAAGTCCTTTTTGCAAGTGATGCACATATTTAGGGGGAGCTGTGCTACAACTTGACCCTTTGAGACTAACCATGTACTTGAGTTTGGTTGTTTTAGTCTCCAAGGAGAATTGAAAGGGAAAAGGTGGACTTGGACCATGCAAGACTTCCACTGCACTCCGATGAGAAAGAGTAACTTTTCCAAGTTCATCTTTATACTCCTATTGCCTTTGTGTTCTCTTTTGATGATTTTGGTGAGGCAATGGGGTTCAAGGGCCAAGATTGATCCCGGTTTGGTGCTTGATGCCAAAGGGGGAGAAAATAAAGGCCAAAGCAATAAATGGATCAGCTACCACTTGAGAAATTTTGAAAATAGTAGATTAGAGCTTTTGGTTTGTCAAAACTCTTTTATTGTCTCTTATGTCAAAAGTTGGCCTCTTGTGGGGAGAAGTGTTGATTATGGGAAAAAGGGGGAGTTTTTGAAATCCTTGATCAAATTTCTTTGGAAAACCTCTCTTTATGTCTCTACAAGTGGTTTTGACTTAGAGATAGGAATTTGAGTTTGATTTGCAAAAACAAACCAAGTGGTGGCATAGAGTGATCCATATATGTCAAATTGAATCAAAACAATTTTGAGTTCTAATTTGAATTGCTTTTGTACTTGTTCTACTTGCTTTATGTTGTGTTGGCATAAATCACCAAAAAGGGGGAGATTGAAAGGGAAATGTGCCCTTGGGCCATTTCTAAGTGTTTTGGTGATTTAGTGTCCAACACAAGTGCCTAAGTGTAAAGAGGTGGACAAAGTACAAATCAAGGATAAAGGTATGTTTCTCAGACTTAGTACATTGTTTTATGGACTAATGTATTGTGTCTAAGTGCTGGAAACAGGAAAAATTCAATTGGAAATGTCTTGGCTCGAGCAGCCAAGAATCTGCTGAGTCTGGGAGCACCGGACTGTCCGGTGGTGCACCGGACAGTGTCCGGTGCACCAGGCTGGTTCGAGCGAACTCGCCGCTCTCGGGAATTCTCCGGCGACGTACGGCTAAAATTCACCGGACTGTCCGGTGTGCACCGGACTGTCCGGTGAGCCAACGGTCGGCCGGGCCAACGGTCGGCCGCGCAATCTGCGCGGGACACGTGGCCGAGCCAACGGCTAGAAGATGGCACCGGACTGTCCGGTGTGCACCGGACATGTCCGGTGCGCCAACGGCTCTCAGGCTGCCAACGGTCGGCTTCGCTATTTAAGGAAAGAAATCTGGCACCGGACAGTGTCCGGTGTGCACCGGACTGTCCGGTGCGCCAGTCGACAGAAGGTAAGATCAGCCTTCCAAGATTGCTCCCAATGGCTCCTAGCTGCCTTGGGGCTATAAAAGGGACCCCTAGGCGCATGGAGGAGCACACCAAGCATCTCCTAATCATTTCTAAGCACCAAGACATCGATTTCGCGCGTTCTTTTCATTGTGATAGCATATAGAGCTCTAGTGGAGTTGTGAACTCATTGAGTTGTGTTGCGAGCTCTTGTTGCGACTTGTGTGCGTGTTGACACTTTGATTCTTGTGTCTTGTGTGCGTTGCTAATCCCTCCCTTGCTCCGTGTTCTTTGTGAATTTCAAGTGTAAGGGCGAGAGGCTCCAAGTTGTGGAGATTCCTCACAAACGGGATTGAGATAAAGCAAGCAAAACACCGTGGTATTCAAGTGGGTCTTTGGACCGCTTGAGAGGGGTTGATTGCAACCCTCGTCCGTTGGGACGCCACAACGTGGAGTAGGCAAGCGTTGGTCTTGGCCGAACCACGGGATAACCACCGTGCCATCTCTGTGATTGATCTTTGTTGGTTATTGTGTTTTGTTGAGGATTCCTCTATAGCCACTTGGCAATTATTGTGCTAACAATTAACCAAGTTTTGTGGCTTAAGTTTTGAAGTGTTACAGGATCACCTATTCACCCCCCCCTCTAGGTGCTCTCACAAGGGAGTGCAAATTATCAAGAAGAATCTCCATTAGGAGGTTGAGAAGTATAATTGTTTCCGCCAGGATGAAAAGGGTGTGTTATGGTTTAAAAGCAGATTGGTGATTCCTAAGGACCAGGATCTCAAGAGGAAAATCTTGGACGAGGCTCATCTCTCCAAATTCTCTATGCATCCGGGAAGCACCAAGATGTACCATGATCTGAAGCCTTTGTACTGGTGGACTAGAATGAAGAGGGAGATAGCCCAGTATGTATCAGAATGTGACACCTGTCAGAGGGTAAAGGCTAGCCACTTGAAATCAGCTGGAGCTTTGCAACCCCTGTCCATACCTTCATGGAAGTGGGACGACATCAGCATGGATTTCATTGTGGGTCTGCCCAACACCTCTCGTCATCATGATTCAATTTGGGTTATTGTGGACCGATTGACAAAAGTGGCACATTTTCTTCCTATGCACACCACTGATAAGGCTCGAAAGTATGCAGAATTGTATATTGACCGGATCGTGTGTTTGCACGGACTGCCTCGGACCATTGTTTCTGACCGAGGAGCCCAATTTGTTGCCAGATTTTGGGAACAATTGCAAGAGTCTCTAGGGACTAAGCTAATTAGGAGTTCAGCTTACCACCCACAGACTGATGGTCAGACGGAAAGGGTAAACCAAATTCTGGAGGATATGCTAAGAGCTTGTGCGATCGATTGTGGCAAGAACTGGGATAAGCACCTCTCCTTAGCAGAGTTTGCTTATAACAATAGTTATCAATCCAGCCTAAAGATGGCACCTTTTGAGGCTCTCTATGGAAGAAGGTGTAGGACACCTCTCAATTGGTCTCAACCTGGTGAGAGAGAAGTTTTTGGACCTGATTTAGTGACCGAAGCCGAAAGGAAGGTCAAACTAATCAGGAAGAATCTAGAAGCTGCTCAGGCCAGGCAGAAGAGTTATCATGATAGAAGAAGAAAATCTCTCCAGTTCGAGGTGGGAAGTTTCGTATACCTCAAGGTATCACCCACCAAGGGAATGCAGAGGTTTGGGATCAAAGGCAAGCTAGCCCCTCGTTACATTGGACCTTATGAGATCATAGAGGCATGTGGACCCGTGGCATACAAGCTGAAGTTACCTTCAAAAATGTCTGCCATTCAAGATGTATTCCATGTATCTCAGCTGAAGAAGTGTGTTCGATTGCCGACTGAGATCTTAGCAGAGCCAGAATTGGAGATAGAGTCAGATCTATCGTACCAAGAGTACCCCTCCAAGATTCTGGATTGCAAGGAGAGATCAACTCGGGCCAAATCGATCAAGATGTACAAGGTCCAGTGGAGTAATCACTCAGAGGAGGAAGCTACTTGGGAAACCGAGGAATTCCTGAGATCCAACTTCCCCGATTGCCTACCCAAGGAAGCTAGTATGTAATCACACCCAACCCCTCCTCCTGCCCTTCAAATCTAATTTTCAAAAATATAATCTTAATTCAGAATGAAGTAATTATGAAGTAAAACTTAGAAAGGACTTCCTTCTGAAATTGCAAAGAGAATGACATTCGAAGAACAATTTTATCCTAAAAATAACAGTAATCACCCATTTCCTATAAGTCTCACCCTTCGCTTCACCCCGGGAGGACTCTGGCCTGAAGCTCGGGACGAGATTCCTTTAAGGGGGGAAGGCTGTGACACCCCAGTGTCACCTAGGGTTTTCTTAAAATGCCAAACCTAGAACCATCATTTTATGTGAACCAAAGTAAGCATGAGCATCAAATTAACTTAAGAATAAAGAATTCACCAAGCATATACTTAAAAGTATCATGATCACAACAAATGGGTCTTTCAAAAAGGTATTAATGTTGTAACCCTAATATAAACCCTAAGTGAGCCCCATGAGCAAATTCAAGAAAATAAGGAAAAGGGTATGAAAAATTTAAAATTTTGACTTGAGCCAATTATAAAAATTGAAGTATATTTAATAAACAACAAGAAAGGTTGAGAAAGCTTAGCCAAAATAACTCAATTAAAACCCCAAATCAAGCTTCTCATGTGGGGACTTAACGGGAATTCTGAATTTCAGAATTCTGAAATTCAGACCTTGAGCTGAAGATCAGGGATGTTCACCTTGATCCCCAACTCGAATCCTAATGGCCCCATTGACAAAATTGTGTCTAACTAACCCCTCTGTCGTGTGCCAGAATATGGCATTGGGACGCGAGCCCTAGACACGACAAAACCTTGGATTTGCCTCGGGTTTGGGCAGGGAGACAGACCGGATTTCCTGGCTCCATATCTCTGCAACCAGTAGGCAAAATCCTATGACTCCACACAAGAATGGTAGCTTGTAGGGAGGAGAAGAGGTTTTGTGCACTGACCAAGGCGAGAGCAGGCTCGGATGAGCGACCACACGCGCCAGAACTTGGGCAGAACGCACGGGCACACGTGTTCGACCCTGGTCGGCACGCCAGAGCTCGCCCAACCCGCGAGCGCGCTCGCCCCGGTGTCCGGTCAAGTCCGCCGCGTGCCCACGCCCTCGGCTGTGCTCGCCCGCGCCTATAAAGCCTCCCCGGGCGCACCTCACTTCGCCCCGCACTCACCCTCACCGGCCAGCCCCCTCTCCTTAGCTCTGGCGAGCTCAATTCCGCCCGCCATCGCCGCCAGAGCTTCGGCCACCGTGGCCAGCCCACTCCAGCCATCCTCAGGTCGAGCCAGTGCTTTGGCTAGCTCCGCCAGCAGCCCGTGAAGCTTGCCAAGCCCTCGGACCGGGCCGGACTTCACCGGAGACCCGAGATCGACCTCACCGGACTTCGGTCTTCCGCCGCCGCGCGTGGACCGAGCTATCCAGTGAGTCTCCGACCGATTCCTTGCACCCATATCTTCTCTAGCACCCCGTGAACCCCTCTGACCCATCCAATTGACCTATCTCGCCGTGACCAGGCCGGACTCCTCGCCGCCGACGAGCATCCCCGCCTGCGTGCGTGGACCGACCGACTCCGGCCATCTCCGACGGCGACCCGCACCTCGTTGTGATCCCCGAGACCTCCCCTACGTCCTCGACCACTTCACCGGAGCAATCTCGCCGCCGGTGAGCCACTCCGCCTTTCTTCCGCCGCGGTTACTGTTTAACTTAGAAGAAGGACCTCGGGTTAGGATTTGTAGAACCCGGGGGGTTTTCTGTAATGTCAGAGACTCATGTGAATAGTAGCTTAAGGACTGATTCGCGAGGAAAACTTAAAAACCCGCCAGGGACCCCAGTGCAAAGTGGATTTCCATTAAACCAATTCTGTTATTCTTTTTAATTGACCAGAGGACTTAGAAAATCCATAACTTGATGAATTTTTCATAAAAAGTTGTCAAACTAATTTTGCTAGCTCCTGAATATTATGAACTATCATTTAAAAATGATAAACCCTATGCTTTCTGTTCAAAATTTTAGAGTTTAAAATTAAAAACAGAAACCCACCAAACCATGTTTAATTAAGGAAAATTAGTTTTTCTCCTGTGCTGAACTTAAGAAAATTTGTAGGTACTCAAACCTCATTTAGACATTGTCTAAAAATAGTAGGAACCCCAGTATTGAAAAATTTGATGTAGATATTCATTTAAAGCTATTTTGCCCAAAACTTAGGAAAAATCAGAAAGGCATTAGAAATTAATGAACAGTGATTAGGATTATTTTTCCTAGTTTACTTATGTAACAGAGAACCTAGGAAAAATGCAGAGACCATTAATTTGGACCAGTTTTAAATTAAAATGTTTTATTTGGCCTTATATGGACTGAAAATCAATTATTAGAGTAGCAAAACTAGAACCAAAATGGATAATAAAAATCCAGTAGACTTACAACCACCAGAGCCCCACTACAAAAATAAAGAACACCTCAGTTCAACTTTTTAAGTAGGGAGAATAAATATAAAATGATAATGAGGCATTCTCCAAATAAATCATAAACAACCCCTAATAATATGATAATGGGCAACCAAAAATTAGCTAAGTCCATGATGAGATAAACCATCAGAGAAAAATGCAAACCCATGAAGAAGAAACAAATTCTTATCTATTGCTACTATCTTATGAGAAAGGCCACTAAATTCAAATAATGCATACCACCCCTCTCCTTAAGCAAAAAGATGCCAAACTTCAGAATGATTGCTCTTGCACAAAACAATAGCTAAGAAAAATAAAAACTCTGTTGTTTGATATTTTTCAAATATAGTGGTAGTAGAAAGCACCTATTTGGCTAGAAACTTGAGAAAACCATAGTAAAATAACTAAAAGGTATTAATGGCTAGAAAATTGTATCAAGTCATGTTACAACACCTAAAAGCCAGCAAAAATAAGTTTTAGAGAATTACCCACTGTTAAATAATAGTTGTAGTTCAAGCACCCCTTCTGCCCTAGAATTTAATAATTTTGTCCTGGGAGAAACTATTCACTTTCTGATCCCCAAACTTTGAAACAGAGAAACATACACCAGTGCCAAGCCACTGTAATTTTTGCAGAATTTTTAGAATTTTATAGAAGCAACTTGTAGTTTAAACCTACTCCAAAACTTTTAAGGGAATAAAAGAAAGGGAAAGAAGAAATAAACCTCACCCCAATAAGCCTATCCTGAATACTTATCAATTCTCCCCAAGACTTAAAAAGAATTCAGTGGAACCCCTAAAAGTAAAACCTACCACTTGCCTTAGCTAAAGTTTAACTTAATTTACCAAGTATACCACCCAAGGGTCTTGCATAGGTAAAGATATTTTTTTTTAAAATCAAGTGGATCATACACCGTCAAAAGTTGTAATTTCTAAAAGCACATATCGTATCATGCATATATCTTACGCATTGCATTCATTAGATTGTAATCTTGCCGACGGAGAGTACGTGCTCATCCCCGAGCAAGGACCTGTCCAAGAGGAGGACCAGGAGCAGGCTTCAGAGACTGCTATCGAGGATCTCCCTGCAGCCCCAGCAATTGAAGGCAAGCCCCGGTTTTATGCATAACCGTTTATATATGCTATTTTACTACACTTAATGTTTGTAGGTTTGTAATGTGCACTTAAGTGTAGGAGTTGCTTGAAACCTCTAGTTGCATGAACTTAGGATTCCTTTTTGAGATGAATACTAGTATGCTAGGTCGAGTAGCTGCTTTGCTAATCAGGATCTCGGTAGAAGTCGAGTGATTTTTCTAGCACTCGCGCGAGGTCAGGAATTGATTGTATTCATCTTGATAACGGGATATATGTTGGTCTATGGACTTGGATCTAGGGAGGATGTCTTGTCCATGAGACGGGAAAAAGAATTAAGGATTAATGTGTGGATACCTGAGTCAAGCTTTTGAACGTACTAAGCACATGCTGGGAAATATGGTAACTGGTAAACCTAGTACCTGAGTGAAGCCGGGCGCGGACTTTATCCCTCATGCGACCTGAGACTGGGTCTCCCATGCTAGCTATGGTGGGTACAAGTGCGGTCACTGCACAGCGGCAGCCGGGGTCAGTGGAGCATTGTATGCCAAGGCGGTGAGGCCTGGACGCGAACGGGGAATCGATGGGGATGGTTGTCATGTGCAGGGTCGGAGTACCCTGACATGCCGTGTGTTTAGGTTTACCTTGCAAGGTTAAAAACTCGATTCGAATCGTCTGCTTCTCGTAGCTAATGAGACTGCTTGATTCCTTGTACTGCATCGAGTAAGAAGTGAAATGAGGTTACATGAGATAACTTGTTGATTGATCTAAATGCTTGTTACCATGTATGCTTAGAAGAAGCAAATCTAGCTAAGTAATGATGATAGAATTTGAAAGGCTAAAAGTTGATTTTAGAAACAGCTAGTGCTTTTGGCAAACCAAACCCCTCAGCCAAACAGCTGCATAGTCTAGAGGTAGAGGAGTAGATTCCTCACACCGGGTAAGTCTAGCTGAGTATTAGTATACTCAGCCTTGCTTGTGGCACAATTTTTTACAGGTACCATTCAGGAAATGGTTGATGGTGTGACTTGGCCTACCACCCTGCCACCGGGTTGGACGGTCGAGTGGGATGCTGCTCCGGCAGGAGAGGAGCACGAGGAGTAGTGGGCTAGGCCTTGCCCAATTCCTCAATACCGACGACATCGATTATCCGCTGCACTTTATTTTGTGAACTCCCATTGGCTACTCAAAACTCCGATTTATGTAATAACTCAGTACTTAATTTGTGGATTCCTGTTTTATTGTATTTCTTCTGTGACTCACCTTCGTGTGAGATTGTGGAATTTGATCCTGGTTAAGTGGCTCCATCAGACTAGATCTGAGGGACTGACGGGTTATTCCGATTTAAGTGCGTTACGGCCCCTGAGGCGTGACTTAGGCACTTAAGCTGGAATAATTCGGGTGGTTCCGCCACACCACCCCACATTCAAGTCATCCAAGTTTTCAACCTCCCAACCACTTACAAGAGCTAGGCATTCAATTCTAGACACACTCAAGTGATCAAATCCTCTCCAATTCCACACAAGGCTTTAGCGATTAGCGAGAGAGATTTGCCGTGTTCTTTTGAGCTCTTGTGCTTGGATTGCTTCTTTCTTTCTCACTTGTTCTTGTGATCAAAACTCCATTGTAACCGAGGCAAGAGACACCAATTGTGTGGTGGTCCTTGCGGGGAAGTTTTGTTCCCGGTTTGATTTGAGAAGAGAAGCTCACTCGGTCCGAGGGACCGTTTGAGAGAGGGAAAGGGTTGAAAGAGACCCGGTCTTTGTGACCACCTCAACGGGGAGTAGGTTTGCAAGAACCGAACCTCGGTAAAACAAATCCGCGTGTCACACTCTTCATTCGCTTGCGATTTGTTTTGCGCCCTCTCTCTCGGACTCTTTATTATTTCTAACGCTAACCCGGCTTGTAGTTGTGATTATATTTGTAAATTTCAGTTTCGCCCTATTCACCCCCTCTCTAGGCGACTTTCAATTGGTATCAGAGCCCGGTGCTTCATTAGATCCTAACCGCTCGAAGTGATGTTGGGAGATCACGCCAAGAAGGAGATGGAGACCGGCGACAAGCCCACTACAAGCCACGGGTCGACTTCATCGGAAGAGTCCCGCAACAAGAGGAAGGAGAAGAAGAACTCCTCCAACAAAGGGAAGGGGAAGGAGAAGAAATCCTCTTCCCACAAGTCGCATCGGAGAGGCGACAAGCACAAGAGGATGAGGAAAGTGGTCTACTACGAGACCGACACTTCATCAACGTCGACCTCCGGCTCCGACGCCGTCCGTCACTTCTAAGCGCCAAGAGCGCAAGAAGTATAGTAAGATCCCCCTACGCTACCCTCGTACTCCGAAACATACACCTCTACTTTCCGTCCCATTAGGCAAACCACCAACATTTGATGGTGAAGATTATGCTAGGTGGAGTGATATGATGCGATATCACCTAACCTCACTCCACAAAAGTATATGGGATGTTGTTGAGTTTGGTGTACAGGTACCATCCGTAGGGGATGAAGATTATGATGAGGACGAAGTGGCCCAAATCGAGCACTTCAACTCCCAAGCCACCACTATACTCCTCACCTCTCTAAGTCAAGAGGAGTATAACAAGGTGCAAGGATTGAAGAGCGCCAAGGAGATTTGGGACGTGGTAAAGACCACGCACGAAGGAGATGAGGTGACCAAGATCACCAAATGGGAAACAATCGAGGGGGAGCTCGGTCGCTTCCGTCTTCGCCAAGGGGAGGAGCCACAAGACATGTACAACCGGCTCAAAACCTTGGTGAACCAAGTGTGCAACCTCGGGAGCAAAAAATGGGATGACCACGAAGTGGTTAAGGTTATTCTAAGATCACTTGTTTTCCTTAACCCTACTCAAGTTCAATTAATTCGTGGCAATCCTAGATATACTCAAATGACCCCCGAGGAAGTTATAGGTAATTTTGTGAGCTTTGAGTTGATGATCAAAGGCTCAAAGAAGATCAACGAGCTTGACGGCCCCTCCACGTCCGAAGCACAACCGGTCGCATTCAAGGCGACGGAAGAAAAGAAGGAGGAATCTACTCCAAGTCGAACACCCATCGACGCCTCCAAGCTCGACAATGAGGAAATGGCGCTTATCATCAAAAGCTTCCGCCAAATCCTCAAGCAAAGGAGGGGGGAAGATTACAAGCCCCGCTCCAAGAGAGTTTGCTACAAGTGTGGTAAGCCCGATCATTTTATTGCTAAATGTCCATTATCAAGTGATAGTGACAGGGACAACGACAAGAAGGGGAGAAGAAAGGAGAAGAAGAGATATCACAAGAAGAAGGGCGGCGATGCCCATGTGTGCCGCGAGTGGGACTCCGACGAGAGCTCCACCGACTCCTCCTCCGACGAGGACGCCGCCAACATCGCCGTCACCAAAGGTCTTCTCTTCCCCAACGTCGGCCACAAATGCCTCATGGCCAAGGATGGCAAAAGGAAGAAGGTAAAATCAAGATCCTCCACCAAATATGAAACATCTAGCGATGAGGATAATGCTAGTAATGAGGAGGATAACTTGCGAACCCTTTTTGCCGACCTAAACATGCAACAAAAGGAAAAACTAAATGAGCTAATTAGTGCCATCCATGAAAAGGATGATCTCTTGGACTCCCAAGAGGACTTCCTTATTAAAGAAAATAAGAAGCATGTTAAGGTTAAAAATGCTTACGCTCTAGAAGTTGAAAAATGTGAAAAATTGTCTAGTGAGCTAAGCACTTGCCATGAGACCATTGACAACCTTAGAAATGAGAATGCTAATTTGTTAGCTAAGGTTGATTCAAATGTTTGTGATGTTTCAATTCCCAATCTTAGAGATGATAATGTTGATTTACATGCTAAGATTAAAGAATTGAATGTTTCTCTTGCTAGCCTTAGAAATGAGAATGAGAAATTGATTGCTAAGGCTAAAGATTTTGATGTTTGCAATGTTACAATTTCCGATCTTAGAGATAAAAATGATATATTACGTGCTAAGATTGTTGAACTTAATTCTTGCAAACCCTCTACATCTACCATTGAGCATGTCACTATTTGTACTAGATGTAGAGATATTGATGTTGATGCTATTCATGATCACATGGCTTTAATTAAACAACAAAATGATCATATAGCAATATTAGATGCTAAAATTGTCGAGCATAACTTAGAAAATGAAAAGTTTAAATTTGCTAGAAGTATGCTCTATAGTGGGAGACACCCTGACATCAAGGATGGCATTGGATTCCAAAGGGGAGACAATGTCAAACTTAGTGCCCCTCCTAAAAGATTGTCTAATTTTGTTAAGGGCAAGGCTCCCATGCCTCAAGATAACGAGGGTTACATTTTGTACCCTGCCGGTTATCCTGAGAGCAAAATTAGGAAAATTCATTCTAGGAAGTCTCACTCTGGCCCTAACCATGCTTTTATGTATAAGGGTGAGACATCTAGCTCTAGGCAACCAACCCGTGCTAAGTTGCCTAAGAAGAAAACTCCTAGTGCATCAAATGATCATGACATTTCATTTAAAACTTTTGATGCATCATATGTTTTAACTAACAAATCCGGCAAGATAGTTGCCAAGTTTGTTGGGGGCAAACACAAGGGGTCAAAGACTTGTGTTTGGGTACCCAAAGTTCTTGTTTCAAATGCCAAAGGACCCAAAACCATTTGGGTACCTAAAGTCAAGAACTAAAATTGTTTTGTAGGCTTATGCATCTGGGGGCTCATGTTGGATCATCGATAGCGGGTGCACAAACCACATGACAGAGGAGAAGAATATGTTCTCCTCCTACGAGAAAAACCAAGATCCCCAATGAGCTATCACATTCGGGGATAGAAACCAAGGTTTGGTCAAAGGTTTGGGTAAAATAGCTATATCTCCTGACCATTCCATTTCCAATGTTTTCTTGTTGATTCACTAGATTACAATTTGCTTTCCGTATCTCAATTATGTCAAATGGGCTACAACTCTCTATTCACTGATGTATGTGTCACTGTCTTTAGAAGAAGTGATGATTCAATAGCATTTAAGAGAGTGTTAGAGGGTCAGCTATACTTGGTAGATTTTGATAGAGCTGAACTCGACACTTGCTTAATTGCTAAGACTAACATGGGTTGGCTCTGGCACCGCCGACTAGCCCATGTTGGAATGAAGAATCTTCATAAGCTTCTAAAGGGAGAGCACATTTTAGGACTAACAGATGTTCATTTTGAGAAAGACAGGATTTGTAGCGCATGCCAAGCTGGGAAGCAAGTTGGTGTTCATCATCCACACAAGAACATCATGACGACTGACAGGCCACTGGAGCTCCTACACATGGATCTATTCGGCCCGATCGCTTACATAAGCATCGGCGGGAGTAAGTACTGTCTAGTTATTGTGGATGATTATTCTCGCTTCACTTGGGTGTTCTTTTTGCAGGAAAAATCACAAACCCAAGAGACCTTAAAGGGATTCTTGAGACGAGCTCAAAATGAGTTCGACCTAAGGATCAAGAAAATTAGAAGCGACAACGGGACGGAGTTCAAGAACTCACAAATTGAAGGCTTCCTTGAGGAGGAGGGCATCAAGCATGAGTTCTCTTCTCCCTACACCCCACAACAAAATGGTGTAGTGGAGAGGAAGAATCGAACTCTATTGGACATGGCAAGAACCATGCTTGATGAGTACAAGACACCGGATCGGTTTTGAGCCGAGGCGGTCAACACCGCCTGCTACGCCATCAACCGGTTATATCTGCACCGAATCCTCAAGAAGACATCCTATGAACCCCTAACCGGTAAAAAGCCCAATATTTCATATTTTAGAGTTTTTGGTAGCAAATGCTTTATTCTTGTTAAAAGAGGTAGAAAATCTAAATTTGCTCCTAAAACTGTAGAAGGCTTTTTACTAGGATATGACTCAAACACAAGGGCATATAGAGTCTTTAACAAGTCCTCAGGACTTGTTGAAGTTTCTTGTGACGTTGTGTTTGATGAAACTAACGGCTCTCAAGTAGAGCAAGTTGATCTTGATGAGATAGGTGATGAAGAGGCTCCGTGCATCACGCTAAGGAACATGTCCATTGGGGATGTGTGTCCTAAGGAATCTGAAGAGCCTCCAAATGCACAAGATCAACCATCCTCCTCCACGCAAGCATCTCCACCAACCCAAAATGAGGACAAGGCTCAAGTTGATGAAGGAGAAGATCAAAGAGATGAGCCACCTCAAGATGACGGCAATGATCAAGGGGGAGATGCAAATGATCAAGACAAGGAGGATGAAGAACCAAGGCCGCCACACCCAAGAGTCCACCAAGCAATCCAACGAGATCACCCCGTCGACACCATCCTCGGCGACATTCATAAGGGGGTAACTACTCGATCTCGTGTTGCACATTTTTGTGAGCATTACTCTTTTGTTTCCTCTATTGAGCCACACAGGGTAGAGAAAGCACTCCAAGATTCGGATTGGGTGATGGCGATGCAAGAGGAGCTCAACAACTTCACTAGGAACGAGGTATGGCATTTAGTTCCACGTCCTAACCAAAATGTTGTAGGAACCAAATGGGTCTTCCGCAACAAGCAAGACGAGCATGGTGTGGTGACAAGGAACAAAGCTCGACTCGTGGCCAAGGGGTATTCACAAGTCGAAGGTTTGGATTTCGGTGAAACCTATGCACCCGTAGCTAGGCTTGAGTCAATTCGTATATTATTAGCCTATGCTACTTACCATGGCTTCAAGCTTTACCAAATGGACGTGAAGAGTGCCTTCCTCAATGGACCAATCAAGGAAGAGGTATACATTGAGCAACCTCCCGGTTTTGAAGACAGTGAGTACCCTAACCATGTCTATAAGCTCTCTAAGGCGCTTTATGGGCTCAAGCAAGCCCCAAGAGCTTGGTATGAATGCCTTAGAGATTTCCTTATTGCTAATGGCTTCAAAGTCGGCAAGGCTGATCCTACTTTATTTACTAAAACACTTGACAATGATTTGTTTGTATGCCAAATTTATGTTGATGATATTATATTTGGGTCTACTAACGAATCTACATGTGAGGAATTTAGTAGGATCATGACACAAAAATTCGAGATGTCGATGATGGGGGAGTTGTCGGGGACCATAATTAGGGGTACCCTCAAGATGCCTAATTCTCAGCTGGTAACCCCCATCAGCATAAAGCTGCAGAGGCCTGATGGGTGCGATTAAGTCAGGGATCAGTCCATACGAGCGACTCGATCACGCCTCGCCCGAGCCTAGCCTCGGGCAAGGGCAGCCGACCCTGAAGTGTTTCCGTCTCGCCCGAGGCCCCCTTTTTTACGGCAGACGCATCTCCGGCTCGCCCGAGGCCTTGCCTTCGTTAAGAAGCAACCCTGACTAAATCGCCGCGCCGACCGACCAAGTCACAGGGGCATTTAACGCAAAGAGTGAGACTGACAGGCAGCCAGGCCTTGCCAAAGGCGCCATAGGAAGCTCCGCCCGACCCAGGGCTCGGACTCGGGCTAAGGCCCCGGAAGACGGCGAACTCCGCTCCACCCGACCCAGGGCTCGGACTCGGGCTAAGGCCCCGGAAGACGGCGAACTCCGCTTCGCCCGACCCCTGGGGTCGGACTCCGCCCTGGCCTCTGCCGAACGACCTCCGCCTCGCCCGACCCAGGAGCTCGGGCTCGGCCTCGGCCATGGAAGACAGACTCGACCTCGGCCTCGGAGGAGCCTCCACGTCGCCCGACCCAGGGCACAAGTCCGCCACGTCAACAGGAAGCGCCATCATCACCCTACCCCGAGCCGACTTGGGCCGCAGAGAACAAGACCAACGTCCCATCTGGCTAGCTCCGCCAGATAGGCAATGATGGCGCCTCGCTAGACCCATGACGACGGCGGCTCTCAGCTCCCTTACGGAAGCAGGGGGACGTCAGCAAGAGCCCAACTGTTCCGACAGCTATCCCTCCACCAGGCTCCGTTACTCCTCCGACAGCCACGACACCACACCAGCTGGGTGCCAAGTTCTATCCGGCTGCCACATTGGCATGTACCTAGGGCGCTAGCTCTCCCCCGCTAGACACGTAGCACTCTGCTGCACCCCCATTGTACACCTGGATCCTCTCCTTACGCCTATAAAAGGAAGGACCAGGGCCTTCTTAGAGAAGGTTGGCCCCGCGGGAACGAGGGCAGGGGCAGGCGCTCTCTTGGGGCCGCTCGCTTCCCTCACCCGCGTGGACGCTTGTAACCCCCTACTGCAAGCGCACCCGACCTGGGCGCGGGACGAACACGAAGGCCGCGGGATCTCCACCTCCCTCACGACTCGGCTCCGGCCACCTCGCTCTCCCCCCTTCGCGCTCGCCCACACGCTCGACCCATCTGGGCTGGGGCACGCGGCACACTCACTCGTCGGCTTAGGGACCCCCCGGTCTCGAAACGCCGACAGTTGGCGTGCCAGGTAGGGGCCTGCTGCGTGTTGACGAGCAGTTTCCCATCAAGCTCCAGATGGGCAGTCTCCAACGACCTCTCCAACCCGGGATGGTGCTCCGTTTCGGGAGTCTCGAGTTCATGTCTTTCGACGGTAGCTACGACATGATACTCCTTCCACCGCCGCGCGACGGCGACAATGGTGGCCGACAGCCCGCCCGCCGGCGGCGGAATCGACGACGTCTTCCCCGCGTGGGGGAAGAACAACATTCGAGCTCGCCCCATCCTCTCCCTCGCCATCGGAGGAGGAGGCGGGGCAACCAGGACAGAGCGGGAGGCTGCGCTTCGTCGGCTGTCAAGCGAATCGACATCCCCAGCGCCCCAACGGAGGACGCGTCGGGCGTCACCCTCGCGTTTGAGGCGAAGGCGAGCGCCGTCCCCCCGCAACACGCCAACCCCGAGCAAGTGGACGACGCCAGCACGCTCACGGAGGGCCTGCAGGACGTCGCCCTCGTACCCAAGACAACGGCGCGATCAGTCCCCGATGTGACTTCGTCGCTCCTCGTCGACCAAAAGGTACCAACTGATTCCCATCCTTCGTCATTTCGACTCGACCTCAACCCGCCTAGCGACCTCACTCTGGCGGGCGCTCACGTTGAGGCGAGTGCAACCTCTCTTGGGTTTCGTGCGTGGTCGCCTTGGGACCGATTGACGGGCGTCTCGACCTACGGGCCCTCTGGGTCCGAGGAAGATGACGACCCCAGCATCTGCTGGGATTTCTCTGGATCTGGCAACCCCAGTGCCATGCGGGACTTCATGACCGCATGCAGCTACTGCCTCTCCGACTGTTCCGACGGCAGCCGCAGCCTTGACGACAAGGACTGCGGCCCGAGCCGCGAATGTTTCCACGTCGAGCTAGGGGATCCCTCCGGAGGCAACCGTCTCGGCATGCCGGAGGATGCTGATCTCCCTAGGCCAGTGCCTCGCGCCGACATCCCGCGGGAGCTAGCTGTGGTCCCCGTTCCGGCGGGGGGTCACGACCCACAGCTCGAGCAAGTCCGCGGGGCGCAGGCCGGGCTCGACGAGGGGGCAGGAGCGCTTGAGTCGATCCGCCGGGACGTCGGGCAGGTATGGGCGGGCCAGCCCCCGGCCGGAGAAATACGTCACCTGCCCCAGGGTCTCCAGCACTGCATCGCCAACGATGCCAGGGACAGGCCGCCACCCGCATCCAGCGGGACCGGTTAGGACCTGGCAGCCGCAGCGATGCTCCTCCGCGCGATGCCGGAGTCATCAACTACCGAGGGTCGGCGAATCCAGGGAGAGCTCAAGCATCTCCTGGAAGGCGCTGCGGCCCGGCGGGCCGAGAGCTCTGCCTCCCGAAGGCAGGGGTACCCCTCGGAACCTCATGCCGCGACTTCCCGACTCATGCGGGAAGCCTCGGTCTACACCGGGCGCACGCGCAACACCGCGCCTGCGGCCCCGGGCCACCTCGGCGACGAGCACCCTCATCGCGACCGTCGGGCCCGCCTCGACGAAAGGGTGCGCCGAGGCTATCACCCCAGGCGTGGGGGACGCTACGACAGCGGGGAGGATCGGAGTCCCTCGCCCGAACCACCCGGTCCGCAGGTCTTCAGCCGGGCCATTCGGCGGGCGCCGTTTCCGGCCCGATTCCGACCCCCGACTACTATCACAAAGTACTCGGGGGAAACAAGACCGGAATTGTGGCTCGCGGACTACCGCCTGGCCTGTCAACTAGGTGGAACGGACGACGACAACCTCATCATCTGCAACCTCCCCCTGTTCCTCTCCGACACTGCTCGCGCTTGGTTGGAGCACCTGCCTCCGGGGCAGATTTCCAACTGGGAGGATTTGGTCCAAGCTTTCGCCGGCAACTTCCAGGGCACGTACGTGCGCCCCGGGAATTCCTGGGACCTCCGAAGCTGCCGGCAACAGCCGGGAGAGTCTCTTCGGGACTACATCCGGCGATTCTCGAAGCAGCGCACCGAGCTACCCAACATCACCGACTCCGATGTCATCGGCGCGTTCCTTGCCGGCACCACCTGCCGTGACCTGGTGAGCAAGTTGGGACGCAAGACCCCCACCAAGGCGAGCGAGCTGATGGACATCGCCACCAAGTTCACCTCTGGCCAGGAGGCGGTCGAGGCCATCTTCCGAAAGGACAAGCAGCCCCAGGGCCGCCCGTCGGAAGATGCTCCCGAGGCGTCTACTCCGCGCGGCGCCAAGAAGAAAGGAAAGAAGAAGTCGCAAGCGAAACGCGACGCTGCCGACGCAGACCTTGTCGCCGCCACCGAGTACAAGAACCCTCGGAAGCCCCCCGGAGGTGCCAACCTCTTCGACAAGATGCTCAAGGAGACGTGCCCTTACCATCAGGGGCCCGTCAAGCACACCCTCGAGGACTGCGTCATGCTTCGGCGCCACTTCCACCGGGCCGGGCCACCCGCAGAGGGTGGCAGGGCCCGCGACGACGACAAAAAGGAAGATCACCAAGCAGGAGAGTTCCCCGAGGTCCGCGACTGCTTCATGATCTACAGAGGGCATGCGGCGAATGCCTCGGCTCGGCATCGCAAGCGAGAGCGTCGGGAGGTCTGCTCGGTGAAGGTGGCGGCGCCAGTCTATCTAGACTGGTCCGACAAGCCCATCACCTTCGACCAAGATGACCACCCCGACCACGTGCCGAGCCCGGGGAAGTACCCGCTCGTCGTCGATCCCTTCATCGGCGACGTCAGGCTCACCAAGGTCCTGATGGATGGGGGCAGCTGCCTCAATATCATCTACGCCGAGACCCTCAGGCTCCTGCGCGTTGATCTGTCCTCCGTCCGAGCAGGCGCTGCGCCCTTCCACGGGATCATTCCTGGGAAGCGCGTCCAGCCCCTCGGACGGCTCGACCTTCCTGTCTGCTTCGGAACACCCTCCAACTTCCGAAGGGAGACTTTGACGTTCGAGCTGGTCGGGTTCCGAGGAACCGACCACGCAGTATTGGGGAGGCCAGGCTACGCGAAGTTCATGGCCATCCCCAACTACACCTACCTGAAGCTCAAGATGCCGGGCCCCAACGGGGTCATCACCGTCGGCCCCACGTACCAACACGCGTTCGAATGCGATGTGGAGTGCGTGGAGTACGCCGAGGCCCTCGCCGAGTCCGAGGCCCTCATCGCCGACCTGGGAAACCTCTCCCGAGAGGTGCCGGACGTGAAGCGACACGCCGGCAACTTCGAGCCAGCGGAGACGGTTAAGGCTGTCCCTCTCGACCCCAGTGGCGACACCTCCAAGCAGATCCGGATCGGTTCCGGGCTCGACCCCAAATAGGAAGCAGTGCTCGTCGACTTTCTCCGCGCGAACGCCGACGTCTTTGCGTGGAGTCCCTCGGACATGCCCGGCATACCGAGGGATGTCGCCGAGCACTCGCTGGATATTCGGGCCGGAGCCCGACCGGTCAGGCAGCCTCTGCGCCGATTCGACGAGGAAAGGCGCAGGGTGATAGGCGAGGAGATCCACAAGCTGATGGCAGCAAGGTTCATCAAAGAGGTATTCCATCCCGAATGGCTTGCCAACCCTGTGCTTGTGAGGAAGAAAGGGGGGAAATGGCGGATGTGTGTAGACTACACTGGTCTCAACAAAGCATGTCCGAAGGTTCCCTACCCTCTACCTCGCATCGATCAAATCGTGGATTTCACTGCTGGGTGCGAAACCCTGTCTTTCCTCGATGCCTACTCAGGGTATCATCAAATCAAGATGAAAGAGTCCGACCAGCTCGCGACTTCTTTCATCACGCCCTTCGGCATGTACTGCTATGTCACCATGCCGTTCGGTTTGAGGAACGCGGGTGCAACATACCAGCGGTGCATGAACCATGTGTTCGGCGAACACATCGGTCGCACGGTCGAGGCCTACGTCGATGACATCGTAGTCAAGACAAGGAAAGCCTCCGACCTTCTCTCCGACCTTGAAGTGACATTCCGGTGTCTCAAGGCAAAGGACGTCAAACTCAATCCCGAGAAGTGTGTCTTCGGGGTGCCCCGAGGCATGCTCCTGGGATTCATCGTCTCCGAGCGGGGCATCGAAGCCAACCCGGAGAAGATCGCAGCCATCACCAGCATGGGGCCCATCAAGGACTTAAAAGGCGTACAGAGGGTCATGGGATGTCTCGCAGCCTTGAGCCGTTTCATCTCGCGCCTCGGCGAAAGAGGCCTGCCTCTGTACCGTCTCTTAAGGAAGGCCGAGTGCTTCACTTGGACCCCCGAGGCCGAGGAAGCTCTCGGGAACCTGAAGGCGCTCCTCACCCAGGCGCCCGTCTTGGTACCCCCAGCTGATGGAGAAGCCCTCTTGGTCTACGTCGCCGCTACCACTCAGGTGGTTAGCGCCGCGATCGTGGTCGAAAGGCAAGAAGAGGGGCATGCATTGCCCATTCAGAGGCCAGTTTACTTCGTCAGCGAGGTGCTGTCCGAAACCAAGATCCGCTACCCACAAGTTCAGAAGCTGCTGTATGCAGTGATCCTAACGAGGCGAAAGTTGCGACATTACTTCGAGTCTCATCCGGTAACTGTGGTGTCATCCTTCCCCCTGGGGGAGATCATCCAGTGCCGAGAGGCCTCGGGACGGATCGCAAAGTGGGCGGTGGAAATCATGGGCGAGACAATCTCGTTCGCCCCTCGGAAGGCCATCAAGTCCCAGGTACTGGCGGACTTCGTAGCCGAATGGGTCGACACCCAGTTGCCGACGGCTCCGATCCAACCGGAGCTCTGGACCATGTTTTTCGACGGGTCGCTGATGAAGACGGGAGCCGGCGCGGGCCTGCTCTTCGTCTCGCCCCTCGGGAAACACCTGCGCTACGTGCTGCGCCTCCATTTCCCGGCGTCCAACAATGTGGCCGAGTACGAAGCTCTGATCAACGGATTGCGAATCGCCATCGAGCTAGGGGTCCGACGCCTCGACGCTCGCGGCGACTCGCAGCTCGTCATCGACCAGGTCATGAAGAACTCCCACTGCCGCGACCCAAAGATGGAGGCCTACTGTGATGAGGTTCGACGCCTGGAAGACAAGTTCTACAGGCTCGAGCTTAACCACATCGCCCGGCGCTACAACGAGACTGCGGACGAGCTGGCAAAGATAGCCTCGGGGCGAACGATGGTTCCCCTGGACGTCTTCTCCCGGGATCTGCACCAACCCTCCGTCAAGATCAGCGACACGCCTGAGCCCGAGGAGCCCTCGGCCCCGTCCGAGGTAACCTCGGCCCAGCCCGAGCCGTCCTCGGTTCAGCCCGAGGAACCCTCGGCTCCTGAGGGCGAGGCGCTGCGCATCGAGGAGGAGCGGGGCGGGGTCATGCCTGATCAAGATTGGTAGGCCCCGTACCTGCAATATCTTCGCCAAGGAGAGCTACCCCTCGACCAGGCCGAGGCACGGCGGGTAGCGCGACGCGCCAAGTCGTTCGTCTTGCTGGGCGATGAGAAGGAGCTCTACCACCGCAGCCCCTCGGGCATCCTCCAGTGGTGCATCTCCATCGCCGAAGGTCAGGAACTCCTGCAAGAGATACACTCGGGGGCTTGCGGCCATCACGCAGCGCCTCGAGCCCTTGTCGGGAACGCTTTCCGGCAAGGCTTCTACTGGCCAACGGCGGTGGCTGACGCCACTAGAATTGTCCGCACCTGCGAAGGGTGTCAATTCTATGCGAAGCAGACCCACCTGCCCGCTCAGGCTCTGCAGACGATACCCATCACCTGGCCCTTCGCTGTGTGGGGTCTGGACCTCGTCGGCCCTCTGCAGAAGGCGCCTGGGGGCTACACGCACCTGCTGGTCGCCGTCGACAAGTTCTCCAAGTGGATCAAGGTCCGACCCCTGAACAGCATCAGGTCCGAGCAGGCGGTGACGTTCTTCACCAACATCATCCATCGCTTCGGGGTCCCAAACTCCATCATCACCGACAACGGCACCCAGTTCACCGGCAGAAAATTCTTGGATTTTTGCGAGGATCACCACATCCGGGTGGACTGGGCTGCCGTAGCTCATCCCATGTCGAATGGGCAAGTAGAGCGTGCCAACGGTATGATTCTACAAGGGCTCAAGCCTCGGATTTACAATGACCTCAACAAGTTCGGCAAGCGATGGATGAAGGAACTCCCCTCGGTGGTCTGGAGCCTGAGGACGACGCCGAGCCGAGCCACGGGTTTCACGCCGTTTTTCCTGGTCTACGGGGCCGAGGCCGTCTTGCCCACTGACCTGGAATACGGCTCCCCAAGGACGAGGGCCTACGACGATCAAAGCAACCAAGCTAGCCGAGAAGACTCGCTGGACCAGCTGGAAGAGGCTCGGGACAGGGCCTTACTACACTCGGCGCGGTATCAGCAGTCCCTGCGACGCTACCACGCCCGAGGGGTCCGACCCCAAGACCTCTAGGTGGGCGACCTGGTGCTTTGGCTGCGGCAAGACGCCCGAGGGAGGCACAAGCTCACGCCCCCCTGGGAGGGGCCATTCGTCATCGCCAAAGTTCTGAAGCCCGGAACGTACAAGCTGGCCAACAGTCAAGGCGAGGTCTACGGCAACGCTTGGAACATCCAACAGCTACGTCGCTTCTACCCTTAAGATGTTTCCAAGTTGTTCATATACCTCGCACCCACGCAAAGTTTAGTCAACAAGGAAGGGTCGGCCTCGCCTCAGCAAAGCCCGACCCTCCCTCGGGGGCTAAAAGGGGGGAAACCCCCTCTGCGTCAAAATTTCCTCGAAAAAAAAATCTCTTTTACCAGAATATCTTTCGTGCTTTTTGACTACTTCGAAAAGTGGGTCCTGGAAACGACGGAGTACACGTAAGCAGTCAAGGTTGACCGAGCCGAGGGACTCCTACGCCTCCGGGATACGGATACCTCACTCATCACCTTCTGCGATAAGTAACTCGCGTTCGGATAAAGTGGCTCCGCGGATCGAACAAGTCTTTACGTTCGGAAGCCCTTCTGCCGAAGCGATCCTTCGAGCCTTCTCGACCGAGTCGGCGACAGGGCCTCACGAACGGGTGAAAGTACGCGTAAGCGGCAAGGCTGACCGAGCCGAGGGACTCCCGCGCCTCCGGGATACGGATACCTCACTCATCACCTTCCGCGAGAAGCAACTCTCGCTCGCACTAACATCCCTGTTACCGACAAAAAGTCCAGATACTCGAAACAAGAGGAAAAGAGACGCAGCTTTAAAACGCAGCGAGGGTGTGTGTTCTGGCCTCGACGGCCGCACAAGGCACACGCTACAAGACAATCTGATCCTGCAGGCTCGGGTCTTGACGCTGGAAGGGGGCAGCAACACCCTCGGCATCGACGGCACCTTCGGGCCTCGGACGGCGACGCGGTCCGAGGGTCTCCGCTCCGAAGGACGACGTCATCACCACGCCCGGGCAATCGCTGTCAGGGACTTCTCCGGGAATCCGGCCCGAGCAGGCGGCTCGGCCGGTCACCCCTGGGGCCTCGGCCAACCATCTTCCGAGGGCGCCAGCCCGGTCCGAAGCCTCGGCTGATCAACTCCGACGTCGATCCTGCCAACGGACAACCCGGCTAGGCTCCGGCCAACCAGGTTTCATTTCCGAGCCAACTCCGCCTCTGTTCATGTTGATATCGCTACCCCTGGCCCCGGCTTGTCGAAGAGCGGCCGAGGGGTCTCTTTAACTAAGCTAGAGGAACCTCGGACAGCAAGGCCGACCGAGCCGAGGGACTCCTACGCCTCCGGGATACGGATACCTCACTCGTCACCTTGACACGGGGCGACTCATGCTTGGTGAAGCGGTTCAGATAGTCAACAGGCGAGTCTTAGTGCTCAAAAATGAGGAAAAAACACGGCTCCGTGCCGAAGTTACATACATGTTCAGGCCCCGAAAGCCGAAATGAACAAAAAACCCTGGCATTCGAAGTGCCATTACAAACGGAACTCCGGTTCCCCCTCCGCAGGTACGAACAACCCCACTCGATAGGGGTGGGCCTGCGGAGCAACAGAAGACCGACGAATGGCTTGCCATCGCCCGCCCCAGCAGCGGCGACGATGAAGACTTCTGCACCGGGGGGCCGAACAGCAGCAGTGATGACCTCAGGGCGGATGCTGCTGCCAGGAGGCCCCCGCCCATGCCCAAACTCGAGAGGCAAGGACGGGCAGAAGGCCGTAGAGTTGGAGGTCGGTCCGTGGCCAGCCTTGGCTGTCGCGCCGGCGGAAGAACCTCTTCCAGCTGCCGTGGCAAACGCCGGCGCCGCGAGCGGCTCCGAAGCCACTCGCGTCCGAAGGCCAGGCACGCTGCAGATGCCAGCGCCAAGGACGACAACCGCTCCTCCCTCCGATCACTGAGTGAAGGAGCGGGCCGCCGCCCACGCGGGGGCCGACCTCAACTCGGCATACTCCCCTCCTCAGCCCTGGTGATGAAAATCCTTAAGGCTGAGGGAGGGGCAGAGGCCGCAGCCCGGCTCGCTTTCCCCCACCATCAAGCCGGAGGTCACCATCTTGGGTGACCACCGGTGGAGGGGTGCAGCTGGGCTGCCTGATGAAAATCCTTGAAGCCGAACGATGGCTGAAAGGTACCAACTCCCACGGAGTTGCGTTCCTCCAACGATGAGGCGAAAAGACGGCGGTTTCCCCCATCCGGGGGCTTGGAAGGTGGAAAAACACGGTGCATAAGGGAGAAAGAAGACGTGGTCGCCTTACGGAAGGGGTCGCCCTCCTTTTAAAGGCGACTCTCCCTGCTTGCGCCCCCAACCGTCACGGGCTGAGTCTTCTCCAACACGCCTCCAAAGCCCTCCCCTGCGGCGCGGGGGCTGGGTCCCGCATGTCATGCAGACCGGCTCCGAGCAGAAGAAGCCAAACCGCCGCGCACGGCGCACGCAACCACCCAGCGGTTACAAGTGACCCTCCACTTTTGCCCAGACCAACGGGCGAAATGGGCAGGCAGCCATGCAGGCGGCATGCAACCGCGCCAAGTGGACGCGCCTCTCCGACTCCTGACATGCCAGCACGGAGGCCCAAGCCCACGCGTCGCGCGACCGGCGCGCCGGATGCTGCATGCAAGCAACTGTACCACTTGCGCCACCACCGCACCTCCTCGATTGCGGAACCGATACCACGACCCGAGGCGACCCAGCGCGCGACCCAGCAGCGCCAGCCTGACGCAGCGGTCAAACGCGGTCAAAAGTGGGCCAGCAGTAATGACGATGGCAGGCACGCGGGAGCAGCGGTCACGCCGTCAGCCAAGCTCACGTCCCATCCGGAGGCAGCGAGAGTACCCCCTCTCACGGCGTGAAGACGGCGCGCCCGTGACCCGTTCCTCGAACGGCTCGTGCACGCGCAACGGCGGCCTCACCAACTACTCGCCCCGTCGCATTAACTCCGCGGCTGGACAGGCGGCGCTTCTGGCAGGAGCAGCTAGCGACGCTTCGCCTTCGCCAAAACGACCGCACCAAAAAAGGTACGCCGCGTCGTTCAATTTCGTATCCTTTTTCCTTTTTCTTCTTTCTCTATCTCTTGCAACAGGGACCGGGAAAGGGGATACCCCTAAAGGGATCCTTCCCCGTGAAGGAACTAGGCTCCGAGCCTCCTTACTGATCAGGGGTTCGAAGGCTGGCCCCCCGAAGGGTTCAACAGCCGCCTCAGATCGCGTGGGCCCGACACCCACTACTGGTCAGAGGTTCGAAGGTCGGCCCCCCGAAAGGTTCCACGGCCGCCTCAGGCTACTCGGGCTCCGCGCCCATTACTGATCAGGGGTTCGAAGGCTGGCCCCCCGAAGGGTTCACAGTCGCCTCAGACACCGAGCGAGGGATGACCAGGGGTACGTTCGATACATAACCGAGGCTCGGGCTGCGCTCCCGAGGTACCCTAGGACATTTCCGAGACCAGCGGGAACGATCCTGTAACGGAATCCCATCGGAGGGAGGCATCGAGCCCTCGGACCCCGTCGCCAGGGGACCGGGTCCGGCAGATCACCCGCAGGTACTTTTGGGCGTGCCTCCGGGCCCCTAGCCGACCCCCAACGAACGGGGCACGAACGTCCACTCGGATTACCCGCTTGCAGCTCACCGGAGACACCATGTTCGGTGCCCATCGAGGGTAACATGGCGCTCTCCCCCCCTCCTCCTTGCGGAAAGGCGACGTAGGGGCGTATGTAAAAAAGCCGAGTCTGTCCCTGATCGCCCTCTCGCCCTGTGCGGAGGCTAGGGGGCTGCTCTCGCAAACCCGGCTCCGGCCAAACCGTTGACAGCGTCAACATACCAGCCCGAGAACTTGGGCCCCGACAGTGCACCCGGGCTACGGCCAGTTCGCATGAGGGAACCACCAAACCAGCCGAAGCATTACGCAAGGCATTAAGACCTCGAAGGAGTGAAACCACTCCTCCGAGGAAAATTTGCTATTTTGCCACTCTCAATTTTGGCTACCTGTTATTATGCCATCCCGTGTCTATGACTGGTGGGACCGTCTGTGTCTATGATTTGTGGGTCCGATGGCATACTGGCGAAGCCCACAAATGATAATGGCAAAATTGCCAATGGCTCCTCCTCCGAGGCCTCGAGGGCTACACCCGGCGGGTGCGCTCGCGCGCACCCACCGGAACAAAATACAACCGAGAAAGGCTGGTCCCCTTGCAAAAAAGTGCGACGAAAGCCTCCAAGCGAGTGCTAACACTCCCTTCGAGGCTCGGGGGCTACTGTCGGGGACCATAATTAGGGGTACCCTCAAGACGCCTAATTCTCAGCTAGTAACCCCCATCAGCATAAAGCTGCAGAGGCCTGATGGGTGCGATTAAGTCAGGGATCAGTCCATACGAGCGACTCGATCACGCCTCGCCCGAGCCTAGCCTCGGGCAAGGGCAGCCGACCCTGAAGTGTTTCCGTCTCGCCCGAGGCCCCCTTTTTTACGGCAGACGCATCTCCGGCTCGCCCGAGGCCTTGCCTTCGTTAAGAAGCAACCCTGACTAAATCGCCACGCCGACCGACCAAGTCACAGGGGCATTTAACGCAAAGAGTGAGACTGACAGGCAGCCAGGCCTTGCTAAAGGCGCCATAGGAAGCTCCGCCCGACCCAGGGCTCGGACTCGGGCTAAGGCCCCGGAAGACGGCGAACTCCGCTCCGCCCGACCCAGGGCTCGGACTCGGGCTAAGGCCCCGGAAGACGGCGAACTCCGCTTCGCCCGACCCCTGGGGTCGGACTCCGCCCTGGCCTCTGCCGAACGACCTCCGCCTCGCCCGACCCAGGAGCTCGGGCTCGGCCTCGGCCATGGAAGACAGACTCGACCTCGGCCTCGGAGGAGCCTCCACGTCGCCCGACCCAGGGCACAAGTCCGCCACGTCAACAGGAAGCGCCATCATCACCCTACCCTGAGCCGACTTGGGCCGCAGAGAACAAGACCGACGTCCCATCTGGCTAGCTCCGCCAGATAGGCAATGATGGCGCCCCGCTAGACCCATGACGACGGCGGCTCTCAGCTCCCTTACGGAAGCAGGGGGACGTCAGCAAGAGCCCAACTGTTCCGACAGCTGTCCCTCCACCAGGCTCCGTTACTCCTCCGACAGCCACGACACCACACCAGCTGGGTGCCAAGTTCTCTCCGGCTGCCACATTGGCATGTACCTAGGGCGCTAGCTCTCCCCCGCTAGACACGTAGCACTCTGCTGCACCCCCATTGTACACCTGGATCCTCTCCTTACGCCTATAAAAGGAAGGACCAGGGCCTTCTTAGAGAAGGTTGGCCCCGCGGGAACGAGGGCAGGGGCAGGCGCTCTCTTGGGGCCGCTCGCTTCCCTCACCCGCGTGGACGCTTGTAACCCCCTACTGCAAGCGCACCCGACCTGGGCGCGGGACGAACACGAAGGCCGCGGGATCTCCACCTCCCTCACGACTCGGCTCCGGCCACCTCGCTCTCCCCCCTTCGCGCTCGCCCACGCGCTCGACCCATCTGGGCTGGGGCACGCGGCACACTCACTCGTCGGCTTAGGGACCCCCCGGTCTCGAAACGCCGACAAAAGTATTTTCTAGGATTCCAAGTAAAGCAACTCCAAGAGGGCACCTTCAATTTTCCAAACAAAGTATACTCAAGACATTCTAAACAAGTTTGGAATGAAGGACGCCAAGCCCATCAAGACACCCATGGGAACCAATGGGCATCTCGACCTCGACACGGGAGGTAAGTCCGTGGATCAAAAGGTATACCGGTCGATGATAGGTTCATTACTCTATTTATGCGCATCTCAACCGGACATTATGCTTTTCGTATGCATGTGTGCAAGATTCCAAGCCGACCCTAAGGAATCTCACCTTACGGCCGTAAAACGAATCTTGAGATATTTGGCTTATACTCCTAAGTTTGGGCTTTGGTACCCTCGAGGATCAACATTTGATTTGATTGGTTATTCGGATGCTGATTGGGCGGGGTGTAAGATTAATAGAAAGAGTACATCGGGGACTTGCCAGTTCTTGGGAAGATCCTTGGTGTCTTGGGCTTCAAAGAAGCAAAATTCGGTCACTCTTTCTACCGTCGAAGCCGAGAATATTGCCGCAGGTCACTGTTGCGCGCAATTACTTTGGATGAGGCAAACCCTGCGGGACTATGGTTCCAAATTAACCAAAGTTCCTCTTCTATGTGATAATGAGAGTGCAATCCGCATGGCGGATAATCCCGTTGAGAATAGCCGCACTAAACACATAGCCATTCGGTATCATTTTCTTAGGGATCACCAACAAAAGGGGGATATCGAGATTGCATACATTAATACTAAAGATCAATTAGCCGATATCTTTACCAAGCCACTAGATGAACAAACTTTTACCAAACTTAGGCATGAGCTCAATATTCTTGATTCTAGGAATTTCTTTTGCTAATTTGCACACATAGCTCATAAGTATACCTTTGATCATGTCTCTTTTACATATGCTATGACTAATGTGTTTTCAAGTGGATTTCAAACCAAGTCATAGGTATATTGAAAGGGAATTGGAGTCTTCGGCGAAGACAAGGCTTCCACTCCACTCTATCACTCATCCTTCGCCGTCGCTCCAAGCAATTCTTCGTCTTTGGTATAATCTTCACTCATATGTTTTATTTGCCAAAGGGGAGAACATAGTTAGGAAAGGGCTTATATCTCACTCAAAGTATCCGTTTTTGGCGATTCATGCCAAAGGGGGAGAAAGTATGAGCCCAAAGCAAAAGGACCGCACCACCACCCTAATTTTAAAATTAATGATTTTCAATTGGTAAATTTGAAATTGGTATCTCTTTGTGTTCTAAAGGGGGAGAAAATAGCACCTTTCAAAATTGATATCTTAAAACCCTCTTGAACACTAAGAGGAGAATTTAATTGAGGGGGAGTTTTGTTTAGTCAAAGGAAAAGCATTTGAAACAAAGGGAGAAAAACTTCAAATCTTGAAAATGCTTAGCAAAATCTTATTCATTTACCTTTGACTATTTTGCAAGAGGACTTTGAAAAAGGATTTACAAAAAGAATTTGCAAAAACAAAACTTGTGGTGCAAGCGTGGTCCAAAATGTTAAAAATAAAGAAACAATCCATGCATATCTAGTAAGTAATATTTATTGGCTCAATTCTAAGTAACCTTTGCACTTGCATATGCAAACTAGTTCAAATTCTGCACTTCTATATTTGCTTTGGTTTGTGTTGGCATCAATCACCAAAAAGGGGGAGATTGAAAGGGAATTAGGCTTACACCTATTTCCTAAACTAATTTTGGTGGTTGAATTGCCCAACACAAATAATTGGACTAACTAGTTTGCTCTAGTCTATAAGTCATACAGGTGCCAAAGGTTCACAAAAGGCCAATAAAAATATCAAGAAAAGGGTTCAACAAAAAGAGCAAAGGGACAACCGAAGGCACCCTGGTCTGGCGCACCAGACTGTCCGGTGCACCACCGGACATGTCCGGTGCACCAGGGTTCTCCACGCGCTGAACTCCTCACCTTCGGGAAAACGCAGAGTCGCTCCGCTATAATTCACCGGACTGTCCGGTGTACACCGGACAGTGTCCGGTGCTCCAGGAATGAAGTGACTCTGAACTCGCCAGCTTCGGGAATTCGCAACGGCTACTCCACTATAATTCACCGGACATGTCCGGTGTACACCGGACTGTCCGGTGTAATTGCGGAGCAACGGCTACTTCGGCGCCAACGGTCACCTGCAGGCGCATTGAATGCGCGCCAGAACGTGCAGAAGTCAGGCACGCGCGAAGAGGCACACCAGACACTATGTTGGTACTATGTGTAGAAGGGCAAATGCACCTGGGTGCACCAGAGAAGTATGCATAGATTACCAAGCACAAAAATGTGTATGGTGCTGCACTAGAGAGGTTATAGTGCAATTTAGAGAATTCCATAAGATATTGGATGTGTCTAGTATTAGACCAATCATCGCACCAGATAGCAAGTCTCTAACAGTCGACAACAGCTAGAACCCAATAGCTAGCTGACATGGATCCATCGAACATGTCTAGTGAGTGCACCATACATGTTCAGTGCCTATGTAGAAATTGTGCATGCTTAAACTACTATAATTTAGATTAGGGCTATATATACCCCTAAAGATGGTTACTTGAGCAGTGTGGGAGCTAAAGAACATATCTAATGTGTTGAAAATCATTTGTATTATCTTTAGACACTCAAGTTCTCAAAGAATCTCTTGTGATTAGCATATGTGCTCTATGAAGTACATATGTTAGTTAAACCACCACTTATAGTGATTGCTTTAGGTTTAGGCATGTTGTTTAGTGAGGTTGAATATCTAAAACCACTTGGTGTTTGTGTGCACCAAATGAAGTTGACTTGAAGGGGCTTATAGTTTTTTGAGATCACACCAATTGCATTTGTGGTATGGCTGCCACCATGTACTGAAGGAACCGAGGCCCATAGCGTTTAGGCCAGAAACTCGATAATGAAGACGGTGAGGAACGGTCCGAGAGAGGCCATATGGGAGACCACTTGCACATGGAAAAGGCTCAAGGGCTATCTATGAAGTTACCTAAATGATGGCTTGTCCCTTGCATGGGCATCCTTGTGAGGGGTTCCAATAAGGACCAGGGGAGCTTACACGTTTCTCGATACCTCAATAAAAATACTCATGTCATAAAAGAGAAGTTTGTATCTCTATCACTTTTTATATTTTGGTTTTTATTGTGTACCTTCATTATGTGCTTTACCTTTCTCGCTTAGTTGTTAGGATATTTGATAGGTTTGGAACCTAGGTTTCATAACTTTTTGTGGTAGTGGTAGCAACACACATAGTTAAAATCATAGTTGCACATATAGATAGTTTATCATTACAAAGGTTTTGACTAGGAAAAATTAGAGACCAAGTTATAAGTTGACTACCCCCCTCTTAGGTATCACAGTCCTTTCAACGGATAATGATTCTTATGAAATTGAAATTGATGCCAGTCTGCTTGAATGGTTTCAACTAAATTTAGAAAAGCGAGTAGTGTGCATAAATGCCTATATAGATGATTTTTAAGGACCATTGCAATGTTCACCAACTAAATGTAGATGGCACCCTACTTGTAGTCTTCTTAGTGTTGATGAAGCCATTGATGAGATACCCGCAAATTATGATCAGGATGTAGGAGTTGATGAGGAGGACATGTATTGTGACACCAGTTCATTAGCAGTACATAGTGATAGCAGCTATGACATTGGTTTGGTTGCTTCCTTTAACTCTGCTGATGATTATTTTGGCACTAAGTTTGATCTTGACGGTGAGATAGTTGATATGGAGGATGAGTATGATCTTATGAAGTTACCATAGGATATCGATGGTCCATGTATTTTGAGAATGTAGTGTTTCCAAATGTGGATCAATACAAGTCATCAGTTGCACACCATGTTATCTTTAATGATCACGCTTTGACACATTTTAGAGACATATGCAAGAGAGCTGATAAGGTTGCAACTTGCAAGTGGACTTTCTTTGCATCCACAAGTAAGAAATGCAATGGCTATAAGGTAATTCAAGTATTTTCTTTCATTACTTCATGATTGTATGTACTAACATGAAATCTTATCTTTGTTGCAGGTTAAGACTAGTGGACCAATGCACACATGTGGTTCTTTTAATAAATGTGATAAAACAATGGCCTCTAACAAATGTGTGACTAGTTGACTTGTGAATTTATTGCATGATAATTCTGATTTCTGAAATGGGACCAAAGGAGTTGTAGGATGGTCTAACGAAGTACTCGATGGAAGTTCCATATGATAGAGTTGTTAGAGAGAAGCATAGAGCAATTGACATGATACATGGGAAGTGGGATGATAGTTATGACTTGTTGCCTAAGATCAGTACATGGTAGTTTTGTTGACCTACAGATTAAAGGGAATAATGGTTGCATGTGTTCCATCATATTCTTTGTATCTCTTAAACCATGCATCAATTGGTTCTTGCAAATTTGTAGTCCCTACATTGCCATGAATGACATTCACTTGATAGGGAGGTCAAGAGGTCAGTTGGCTTCAACAGTTGTGGTGGATGGTCATAATTGGTCATACTCGGTTACATATAGAGTGATTAGACTGAGTCCAAAGAAAGTTGGACCTAGCTCATCAACAATGTGAAGAAAGTGATCGCTACTCCTCCAAGTGTGTTGCATCTTTACTTATTAACATAGAGTAATTGTTGCATCTCCATTTAATAACAAATAGTAGTTGTGTATAGGTGAAAGTTGCCTAGAGGGGGGTGAATAGACAAGTTAAAACATTTTCAACAAAAACTAGAAACAAAACTGGGTAAAACAAGTTAACTTTGGAAATGAGATGTTCTAAATGATCCACGGTGTCCAAAGTAGTAGATCTGAGAAGGGCACTTCTCAAAATCCATACACCAAATAGATATGAACAAATCTTCCACGGAAGGGTGAGAGAACGAATAACACGAATAAACACAATGAGCAAGAACATAAGATACACAAGATTTATCCCGAGGTTCGGTCACACCACCAAGGTGCCCTACTTCCTCGTTGAGGCGCCCACAAAGAGCTGGGTCTCTTTCAACCCTAATCCTCCCTTTGCCGACCACAAAGGTCAAGCTCACACACTAATCTTTGCTCAAACGAGCGGGTAATACAAACTTTCTTGTGGTCTTCCACAAGATTTGGAGACTCACAAGAGACACCTAGTCGTTTAGGAGCTAGAAGCTCCAAGAGTAATGAATCCACAAAGAACTCGATGTAGTACCAAAGCTCGAATGAAGAAGAGCAAGAGAGATTTGGAGATGAAGCACAAAAACCGTAGCTCTCAAACTCACTCAAAGATTTCTCTCCAAAGATTTGAAATGGGAGAGGCAAGAGATGTGTGAGAGAGAGTGGGAGGTGTTCTTCAAGTTAGAAATGGAGTTTGGGTCGTGCTCTTGTGTGGGGAGAGAGGTAGGAGTGAGTATATATAGGTGGGGCTTCAAAACTAGCCGTTGGGCTGATTTTGGCTGTGGAGGACCGGTTGAACCGCCCCTAAGACCGGTTCAACCGCCCGGGGCAGGCTGACAGTCAGTCTGCCAGTGAGATTGGCAGACTGCAGGTCAAACTGCAAAAACAGGTCCTGACACCGGTTGAACTGCCCTTAGGGTCGGTTCAACCGCCTGGGGGTTAGGCTGGCAGTCAGTCTGCCAGTCAGGAGGTCAGACCGGTCTGGTGACCCTGACACCGGTTGAACCGCCCCTAGGACCGGTTCAACCGGTATTGACCAGTGAGGTCCGGGGAAAAACCCCGGCTGAACTTTCCCTGGACCCCGGTTGAACCTGCCCTGGACCCCGGTTGAACCTACCTTGGACCCCGGTTGAAGTTGAAGCTCAGCTGGAGTTGAGAAAGCTCAACTCAGCTGAAGTTCAGCTCAGCTGCAGCTGAAAAAGTTCAGCTGCTTTTCAACAAGAACATTCTAGGTTTCTCAAACCTAACCACGATCAACCATAGAATTTTAAAGATATTTTTGGTTTTCAAAAAATAGCTTTTGAATATAGAGGCTTGAGCTTTGGCAAACACCAACCTTCTTTTTGGATCCCCCTTTATAGTACGACGATTCATATACTCAAACTAAATAAAATTAATTAAGTAAACTCCTTGAGTAATTGGCGTCTCATGTGTGATTTCTCCATGGCATTGCTTCATAAGGATCACAAACATCTTTGTCTCACCTTTTGAAGCAAACACAACTCAAACCCTGTGACTTGTACCATATCACCATATATGAGTTCAAATCATGGCTTCAAGTCACCTTACTGATGCATCAACATGTTGTAACTCTTCATAGCTGATTAGTTCATCGACTTAGTGCAAGTACTCTCTTCTTCACCTTAGCCATGGTACCTTGGTCTACAAGCCATCGCTTGGCCTTCACCTTTGCTTAGTTCCTCAAAGCCCTTTCCTTGCTATCTTCACCCTATCAAGCCATTCTTGAGTCACATCATATTGAGCATCCATTGAGAGAATCATTTCTTCAATATTATGAACCTTGCTTGAATGTCTTTTAGATATAACCGTTAAGATCAATCAAGCTCTAGTTTGATTCTCATAGAAGCATATATGGACTGATAGTAATATGGTCAAGCCAATTCATGATTCCTCATATCTTATTCACTTTGGCTTGACCTATCCTCTTAATCACTTCATCCTCTATTCTGATCATATGTATGTAGTTATTTCTCAGGTCTTGTCCATATATTCAAACCAATATAGAGATCATATTTGTCGGGGACCATAATTAGGGGTACCCTCAAGACGCCTAATTCTCAGCTGGTAACCCCCATCAGCATAAAGCTGCAGAGGCCTGATGGGTGCGATTAAGTCAGGGATCAGTCCATACGAGCGACTCGATCACGCCTCGCCCGAGCCTAGCCTCGGGCAAGGGCAGCCGACCCCGAGGTGTTTCCGTCTCGCCCGAGGCCCCCTTTTTACGGCAGACACATCTCCGGCTCGCCCGAGGCCTTGCCTTCGCTAAGAAGCAACCCTGACTAAATCGCCGCGCCGACCGACCGAGTCGCAGGGGCATTTAACGCAAAGGTAGCCTGACACCTTTATCCTGACACGCGCCCCCCGGCAGAGCCGAAGTGACCGCCGTCACTTCGCCGCTCCACTGACCGGTCTGACAGAAGGACAGCGCCGCCTGCGCCATTCCGACTGCAGTGCCACTTGACAGAGTGAGACTGACAGGCAGTCAGGCCTTGCCAAAGGCGCCATAGGAAGCTCCGCCCGACCCAGGGCTCAGACTCGGGCTAAGGCCCCGGAAGACGGCGAACTCCGCTCCGCCCGACCCAGGGCTCGGACTCGGGCTAAGGCCCCGGAAGACGGCGAACTCCGCTCCGCCCGACCCAGGGCTCGGACTCGGGCTAAGGCCCCGGAAGACGGCGAACTCCGCTCCGCCCGACCCAGGGCTCGGACTCGGGCTAGGCCCCAGAGGACGACGAACTCCGCTTCGCCCGACCCCAGGGGTCGGACTCCGCCCGGGCCTCTGCCGAACGACCTCCGCCTCGCCCGACCCAGGAGCTCGGGCTCGGCCTCGGCCACGAAAGACAGACTCGACCTCGGCTTCGGAGGAGCCTCCACGTCGCCCGACCTGGGGCACAAGCCCGCCACGTCAACAGGAAGCGCCATCATCACCCTACCCCGAGCCGACTCGGGCCGCAGAGAACAAGACCGGTGTCCCATCTGGCTAGCTCCGCCAGATAGGCAATGATGGCGCCCCGCTAGCCCCGTGACGACGGCGGCTCTCAGCTCACGGAAGCAGGGGGACGTCAGCAAGGACCCAACCGCTCCGACAGCTGTCCCTCCGCCAGGCTCCGTTGCTCCTCCGACAGCCACGACACCACACCAGCTGGGTGCCAAGATCTCTCCGGCTGCCACATTGACATGTACTTAGGGCGCTAGCTCTCCCTCGCTAGACACGTAGCACTCTGCTACACCCCCATTGTACACCTGGATCCTCTCCTTATGCCTATAAAAGGAAGGACCAGGGCCTTCTTAGAGAAGGTTGGCCGCGCGGGGACGAGGACGGGGCAGGCGCTCTCTTGGGGCCGCTCGCTTCCCTCACCCGCGTGGACGCTTGTAACCCCCTACTGCAAGCGCACCCGACCTGGGCGCGGGACGAACACGAAGGCCGCGGGACTTCCACCTCTCTCACGACCCGTCTCCGGTCACCTCGCTTTCCCCCCTTCGCGCTCGCCCACGCGCTCGACCCATCTGGGCTGGGGCATGCGGCACACTCACTCGTTGGCTTAGGGACCCCCCGGTCTCGAAACGCCGACAGTTGGCGCACCAGGTAGGGGCACGCTGCGTGTTGACGAGCGGTTTCCCGTCAAGCTCCAGATGGGCAGTCTCCAACGACCTCTCCAACCCGGGACGGTGCTCCGTTTCGGGAGTCTCGAGTTCATGTCTCTCGACGGCAGCTACGACATGATACTCCTTCCACCGCCGCGCGACGACGACAATGGCGGCCGACAGCCCGCCCGCCGGCGGCGGAATCGACGACGTCTTCCCCGCGTGGTGGAAGAACAACATTCGAGCTCGCCCCGTCCTCTCCCCCGCCATCGGAGGAGGAGGCGGGGCAACCAAGGCCGAGCGGGAGGCCGCGCTCCGTCGGCTGTCGAGCGAATCGACGTCCCCAGCGCCCCAACGGAGGGCGCGTCGGGCTTCGACCTCGCGTTTGAGACGGAGGCGAGCGTTGTCCCCCGCGACACGCCAATCCCGAGCAAGTGGACGACGCCAGCACGCTCGCGGAGGGCCTGCAGGACGTCGCCCTCGTACCCAAGACGACGGCGCAATCAGTCCCCGACGTGACTATGTCGCTCCTCGTCGACCAAAAGGTACCGACTGATTCCCATCCTACGTCATTTCGACTCGGCCTCAACCCGCCTAGCGACCTCGCTTGGGCGGGCGCTCACGTTGAGGCGAGTGCAACCCCTCTGGGGTTTCGTATGCGGTCGCCTTGGGACCGATTGACGGACGTCTCGACCTACGGGCCCTCCGGGTCTGAGGAAGATAACGATCCCAGCGTCTGTTGGGATTTCTCTGGATTTGGCAACCCCAGTGCCATACGGGACTTTATGACCGCATGTGACTACTGCCTCTCCGACTGTTCCGACGGCAGCCGCAGCCTTGACGACAAGGACTGCGGCCCAAGCCGCGAATGTTTCCACGTCGAGCTAGGGGATCCCTCCGGAGGCAACCATCTCGGCATGCCAGGGGACGGTGATCTCCCTAGGCCGGTGCCTCGCGCCGACATCCCGCGGGAGCTAGCTGTGGTCCCCGTTCCGGCGGGGGGTCACGACCCACAGCTCGAGCAAGTCCGCGGGGCGCAGGCCAGGCTCGACGAGGGAGCAGGAGCGCTTGAGTCGATCCACCGGGACGTCGGGCAGGTATGGGCGGGCCAACCCCCGGCCGGAGAAATACGTCACCTGCCCCAGGGTTTCCAGCACCACGTCGCCAACGATGTCAGGGACAGGCCGCCACCCGCATCCAGCGGGGTCGGTCAGAACCTGCAGCTGCAGCGATGCTCCTCCGCACGATGCCAGAACCATCAACCACCGAGGGTCGGCGAATCCAGGGAGAGCTCAAGAATCTCCTGGAAGGCGCTGCGGCCCGGCGGGCCGAGAGCTCTGCCTCCCGAAGGCAGGGGTACCCCTCGGAGCCTCATGCCGCGACTTCCCGATTCATGCGGGAAGCCTCGGTCTACACCGGGCGCACGCGCAACACCGCGCCTGCGGCCCCGGGCCACCTCGGCAACGAGCACCATCGTCGCGACCGTCGGGCCCACCTCGACGAAAGGGTGCGCCGAGGCTACCACCCCAGGCGTGGGGGACGCTACGACAGCGGGGAGGATCGGAGTCCCTCGCCCGAACCACCCGGTCCGCAGGCTTTCAGCCGGGCCATCCGGCGGGCGCCGTTTCCGGCCCGTTTCCGACCCCCGACTACTATCACAAAGTACTCGGGGGAAACGAGGCCGGAATTGTGGCTCGCAGATTACCGCCTGGCCTGCCAACTGGGCGGAACGGACGACGACAACCTCATCATCCGCAACCTCCCCCTGTTCCTCTCCGACACCGCTCGCGCCTGGTTGGAGCATCTGCCTCCGGGGCAGATCTCCAACTGGGATGATTTGGTCCAAGCCTTCGCCGGCAATTTCCAGGGCACGTACGTGCGCCCCGGGAATTCCTGGGACCTCCGAAGCTGCCGGCAACAGCCGGGAGAGTCTCTTCGGGACTACATCCGGCGATTCTCGAAGCAGCGCACCGAGCTGCCCAACATCACCGACTCCGATGTCATCGGCGCGTTCCTTGCCGGCACCACCTGCCGAGACCTGGTGAGCAAGTTGGGTCGCAAGACCCCCACCAGGGCGAGCGAGCTGATGGACATCGCCACCAAGTTCGCCTCTGGCCAAGAGGCGGTCGAGGCCATCTTCCGAAAGGACAAGCAGCCCAGGGCCGCCCTGTAACACCCACCTTGTAAGTGCTAGGAATAACATCAATAGAGAAACATTTACTCTTTATGTGGGTTTGATCTTTATGCATCATCATATGAGAACACCATGTCCAAGAACAATTAATAAAAAAATGTGCTACTAAATTGTTGCATCATGCTGGATATTTTATTTTTGTGTGCATTTTGTGACAAGAAAAATATTAAATATCCAAATGAGAAATTAAATCCTAAAAGAAATGCTAAAATTTGGAAAGAGAGAAAGAAAAATGCTATGTAATACAAAGAAATAAAACGTATAAATGGAAAGATTTGTTCCACAATGCTTTATCCAAAATCATATACTTAGAAAAATTTGAGTACAAGTTCATCACAAATTTGAAATTTAAAACTTAGATTTAAAAGTAAAAGAAAAGAAAACAGGAAATAAAAAGAGAAAAAGAATAAAAGCCTAACTGGGCCAGCAACCTCAATTCGGCCCACTTAAGGAATTACACCGCGCAGCCCACTCTTCAGCCGACTCGCGCCGACAGGCGGGACCCGCTGATCAGTCTCACGCGCGCGCTTCTGTCTCGCGGGACCCGGCTGCCAGCCTCTCCATCGCGCGTTCACGGCACTCGCGCTCGCTCGCGCGCGCCTCGCTGACTTGTGGGCCCCCGCCGTCGGACTCTTCCCTCCCACCGAATCTCTCGCGTAACAAACGCCGCCGTCGCCGTATCCGCCGGAATCGGGTTGACCGCGAGGCCTATAAGCCGCAGGCCATACCCACTCCTTCTCCCCCACCGCTTCTTCACTCCGAATTTTTAGCCACCAACGCGAATTGTCAACCGAGACCTCGCAGCCGCGCAACCAACCGGGCGGCCGCCGGGGAGAACCATCCGCGCCTGGGTTACGCCCTTGGCGCAGGGTCGGGTGTGATCCGCCTGCATCCGGGGAGTCCGTCCGTGCCCTCGAATCAAGCCGTGCGCATTCGTATTGCGGTGAATTGCTCATCGGAGTACACGCTCCGCCGCGGATCCGCACACCTCCGTGGGCAGTGACCTTGCTGCCGTGAAACAAGGTAATTTACCACCCGCACGCTTCCGTCATGTCCTTCACATTGTTTAGCGATGGTCAATTTTGGGATTCGGGCTCGGGGGCGTCGAGCGAATGCGCACCGGCGACCAGCTCCGCCGTGGAGATGCCTCGGCGGCGCTCCCCGTTGAGCTAAGGTTGGGGGCGAGTCTCGGGCCGTCCGATCTCTTTTGGACGATCCCGATTAGATTATGGCGTACCTCTTCGGGGATTGAACCAGAGCCGTTGATTTGGGATCGTGCGGTTCCGGTGGGAAGATCGATTCATTAAAATCTAGCCGTTAGATCCAGATCGTGTGGTCCCGTGCGCATACCGGTTCGGGTCACCGACGATCTAATCCGGTGCATCCGTGTGTGATCCAACGGTCCAGATTAGTCTGTACCCCTTTGCGGGTACGTTTTGCTAAAGAAACCCTGTAGTTTATGGAAATCAACCCGCGGTCCACTGTGCGGCTGATCTGAGTCTTAGAAAATTTTACCCAGAGCCCCCTGCCCTTTTACAAATTTGAGGCCCAGTCCACTGCTGTTTTAAAATGAGTAAATGAATTAGAAAATGTATTTTTAATACAAAAATAAGTGCTAAATCTTCAATAATTCATAGAAAATTCATACTAACTCCAAATTAATCCATTCCAGTTCCTAAAATTTTGTAATTTTATTCTCTAGCACTTAGTGTCTCTGTTATGTCATAAAAACAGTAAGGAGATTTATTTATCACTTAATCCTATTTAAAGCACATAAAACCTTTGAAAATGCATAACTTAAAATCTATAACTCAGAAAATTATGATTCCAGTTCCTAAGTTTTTATTTTAATATGTAGAATATCTCTGTGTATTTTGTATATATGTTTGGTGTAATGTTAATTTCTCTATATGCACTATGTTTGTTTGTATCGTGGCGAGTAGAAGAGCCCGTTGCTGAGGATCCTGGTGAGCAGCAGGTTGAAGTAGCTGAGCAGGAGCTCATTGAAGGCAAGTTGTGCCCTTGACCACTTTTTACCCAATAATGTTCTTTTAATATCACTTATCCATGCATAGGTTAATTTTGATGGGACCCAATAGGACTCCCTAGATTGTTTATCTCATTACCTTGTTTACCCCTGAATCACTTGGGTAGTTTGCTATTGCTTCACATGGTTTTGGGATAGTCATTTATTACCTCTATGTTCCAATTCTTGTTGTTATTCTGTTTATGTTCATGTTGATATCATTAATGTTAATTGGAACATAGAGCTTAACTTGAGAACCACGTGCCACCACAAGGGTGGAATGGGACGCCCTTGGCTGATTAATTAGGAAAGATAGTGGAAGACTACCTTACCCGAAAGGGGCAAGGGCAGTAGGGGAGAGGTCAGTGCGGGGAGGTCCCTGGTTGATTTTGCTGCGATGGCGGTCAGCCAGGAACCCTTTACTGGATCTTCCCATAAACTGTAGCGGGTTTTCGGAAGCTAGTGGAACTTTGTAAAGGCCTCGTAGTGTTGCCCTGCCGTGCTTCCTAGGTAGAGGTATATGGGATTCATGACCCCTTGGCAGATGGGTAACATGACTTGTGGGTAAAGGGTACAACCTCTGCAGAGTGTAAAACTGGTATACTAGCCGAGCTCGCGGTCATGGGCAGCTCAGGACTCTCTGATGTTTAAATTATGGAACTTAAATTCAATTTTGTCATTTGCATTGCATGGGTTTGTTATTAATTTTGTTCTATTACTTTACTTATGGTTTGGTATTTACTTACACTTAGTAATTGCTAATAAAATTTTGACCAACTACTTAAAAGCAATGCTCAGCTTTAACCCCTGTCATTGATTTAGCCTTACACATCACATGAACTCACACCTTTGTGAGTTTATGTTCACTGGTTCCCCACAACTTGTTGAGCTATGATCATGTGTGAGCTCACCCTTGCTGTCTCACACCCCCCCCACAGGAGATGATCAGGTGGTTCAGGAGGAGCCGCCTAACACTGAGGAGTTCGATCTGATCTAGGTGGCGTTTCCCAGTCGACATTGGCGCCGACGATCCTTAGTTCGTTTTATCTTTATTACTTTATTTTGTAATAAGTCTTCCGCTATGTAATAAACACTCTGATGTTTTATGACATTTATCTCTATACACTCTGTTATTATATGTGTTGTCTTCTTGGCTCATGTATGAGATGCACCCGGCTTTGCTCTTTAAAACCGGGTGTTACAGAAGTGGTATCAGAGCAAATGTTGACTGTAGGACGAGACCTAGATAGAGATGGACAAACCCTTTCCTACTTACCTTACTCTGACTTATTCTATACTCATCTCATCTTGATCTTGTCTCACCTTCTACTGTTCTACTCTGATCATTCTTACCTTTTCTACTCTAAGACAAGATGGATTTCACACCTTGGAATCCTATGACTATGATCTTTCTAAGAGATAGGGAACCTAAGACAAAATTAAAACTATTTTCTCTATTTAAAAATGTTGTTTGATTGTACTGATGCTAAATGCCTGATTTGCTTCTTTGATTGATTGAACTATGGACATCTTAGTATGTACCACCATAAGGTATTGAATTAGCTAGGATAGGTGAAATATTAATCTGCTTAGCTAATAAATCCCCCAAAGTAACCTGAGTTGTAAATACCTGCCTTGTCTACTATTTTCTTACCATATGTATCTAACTCAGATGGTCAATACCAGGCGGGGTGGTGGAATTGACTTGCCTCCTAACCAACACACTCGAAGACAACCCCAGCCACAACCTGCAGGGATGAATCCTCCCAATCCTCCACCAGGCGGAGTTGACCCACTGGTTGCTGCTCAGATGGCGGTGATGCAGCAAATGGCAGATACTATGGCTGATATGCGTGCTCAGATGCAGCAAGAACGCCAGGAGATGCGTCAAGAAAGAGAGGATATACGCCAGGAGTTGCGCCAGGAGCGAGATGAGATACGCCAGGAAAGGAGGGCGCAACAACAGCAGCTGCAACAGCAAATGCAACAACAGCAACAGCAGCAACAAGTACCACTGCCTCCACCACCACCACCAGTTCCACCCCGAGATAAGCATAGGGAGTTCATGAGCCATAAGCCACCTACATTCGCTAGCTCACCTGATCCACTGGACGCGGATGATTGGCTGAAAGCAATTGAGAAGATGCTGAATATTGCACAATGCACTGACCGGGAGAAGGTTTTATATGCTTCTGGACGTCTGATTGGTCCTGCTGCTGACTGGTGGGATTCTTATACTGCTGCCCACGATGCTGCTGATACTATTACCTGGGCAGAGTTCAGTACGCAGTTCAGGAACTATCATATTCCAGCTGGTATGATAAAGATTAAGAAGAAGGAATTTCTGTCGCTGAAGCAAGGGAGTATGTCAGTCAGCGAGTACAGAGACAAGTTTATTCAGTTATCCAGATATGCCCCTGAAGAAGTTGCTGAAGACGAGAGGAAGCAGGAGCATTTCATTGAAGGACTTAATGGACCATTGTAGTATGCTCTAGTGGCACACACATTTCCATCATTTCAGAGGCTGCTTGACAAGGCATTGGCTATTGAACACAAGCGTGTTCAACTGGGAGATTTGAAGAGAAAGGCCATATCTCAGGGACAAGGAAGCAGCAGTGTTCGCCCTCGCTACAGTTCACCCCAGAGTACACCGACTCGACCAGGAGGACCACGCCCAGTTCAGCAGTCACCACTGAGGACTCCACCTCCTCGACAGGCTACCCCTACTGGCACCCCGACGAAGTTTTCAGGACAGAGTCCGGGCACTCAATGTTACAAGTGTGGGAAGATTGGTCATTATGCAAATGTCTGCCCACAGAGGATTGCTACTACTCCAGCTCAGAACAGGCAGCAAACTCCAGGAACTGGCAAGGGATATTCTATTGCCAAGGTTAATCAAGTCAGCGTGGATGCTACTCCGGATGGAGGGGACCTCGTAATTGGTATGTTTTATGTTAATGCAATTCCTGCAACCATATTATTTGATTCTGGTGCTACACATTCATTCATGTCTGCTCGTTATGCCAACACAAATGAAATACCACTGCTAAATATGAGAAAACCCCTGATAGTAATTACACCTAAAGGGCATGTTGAGGCAAATCAAATGACACGTAGATTGACATTAACCATTATGGGTAGAGAATTTGGAGCTACTGCTATAATACTGGAGTCAAGCAGTATAGATTTGATCCTTGGTATGTCATGGCTAAGAAAGGCAAAGGCCGTTATAGCATGTGGTAGGGGTACCGTAGAACTCACTACTACTAAAGGAGAAAGGTTTCAAGTTAACATTGCAGTAACCTCCTCATCTATGCGTGCAATGTTCTTTATGCCTGAAGAGTTTGTTGGTGACAATATCCGGGTGGTTAGAGATTTTCCGGATGTCTTTCCAGAGGAGTTACCAGGAATGCCACCTGATAGAGAAGTTGAGTTTGTGATTGACCTCTTACCTGGAACCGCCCCTATTTCTAAACGGCCATATAGGATGTCCGTAGAGGAGTTGAAGGAGCTTAAGAAGCAGTTAACTGAGTTACAAGAGGCTGGGTACATTCGTCCGAGTTCCTCACCTTGGGGAGCACCGGTCTTGTTTGTACAGAAGAAGGATGGATCGCAACGGATGTGTGTGGATTATAGATCTCTTAATGATGTTACAGTGAAGAACAAGTATCCGTTGCCCCGTATTGAAGATTTATTTGATCAGATGAGGGGTGCAAGAGTATTTTCGAAGATTGATCTCCGATCCGGTTATCATCAGATGAGGATTAGACCATCGGATATTCCCAAGACGGCTTTCTCGACTAGATATGGATTATATGAGTTCACAGTTATGTCGTTTGGATTGACTAACGCACCAGCTTATTTTATGAACTTAATGAACAAGGTGTTTATGGAGTATTTGGACAGATTCGTCGTGGTATTCATCGACGATATTCTTATTTATTCTCAGAGTGAAAGTGATCACGAGGAACATCTGAGGATGGTGCTACAGAAGCTACGAGATAATCAACTCTATGCTAAGTTCAGCAAGTGCGAGTTTTGGATTGGCGAAGTGCCATTTCTTGGTCATATTATTTCTAATGGAGGAATAGCAGTGGATCCTGCTAAGGTTAAGGAGATAATGGAGTGGAGAGTACCCACTACAGTTACTGAGATTCGGAGTTTCTTAGGACTTGCTGGATATTATCGGAGGTTTATCGAAGGATTTTCTAAGATTGCCAAGCCTATGACTTCGCTTTTGGAGAAAGGAAAAGAATTTAAGTGGGACGAGAAGTGTCAAGACAGCTTTGATCTATTGAAGAAGAGGTTGATGTCGCCACCAGTATTGGTTATGCCGGACCTACAGAAAGGATTTGACATCTATTGCGATGCATGTGGCCAAGGCTTAGGATGTGTGCTCATGCAAGAAGGACATGTGATTGCTTATGCTTCTCGTCAGTTGCGGAAACATGAATTGAATTACCCCACTCATGACTTGGAATTGGCAGCCGTTGTGCATGCACTTAAGATTTGGAGACATTATATCATGGGGACCAAGTGCCAAGTGTATACGGATCATAAGAGTTTGAAGTATATATTCACTCAGAAGGATCTCAATCTTAGGCAACGCCGTTGGTTGGAGCTTATTAAGGATTATGATTTGGAGATTCACTATCACCCGGGCAAGGCAAATTTGGTCGCAGATGCCTTGAGTCGCAAGGAGCATGTTCATTCAGCTATTGTTGCCCAGCTACCCGACGAGATTGTTGAGGATTTCAGGAGACTTAACCTGGGTATAGTTGCTCATACTGAAGGAGTTACTATTGATGTGGAACCTACTCTGGAGCAAGAGATCCGCAAAGGACAAATTGGTGATGCTAAAATAAAAGAGATTAAGGATCTGATTACTGAAGGACGAGTTCCGGAATTCACGGAAGATGAGCAGGGCACCGTATGGTTCAAAGACAGGATGTGTGTTCCTGATGTTAAAAGCCTTCGAGAGACTATATTGAAGGAGGCCCATGACTCGGATTATTCTATTCATCCTGGTAGTACCAAGATGTATCAGGATTTGAAACGGAAGTATTGGTGGTATGGATTGAAAAGAGATGTAGCTGCACATGTGGCTATGTGCGATGTATGTCAAAGAGTTAAAGCTAAACACCAGAGGCCAGCTGGACTATTGCATCCACTGAAGATACCCGAGTGGAAATGGGAAGAGATTGGTATGGATTTTATTACTGGATTGCCTCGCACCCAGAAAGGATATGATGCAATATGGGTGATTGTGGATAGATTGACTAAAGTGGCTCACTTTATTCCTGTGAAGACTACTTATAGAGGTTCTCAGCTAGCAGAATTGTATATGACTCGGATTGTGTGTTTACACGGAGTACCCGATCAAGATTTTGGATACATTGACTCGAGTTACAAGGAATAAGGTGATAAAGATGTGCAAAGTTCAATGGAGTCACCACAGTGAAGATGAAGCAACTTGGGAAAGAGAAGAAGAGCTTCGCATAGATTTTCCCCACCTTTTCTCTAGTTCTTCTTAAATCTCGAGGACGAGATTATTTTTAAGGGGGGTAGGATTTGTAACACCCACCTTGTAAGTGCTAGGAATAACATCAATAGAGAAACATTTACTCTTTATGTGGGTTTGATCTTTATGCATCATCATATGAGAACACCATGTCCAAGAACAATTAATAAAAAAATGTGCTACTAAATTGTTGCATCATGCTGGATATTTTATTTTTGTGTGCATTTTGTGACAAGAAAAATATTAAATATCCAAATGAGAAATTAAATCCTAAAAGAAATGCTAAAATTTGGAAAGAGAGAAAGAAAAATGCTATGTAATACAAAGAAATAAAACGTATAAATGGAAAGATTTGTTCCACAATGCTTTATCCAAAATCATATACTTAGAAAAATTTGAGTACAAGTTCATCACAAATTTGAAATTTAAAACTTAGATTTAAAAGTAAAAGAAAAGAAAACAGGAAATAAAAAGAGAAAAAGAATAAAAGCCTAACTGGGCCGGCAACCTCAATTCGGCCCACTTAAGGAATTACACCGCGCAGCCCACTCTTCAGCCGACTCGCGCCGACAGGCGGGACCCGCTGATCAGTCTCACGCGCGCGCTTCTGTCTCGCGGGACCCGGCTGCCAGCCTCTCCATCGCGCGTTCACGGCACTCGCGCTCGCTCGCGCGCGCCTCGCTGACTTGTGGGCCCCCGCCGTCGGACTCTTCCCTCCCACCGAATCTCTCGCGTAACAAACGTCACCGTCGCCGTATCCGCCGGAATCGGGTTGACCGCGAGGCCTATAAGCCGCAGGCCATACCCACTCCTTCTCCCCCACCGCTTCTTCACTCCGAATTTTTAGCCACCAACGCGAATTGTCAACCGAGACCTCGCAGCCGCGCAACCAACCGGGCGGCCGCCGGGGAGAACCATCCGCGCCTGGGTTACGCCCTTGGCGCAGGGTCGGGTGTGATCCGCCTGCATCCGGGGAGTCCGTCCGTGCCCTCGAATCAAGCCGTGCGCATTCGTATTGCGGTGAATTGCTCACCGGAGTACACGCTCCGCCGCGGATCCGCACACCTCCGTGGGCAGTGACCTTGCTGCCGTGAAACAAGGTAATTTACCACCCGCACGCTTCTGTCATGTCCTTCACATTGTTTAGCGATGGTCAATTTTGGGATTCGGGCTCGGGGGCGTCGAGCGAATGCGCACCGGCGACCAACTCCGTCGTGGAGATGCCTCGGCGGCGCTCCCCGTTGAGCTAAGGTTGGGGGCGAGTCTCGGGCCGTCCGATCTCTTTTGGACGATCCCGATTAGATTATGGCGTACCTCTTCGGGGATTGAACCAGAGCCGTTGATTTGGGATCGTGCGGTTCCGGTGGGAAGATCGATTCATTAAAATCTAGCCGTTAGATCCAGATCGTGTGGTCCCGTGCGCATACCGGTTCGGGTCACCGACGATCTAATCCGGTGCATCCGTGTGTGATCCAACGGTCCAGATTAGTCTGTACCCCTTTGCGGGTACGTTTTGCTAAAGAAACCATGTAGTTTATGGAAATCAACCCGCGGTCCACTGTGCGGCTGATCTGAGTCTTAGAAAATTTTACCCAGAGCCCCCTGCCCTTTTACAAATTTGAGGCCCAGTCCACTGCTGTTTTAAAATGAGTAAATGAATTAGAAAATGTATTTTTAATACAAAAATAAGTGCTAAATCTTCAATAATTCATAGAAAATTCATACTAACTCCAAATTAATCCATTCCAGTTCCTAAAATTTTGTAATTTTATTCTCTAGCACTTAGTGTCTCTGTTATGTCATAAAAACAGTAAGGAGATTTATTTATCACTTAATCCTATTTAAAGCACATAAAACCTTTGAAAATGCATAACTTAAAATCTATAACTCAGAAAATTATGATTCCAGTTCCTAAGTTTTTATTTTAATATGTAGAATATCTCTGTGTATTTTGTATATATGTTTGGTGTAATGTTAATTTCTCTATATGCACTATGTTTGTTTGTATCGTGGCGAGTAGAAGAGCCCGTTGCTGAGGATCCTGGTGAGCAGCAGGTTGAAGTAGCTGAGCAGGAGCTCATTGAAGGCAAGTTGTGCCCTTGACCACTTTTTACCCAATAATGTTCTTTTAATATCACTTATCCATGCATAGGTTAATTTTGATGGGACCCAATAGGACTCCCTAGATTGTTTATCTCATTACCTTGTTTACCCCTGAATCACTTGGGTAGTTTGCTATTGCTTCACATGGTTTTGGGATAGTCATTTATTACCTCTATGTTCCAATTCTTGTTGTTATTCTGTTTATGTTCATGTTGATATCATTAATGTTAATTGGAACATAGAGCTTAACTTGAGAACCACGTGCCACCACAAGGGTGGAATGGGACGCCCTTGGCTGATTAATTAGGAAAGCTAGTGGAAGACTACCTTACCCGAAAGGGGCAAGGGCAGTAGGGGAGAGGTCAGTGCGGGGAGGTCCCTGGTTGATTTTGCTGCGATGGCGGTCAGCCAGGAACCCTTTACTGGATCTTCCCATAAACTGTAGCGGGTTTTCGGAAGCTAGTGGAACTTTGTAAAGGCCTCGTAGTGTTGCCCTGCCGTGCTTCCTAGGTAGAGGTATATGGGATTCATGACCCCTTGGCAGATGGGTAACATGACTTGTGGGTAAAGGGTACAACCTCTGCAGAGTGTAAAACTGGTATACTAGCCGAGCTCGCGGTCATGAGCAGCTCAGGACTCTCTGATGTTTAAATTATGGAACTTAAATTCAATTTTGTCATTTGCATTGCATGGGTTTGTTATTAATTTTGTTCTATTACTTTACTTATGGTTTGGTATTTATTTACACTTAGTAATTGCTAATAAAATTTTGACCAACTACTTAAAAGCAATGCTCAGCTTTAACCCCTGTCATTGATTTAGCCTTACACATCACATGAACTCACACCTTTGTGAGTTTATGTTCACTGGTTCCCCACAACTTGTTGAGCTATGATCATGTGTGAGCTCACCCTTGCTGTCTCACACCCCCCCACAGGAGATGATCAGGTGGTTCAGGAGGAGCCACCTAACACTGAGGAGTTCGATCTGATCTAGGTGGCGTTTCCCAGTCGACATTGGCGCCGACGATCCTTAGTTCGTTTTATCTTTATTACTTTATTTTGTAATAAGTCTTCCGCTATGTAATAAACACTCTGATGTTTTATGACATTTATCTCTATACACTCTGTTATTATATGTGTTGTCTTCTTGGCGCATGTATGAGATGCACCCGGCTTTGCTCTTTAAAACCGGGTGTTACACGCCCGTCGGAAGAGGCACCCGAGGCGTCTACTCCGCGCGGCGCCAAGAAGAAAGGCAAGAAGAAGTCGCAAGCGAAACGCGACGCCGCCGACGCGGACCTTGTCGCCGCCGCCGAGTACAAGAACCCTTGGAAGCCCCCCGGAGGTGCTAACCTCTTCGACAAGATGCTCAAGGAGCCGTGCCCTTACCATCAGGGGCCCGTCAAGCACACCCTCGAGGAGTGCGTCATGCTTCGGCGCCACTTCCACAAGGCCGGGCCACCCGCAGAGGGTGGCAGGGCCCGCGACGACAACAAAAAGGAAGATCACCAAGCAGGAGAGTTCCCCGAGGTCCGCGACTGCTTCATGATCTACGGAGGGCATGCGGCGAATGCCTCGGCTCGGCATCGCAAGCGAGAGCGTCAGGAGGTCTGCTCGGTGAAGGTGGCGGCGCCAGTCTACCTAGACTGGTCCGACAAGCCCGTCACCTTCGACCAAGCTGATCACCCCGACCACGTGCCGAGCCCGGGGAAATACCTGCTCGTCGTCGACCCCATCATCGGCGACGTCAGGCTCACCAAGGTCCTGATGGATGGGGGCAGCTGCCTCAACATCATCTACGCCGAGACCCTCAGGCTCCTGCGCGTCGATCTGTCCTCCGTCCGAGCAGGCGCTGCGCCCTTCCACGGGATCATTCCTGGGATGCGCGTCCAGCCCCTCGGACGGCTCGACCTTCCTGTCTGCTTCGGAACGCCCTCCAACTTCCGAAGGGAGATTCTGACGTTCGAGGTGGTCGGATTCCGAGGAACCTACCATGCGGTATTGGGGAGGCCATGCTACGCGAAGTTCATGGCCGTCCCCAACTATACCTACCTGAAGCTCAAGATGTCGGGCCCCAACGGGGTCATCACCGTCGGCCCCACGTACAAACACGCGTTCGAATGCGACGTGGAGTGCGTGGAGTACGCCGAGGCCCTCGCCGAGTCCGAGGCCCTCATCGCCGACCTGGAAAACCTCTCCAGAGAGGTGCCAGACGTGAAGCGACACACCGGCAATTTCGAGCCAGCGGAGACGGTTAAGGCCGTCCCTCTCGACCCCAGTGGCGACACCTCCAAGCAGATCCGGATCGGTTCCGGGCTCGACCCCAAATAGGAAGCAGTGCTCGTCGACTTTCTCCGCGCAAACGCCGACGTCTTTGCGTGGAGTCCCTCGGACATGCCCGGCATACCGAGGGATGTCGCCGAGCACTCGCTGGATATTCGGGCCGGAGCCCGACCGGTCAGGCAGCCTCTGCGCCGATTCGACGAGGAGAAGCGCAGAGTGATAGGCGAGGAGATCCACAAGCTAATGGCAGCAGGGTTCATCAAAGAGGTATTCCATCCCGAATGGCTTGCCAACCCTGTGCTTGTGAGAAAGAAAGGGGGGAAATGGCGGATGTGTGTAGACTACACTGGTCTCAACAAAGCATGTCCGAAGGTTTTCTACCCTCTACCTCGCATCGATCAAATCGTGGATTCCACTGCTGGGTGCGAAACCCTGTCTTTCCTCGATGCCTACTCAGGGTATCATCAAATCAAGATGAAAGAGTCCGACCAGCTCGCGACTTCTTTCATCACGCCCTTCGGCATGTACTGCTATGTCACCATGCCGTTCGGTTTGAGGAACGCGGGAGCGACGTACCAGCGGTGCATGAACCATGTGTTCGGCGAACACATCGGCCGAACGGTCGAGGCTACGTCGATGACATCGTAGTCAAGACAAGGAAAGCCTCCGACCTCCTCTCCGACCTTGAAGTGACATTCCGGTGTCTCAAGGCAAAGGACGTCAAGCTCAATCCCGAGAAGTGTGTCTTCGGGGTGCCCCGAGGCATGCTCCTGGGGTTCATCGTCTCCGAGCGGGGCATCGAAGCCAACCCGGAGAAGATCGCAGCCATCACCAGCATGGGGCCCATCAAGGACTTAAAAGGTGTACAGAGGGTCATGGGATGTCTCGCGGCCTTGAGCCGTTTCATCTCACGCCTCGGCGAAAGAGGCCTGCCTCTGTACCGCCTCTTAAGGAAGGCCGAGTGCTTCACTTGGACCCCTGAGGCCGAGGAAGCTCTCGGGAACCTGAAGGCGCTCCTCACCAAGGCGCCAATCTTGGTACCCCCAGCTGATGGAGAAGCCCTCTTAGTCTACGTCGCTATGACCACTCAGGTGGTTAGCGCCGCGATTGTGGTCGAAAGGCAAGAAGAGGGGCATGCATTGCCCGTTCAGAGGCCAGTTTACTTCGTCAGCAAGGTGCTGTCCAAAACCAAGGTCTGCTACCCACAAGTTTAGAAGCTACTGTATGCAGTGATCCTGACGAGGCGAAAGTTGTGACATTACTTCGAGTCTCATCCGGTAACTGTGGTGTCATCCTTCCCCCTGGGGGAGATCATCCAGTGCCGAGAGGCCTCGGGCAGGATCGCAAAGTGGGCGGTGGAAATCATGGGCGAGACAATCTCGTTCGCCCCTCGGAAGGCCATCAAGTCCCAGGTATTGGCGGACTTCGTAGCCGAATGGGTCGACACCCAGCTGCCGACGGCTCCGATCCAACCGGAGCTCTGGACCATGTTTTTCGACGGGTCGCTGATGAAGACGGGAGCCGGCGCGGGCCTGCTCTTCATCTCGCCCCTCGGGAAACACCTACGCTACGTGTTGCGCCTCCATTTCCCGGCGTCCAACAATGTGGCGGAGTACGAAGCTCTGATCAACGGATTGCGAATCGCCATCGAGCTAGGGGTCCGACGCCTCGACGCTCGCGGCGACTCGCAGCTCGTCATCGACCAAGTCATGAAGAACTCCCACTGTCGCGACCCGAAGATGGAGGCCTACTGCGATGAGGTTCGGCGCCTGGAAGACAAGTTCTACGGGCTCGAGCTTAACCACATCGCCCGGCGCTACAACAAGACTGCGGACGAGCTGGCAAAAATAGCCTCGGGGCGAACGACGGTTCCCCCGGACGTCTTCTCCCGGGATCTGCACCAACCCTCCGTCAAGATCAACGACACGCCCGAGTCCGAGGTACCCTCGGCCCAGCCCGAGGCGTCCTCGGTCCAGTCCGAGGTACCCTCGGCCCAGCCCGAGGCGTCCTCGGTTCAGCCCGAGGTACCCTCGGCCCCCGAGGGCGAGGCGCTGCGCATCGAGGAGGAGCGGAGCGGGGTCACGCCTGATCGAGATTGGCAGACCCCGTACCTGCAATATCTCCGCCAAGGAGAGCTACCCCTCGACCAAGCCGAGGCTCAGCGGGTAGCGCGACGCGCCAAGTCGTTCGTCTTGCTGGGCGATGAGAAGGAGCTCTACCACCGCAGCCCCTCGGGCATCCTCCAGCGATGCATCTCCATCGCCGAAGGTCAGGAACTCCTGCAAGAGATACACTCGGGGGCTTGCGGCCACCATGCAGCGCCTCGAGCCCTCGTCGGGAACGCTTTCCGGCAAGGCTTCTACTGGCCGACGGCGGTGGCTGACGCCACTAGAATTGTCCGCACCTGCGAAGGGTGTCAATTCTATGCGAAGCAGACCCACCTGCCCGCTCAGGCTCTGCAGACGATACCCATCACCTGGCCCTTCGCTGTGTGGGGTCTGGACCTCGTCGGCCCTCTGCAGAAGGCGCCCGGGGGCTACACGCACCTGCTGGTCGCCGTCGACAAATTCTCCAAGTGGATCGAGGTCCAACCCCTGAACAGCATCAGGTCCGAGCAGGCGGTGGCGTTCTTCACCAACATCATCCATCGCTTCGGGGTCCCAAACTCCATCATCACCGACAACGGCACCCAGTTCACCGGCAGAAAATTCTTGGATTTTTGCGAGGATCACCACATCCGGGTGGACTGGGCTGCCGTAGCTCATCCCATGTCGAATGGGCAAGTAGAACGTGCCAACGGCATGATTCTACAAGGGCTCAAGCCTCGGATTTACAACGACCTCAACAAGTTCGGCAAGCGATGGATGAAGGAACTCCCCTCGGTGGTCTGGAGCCTGAGGACAACACCGAGCCGAGCCACGGGTTTCACGCCGTTCTTCCTGGTCTACGGGGCCGAGGCTGTCTTGCCCACTGACCTGTAATACGGCTCCCCGAGGACGAGGGCCTACGACGATCAAAGCAACCAAGCTAGCCGAGAAGACTCGCTGGACCAGCTGGAAGAGGCTCAGGACAGGGCCTTACTACACTCGGCGCGGTATCAGCAGTCCCTGCGACGCTACCACGCCCGAGGGGTCCGACCCCGAGACCTCCAGGTGGGCGACCTGGTGCTTCGGCTGCGGCAAGACGCCCGAGGGAGGCACAAGCTCACGCCCCCCTGGGAGGGGCCATTCGTCATCGCCAAAGTTCTGAAGCCCGGAACGTACAAGCTGGCCAACAGTCAAGGCGAGGTCTACGGCAACGCTTGGAACATCCAACAGCTACGTCGCTTCTACCCTTAAGATGTTTCCAAGTTGTTCATATACCTCGCACCCACGCAAAGTTTAGTCAACAAGGAAGGGTCGGCCTCGCCTCGGCAAAGCCCGACCCTCCCTCGGGGGCTAAAAGGGGGGAAACCCCCTCTGCGTCAAAATTTTCCTCGAAAAAAAATCTCTTCTACCAGAATATCTTTCGTGCTTTTTGACTACTTCGAAAAGTGGGTCCTGGAAACGACGGAGTACACGTAAGCAGCCAAGGCTGACCGAGCCGAGGGACTCCTACGCCTCCGGGATACGGATACCTCACTCATCACCTTCTGCGATAAGTAACTCGCGTTCGGATAAAGTGGCTCCGCGGATCGAACAAGTCTTTACGTTCGGAAGCCTTTCTGCCGAAGCGATCCTTCGAGCCTTCTCGACCGAGTCGGTGACAGGGCCTCATGGACGGGTGAAAGTACGCGTAAGCGGCAAGGCCGACCGAGCAGAGGGACTCCCACGCCTCCGGGATACGGATACCTCACTCATCACCTCCCGCGAGAAGCAACTCTCGCTCGCACAAACATCTCTGTTACCGACAAAAAGTCCAGATACTCGAAACAAGAGGAAAAGAGACGCAGCTTTACAACGCAGCGAGGGTGTGTGTTCTGGCCTCGACGGCCGCACAAGGCACACGCTACAAGACAATCTGATCCTGCAGGCTCGGGTCTTGACGCTGGAAGGGGGCAGCAACACCCTCGGCATCGACGGCACCTTCGGCGAGGCCCGACCTAGCCTCGGACGGCGACGCGGTCCGAGGGTCTTCGCTCCGAAGGACGACGTCATCACCACGCCCGTGCAATCGCTCCCAGGGACCTCTCCGGGAATCCGGCCCGAGCAGGCGGCTCGGCCGGTCACCCCTGGGGCCTCGGCCAACCATCTTCCGAGGGCGCCAGCCCGGTCCGAAGCCTCGGCAGATCAACTCCGACGTCGATCCTGCCAACAGACAACCCGGCTAGGCTCCAGCCAACCAGGTTTCATTTTCGAGCCAACTCCGCCTCTGTTCATACTGATATCGCTACCCCTGGCCTCGGCTCGTCGAAGAGCGGCCGAGGGGTCTCTTTAACTAAGCTAGAGGAACCTCGGACAGCAAGGCCGACCGAGCCGAGGGACTCCTACGCCTCCGGGATACGGATACCTCACTCGTCACCTTGACACGGGGCGACTCATGCTTGGTGAAGCGGTTCAGATAGTCAACAGGCGAGTCTTAGTGCTCAAAAATGAGGAAAAAACACGGCTCCGTGCCGAAGTTACATACATGTTCAGGCCCCGAAAGCCGAAATGAACAAAAAACACCAGCATTCGAAGTGCCGTCACAAACGGAACTCCGGTTCCGTCTCCACGGGTATAGACAACCTCCACGCCGGGGAAGCCCGTGGAGCGACAAGCTCTGGGCGAATCACCAGCAAAACGCGGGTCGCCACCAAGCATCCCGGCAGATCCTCGCAGCCG